>JAUIMM010000213.1:3987500-5187500 GCA_031769625.1 Taudactylus pleione
CTCCCTCCTTCACTCAGTCTGTACCTAATCCTGTTCTGCCCCCTGCTTCCACCTTTATCCTTTCCCTCCACCTTTATCCTTTCTTCCCCCTCCTCTGTCTGCCTACTCTTCCCTCCTCTCCCATTACTCCACTTTCTTTCTGTTCTACCCCCCCTCTGTCCTACTACCCCACCACCAAACCCTCCTCCTACACTCCTCTCCCTGTCACTTCACCCCACTGCCATCCAAATCTCCCTCCCTGCCCACCTCCTATAGGTTCCCTTTCTAGCTCAGGTGCCTGCACCATCACTAAACGCTATTCATATCGGTCCCCCAAATTAATCTTACCTCCACGCTACAGCAACCCAGATAATCTTATTCACATCTCCCCCACAAATGCTATCTCTCTATCCTGTGCCCTCTGGAATGCCAGGTCAGTCTGTAATAAACTGGTCCCCACCTATGATCTTTTTATCTCCAACTCTCTGAATCTCCTAGCCATCATTGAAACTTGGATCTCACCGTCTGACACCACTTCTCCAGGTGCTCTATCCTCTGGGGCCTTGCCTTCTCCCACACCCCCCGGCCTGGGGGTCGCCATGATGGTGGTGTTGGGGTCCTTCTATCCATCAGTTATTCCTACCAGCTAATACCCTCTGAACCATCCCTTACATTCCCCACATTTGAGGTTCATGCTATACGCCGCTAGCAACCAGTAAACCTCAGAGTAGCTGTCATTTACCGTCCCCCTGGCTCTTCCTCCAAATTCCTTGACAACTTTGCTTCCTGGCTCCCTCACTTTCTCTCCTCAGATCTTCCCTCCATTATCCTAGGTGATTTTAATATTAATATTGACATTCCCACAGAATCCTCTGCAGCTAAACTCCTTACCATCACCTCTTAATTTGGTCTCGCCCAATGGACCTCATCACCCTCCCATGTGAGTGGGCACTCACTTGACCTGGTCTTTACTCACCGTTGTGATATTTCTGATTTCTACAATTGCCCATTCCCCCTCTCAGACCATCACCTCTCTTTTAACCTATCCCTCTCTCCTTCCCCTCCTGTAACTCCTAAGGCTACCATTGCTAAGCGTAATATTGAGGCTATTGACATTGTTGCTTTTTCCTCCCTGCTAGACCATCTTCTCTCCCCTATCATTTCTCTCTCCTGTCCTGAACAAGCTACTTCCCTGTACAATTCCTCCCTTATTTCTGCTCTTGATTCTGTTGCTCCAGCAATAACTACTCAACCTCGCAGATCCACACCACAACCCTGGCATTCCAAATGCACCAGATACCTACAAAAGTGTTCAAGAATTGCAGAGCGTCAGTGGAGAAAGTCACGCTCTAAGGCTGACTTCCTCCATTTCAAATTTATTCTCTCTTCCTACAGTGCTGCCCTGTCTCTCTCCAAACAAACATATTTCAAGAACCTCATCTCCTCCCAGTCCTCAAACCCCCGGCATCTCTTTGCCACTTTCAACTCCCTACTCATCCCTTCCCCTCCTCGCCTTCCCTCCTCGCTCTCTACCCTCGACTTTGCCACCTACTTTACATCTAAAATTGACTCCATACGTGAGGACATCATATCCCATCAGACCCTCAGCACTCCTCCCCCTCCTTGCCCTTACCACCCCTCTCCTTCTGTCTCACCAACTCTGACATCCTTCTCCCCTGCTTCTGGAGAGGAAGTCATGGCCCTCATCCGGACCTCCCCTCCTTCCACCTCCCCTCTTGTCCCTATCCCTTCCCGTCTCCTCTCCCACCTGTCTCCTTCTGCCTGTTCCCATCTGGCTCACCTCCTTAATCTCTCCCTATCATCTGGCACTGTCCCTTCTGCATTCAAACATGCTCTTGTCTCCCCCATTCTTAAAAACCTACCCTTGATCCTAACATACTTTCCAACTATCGACCCATCTCTCTTCTCCCTTTTGCTTCCAAACTCCTTGAGCGTATTGTCTACAACCGCCTTACCACCTGTCTTTCCTCCCACTCCCTCCTTGACTCATTTCAATCTGGCTTCCGATCTCTCCACTCCACTGAAACTGCCCTCACGAAAGTCAGCAACGACCTCCTTGCTGCCAAATCCAAGGGCCACTACTCTCTGCTCATTCTCCTTGACCTCTCTGCTGCATTTGACACTGTAGACCACCCTCTCCTCCTGCAAATCCTTTACTCTCTCGGTTTACGTGGCACTGCCCTCTCCTGGCTTTCCTCCTACCTCTCTGATCGTTCCTTCGCTGTGTCCTATCATGACTCCTCTTCCTCTCCACTTCCACTAGCAGTAGGAGTTCCCCAAGATTCTGTTCTTGGACCTCTCCTTTTCTCCCTATATACATCCTCTTTAGGTGAACTCATTAACTCCTTTGACCTCCAATATCATCTCTATGCAGATGATACTCAAATTTACCTTTCCACCCCTGAGCTCTCCCCCTCGCTCCTTACCTGTATCTTCAACTGTCTCTCTGCTGTCTCTTCATGGATGTCCCAGCGCTTTCTTAAACTTAACATGTCTAAGACTGAGCTGATCATCTTCCCACCCTCTTCTACTACATCGCTTCCCCCAATTTCATTATCTATTGATGGCACAACTATCTCCTCTAGCCCCAAAGTGCGCTGTCTTGGAGTTATCCTAGACTCCTCCCTCTCCTTTAAACCGCACATTCAGCACTTCTTGCAGTCCTGCCATTTTCACCTAAAAAATATCTCCAGGATTAGACCCTTCCTCACCCAGGATGCCACTAAAACCCTCATCCAGTCACTGGTTATCTCCAGATTGGACTACTGTAACCTTATCCTAGCTGGCCTCCCAGTCTCTCACCTCTCTCCACTACAATCGGTTCTCAATGCTGCTGCTCGGCTCATTTTCCTCTCCAGACGTTCTACATCTGCTTCCCCTCTCCTTCAAGCCCTACACTGGCTCCCCTTCCCCTTCAGATGCCAATTCAAGGTTCTTACATTCGCCTATAAAGCCCTCACCAAATCCTCTCCCGCATACATTTCTGACCTTCTCTCCCTTCACACTCCCGCCCGTCCACTTCGCTCAACTAATGCATGCCGCCTCTCTTGCCAACTGATTACTTCCTCCCACTCCCACATCAGAGATTTTGCCCGCGCTGCTCCCTACCTTTGGAATGCTCTCCCTCTCCGACTCTCCACCTCTCTACAAATCTTCAAACGGGCTCTCAAGACCCACTACTTCATAAAGGCCTTTCAGCACTCATCCTAACCCACCTCATGCTCTTTCCTTCCTATCTTCCCCTTCTGTGTCACGCCTGTCTGTCTGCCCCTGCCCTTAGAATGTAAGCTCTCAAGAGCAGGGACCTCTTCCCTCATTTGCTTCTCTTTACATTTTCTTCTACTCTCTACTCCCCATTAGGGCACCTAACACGGGACTGCCAACTCCCGGCAGCTTATTGTGAGTGCTTTAATCACTATTTCAGCAATGTATATAAGTCGTGTCCTTGTCCTGCACTGTAAGTTACTTGTTTCTTGTTCACCTATTAGTTCTATGTACGGCGCTGCAGAACACTTGTGGAGCCATATAAATAAATGATAATAATAAAATAATACTGGGTGTATATACAGCATATATATATATATATATATATATGGTATATATCTATATACTTAGTGTGTGTTTAGAGCCCCACAACCGATGTCAAACAATCGATTGGTTCAGCCATCGATAGAAACAATCGGCCGTCGATGGTACAGCTGTAAATGACCAGAACTACAGTATACCATAAAAAATTAAATTTTTATGGTATATGGTATTTAAAAAAAAAAAAAAAAAGAGTTGAAATAGTTTTAAAAATATGTTCTTGACCTAATTCAATCATAAAAAAAAACGACAATTTCGGAGTGGTTTTTGGAAAAAAAAATAGTCAGTTAAGTGGTTAAGGAAGACAGTTTTCTCTGTAAAAAGTTTTTGACACTTTTCGTCAACAAACGTCTGTTTAATCCACACATTTATTTTTCAAGAATTTGCTTGTTTACGCCAAATACAAAAAAATTATTTAATACAGAACTATATCAAAATCATAATACACTCCAGTTATACTCCAGCAGCACACTTATACCGCTTTTATACCGAAATTCCAGGTCTGACCCGGAGGTTGGAACAGGGTTCCAATCCGGATCAGACCTGGAATTTCCCTGGCACCGACCCAGGATATTCCCGATTTGGCGCCGTTCACACTGGAGCCAGGTCTGCAGAGACCTGACTTTTTCTGGCGTTGAAAAGGATGCTTGGAGATGATGTCATCTCCAAGCGCCACTAAAGCCAGCCAATCGCCAGGCATGCGGCATGATCCAGGTCACCCTGACCCGGATCGCGCCATTTACACTGCAGGGTTTCACGAGTTATTCCTCTGTTAAACCTTGCAAGTTACCTGGGTTGGATTGCCGGGTCAAAAGTTTCACAGCTGCACTCGGACACTAAGGGGCATATTGAATTGGGGGCAAGGTAAAAAACCTTGCGCCCAATTGTGGAATATGCACGCTCCCGATACCTGCGGTATTCAATTTAAAAAAATGCACGTGTGGTTTTCAGCACTGAAAACCCTGCAGTTCGAGGAAAAAAAAACCCTACTTACCTGTCCGGGGGTCTCCGCAGCTCCCAGTGGCCTCTCCTTCATCTTGTCACTGGGGAGGGGGCTGCTGGGAGGCGCAAGTGCTTCTGGGAGATGTTGTTCTAGCACCGGCCAGTATTCACTCACACTCATACACACTTACAAACACTCATATAGTCACCCTGCTGCAGAAGACCCGGTTCCCAACGCTGGATGCAGAAGACAACGCTTCGCAAGGCGAGTAATTATCGACTGGGGTCCCAGATCAGCTCCCGCCGATTTTTCCTAAAATTAACAATTTAAGTGGCTATGGAAAATATGCTAAAGGGTGGCCCCATGTGGTCAGTGAGGCTAATTTGCCAGCAGGATGAATCATATCAACAAGAGGTGTGCCACTGCTGATGATACCACCATGCAGCCAGATGTGGGAGTATTCAGAATATAAATTGTGTACTGTGGCTAGACAGTGTGTGGCCATTCGCCAAACAACTTTCATTCCAACACACTGACAATGCTGTATGCATCACCATTAGGTATGTGGCTCCAGCTTTAAGCAGACTAGCATGAACAGGGAGATACCACACAACTTTACAGTCAGGACAAAGGTCCTGATTGAGAGATGTACACAATGCCAATATTTACATTGCACATTGGTGTAAGCCCATGAGGGTGCAGAAATTAGCCATTGTGATCCCTGCGTGTCAGGAGAGTCACAGTGCTTGTGGCAGGTCAGACTTGACTTAAATGCTGCATGGCTGCCTGATCTGCCTCAATGTTCTCAATGTTTACACTGTTGCACGTGGTCAGATGGATATGAGAAGACAGCAGTGGGTCCCGGGAAACAGTCGAGAAGCCGATGGACGGAATCCCGACCGCCGGCTTCCCGACTGTATAATACCAGCAAGGGTTAAATGACAGGAATCGATATCCCTACGCCTGTAATTTTCCCTACGCCGGGAGCCTGACACCTGGCTTACCGATCGAAGGTAAGCCGGGCGACAGCAGCGACGCAGGGGGGAGGGTTAGGTTTAGGGTTCCCAAGGGGGACTTAGGGTTAGGCACGCCCCCCCCCGGGAGGTTAGGTTGGGGGAAGGGGGGGTTAGGCACCCCAGGGGGGGAGGTTAGGGTTTAGGCAACCCCTGGGGGCCTTAGGTTTAGGCGGAAGGGAAGGGGGGGTTAGGTTTAGGCACCCCTAAGGAAGGGTTAGGGGGTAGAATAGGTTAGAGAATACTTATCTGGGGCCGATCAGGATTTTCAGTGCTGCCGGGATGCCGCTGTCGGGATTTGATGCGGCTGCCAGTAAATCATACTGAATCCATGGGTCCCTATGCTCGGGTAAGCTTTGGAAACATTAGCATATTTTCCCAGCTGCATTTCCTATGAAATCACAGCTGCGGTTGCATTAGCGTACATCTCTGAATCAGGTCCGAAGTCCTGAGAGCACAAGACCTTCCAATCACAATCAAAGAAGTTGGCAGACAGTCTTTCTCCTTCTTACAGCTTTCATCACCTGCTGATGTCTAAACCTCAAGTTGCCAATTGGCTGGTTTCTGGAATGTTGGACCTTTTTTGGAAAATGGGTAGATTCTATTCACCATCTGGAAAGCTAAGCAACTAATAAACACTATTCACATTTAGTAAATACACTTATTTATCGTTTTAGCCACCAATACCACATACTGCACACCCATTATATCAATAAATACCACATACAATAATAATAATGAATACCCCTCCACATTACAGAAATACTTGCAGATTACAACAGACACCATCCTCCACATTATACCCCATCTTTCCACATTGCAGTAATAATCCTAGCATCTCTACTTTACAGTTTTACTCCCAAGATCCTCCATATTAAAGGACTAGCTCATAGCCCTTCCACATTACAGCACTAGCTCATAGCCCTTCTACATTACAGCACTAGCTCATAGCCCTTCTACATTACAGCACCAGCTCATAGCCCTTCTACATTACAGCACCAGCTCATAGCCCTTCCACATTACAGCACCAGCTCATAGCCCTTCCACATTACAGCACCAGCTCATAGCCCTTCCACATTACAGCACCAGCTCATAGCCTTTCTACATTACAGCACCAGCTCATAGCCTTTCCACATTACAGCACTAGCTCATAGCCCTTCCACATTACAGCACTAGCTCATAGCCCTTCCACATTACAGCACCAGCTCATAGCCCTTCCACATTACAGCACCAGCTCATAGCCCTTCCACATTACAGCACCAGCTCATAGCCCTTCCACATTACAGCACCAGCTCATAGCCCTTCCACATTACAGCACCAGCTCATAGCCCTTCCACATTACAGCACCAGCTCATAGCCCTTCCACATTACAGCACCAGCTCATAGCCCTTCCACATTACATCACCAGCTCATAGCCCTTCCACATTACAGCACCAGCTCATAGCCCTTCCACATTACAGCACCAGCTCATAGCCCTTCCACATTACAGCACCAGCTCATAGCCCTTCCACATTACAGCACCAGCTCATAGCCCTTCCACATTACAGCACCAGCTCATAGCCCTTCCACATTACAGCACCAGCTCATAGCCCTTCCACATTACAGCACCAGCTCATAGCCCTTCCACATTACAGCACCAGCTCATAGCCCTTCCACATTACAGCACCAGCTCATAGCCCTTCCACATTACAGCACTAGCTCATAGCCCTTCTACATTACAGCACTAGCTCATAGCCCTTCCACATTACAGCACCAGCTCATAGCCCTTCCACATTACAGCACTAGCTCATAGCCCTTCTACATTACAGCACTAGCTCATAGCCCTTCCACATTACATCACCAGCTCATAGCCCTTCCACATTACAGCACCAGCTCATAGCCCTTCCACATTACAGCACCAGCTCATAGCCCTTCCACATTACAGCACTAGCTCATAGCCCTTCCACATTACAGCACCAGCTCATAGCCCTTCCACATTACAGCACTAGCTCATAGCCCTTCCACATTACAGCACTAGCTCATAGCCCTTCCACATTACAGCACTAGCTCATAGCCCTTCCATATTACTGTACATCACTACCACCCAGTCCCTCCACACAGGCCCGCCAAGAGCCGTGGCGTGCCCAGGTAACGGGACGTGGCCTAATTGCCGAAGGCGTGGCCACACCCCCTTCCCCCCCAAAAAAAAGATTTGCAGCGCTGCGCGCTGGGGAGGGGGGCGCTCTGAGCCTCCTCAGCCTGGCGCAAAGCCGGGGGGTGCGCAATCAGCGTGATCGCTCCCCCCCACAGGCATAGGAAACTGCTGTTGGCTGCTGCTCAGCAGCCATGAGCAGTCTCCCACTGCAGCTCAGCACACGCTGTGTGCTGGGCTGCTGTAAGGGAGGGGGGGGGGCGGCACCGGACCCTGTTCCCCGCCGGGCCCCTCAGGAAGCCCGGGCCCAGGTAATCTATACCCGCTCCCCCCCCTCTTGGCGCCCCTGTCTCCACATCATAGTAACAGCCCATAACCCTCCAAGTTGCAGCAATCAGCAATATCTCACACAACTCAATGTTACAGCAATCAGCAACATTAACTCTTCACATTACACGGTAATCTGTGCATACAGCGGAGTCGCACTGTGCCTGCACCAAGTTTCATTACGGATGTTGTTCGCAGTGAGGATGTATACGCAAAGTGATTGACATGCAAGGACCAGTTGTGGATGGCAACGGGTAGCGGCAACTCAAATGTAGGCATATCGTGATCGCGAAGGTGTGTCTCAGCCGGCAACTGTGATTCCATACACAATAAAAATGGCTCTGCCATCTCTGCTCCTACTCGAATATAGTGTCACCCAGAAGGCCAGATATTGCCCGATCTGCGACCGATGCTACGTCTTTGTATGCAGTCCCGGATTTGCAAAGCGGATGGTGGGCATCTCAATACAAATCCTAATGGCTGCTACATTTGCAAATTTTCACACCATCGCTGTGTACAAATGTGCAGCTGCAGCATTAGCGTACATCTGAGTCATGCCTTGTGTCATTGCTGCTGTATAGTAACAGTGTGGATTACAACTGACTGAGATAAATTCTAAAAGAAAAAACATCAAAACAGATCGTGTGCTAAGCCAGATGTTCCTAATTGCATAAATGAGTCACTTCCTCAACATTAAAGTTATTACATCTAAAAGCGTTAACTGCCACTGCATTATACTATAACACTTGTGTTTTTATTGGAGTTCCAGTTTTATGCACTCAGCTAGTATAGTCAGCAAAGGCTAACACAAAAGCATGTTTATTTCATTTTGACAAAGATTTTACAAGCAAGCAATAGACAAGTATAAAGGATTTGTTTTATCATATTACCTTAATTTACCTTTCTAAAAAAGTCACGATTCCTGCACCAAAACTCGCCCAATTCAACTGTGTATCTTTGACTATGGTTGTTGGAGTTCCCAATTATCATTGTGACTTTATTCTAGATTCAGAATTGATAATCCTATTGTATATATAGTATAGGAGTGCTACTGAAAACTCCATGTTATTAGCATAAAAGAAAAGAGAGAGAATGTTATTTGGTGCACAGGAGCCCTTATATAAGGTATTATACTGCATACAAATTAGCATTTACAATACGGGGGAATAACTTACCCCTATTATTATGTGTCTAAATGATATATATTAAAATTTAGTACGTGGAAAAGACAACACTTATTTATTCCTGCAATAATTTTTTATTTACATGTAAGTTCAAATATCGTAGTCTAGTCACTTTAACTATATAATTATAGATATAGAGATAGTATTTACTGTTGTAGTGAAAGTCTAAGGTAGTTTATTGCAGTGTTAGGACTTCATTCAGTGAGACTACAGTATGTAAATATAAATATAGGCTGTGGCAATGTTACTGATCTGTATACTAGTTATATATGACATGTATCACAGAAGGGTATTGAACTAGTGAATGGAGTTATCCTCTGTCTACAAGGTAATTCTATGTTATATATTTTGACGATCATGGCAAATCTGTATTTATTCTATTAAGGTTTATGTCTATGGCACATAAAATGCACCCTATGTTATAAGTCGGTACCATAGAAACAACCCGTTAGTATGTCATATGCTCTACTGCACTAAAGTCTTAGCTCTGGTAGATTAACCCTACGTTGACTGCTTAGATCATTTAGTTATATATATATTTTTTTCATATATATATATATATATATATATATATATATGACACCTGCGCTCCAATAAATAAGAAGTGCAGCTCACAAATATGTGACCTACACAAGTCACCAGACAATCATCAAAACAAAATACAAAATTGAGCGCTGCTGTGGGGATAAAAAAAAAAAAATGTTGATTAATTCCATCTTCAATATAGGAAGAGCACCAGATACAAATACTACAAAATTGATAAAGATCTCAACAGTATTGTGTTAAATTAGAGAAAGTACTTGTACATGGGTCCAGTGACAGATTAAGGTCCACATGGGCCTGGAGCTGAAATTTCTGAAGGGCCTATTGTGTGCTGAAGAAGGGATCTGTCCAATGCCACGGGAGTGTGACTAGTTATGTGTGTGTAAGATCTATACAGGGGATGCAGTCAGGAAGCCGACTGCCGGCTTCCCGACTGTCTAATCCCGGCAGGGGTCTAATGACAGGCGTCGAGATCCCACTGTCTGTCATTTTACCTATGTTGGGAGCCCGACGCCCGGCATACCGTTCGAATTTAAGCCGGGCGGCTAAAGCTGGCCACACACATGGCGATTTTTTTTTTTACCCGATTTGAATCAATCGTGAGGACAAGTCGTGTAAAATATGGCCAAATCATGAAGTCCTACTCCTGATCACAATGCCGGTGTGCGTCCCCGCTCGTCGCACCTCATATCTTGAGATCTAGCGTGCTGTAGGCCAGATTTGCCAATCTGGACACGATTTGATCCAAATTGTGAGGTTTTTTTACTCACGATGTACATCACGATTCAACGTACTTTGGGGGATTTGACTGACAGGACCCTGTAAACGCCCAATCGCCATCTTGTGCAGCATCGTGGCTACAAGAAGGAGGAAGTACGATAGAGTCTGCACAGTGAAGTCTGGATTACTGGAGTTTGAGTATTGTTACTGTATTTAATGCAACCCCACTGCCCACCAATGTGTGCCAGCCACTTCTAAATGCATGACCCAGCCACCGCCCACCGTAATGAGGCGGGCGGTGGCTGGACCATGCATTAACCTCCCATTGCTTACCAATGTGTGCCAACCACCTACCAACCAATGTGTGCCATCCACCTACCCACCAATGTCACGTGACACCTATAAAATAAACTTGCATAAAAAAATCACTCAAATTTTATAAATTGATTTAAAAAAATTTAGTTTAACAATAAATATTAAAACATTACAACAACATCAATACATATATAAAATTTGTTTTTGTTGCTGTGATACATTAGTTAATGATGTTTGAATATACCACCCTAAACCAATGTATGTCACCAACATAAACAAATATATTGCAACCACAAAAATAAAACATATTACAATACATACAAATAGACACTACATCCCTGTAAAAAAACATGTTAAAATACATAGACAAACCACATAGCATCCCTGGCAAAAAAACATGTTAAAAAACATAAAAACACAAAACATCCCTGTAAAAAAAAACACATTAAAATACATTTAAAAAAACTAAACATCCCTGGAAAAAAACATGTTAAAACACATTTAAAAAACCCCCATCAAATTCCTGTAAAAATATAATATAAACAAAACAAATAAAATATACAAAAATCTTGAAAAATGTAAACATATACATTAAAATTGTACAAAACAATTCACATTTGTAGATTATTAAAATGTCCTTATTTTTTCCTCCTGGCAATGTCCGTGGATAGTGAACGGGAGTTTGTAACCGGTTTCCTAGAGATCCTCCAGGAAAAAGTGTCTATGGAGGATATCCTGTCGACAGTACCACCACAAGTCGGCAAAATTGGCAGCCTTGAATGTCCTTTTGGAGTACACAAAAAGGTTAATTGCGGATGCTAACCTTAAAGCAGTACGGCACAAAATACAGAACCTGCGTACCGTGTTTATAAAAGAAAAGCGAAAAGTGGATGACTCCAAAAGTTCCGGGGCAGGCAGTGACGACGTGTACCAGCCAACACTCTGGTACTATGACCTTATAAGTTTCATAAGCGAACAAGAGCCACAACACCAGTCAGTGGTCCTGATGGCCGAGCAAGAGGGAGAACAGGAGGCAGCAGAAGTGATTGCACTGTCTGAGGAATTGTTGGTAAGTAGAGACACAGTTCATAAACCCAAACCTTATAAGTTTTTTTGTTGCTCAATCACAGTGGATTTGTTGCTCAATCCACTATAGTCATTTATCTCACAGACTGCCCTCCTGCCATGGCACCGCATCTGGTCTGTTGAAATAGGCCATATACTCCTGCCTCACTACTTTGGCACGTGCTGTTGATGTTGTTGCATTTGTTGGTGAAGACATTGATATAAACTGGGCAATGTCCTCCAGAGCTCCTACATCTTCTGGTCTAGCTGGGACTGGTCCTCATTGTTTAGTTTTCCTTCGCAGAAAGTCATGCAGCACACAGCACGCCATCACGACCCAATCTATTTTATCCACACGTAGGTTTACGGTGGTGTAGAAAATGCGGAACCGGTTGCTGAGTATTCCAAATGCATTTTCCACAATGCGCCATGCACAGGATAGACGGTAGTTGTAGATCCTCTTCTCTATGGTCAGGCCCCTCTGTGCAAATGGCTTCATCACATGTTCATGTAATGCAAAAGCCTCGTCTGCAACGAAAACGTAACTTAGGCCGTGCATTGTCTCGTCTAGTGATAGCAAGTGGAGGGTTTTGTTGGTGAGTCTGGTAGAAAGCAGTCTGTTTCCCACCATACGAAGCATGGCCATTCTTGCCGACATCCACAAACAAAAATACTCTTCTGTAAAAGAATAGTGCTAAGGAAAGAGTCGGGGGAGCATATCTGTCAGCTAATAAAGGAGATGACAGGAAAGGGGTAGAGAACAGGCAGCATAGCACCCTGGACCACAGCTAATTAAATATATGTCAAAAAGGGGGAAAGTGCATCAGCTGCAGTATAAGTCTCTAAGCTGCAATAGAGACCTGCAACAGTGTGACTATTTAAAAATATGGAAAAGCTCTTAAGGGGATAACAGCGCTTGATAAAGAGATTAGTGGTACATTACAAGAATTAAACATAAAGACTAGGAGTCTGCAACATCATAAACTGGTGTTGGGAAATAGCAACTAAATCCATACATATAAAGTCCTGCTCTGGCTTCTGCTATATGAATTAGCCATATAATATTAACACCTACAGCTCTACAGGAAAACCTAAGTCAAAGGCTATTACAATTCAAATAATAATTGTGAACTCTGGCTTAGGGGATATCTCTCCCATCCCGGTGTCTATTTAGAGGGGGTACCCTTCTTAGACGAAAGCTTCAGACCAAGAAGATACAGTTAAAGAGACTTATATCACTAAATACATTATAACCGGAGGTCAATTTAGCTACCACTGAACTTCAACTAACAATTTTATCAAAGCCAGGAGACATAGGGACTCGGACTCTTCTTTCCAAAGACATAAGACTATTTGCTGGCAATATATGGTGAAGTACAAAAGGATAGATTCCACCTACTAGTTATATTCAAATGTAATTGTATGTATCGGATTATATTGTGTAATGAATTGTATTGAGTGACCATTACTTGTAATGTTATGAAAACTAACTACAACTGTTTAGGATAAAGAAAGAAAATGGGCCAAATGTAATAGGATGAGAGTTTAGAAAAGTGAGAGTTTCTGACACTTTTAAACTTTGCTAATGTAATAGAGTCCAAAAACAAAGTAACAGAGCGAACTTACATGTTTTTTTAGATTTAAAAAACACTCACGATTTAAAATCTCATTCAGATGTTTTCCCATTTTGAAGATAAAACTCAACCAATGTGAGAGCTTACTGCTACAGCAAGACCTATGTTCCTGAGCTCCGCTGGTTTCCTTTCCAGTTTGCCTGCCTTAAGTTCCTGTATACTCCAGTGGGGAGTACTCCTTCACCCAATCCAGCACACTCCATCCCGGAGTCCTATTCAAAGTGCTTCAGCCAATCCAGCACACTCCATCCCGGAGTCCTATTCAAGTGCTCATCCCATCCAGCGTACTCCGTCCCAGAGTCTGACTCAAGTTCATATACCAATTCTGCGTACTCCATCCAGGAGTTATATTCAACTACCTTAAAGTATTGCTATCCTTCTTCAATTCTACAGTTCCTCTCCACAGTAGCCCCTGAACCTCAGAGACTTTTATCTTTTGTTTACAGTGTCTTCAGTTGTGCATCTCTGCACCAAGGACTATAATTATTATCTCATGGTAGTCCTCATTTTACTGTATGCAAAGGAATTACATTAAACTTTCTAAATTCCAACTCTCTCCTGGTGTCTCTGCAACTCAACCCAGTTCGGGTCCACCCCTTCTGATATCTCGAGCCGTGACAAATGGGAGCGACATTTTGGAGTGGTGTAGAAAGGTAGGGGTGTCACCTACAAATAGTGTAGCCATATTAGGAAATCCACAAGATATTTGTAGTGCTGAAATTGAGCTGGCATTGGGGCCACTATATGGAGTTAAAGAATCTAGAGTAGTGGACCATTGGAAGTGGGAGTCTGGGATATATATGCTGTATTGGTGGTTACTAAGGAGCCTCTTGAACGGGAAATTATCCCATCAATGATACCAGCAATAGATGCTTTGGGATGGAAATGGGGCCTAATGTAGCCAAGTATCAAACCTGACTGAATAGGAGAGAGCGGTGCTCTTGGATACAAAGTGTTAGATAATGACAGTATACCCCTTCACGAAACTAGGGAGTCAGAGACCAGTTCAGATCTGAATCAGAATTCAGCATTAATATCAGCTGTAGATAAAATTGTGGGTGAATTTGGAAGAATCCATTACGAGGTTGAGGCCCTTTTCAGGTATAAAACCAGTTCCCACTGGTGAGGATGGGTATGAAGTATGGAGAGAGACTACTATGCAGCAGTCAGATGAATGGCAGTGCCCGGATTCTGTAAAAAAACAAAGGCTGGTCGAATGCTTGAGAGGTACGGCAATGGATGTGGTTCAGGCTGCACGTCGATGTGACCCAAATGCAAGTTTCTGGGACTCTATGGCGGCCCTGGAGCTGGAATTGGGGACACTTCAGGAATTTGTTTAGTCATACCTACCAGGAGCATGGGGAGAAACTTGCATCATACATTTACCGTCTAGACAAGTTAATTCATAGGATAGTAGAGAAGGGTGGGATGACCCCTGAGAATGTGAATAAAATCAGAATGCAGCAGCTACTGGAAGGGGCTATGACATCTGATCCAATTGCCCAGAGGTTGCGATACACAAGTTAGAAAAATGTAAAAAAAGATAACGGTAGCTATGCCAACTGTAAAGGAAAATTCCACTAGTATGGAGGAGTTAGCTAGTGGAGACTTTAAGGGAGGAAGTAAGCCACTTGTCGTTAGGATTAGGAGAAGGATAGAGGGCCTCAGATAATTACCCAGTGATCCCAGATTAGAACAACCCTCCCAGGGGAAGAGGACTGCAAAAGTGTTTCCGGTGTGGGAGACCAGGACACCGAGCTGCTCAATGTAACCATCCATGGGATAATAGAGGCCATGGTAGGGCTCCCAGGTGAAGCCAGGGATTTAGAGCATGCGGGAAATGCTAGAGGGCATTCGATGAGCCCCGCATCGGTCCCCTAGACAGTTGTCCAAGCAAAATGGGGAGTTCCGGGAGGATGAGGACAATGCCTGTTGGGCTCATGGGACCGGCTCCACTGATACCGGCATTGATAAATGATAACTCGTGTACTGTCTTAGCCATCATATTTGAGGGATGGTATAGGCGATTTCTGGCTGACATACCTATACTTCTCTTGTCTGGGCTGGTGTTGTGGGGATTAAGCGATTAAAGTTTCCCATATTTGGGATATATACCCATTACCCTTAAGTTACCTACTGAAGTGACCGGTGTAGCGGGTGAGATTCAGACGAAGAAAGAGCAATATCTCTTATTGTTGGGACCAATGCGGATCTGTTTAGAACCCATGCCCAATGGTGTCGAGAAGCTGGGGGAGCAACCTATACTAACTCATTAAGGATTCATCCTTTATGTCTGTCTGTGTATCAACGACTAGAAATGGAAGGAAATTCTAAAGTCACCTCCAGGGCACCTACCGATTTTGATATATATATATATATATATATATATATATAAAATGGATGCATCAGAAGGTTGGAAAAATTGATTAATTAGAGACCTTTTAATCAGGAGCCAAGTATTTTCCCAACATGAATGGGATTTGGGACTGGCTAAGGATGTTGAGCATCATATACGTTTGAGAGATGACACCCCCTTTAGGGAAAGCTTCTGGCATCTGGCACCTGCAGACTTGGAAGATGTGCATCAGCATTTAAAACGACTTTTAAATCAGCAGGTGATTATTGAGCCCGAAAGTCCATTTGCTTCCCCTATAGTAACCGCCAGAAAGAAGAATGGGGAGATTAGAATGTGTATAGACTACAAAACCTTTAACCAGAGAACCATTACTGATTAGTATACTGTTCCTAGAATTGATGAGGCATTGGACTTTCTTCAAGGCAGCCAATAGTTTTCTGTCTTAGATCACCGGAGTGGATTTTACCAAATCTGAAATTCTGAAAAAACTGCCTTTATATGCCAATTGGAGTTCTTCGAATTTTTAAAAATGCCTCAAGGGATAACGGGGGCTCCTGCCACCTTCCAGAGGAGCATGGAAAAAACTGTTGGATATATGAATTTGAGGGAGGTGGTAGTGTATCTTGACGACATAGTTGTATTTGGCCGAACCCTGGAGGAACACAATTGAGGTTGTTAAAGGTATTGGATAGACTGATGAAATTCGGATATAAGATCTCCCTGGAAAAGTGTAAGCTATAAACAAAAAATATGGTAGTTGCTCAAATCAGCTTGTAAAGGGTAAAGTGTAAGCTATGTCAGAGATCTGTAAAATATATCATCCATATTGTACGTAGAATGGACATTGCTACTGAACCTTCCAAAGTAGAGGCCGTTAAGGAGTGGCCTAGGCCTAAAGTGAACTAATATCTTTTCTTGGTTTCTGCCTCAATTTTCCAGGATTGCTCGGCCATTGACCAACTTAACTAAGGGGTACCCTCCAGTTGGAAAACAAAAAAAATCTATGACTAGTACACACTCTCCCCATTATTACCGAGTTAAAGAGGAATAATGAGAACGATGGACAGAGCATTGTGATACTGCCTTTCAGGAATTAAAGAAAAGTTTGATAAATACACCTGTGCGAGCGTATGCAAATCCTACCAAACCCTATGTGATACACATTGATGCTTCTCTGGATGGGTTGGGAAGGGTGCTATATCAAACACATGGAACAGAATTGAGACCAGTGTCTTATATTAGTAGAGGATTATCGGCAAGCGATAGAAATGATCCTGCACACAAACTGGAGTTTTAGCCCTCAAGTGGGCAGTTGTAAACAAATTTCATGACTACCTGTATGGTGTGGAGTTTGAGGCTCACACTGACAACAACCCCTTGACCTATGTGCAGACAACTGCCAAGATTGATGAAGAGGGACATCGGTGGTTGGCTGCCCTTTCTGCATATCAGTTTCACTTGAGATATAGGCCAGGGATCTGTAATATAGATGCTGATCCACTGTCAAGGATAAAGAGGATGCCAGTAAAGGATGAGGACCAGGGGTGGATTGAGGTCCCCGCTTCTGAGGTAAAGGGGTTGTGTCACCAAACTATGGTGATTACTCAAAAAATGGAGTGTATCAGTGCTCTGGGGGCCACTGGAGCTGCATTGCCCTTGGCCTATTGTTGGGTCTCACAACTAGAAATGGTGGGGGATTTGCAGATAAGATTTGAACAGAAGAATGATCCCTATATTCATGATGTTTTTACTGGGGTAATGCAAGGATACACTTTGAGTTCCCAACAATTGCCCAATTACAAAGCCAGAATTTTATATAGTCAACGCCAACATTTGCTGGCGAGGAACGGGATTTTATATAGGCAGATTGTAGCTAAAAATGTGAAGGCAAACTTTTAATTAGTGTTACCAGAGAAATTTCAGGTTAAGGTTCTCAAGGCCCAAAGGTTGAAGACCCCGGCTATACATGATGACCATGGTCATTTGGGGATAGATAAAACCCTTGGGTTATTGTCGGAAAGATTTTACTGGCCCAAAATGGAAGATGAAATGATCAAGCATTGTAGGACTTGCGGAAAGCATTGCCAGAAAAGAAAGCCCTTATGGTGAATATCATCACAAATGTACCTTTATAATTGATCTACATAGATTTCTTGACTCTTGAATCTGATGGAGGAAAGAAACATAATATATTAGATATAACTGACCATTTCACCCGCTATGCACAGGCCTACAGCATGTAACTAAAGATCTCAAAGCTACTACAGTAGCCCAAACATTATGGGAAGAGTTCTTCATACATTATGGTCTACCAGCCCAGATACACTCGGATCAGGGAAAGGAATTTGAGAGTTGGATTACTAAAGAACTTTGTGTGGTATGTGGATAACAAAAAAGGAGAACCACCCCATATCATCCTCAAGGAGACCCCCAGCCGGAAAGATATAATCGAACCCTCCTCAATATGCTGGGTACTTTGGATCTTAGAAAGAGGTCTCAGTGGGGTCGGTACATCAGCCTATTGGTGCATGCCTACAACTGCTCAAAGAACGAGGCAACCGGGTACTCTCCATATTATCTTATGTTTGGATGGGAAGCTAGACTTCCCATTGACATCTGTCTAGGGACAGCCACCCTTGAAACTGATAATATTGATCAGGTGCCACATACCAAATTTTTTGAACAGTTAAGAAGAGATTTAAAGAAGGCTTATTTAATAACTCAACAAGCACCTGAAAAATTGGGAAAGAAAAATAAATTCTATTATGATTTAAAGGTCCATGAACATACCTTACTCCCGGGTCCCAAAGTATTAATACAACAATTGTGGGTTCCCGTAAATTTAAACTTATCAATAAGTGGGGGTCAGATGTTTAAGAAGTGGTAGAGAAATTGTCTTGAATTCCTTCTTACAAGGTTAGGCCGGAGGGGAAAGTGGGACCCATTAAAATCACCGACATCATTTATTGCATTTAGGGCATGGAATTAGAATGGGCCCAGAGTTGTTAGGTGAAGGTACTGGCCTGTCTCCCCATAAAGCTACTGATGATTCTGTGAACCACAAAACACTCAGGGCTAAAGTAAAGGTTAATGAGAGGGATTCTATTGAAGAGGAAGAGATGGATGGGTACTATTATGTTGATTCAGGTCCTGATATTGTTTCCCAGGTTAGAAATCAGAATGAAGTAGAAACTTTGATTGACAAAAGACCTTTATTTTCTGGGGAGTGGGCAGAAGAGGCAAATATGGGAAAGTCGTTTGGTAGCCCGGAGAGCTCACCAGAAGGCACACCCATGGACTCCAGTCCAGGGAGTAGCGAGGTTCTGGGGGAGCTCTCTAGACCAAAAAGAAATATTAAACCTCCCATGATGCTATCTTATGATCAATTGGGGATGCCATGTGACATCCCTAGGATTTTGGTACATCCTAATGTAATTAGAACCTGGCCTTACTTTGGATGGAATTCTACTAAGTGATAGAACTGACCAATAAAGATGAAACCTTGATAGGGGTGGAGAATTTCAAAGGGAACATTCTTGGTACCTCGAATATGGGCAGCATGGTGCTCCATATAGGAAGTGCTGCTAGTTTTCAGTGTGGTGATCTAAATTCACCTAAATCCTATAGACCACCAGGGGGAGAATGTAGCCATGTATACTGTATGGCTAATATAGAGGGTTATATATATATATATATATATATATAATTATATATATATATAATTATATATATATATTATCATTATGATCATTCACTCTGCTTATAATTATAGGAGGATGTGGTAATTGTTTATTTAGTTATGTATGGGTATTGTTTAATTCTGTGTAATATGTTAATGTGTTATCTATTCATTTTAAGAGGTAAACTGTCTATTAAAGAAATTTATTTAATCTGTATGTAATGTAAGGATAGTGTTTGTACTCATGGGGTAGAGGCCATGGCAGGACAAATGAGCATCCAGGGTATGGGTAGTTTGCTTGGAAACGGATAACTGGTGGCTAAGGGGCATGGAGAACATGCTAGAATCAGCATGAGCCAGCTAAGCTAGGCTCGTGCTTTGAGCTGGAAGAGACTTGTGGTCCTTGGAGTAGCGGTATATAAGGAGGGAACGCTGGCGATATCGCTAGACTGCGGTTCCCCTATGAGAGCTCACACAGGGACTCTAGCGCTGCCTAGTATTAAGAGTGGTAGCGGCAGTAGCCGGGAGCCCCAGGTGATTGAAGCCAGTGTGGGCTGTACCTTTGGGACGTGGTAGCGGGTAGCGCTGGTTGGAGTTCCGGCGCTGCTGTCACAGGGTCCCGGTGGAGGAAGCAGCATCAGCAGTGGACTGACCCGGAAGTCCCGGCTCCCATCCAGTGACAGGCGGGCTGTTGGGTTGGAGGCAGGTTCAGGTAGACTCGGGGAAAGAGAGCGGCTGCAGTGACGGGTGTGTGGCTAATAGCTCTCATCCCTGTGTGCACACAGAGCCTGCTAGAGCAGCAGCAGTGTCTCGCTGGAGCCGGCACTGAACACTGACAGGTGGTTGATAACTCTGTCTACCTCCGTGCAAGGCATCATCATCATCTGCAGCTGTGAGTAATCTAACTCATGCACATACACGTTGAAGGCTAATACGGAATTTTTTTTAGCATGACTGAGATAGTGAAACCTTTGTTTTTTGATGGTTCAATGTACACAAACTTTGTTTAAGGCACAAAATTATTAAAAATAAAGAAAATCACTTTCAGGCTTTGTGTATAAAGTGTATATGGACACACATGAATTTCATGTACAGTATGTACACAAACTTTGTAAATAAGGCATTGTATGTGTGAACATACAACAAAGTAGACCTACACCTGTGTTGTAGCAAAAATAATTAAAAATTAATGGATGTCACAGTAAGTGGTATTAAATCTAATTTAATGAGTGTACACAAACTGAATAAAATATGAATAATGTAACTGTATCTTTGCAAAGATAATCAGGGGCGCACAGATAGTGCTTGTAATTGCACCCAAACGTGATGTGCAGTTATGAGAGAGTGATGGCAGAGTTAAGGAGGTACAAATGAGCAGAATCTGTAAGGGCAGGCGTCCCTGTCCCAGTAAAGTCGCTGGTCCGTTGAGTTGAATAGAAAAGTCAAAAAGAGAAGTCCTTTGAAGTAGATGAGGCCTCACCTGTCTTTAGATGTCCTATGTCGGCGTCTTCTTCTTGATGATGGTCCGGACCTGCTGTCGCGCTCACGACCGGTGTCTCCCTATGGTGGGTTCCTAGCCTAGGCTGCTATCGGTTACACAGCATCTAGAGATGCCGTGAGCCAGATATTACCCGGCTCTGGATGTGCCGTATGTGAGCACTGGTATGTGTGCGCCTCGCCGCTGCCAATGGGTCCCCGCAGAGTTACCTGGAACTTGTGTCACTTCCGCCTCAGCGGTGTCGGCGGACCCCGTGAACCTGAAGTGAACCGGAGCTAGCTGCATGCTCGACTCACCCGTTGGTGAGGAGGCTTCTTTCTGGGTATATCCGCGGGGGTATAATGTGTAGATGTTCATGGTTCCTCCTAGATGTCTCGGCCGTCTGGCCTTCCTGAGGGAGTAATGATGGGCGCCATTTTGGAATAGGGCAGGTATATAGGGGGCAGTGATGCTGTCATCAAGGAGTGTCTGCCACTTGTCCTCTCTCTTTGTAAGGGGTGTCTTATGTCTAGTACTGGCAAAAGAGTATGGGCACAATTAAAAGGCTGCAAAAGTGCTTGTATAAAGAACAATAGTGTGTTGTATTGCAGACTGATTTCTGTATCAAAGATAAATGAAACAGAAACATTGGCATACATATAAATGGGGGTTGTACAGTAAAAAGCAGAACAATATTAATAAAGGAAGAGGGGGGGGAAGATATGGTGGTTATGAAGTGATGAAAAATGTCATAACGATTAAAAATAAATATTCTGCATCTAAAGCATTGAATAATGACATACAGAATATTGTGTCGCATACTTAAATACAACAATGCCTTTTCTTAAAGTATGTCTTATAGGTATATATTGCGTCATAATTTTGAGGTTGAAATCTGGTGTCCAAAGTATGCGATAGGGGTTATTTTGGACATAATGAATGGCTTAGCCTGTAATGACAGATTTGACCTCATTATCCAAATTAAGGCCATAGGGTGCCAAAGTTTTCATGGTGTACATCCATTTCAGCTCCTCCCTATTAATCTTCTTGGTATAATCCCCCCCTCTCCAGTTTTTCTTTACTATTTGTAAAGTGGTTAGATAGGTTGTGGCTCTCCAGACCTTTCTGTATGTTATTGATATGTTCCATGATACGTGTTTTAAGTTTTCTTGTTGTTCTACCAATCAACTGCTGATTGCATGGGCATGTGATCAAGTAAATAACTCCTTCATTATTGCAAAATATATGATATCCAATTTTATATTCTTGTTTGGTGTGAGCTGAGGTGAAGAAGCTCTGTTTTTTTGGTTGTTGTTAATTGCGCATTCAGTTTACACGCCTTACATGTACCGCAATGAAAAAAAACGGGAGTAAGTCTCCCCCCTTTTAGAGTGGTTTGTGTGAAGATGGTTTTTTTAAGATGGCTGTGGACTAATTTTAGTTTTAAGTTAGGAGCTCTTCTGTACACTATGCTAGGCTTCTCCGGGAGAAGGTCATTTAGGGTCTCATCTAGCAGAATATGCCAGTGTTTTCTCACAATGTTTTGAATTTTCCTATAGTCTCTGTTGAACTCTGCTACAAAGAGTATATTTGATGTTGTGTGTGTCCCTGTCCTATCTTAATAATGTAGCAAGGAAATCCCATCTAACCCTTGTACCTTTTCAAATGCATCCTGGACTTGATGTCTATCGTAACCTTTTTCAAGGAACTATTGTTTCATCTTGTATCCTTGCTCTTCGAAGTCTTCTATTCTACTGCAGTTCCTTCTAACTCTTTTAAATTGGCCCATCGGTATGTTCTTTTGCCAGTACTAGACATAAGACACCCCTTACAAAGAGAGAGGACAAGTGGCAGACACTCCTTGATGACAGCATCACTGCCCCCTATATATACCTGCCCTATTCCAAAATGGCGCCCATCATTACTCCCTCAGGAAGGCCAGATGGCCGAGACGCGTAGGAGGAACCATGGACATCTATACATTATAACCCCGAGGATATACCCAGAAAGAAGCCTCCTCACCAACGGGTGAGTCGAGTGCGCAGCTAGTTCCGGAACCGGATCACTTCAGGTTCGCAGGGTCCGCCGACACTGCTGAGCCAGAAGTGACACAAGTTCCAGGTAACTCTGCGGGGACCCATCGGCAGCAGCGAGGCGCACACATACCAGCGCTCACATACGGCACATCCAGAGCCGGGTAATATCTGGCTCATGGCATCTCTAGATGCTGTGTAACCGATAGCAGCCTAGGCTAGGAACCCACCGTAGGGAGACACCGGTCGCGAGTGCATGCGCACGCCTACCGACAGCAGGTCCGGACCATCATCAGGAAGAAGACGCCGACATAGGACATCTAAAGACAGGTGAGGCCTCATCTACTTCAAAGGACTTCTGTTTTTGACTTTTCAATTCAACTCAAGGGAGAAGGTGAAACGGTGCAGTGTGGAGTTGTAAAACCTTCCACTGCACCGTCTTTTGTAATGTATGACACCTGGACGTGTGGCTAGGGGGGTGTTTGTAGTGACGGCCCGGCAGGGTTTTAGTGGGCGTTTCTTCAGTGGCCGATTTCTGTGCTCCCTGACTAGAGACAGAAAAATAAATTTTTCCTGTCTGCAGCAGCACTTCAATCCTGTGGGCATATTTTGATGGGAGGCATGGAGCTGCAGGTCCATCCGCCCCATTGTTAATCCGACCCTGCGTGGGTCATCAGTGGGAGCTACCACAATCTGGAACCTCTGAAGGGACCTGTTGTCTAACAGGGAAGGTGAACTGCTTTTGGGGTAGCAATATCACCCCTAATGCTTTACACTGTGCCTTTCTTAAAAGGTTCATTCTGGTACGCTGCCATTTTTACTTTGGAACTGTGACTCAGTTTTGTATTTTGACGGCAAATTACAGATTTTTAAAACATTAATTTTATTTAAAGGCAAATTAAGTTTCTTAACAGGAATACAGTACACGTCTAAATGTACACTTACTTCCTTATTTTAAATAGACTAACCTTTTCCCTGATATATTCGTCTGCAATACTAGAGAATAAAATACTATTTCACTCTACCTAACACCGGGCCTGATTCATCACGGATCGCAACTGCAACAGCGTCCGGAAATTGGCCGATGGTGCGTACTGTGCACGTACCGCAGTGCGCCGGCCAGTATTGCATTCGCGCTGCGATCTCCTACGCAGATACAAAGCCATCGCAGAGTGCGTGCAGGACGTCAGCATTTGGGGTTGGTAACTGGGGAGTGGTTGGAGAAACGCAGGCATGTCGTGTCCATATGAATGCCGTTTCATGGGCGTGCATAAATTAGCCACTGCGACGGCATTCGCAGCTTGTGTACTCACTGTGTGCGACGAGATTAGCAATTTCTGAAACAGGTCAGACCTGCTGTCATTCTGCATGAGGGTCCGATGTTACTGATGTATACGCTGGATTGCAGGGTCTTACTGATGTGGGCAAAAGCGGTTGTGGGGGTCTTTATGCCGGGTGAGCAGTTACAGACATTAGCACATTTTCACAGCAGAAATGCGTGCGTAATTGCAGTTGCGATCGCAATAGCGATCCGTAGTGAATCAGGCCCACTGTACTTAAACTTAACACTAAGGGGCATACTTGCCTACTTTTGAAAAAGCATTTCAGGGATATTGTGAAAGCAACACCTATGAGCACGGCGGTAAAGTGGGCGTGTACTGCTACATCTGAGAGCCGTGCCATAAAACTGATTTACATCCAAATGTAATTGAGGCCCAAAGCAGTTAGTACAATCTTCTTGTTGATGAAAACACACTGATACTTTTCAGAAAATGCATGTAGCCATAGGGATCATTGTGCCTTATAACCAATGCAGGGAAATTATGCTAATGATTACATTTGATTGTGTACATCTCTTTATTTCCAAGTATATAACAGCTACATAATGGGGGTAATTCACAATCAGGGAGATTGCTAGACTCTTCAGGGAGACAGGGAGATTGCTACTATTTCAGGGAGTCTCCCTGACAATCAGGGAAAGTTGGCAAGCACTGTATGCTAAGGGGTCTATTCATGAGTTAATTAACTTCATCATAGCTCCAGTGTGGAGACAGCTGATCCGAAAATCTGCTGTCTCCCGAAGTGTTTTTGGAGCAGTGAATCTTTTCACTGCTCCTTTCAGAGCAGTGACGCTAGGTCACGCATGTGCACAAGAGCCTTGAACGTCTGGTGGAATGAGCCGGACAGGGGCAGAGGGATCTTAAAGGATTCCTCTTTGCAACCTGGGATTCCTTCCGATAGGGAAGTAACAGGTTGCTAGCAGCGAGCGGGAGCACTCAAGCTCCAAAAATATTGTATTTTCGGAGCTTGATTAATTCTGTCCCCATGTGTAGAGGGACATCGGGCCATTCGGCGAGAGGAAGCTAAGCAGGAGATATCTGTAATATCTCCTGTTTTACCTTCTTGATGAATGGCCCGATTACTTAATTTCTACAATTGCAGGTGAAAATTTTACTTAACAGTCTTTAAAATATAACTGAATGTCCTGGCCAGGCCCTTTTTGTTGGTACACATATGTAAGGTAAATGAGTTCCTCCTCCTAGGATTTACTAAGTAATGCTGCTATCCTTATAATGTAAGTTATACTCTGTTGTTGTATCCTGACAGTAGCTGACTTGGTACAGTATTTCTATGCTGGGAACTTGTAAGGTGCAAGCCCGGGCCTAATAGTAGATTTGCTTTCCTGAAGTTTGGTCTCTAACTCCTGCTTTACATCCATGCAAAGACATTCCCTGGATTCCCAGAATTGCAGTCTATAAAGATGTACAGTACCTAGTTAAACAGCTATCCACCTCCATGTCCTGGTGAACTAAACAACTTTTGGCAACTTCCTCTACTTTTGAGCTGCAAGATGTGCAAACTTAAGTGTAGCAGATTCCTTCCTTAGAACAGCTAAGTTATAAGCTCACCCAGAATTTTCAAGACACTTTGTACTGCTCATTTAATGACCTAATGCAGTGGTCCTCAAACTCGCTCCTCATGGACCCACACTGTTCACGTTTTCCAGGTCACCCAGGAGTTGTACAGGTCATTTCATTACTCACTAACACATTTTAAAAGCTCCACAAGTGGAGCTAATTATTTCACTTGTGATACTGTGAGGAGACCTGGAAAACATGCACTGTTTGGGGTCCTGAGGATCGAGTTTGACGGCCAGTTTAATTACCTCAGAGTTGATTTGGCTGGCAGCTTAATTAGTCTCTATATTTGATGAGGGAGTTGTCTATAGGCGGAGGACATCAGTTTTTCTATTAAGTTGTGAAAGCTGCTTCAATTATCAATGCTGGCTGGGGATAATAACAGTAGTAGTCTTAACAGAGTGGGTCTGCCTGACAGCAGAATGGTGCTGTGAAATGTGTGCTGAGTAGTTCACAGACCCGATTCTTGATGGCCAGCATACAGCTCAGCACCTTGGACAGTGATCTCTCCTATCTGTGCTTCGGCTGTCACTCATCATCTAGGGGCAGAGCCGTAACTAGACATTTTGGTGCCCTGTGCCAGAAAGCACATTGGTGCCCCCGCCCCCCATATTTTAAATCGGGTCAGTCCAAAAAAAGGGGTGTGGTCTAATGGGGAAAGTACCCTCAATTTGCATTACACCACAGTAGCGCAACCTTATGCACATTACATCGTGCTGTAGTGCTCCTTATTCACAACCACACAGTAGTGTCTCTCTTCACATTACACTACAAAGTAGTACCCATTATACACATCTTGCCACACAGTAGAGCCCCTTATTGCAATTACACCACAGAAGTACCCCTTATACATAATATGCCACATAATAATGACCTTTACACATTATGCCACACAGTAATACCCCTTACACATTTATGCCACAGGGGTGTGTGGTTACAGGTTGCAAGGGTGGAAGTTACAGGGTGCAGTGTGTCACTTGTATGGGGGGCAGTTACAGGATGCAGAGGTGGCAGATGGAGGGGTGCAGTTACAATGTGTAAGGTCCAGGAGTGGTAGTTACAGGGTGCAGAGTTGGAAGGTGCATATGGAATGGGTGGAAGGAACGGGGAGGGGGAAGTATCTGTGTGTAACCTCTTATGGTGCGTACACACTAGACTATGCTCCCTGAGCGATATCGTCTAGTGTGTCCCCGGCAGGGTGTGCTCAATGTCGTTCATGACATTCAGCACACCCGCTGAACGATATCATTAACGATATTGTTCAGCACCGGGCTCTCTTCCCCCATTCCCCAACATGCAGCAGGCCTGCATGTTAACCCAGTGAACGATGATGACGAACGACCGGTGGGAATGCACGTCGTCGTTATCGTTCATCGTTTTTCTGATAAAAATGGACAGCAAAGTGGACGACTGAATGATAACGATATCGTTCAGTCGTCCACTTTAATCGCCCAGTGTGTACCCACCATTAGTCTTATTCTTAGATGTCAGAAAATCTCCACCTCCCAGTCCTACACCACACCCTTCCCCCCCACACTTCACTTCTCCTTTACCTGCTGCTGCAACATATATTAACTTTAGTGGCTAGGGAAGAGAAGGTTGCTATGGTTACTTACCGCTGGTGGGACTCTGCTGCTGCTGTAGTGAAGAAACAGCATTTCAGGATGCACCCGTGCGATGACAGGAGGAGCTTTGTCAGAAGCTGAGACCCTCTGCCGCGCTGTGCATCACAGGCAGTCTGCCAATGCCTGGCACATTAGTATGCTGAGTGACATGTGACTGGGGGTGGGGCTTCATACTAAATTCGTCCCCACAGTCCGGCCAGAACAGAACCTTTTAATGCCCGATCTGTGCCGCCTGGTGCACCGGTAATAACTAACCCTAGCAGACGCCCGACAAATGGACATTGCAAATGCAATGCCAGAGAATGGTACTGTGGGAATGGATTGGGGATGGGCCGGACCAAAAGGGGCAGGCTGGCTGCTGCATTGCCCGCTGCTATGTGTAATGGTAGCAGTGCGCCCGGCAGAGAAGGAGCAGGACGCACTGCTACTATTATACATTGCAGAGGGTGGCGACACACAGACGGCGCACCGGTCGCACCACCCAACAGCAGCAGGCAGCTCCTCAGTGACAACACCAGAGGAACTCAACTATGACAGACTTGGGCGGGGAGACGTCATGACGTCTCTCCCGTCCCACAAAGGATGCAAGGCTGCAGAGACTCGGAAGGCGGAGTCACAAGTTGGACGGGGGGAGGCAGGCTGCGCGGCTGTCCGATTCCTGTGTAAACAGTGCTGGGCATCACACTTTAAATGAGGTGGGCGGCCGGTGTTCCGCCCTCAGCGCTGTTGCGCTCTGTGCGGTGGCACCGACCACACCACCCTAGCTACGGCCCTGTCTAGGGGAAGGATTCCTGGGTGACTCCTCTAATGATGCAGCTTCCTGGCAGTCACAGCAAGGAAGTCCCGGTATTTGGCTGCAGACAGACTTCAGCGCGGCTCTCTCCCTCCTCAAGCGGTGGTTCCTGTTACACACAAGGCAATTGCAGCTCCAACAGCTACCTCTAATGGTCCGTGAGTTCTTCTTTTATCTCCTCTTGCTGGGTGTCCCTGATGTGTCCCGCTGGGGCCGCGAGACACTGTACAGCCAGCCTGCAATTTATATCCAGCAGTACCCAAAGGCGATGTATACTTATTGCTGCTCCCATGTATTAAACCTGGCCATGATGGCAGCTTCTGAAATTCCCATGGTGAGGAATATGTTTGGTGCTGTGGATCAAGTACACACTTTTTTTTTACTCTCAACCAAAACGCCAAACTGCTCTTGAGGCTGCTATTTCTAGTGAGTGCCCAGAAGCTACAAGAAGAAGGTTCAAGTCTCTGTGCAGGATGTGTCCCGCTAGGGCCACGAGACACTGTACAGCCAGCCTGCAATTTATATCCAGCAGTACCCAAAGGCGATGTATACTTATTGCTGCTCCCATGTATTAAACCTGGCCATGATGGCAGCTTCTGAAATTCCCATGGTGAGGAATATGTTTGGTGCTGTGGATCAAGTACACACTTTTTTTTTACTCTCAACCAAAACACCAAACTGCTCTTGAGGCTGCTATTTCTAGTGAGTGCCCAGAAGCTACAAGAAGAAGGTTCAAGTCTCTGTGCAGGACCCGTTGGATAGAATGACATCATGCACTGGAGACAAGCCTTGACTAATAACCTGCAATAGTCAAATGTTTAGTGGACATTTAGAATCCAGCATCAGAAAATCTTGCATCGTGGAGCAAAATCTCTGCACCTTACTTTGACTACTTTCGACCACATAATAGCTTTAGCAGTACAGCACTGTATGTCCTTTATTAAAAGACTTAGGAGTAAATTTACTAAAACAAGCACAGCATCGCAGGAACATGGGTAAATTTTGTCAGCTGAAACACTCAAATTTACTAAGAAACTCATGTGTGTTTTTCCAGAACTTGGATAAGAATTTTTAAACATGGGCGAGGATACGCACATGAACCCAGAACTCATATTTTGATTTGTTGATGCTGTTACATGTCAGTTTTTCACTGTAAAACCATATAAAATTGCCCCAAACCGCCCGAACCTCGTGGATTGCGGTAAGGACTTGGCGGGGAGAGAGTTAGGAGTATCTAGTGGAGTTGCAGGAGGATTTTTGAAATTGACTGTTGCTTGGTGCGTGTAAATACTGTAGTCTTATGTTTTTTTGTTTGAAATATCTGTTTACTGGAATTTTGAGTAACAAACAGCAGCAGCAAAATACATCTTCTACATTGACATAAGGAATACCTGCATATAATATAATTGAAATTATGCAGGGCAAATGAGCAATAAAAATAATTCCTCTGAAAACATCAATATATAGCTGAAATCACCATACATACAATGATAATGCAAAAAATGCATACATAATAAGTAACAAAATGAGCAATAATATAATACAAAATAAGGAAATAAAATTAAAATAAGATAGAAGTAGTTGGGGGGGTGTGGGGGAAGGAGGAGAGGTACCAATAAAGACATGTACAGTGTTACAGTCTTTGTAAGAAATTAGAATTTCAAAAATATTTAAATCAGAGTTATGGAAATTACGTAGTAAAGACCATTCAGTATGTTTAAAAAGTTTTAGTATTTTTGATTCTGTGAGCTGATCTAAAGATTCAACATAAGGAACCCATTTTTTGTAAAAGAAGGGGGCGCCTTTTTCCACATCAGGAAGAGTTGATTGTCTTTCGAAAAACATAGTCTTCATCAGCATAGCTTTTACCATCCCCAAAAGAGGCGCGGATCTATAGGTCCAATATATTAAAATTGCTCTTCTGGCTATTGTACCTACAATGGTAATGAGAGGTATTGCATTTTTATGAGACTGTAAGGAGGGCCAATTACTAAAGTTCGCACAAAGAAGGGAAAGAGGGTCCAAATGAATATTAAGGGAAAAAGTCACATTAAAAAAAGTAAATGACCTTGTACCAAAAATTGCCTGGTCTTATTACACTCCCAAAAATTATGCTTAAATAAAGCTTTATGTACATTCAATTTTTGTCATTGACCAGATTCTTCAGGCACCATATTCATGCATTGCCCCTGAGAGTTATAAGCCCTGTGTATAATTTGAAAGTGCACTTCCTGCAACAAAGCTTAGGGAAGGTATCGCAAAGGAATATCCATATCATATAAATTTTCCATTGCAGGAAGTACACCTGGGAAATCTAAATTCCAACGAGAATAGTTGGATAACCAAAGTTTATCTAGATCTAAATCCAATAAATCCCGATATAGATATTGGTTTTACATGTGATTGAAGAAATCACAGTTAATAAGGCAAGAAAAGGGTCATTTTCTGAGGAAAACAAAATAGGGGATGGCAATGATTGAATATAATGTCGAACCTGCAGATACATAAAAAATTGACTATTGGGCAATTGAAATTTCAATTGAAGCTGTTGGAATGAAAAAAGTACTCCACCAGGATCGAAAACCTCCCTCACGGCTACAATGCCTTTCTCATTCCACACTGAAAAAAATAAATTTGACAAAGCCAGAATAAAACAAGGATCTCCTCAAAATGGAATAAATTTAGAGGATGTTGGGTATCTAGAGAATATTTTGTTAATAAGGAGCCACGACAGATATGTATCACTAAATAAAATATTAGTTTTAACTGAGGGTGGGAGGGACTCCCGAGGTATATGTAAGAGAGCTCCTAAAGAGTAAGGCTGAACCAAAGCTTCCTCAACTGGTATATTAGTATAACAGGAGCAGACTAACAGCCAGTCAGAAATATACCTGAAATGTACAGCATGAGTGAAGGCACATATATCAGGAATAGCAAGGCCACCTTTTGCACGTTAAAGCCGAAGCTTAACCATAGAAATAGCAGCCCTTTTCCCATCCAGAGAAATTTTGAAAATAAGCGAGTGCAATGTGCAGTATCCCTATTAGAAAATGAATAGGCAACATTTGGATAATATAAGTCAACTTTGGAAAATAATACTTTTCAGAGCGGCTGCCCGACCCAGCAAAGATAGAGGAAGGGCCTTCCAATCATCGCGCTTTTTAGCAATATATGACAATAATGGAGAAAATTTTACCTTATATAAATCATCCAAACCAAGAGGAATATGAGCACCCAGATATTTAACTGAAGAGTGTAAAACTATAAACTAAAGGAATGTTGGTGACAGATGAGTCAGCAGACCCAGACAGAGGGAGGATTTCTGACTTATCATAATTTATCTTATAGCCAGAAAAGGATTGGTAACAAGAGATTACATCTAAAATGACTGGTAAGGAAATCTCCGGGGTTGAGCTAAACAGGAGCATGTCATCCGCAAAGAGTTCAATTTTTGTCATAACAGAACCAATCTGTATGCCAGTGAAACTAGAGTGTGTTCGAAGCGCAATGGCTAAAGGTTCAATAGAGCGAACAGGAGAGGAGACAAGGGGCATCCCTGTCGTGTTCCTCTATGAATTCCAAAAGGAATTGATAAGTAACCATTACATAAATTTGAGTATAAGGATTGTCATATAGGGTTTGAAGAATCTGAATCAATTCTGCCGAAAAACCACATCGGGTGTAGTCTTATGTTTATTCTTGTTGTCTTGTCAGTTTCCAGTTTGTCACATTTTAGAGTCTTTGTTTTTTTGTAAGTGTTGCTGTGTGTAGTGTAGGTCTGTGTTTGTTAGTCTTTATTTTCTGTGTTGTTTGTTTTATTGTATGGAGGATGGACAGAGAAGGAGGGAAAGCTTGAGGTAGAGGAGGTGGCTGCTGCCCAATGGGTCTCCGATCAAAATTCAGCGAATTCGGGATCTGAGTGAGCCATGAAGGGTGTGAGGTGCAGGTCCGTTGCTGGCGTTTTAACGCTGTTGTAACAGCAGCTCGCACCCTTCGCGCATAATAGGATTGACCCCTATAAATTGACATGTATTGTAATTTTCATATTGTTTGTAATTTGTAGGCTTCTGTTTACCACCAATATTTGTTTATTTTGAACAGGTAACACGTGTGTATTTTGTGTGTGCTCTATATTAATTAGGTTGCAGGTATAGATGTTTATAGTAGCGGCTGTGTACTTGTTAATGCTGTTTCTGTTTTTAATTTGCTGCAGTGTTATTGTTTACCTGGATGTGCTCTTGATTTTTGTGGTGTTTATATGTTTTTGGAAGTAATAAATTTACATTTGGTAAAATGTGTTCATAACTTTTTTTTTTCTAAATATGATTGTGTCTATTAAATTTTAATATGTTGATCGTCAAATGATTCTGATTATTTAAAGCAAACATGATTCACATTATATACATAATGATTTGTTAATGTTGAAAATGTTTTCTTTATTTATACAGCACAATGCACAGCTGCACAGATACACACCAGATAACCAAGAGTTGATTCTGACTTGGATGAAGCTGGTAGGTATATGCACAAAGACTTTTCATTGCATTTACAAATTAAAAAAAATAATAATATATATATATAGATATATATATATATATATTTAAAACAATGTTTATTTTGTAGGTCTGTCCATGGCACCACCCCCCAGATGCCAGAGACCCCGTACCCAATTAAAAGCATCAACATCGACCCAGTATCGACAAATGGAAGAGACTGCTTGCCCACATTCCCCAATTCTACAAGGTGAGGCTGTGTTTTTTATGCAAACACATTCACAGAACACACTTCACAATCCAAACAATAACACTTTGGCCGGGTACCCACTTGCATTATATTGTTCTGATTTTTCATTTCCTGGAAAAGAAGAATGATTGATTGGGCATATTGCCCAGTCTCTATGTCCAATTGCCCAATCCCAGTTTACATACAATATTGTCTGAATGGCCATGTGAATAGTATAGAAGGACATAACATATCGTTCTGACATTCATTAAATTGCTGCATTTCAGCTGTGGAACTACACATCCCAGCATGTCCTGCTACATTTTTAGCTTGTAATAAATAGTAATGCAAAGAGCAAAAACTAGAAAAAAAGACAAATAAGCTTTTGTTGCAGCACTCTTAGAAATGAAATGTAATGAAAATGAATGAACAAAATTATATGAAATTAAAACTGAACTTGGCAAGAAAAATTCTCTTTAGTTAGGTAACTCACATATAAAACAAATACATATAGTGACTTACCTTGTACCACAAGTCATTGATTGAATGGCAGCAGGGAACAAGAGTATTTAGACCCTATATGTACTAAGTACATCAGTGTAAATCCGCTGCCAGTAAGAATGATGTATAAACATGGATAAAGAGCACAGATCTTGTTACAATCAAGACTAAGGAAAGCACTCAGTTTATAAACACTAGGACAATTATTAGCTTGGTCAGGAAACAAGTGTGGCACTGGCTTGGTGGGAAGTGTAGTCAGGGGCGGATCGGGCTGCCGTGAAAGCGGGAGATTTCCCGCTGGGCCGGTCCACTTTCCTCTCTGCTGGGCCTCCTAACACTGACCGGCAGCTCTAAGGGGCGCTGCCGCGAACGGAGGATGGGGCAGCGCCGCAGCGGCAATGACCTTCTGCACGCATGCGCAGAAGCTCATCTTTAAGACCAATGTAAAATGGTTGCGAGAGGGCTGCTGCGCATGCCCAGCCGCAGCAGCTCCTCCCATCGGCCATTCCGGAGCTCGTGAGTGACAGCTCACGGCTCCGCCTCCTGCAGTCACACGCGCAGAACCGGGAAGTGCAAGCAGCCATAGGTCTGCAAAGTGTCCGCGGCACGCGGCTGGCATCATAACAAGTGAGTCACTTGTTCAACATTGTTGTTTACATGTGTGCATCATCGTTTAACTTATGTGTTAGGTACTTCACTTGAGTGTACAGTACTACAGTGTATGTATTACATAATGCAGGTTTCAGGGGGTCTTATATTGTGAACAAAAATGTTTAGTGTACTGTGGGCCTGATTCAGACCCGCTCACGAGCGCTATGCGCTCGCAAGCGGATCGATGGTGGCCCAGGGCGCATGACGGAGCCGGCTCCGTCGTTCGCATGCCGAGACCCGGATAGCGACGGGCAATCCGTCGCTCTGGGTCTCGCACCAAAGGGGACGAGCTGTCGATGTTGAGTGACAGCTCGCCCCCTTTGGTGGGCGGGCCGGGGGAGTGGCTGCCCAAACGGGGGCGTTCCCATGTGAACGCCTCCATTTGGGGAGGCCCCACCGACATCACGAGTGATGTCAGTGTGAGAGATTTCGGCTCTGTGAGAGCCGAAATCTGTCTGGGGCTTGCGGCAACGAGACCCTACCACAAGGGTCTCGTCGCAAGCCATCGCGACCATCTTCCTGGCCGCTCGCTATAGCTGTGGGTGGTTACCCACAGCTATGCGAGCGGCCAGGAGGCCACTCTAATAAACAAGAAGACCAGGCCCTGATTCAGAGCGATCGCTCTGTCAGAGCGTCCGGCTCTGAATCAGGGCCAGTGTGTGCATGACACCTATGACTTAAATAAAATAAAACATTACATGTGACATAGAACTCCTTTAAATAATATATATAAATATGTGTGTGTGTGTATATAGATAGATAGACAGATAGTGTGTGTGTATATATATATATATATATACACACACACACTATTAGTGTGTGTGTGTGTGTATGTATGTACAGTATATATATATATATATTAGAATGTGTGTGTATGTACAGTATATATATATATATATATATATATATGTGTGAGTATAAACATGGATAAAGAGTATGTATGTATGTGTATAATATATATATTAGCAATGAGAGAAATGGGCACTCCAAGAAAAATGACAACAAAGGGTGTCAAGATAAAGTAAATAATTAAGAATGAAAAAAAACGGCACTCCAGAGTATAATAAAAACACCTAAGTGTTTATTGAGACATTAGTCAAACATACAGCGACGTTTTGGGCGACAAGCACCCTTTCTCAAGCTATGTATATAATCACATCCCACAATATATAATCATATCCCATCGAACACATTTATAGATATATAAATATACACACACCTGCTTTTATATGGTCTGTTTACTTCTACATTTATGTGGGAATTGGTATGTAATGCCGGCGGATCAAATACCGGCAGCGGCTGTCCGGCGGTTCAAAATCCCGATAGCAACAGATAAGTACTCTAACCCCAACCCTCCCTTAAGGGTACCTAACCCTAACCTCCACTCCCCTTCCCCTGATGGTATAGGTGCATTTCCTATACACAGTCCAGGAGATAGGACACAGAGCATTTGATCCATATGCAGACACACAGTACCCCACATTGTACAGCCTCTAGGCCTTAATCAGAGATGGACGTAATGGTGATTTTTATGCAGATCGAGCAATTGTTTACCATTGCACATAGGTATAAGCCACACTGCTCGCACGCTGCGATTATTTTGCGATCCTGCACGCACAGAGAACCCATTTGCAAAGTGAGTGACAGGTAGTCTGCATATGGGGGAGGTAATGGAGGGGCGGGTCAGAAAAACGCAGGTGTGTCTTACCGTTTACATGGGCATGCATAAATTAGCCATTGCGATTACATACGCAGCACGAGAGCTCTCTGTGTCAGGAGAGCTGCAGTGTTTTTGGCTGGTCAGACCTGCCGCAATGCGAAGATAGCTGCTGGTTGTGCGTCGATGTTACAGATATTTACACAGGTAAATGACGTCTGACGCATGTGAGAAGGCAGCGGCAGGTGTCCTTATGCTCAGGTAAGCTTTGGAACTATTATTTTTGCAGCCGCGTTCCATGTGAAATCGCAGCTGTATTCATATTATACCACATTTACACCAAAGTCCCGGGTCTGACCCGGGATTTGGAACACGTTTCAAACCTCGATCAGACCTGGGACAAACCCCTTCTACACAGCGGCACGTACACTGTTCACACCAGAGCTGGGTCAGCACTGACCCGGCGCAGGTGAGCAGCGCTTCTTCCCTTCCCCTTTTACCTCACTCCGTAGCGGTCCAGATGAATGTATACTGCTCCGTGCTGGTCTGTCATCTCCAAGCGCCACTGAAGCCGGCCAATCGGGCGGCACGATCCAGGTCATCGTGACCCGGATCGCGCCATTTACACAGCAGGGTGGTCAACCCTGCAGACTACCTGAGTTGGTCCCCGGGGTATAAGTGTCCATCTCTGAATCAAGCACACTACATGCAGCCGGGTATGATCTCTGAGTTGTGGCTGGGGAAGTGTGTGTAAGCTTAACATTTATAGGCCTATTCATCTTAATAAAAATTTCGATGGAGGTAATTAGGTTTAGAACTCGCATGGAGTTCTACCTAATTACCAGAGGAATTCATCATTCCTCCTCTCCATAACTATCTATTTCCCGAAAAGCTGTTATTTCTGCGATGACAGCTTTTTAGAAATAGTTAATTTTCCCTCTCTACACTATCTTACCGCAGCTGGAATCTGTGCTGTGCATGAGCCGTTACATTCGCAAAAGCGGTGCATGTGCAGCACTGCCTGCAGCTGCGGTAATTCTGTGTCACTACTATGACCTGATTCTCAGTCATATGCAGTGACAATGTTCCAGTACTTATTCAGATTCACACACAAAGAAGTGTATTAGAAATGTGTTGGGCATTTCTGGGCAGATACAGGAGGTTGACTAAACAGACGCAGATGTAGCATATGGGGGTGTGTCATTGGAGTGTTGCAGGTGTGTGGCTGAAAGTGTCTGCGTACAGAGACGCTAGATTGCTCACATTGGGGGCCATACTCAGAAGGATGATCTGCTCCTAGCATAGGGCTGGTAAAAGTTTCAATGATGCGACCAATGGTGGCGTCTAAAGATGCACAAAGCTAGATTGCAGTGTCTGTAGACACTGACAGTGGATGTCTCAGTCCTTGCACATTCTCAGGCATGAAGGAAGGGCTCTGTAACAGCATTAGAAAAAGAAAGCAGACGCAACTGCAGCAAAAGACACAAGGAAGTCCACAACTATGTCCAACTCAGAATCAGGCCCTATGAGAATGGATCCCGCCCCCATCGATAGACCCCACCCCCTCTACAGACCCCGCCCCCATTAGGGCTGCTTCCAGAAATTTCCCGGTGGGTTTTCCATCCCAATCCACCTCTGAATGTAGTCCCTCTGTGGCTGGAGGGCTACTTATTACATACCCCTGTTCTACAGTATATATTAAATTTAGTGATTGTTTTGAGCATACAATACACATTTATATATTTTAATACATTTACAAAACAATACTCTGATTTTAAACCTGTTGAGAGAGAAACAGACATGGTTGCACTCAATTTCATTCCAATCACCCCAACAGAACACATAGGTGAACAATCAACACCACTACGACCACCTATTCCGCCAGTGCCAGACATATCATATTGGGAAAATATAATCCAGATCCAAAACAAGCAGATTGGACTCCAAATCACTGTCTTAAATAGACATCTTAAAAGGCACAACAGAACCATGTGCACACAAAATGTGGAACAAACAAGAATTGCAAACAGTTTTGGCCAAATATGGATGTCAAATAGCAGATTCCATAACACTTTATTAAATATTTGGAATAGCATAACAGATTTCATGATTCAAAGATTAATTGAAAACCAAAATGGTGCAATACGTGACCTAAATGCTCTTTGGTTAAAATTAGGAACACAATATTTGGGTTGCTTAAATGAGCAAAATGTCAGAAAGTCTGGAACCAGCACTTTACAAACTAACACACCAGTCACAACCACATCCAGACAAACACGACAGGGCAGGAGTGCCTCTCAACAGCCCCGTGGTGGTAAGGGGAGTCCTAGAGGAAAGCAGTGAAAAAGTATATTAAAAAAATCTACTTTATTACATGTATGTTAAGAATATTTGATTTAATTATTTAAAATGAACAATATGCTAGGATATTATTGATCAGAACCTTTACCTTGTAATTTTCAGACATATTGTACCATTTTTGCAAGTTTGGATTTTCCATTTTGCTTTAACTTTCCAAACACTTTTGTTAATTGTGCCTATTTTCCAAAAACAAAAAAAAATAATAGGAAAAAAAATAGTGTCATTACTGTGTTCGAAGTTAACGTGGGAGTAATTGTACATATTCTTTGTGAAAATTTTATATTTAGAAAAATTTAAAAGCAAGTTTTAATATGAAAATATATAAATGTAAATATTTTGCAGGCATTAGACTTATGTTATTGCATAGAGGATCATGATTTCATACCCATGTAAATTTAGTAAATTTGCGAGTTTATAAAATGGCCAAACACGTCAATGCAATCTAAAAAAAAAAACTTGATTCTTACTAAATTACTGTATTACTACAAGCTAAAGCAAAACACAAGGTGAAGGCCTGTTCTGCAGTTGAGGTTTTAAACATTACAATAGCAGGAATCAGACAGGATATTGAAAATACTGTAAGCATGCAGTGTTCTTTAAGAAAGCCATTAATCTAGGATTAATGTTTGGAGTTACACCTAGTCTCGATCACCTTATTGCAGAGCTTGATTTTCGCTTCTCTGATCATCAGACAAAAGCTATGACAGCACTGGCCATCATTCCATCTGTACTTGTTACAGACAGTGCAAATCAGATCCAAATGATAACTCATTTCACTCATTACACTATGTGTAAGTGGACAATCTTCCTTCACCAAGAACAAAAATCACTGGAATGCTCAGGATATATGACTCTTCCCCCCTCCACACCTTTTTAACCTTTATGCTATGCTAGTAAGCTGGCATGTCCTAATATCAACACCCGAAGATATTATGTGTGCAGCATTAGTTCTCTAAAGTTTCTAAAACTCATCTGCGCAGCATTATGGCGCAAAGTTGTCTGAATGGTTTGGCTTTACTTCATATATATAATAAAACTCCTCCTGCTGTGGATGGTGTACTGGCAGAGTTTATTGGCCTCTATAACCACAGAATGGAACTGGGACATATTGACATTTATAGTACTTTAAAATTACTGTTTTATGTTTAGTTCAGAAAATGTTGAAATTGCACTGGTAGTTTACCTTTTATTCGTACATACTGTTACACATTGTCCATAAGCAAGATTTATGCCCAAATGTCATGTTATTTATATAATTTATTGTTATTTATATTAAAACGAACTACACAATAAAGTGTATGTTGCAGACTTATTGTGGTTAGATTTTTTTTCATTGGTTCTGTAACCAAGTATTTGGAAACGCCCTTTCAAAATCCTGTGTTTGCCACTGTTTTATATATTTTTACATTAGAGTCAATTCTTTCATCTAACAAACAATGCTGCCTGAGTAATTTTTAAGATATATTTACCAACATATATTGCTATAGTGGGACTGAGCTGTTAAATTTTGATGTATTTACTTTTTGGGTAAGTTACAAAAACTTCTCATTGATGCAGTAACCATATATACTGTAGGTTGAGTCTCCCATATCCAAAATGCTTGTGACCAGGGGTATTTTGGATATCGGAATACTCCGCATTTTGGAATACTTGCCTACCATAATGAAATATATTGGGAATGGGACCCAAATCTAAACACAGAATGCATTTATGTATTATATACACCTTATACACACAGCCTGCAGATAATTTTATATAATATTTTTAATAATTTTGTGGCTCAAACAAAGTTTGTGTACACACATGAAATTAATTTATGTTTCATATACACCTTATACATACTGCCTAAAGGTTATTTTATACTATATTTTTAATAATTTGGTGCCTTAAACAAAGTTTGTGTACAATGAACCATCAAAAAGTAAAGGTTTAACTATCCCAGTCATGCTAAAAATATTCCGTATTTTGGAATACTTGGATTTGTGAGACTCAACCTGTATTACATAAAATAAAAAAAATAAAATAAAAAATAGCCCAACACCCAAATAGATTTTTTGATAAAACTGTTGCACAGTCCACTCCAAGGAAAAGGTGGTGATGTAAGTTACACAAAATGTTATCTCTTCCTAGCAACATCATTTATTGCTTCCAGGTTCATATCCAGGAGCTTCTGATAGATCCAGTGAGGTGTAGTCATCTCTACCATGAGGTTTTTGCCCTAAGTCATTCCCTAGCTCAAAGCATAACATGACCTTACAACATTTGACCTGGGATCCTGTAAATATGTAAAGACTATGATATCAGCAAAAAAATGCTCCAACTACTCCAAATCAAGCAAAGATCAAAAATTAAGGTTTGGTGACATTTTAAGTGCATAGTATTATTAAGTGGCACATCAATAATATTGCTGGGATGCTGCAGATAAAAAATTATTGTACAAGTGGATAGAAGAGATGTCAATAATTTGAGGAGGACAAGGTTTAGAATAAAATGGCCAAAGTGGATGCAGTCATCATTCGAGTGACAAGGACAAAGACATGAAATGGTGCTTAAAAGATTGCAAATAGTTGAAAGCAGTGCAATTTTTCTAAGGAAACTGATCCAGAAGTTTTATTTCAGAATGCATTAAATAGGAATAGGAAAACTGGAACAGAATGGAGCGGGGTAAGCATGGATAAATGCCATTATAGAGAGGTGTTCCACCTGACATTCTGCAGCTATTCCTAGGGTGGAGGAGTCAGACTGTGATCAGATATAGTATTAGGACACATAGCTAATTATCAAGTGATGTCTCTGCACAGTATTCTGTTCTCTCTCATCTTCCTGTTGTTTAAACAAGTTGACAGCTCTCTTGATGGTTGGAGTTGTTGAGAGAACTCAGATAGGTAGTTAGTCCTGTGTCCTCACTGTAGTCCATAATTTCAATATTAGGACCACCCAGTATCTTCGTTAGGGTATGTTTCTAGTTTAAATAAGTCTTGTATAATCATAGTTAGTTGGGCAATAGATGTTCTCTTGATGGCAAAAATTTGGTTGTGTCCTGTCATTGGCACCTCCATTATTGGTTCTATTTAAGAGAGCCCTGAGACACACATTGTTGGGCTTTCTGCTGCTTCAGTTTCTCCTTAGCTAGAGAGATGTAACAGAGAAGGGCTAAAACTTTCAAGAAGAACTGCATCTGGTGTCTTGTGTTATGGGGGAACTGAACAGCATCAGTGGTGAGTCTAGGTTATATGTGGAGTTGCACAAGTGCACAAGGGAGATGTGAGGCAAATGTGTGTGTATATATATATATATATATATATATATATATATAATATAGACATATATGTTTTAATACACTATGTATAGGTTTTAATAGGATATCCTTATATAAAGTAGGAAGTGTATTGATGATATACATAAGGCATAGGAAAAACAAACTTTTGTTACTGTTTACAGTAAGGCAGGCTTTGATGGAAACGTTTGGCACTAATACAGGAGCCTGGGGAGGCAACACTAGCCTCGGAAAGACTTTTACAGAAGCCAAATGTGCTGCAGTAGATATAGGTCTGCAGTGGGCATAAGAGCAAAGCAGGACACATCTGGGGCTCTGGGGCACACTGAATAAATAGTAGCCCATGCTCCTGGACAGGCAGTTTAGTTCAGTGAGGGTAACAGTGGATTCTGCTATAATAAAACAGAGTGGCAGCATACCTTGTAGCCTGCCACTGTAGTAAGGAGAACTGGCTGTGACAGACTATGATGGGAGGCTGGATTGCTATTCTGGGGTGACAGTGGTGGACACTGAGGAACAGGCTGTCCACAAAGTATGACATTGGCTGAGGTGCAGTGAAAGAAAGCTGAATGGTACCTGTATGTGAAGCCACTTCTGTGGTGTTCAGGTTGTTCCAGCCACAATGCAGCCACTGTGCTCCTGGGTCAGACACTGATTGTGAGAGACAGTCGGCTTTTCCCCAGTGGTGACAGAGCTGGAGGAGCATGGTTGATTGACAACCAGGTGAGAGGATGTGCCAGAGTTGGATGGAAGACGCTGGGAGGCACATGATCGGGGAAAGAGACAGGGATGCAGTTCCCTGCAAGGAAGCCCACAGCTTTGAGAAGATCAGCTGGAGAGACTTGACAGCAGCTGGACAGTCCCATTGACTAAGTTGAAAGGAAATGAGCGCAGACTCAGGGGAGAGCTAGTAGACCAATATTGGAAAGCACACAGCAGCAGAGCCTCAGGTCTGTAACCCCTCACATTACACCTACACATACTTTGTTCTGAGGATAGCTCTGTGAAGTGTATCAGGAAGATCAAGCTTAATATTGACAGTGCAAAGACCACTTTTCCTAATCCGCCACATTGTCACTGTCACTAAAGCAATTCCTATAATAAGGGATGCTAGGACTTATACGGGACTACATCTAGCTATTTTTACTATGAAGGAACCTGCTGTCATATCTATCCAGTGTAGGATTAGGAATTGTTTCCAATAAACAAATTGACATCCAAGGAGGAAGAAAATTCTGCTAGTCTGTGATAACTGAAATTGGGCAAACATACATCTTGCCAGACCAGTGGTGTAAGTGGCAGGCTCATTCTTCATCTGTTAACCAAAGCTGAAAGTTATTAAAATTGGAGAGCAGAGAGGTGACAGGAGCAGCAGATAACTGTAAGGAAACCATCACTGTTTAAAACGTTCAGTGAATCCTTTACTAACAAATATAACCTTGTCTACCAAATAACTACATTATCTGGGTGAGATCAACTGCCTCGGAGACAAATTAAAACCATTTGAAAATTATCTCTGAAGTTGAAGACATGGAAAACACATCATAGATAAGAAGAGGTGCAAATTCCAATGGGACAGGAATGATTATGCAGAAGACCTAGTAAATAGATGGAGGAAACCAAAAATAGGAACGGATAAGAGAAATGAGTTTGACTATACTACCTCAGAGATGGACTCATCAGACTCAGACAATCCTAGTACACCATTTGTCTTTGAGATCCAAACCTAAATCCAAATTTAAGAGAAGCAGGAGAGGGGGCAAGAAATCTAAGAACCCGCGGGTAGCAGATGGGAGAAACCCAAGGTATGTCGGAAATGTTACTAACCACAGAGTCAATGGAGCTACAAATTATTAATTTAACTGATAAAAGTTTTTTTCTGGGGTTCAGAGAGAACTCTAAGTAGAGGTTTATCCTACTCTCCGATGCAATCTATGAACAGATTTGAGTGGGAAAAAGATGTCAACCTGTTTGCCAGGAAAATGTTTTTAAGAAAGTATTTCATGTGGATGACTCATTGGAAAACACAATGACTAATCATATTAACATGAGAACACAAACTAGTGATGACTCCCCCTCTATCTCCCAATTCTTTACTTCAGTAGAAGAGAAACCTCGGAAACTAGTAGGATTCCAATTTCACAATTGGACCCCTGAATCTACAATGACAACCTCTGATAAACCCAATCTTAAAAAGAAATCAGAATTTTTCCCAGACATCACCAGTAATCCACATATAAAGATTTTTACGGAACTAGTATCACGCGATTTAGACCAACTAGCTATTCAAACATGCAGAGTGAAATGTAACTTTAGCAAAGAAGAACAGCAGGCTCTCAAAGAAATACAAAAATGGTCAGATGTTCTGGTGAAACCATCTGATAAAGGTGGGAACATAGTACTCTGGCCAAGAGACATGTACATCAAAGAAGCCTACCAACAACTTTTGGATCCACAATGCTATAAAAAAAATATTTTTGAGACAATATATGAACTTGATCAAACGAGCAAGAGATGATGGTATCATTGATAAAACACAGTTTGAATTCCTTGACACGGAGAATCCCAGAGCGGCAACCTTTTACTTATTACCAAAAGTCCATAAGGACAGTTCCACTCCACCAGGAAGACCTATTGTCTCCGGTATTAACAACTTAACCGAGAAGGCCAGTTGCTTTATTGACAAACACTTGAGGAAATTTGTAAGGGATACCATGGATATCCTTACTAAAATTGAAGACCTTATGATAGCCCCGGGACCATGGCTAGCCACATGTAACGTGGAACAGTTGCATACAAGTATCCAACAATTGATTTATTAAAAAGACATATAATGAAATAAAAACACTCCTTGTCCCACATTGGTTTTGTGTATGGCCAGTACACATTAACTACACTGTGTTCACCCGGGGACCATCTCCAGTGTACTTCCATCTTTATGGTACGGCTGTCCTATAAACCTATGATTTTTATTTCATTATATGTCTTTTTAATAAATCAATCTACAGTTTTACACTACAAAGTGTTTCTTTCTCTGATTTCTTGAGATACTTTTGGAAATGATCTTTTCCCTATTATGATGGACATATAAGAACTAAAGAAACTGCTATGTGCTTGTCATCAGCTTATTTGAAGTAAGCATTCATGTACGAATTTAGTTACGTATTTACCTTCCACTTATCTGGTGTCCTGACTGGGATTTCAGGATCTGTTGTAAAGTCTTTACTGAGGTGTCATGTTTGTGGAGAAGATCTTTTAAAGCACCTATTTCCACTCCCAGCATGTCTATAAGAACAGAACTCTTGTTTTATTTACAGTATCACACTATTGTGTTTTTTTTTTATGTCTGTTTTTAATTTACATATGAGAACAGTTCTAACATTGAAGATAAATTATCGCATACATTCGAAGTTGATCACGTTTGGAGCGCAAGACAGGTTGTGTGTATCTTGTTGATGACCTATTCATTATTTGGGATGGAAGTAAGGAAGAGTTTCAGAAATTCATACATATCCTTAATTCTAATCCCTTTAATTAATTGACAACGAAAATGAGTCAACAAGCGGTGAACTTCTTAGACCTGACAATATCAGTCCAGGGGGATAGACATCTTACCTCTGATATGTACAGGAAGAAGACCGCCACAAACAGCATCTTACACGTAACTAGTTCGCATCCAAGATCAGTCATCACTGGTATACCAAAGGGTGAATTCCTGAGGACACATTGGAATTGCGCAGCAGAAAAGACTTTCAATAAAAGAGCCAAGGAGCTGGATGCAAGATTAACAGCGAGAGGTTACAGTAAAAGAGCAACACGGAAAGCATTCCATTCAGCTAGAATGAGAAGAGAATCTTTGATCCATCCTAAACAGACTCCATCTGTAGGGGCTCAAAAAGAACAACCAATCAGGTTCATAAGCACTTACTGTCAAGAAAATCAGAGGATAAGAGAAATTATCCAGAATCCCTGGCAAGCTTTAAAAACTGACCCTGATTTAGCCACCATCTTAGGCGATAAGAGTTAAAATCTGATGGCATGGATCTATTGAACAGAGTCCACTGTGAAACCATCTATTAAGGGCTTCTTCAGTTGTGGACACTGCAAAGCATGCCAATATATGGTTAAAATCAAATAATTCTGTGACAAGTACAACCACGTTTGGCAGATCCCAGAATTTTTGAATTGCAATTAGTCTAATGTAATCTACTGTTTAACATGTCCCTGTAATCTTTGTTATGTGGGCATGACCAGTAGACCCTTTAAACAAAGATTACTGAATCCGATCAGAAAAAATGTAATATATTAACAACTGTAGCAAAACATTTTTGACACCATCATCTAGGAAATCCGAAGTCCTCAAGGCCTTTGTGATGGAGAAGATCAAGTTAGATAACAGAGGAGATCTGACCAAACAACTTTTGAGACAGGAAGCACGTCTCATCTTTTTGATGGGCAGTATCTAACCCTCGGGCCTTAACGAGAAGAATAACTACTCAGCTTTCCTTTAATACATTTGAAGCGTTGTTACCCTTATGGGATTTGAATGTATTTTTTTTAGAGTAATCTGAGAAGGATAAATCATTACAAAGTTGATCATCTTCTGTTAATTAACTTATCTAGAATTATTATGTGGATCTTTGATATTTGTCATTTGGACATTTAAATCCATTTACATACTTCAACTTCATCTAGCAAGATAGCTGTCTGCACCATTTGAGTTATACATATTATATATTTTAAGTATGCTATATTAATTTGTTTTCAGCTCAATTCCTAGTAATTTTAGTGTTTCACAACTCATTATTTTTCATTTGTCACCATTCATCACAACCATATGAGTCATTCATTTTTCTTTTTTATTCTCTCTCCTAATATATTTTTTGCATTTTAATACTGTATATCTCTTGCACTTTCACTACTTCATAAACTTAATTGTGTTTATTCTAATTTTCACCTAGAAATATCATATATTCTTTTTGTATTCACAGTCTCACTCTCATTCAATTCAGTGTATTCATAACGTTTATCTACAATCCACTTTCACCAAGTTTATTGATTTATTAAATGTATCAATTTATTAATAACTAATGTTTTATTTATATGCACACAACTATTTTTCCCTAGATTAGTGTTCATAGATCATATATGATTATCTCCTTATCAGATTCCTTTTAATAATTGTGACACAGTCGTGATAGGGGTCCCTCTCCTGGGTAGATGGGCTCCTTCCTTCACACACAGCAGCCAGATAAACAGGACACAATTCTGGGGTTCTTGTACAAGCTGGTCGGAGCCAGTCTTTAATTGTACAGGGCACAAAATAGAACAAAACACAAACAAAACCCTAGCCCGTCCGGGCTCTAACTAGACAGTAGATTCCCTCACTATCAGGAGACTAAATAAGTTCACGTCCACAGTACTTATAGGTTGTATCAAACAGTGTCTCAGAGCAAGCTAGCCTGTGGGCCTGCTCTCCCAGGTGTGAGACACTCAGCCACAGCTAAACTTAGCTTACCACAGCCATTTCCAGGTGCAAGCCCTAATGACCTGCTACCAGGATGAAAGGCCCAACACCCGGAGTGGCCTGTGGATGGAGCCCTCCCTCTCCTCACATCCACACCCCCAGGACCCATTCCGGCTTTTCACAAAAGCCGACAATTCTAGTCTGCTTTGTCCAGCAGACTTCTCCTGGGGGTTTTAAAACACATAGGATAGGAATCTAGGACAGATATAGAAGCCATTCCCCATTTCTTCAATCACATATCCCCCCCTTTGTTTCGACCTGTGGGGCGGAACAACCGCAGCCCCCAAACAATGGACACATGACAAAGCATCTGCATTGGCCAGCTGGCTTCCTGGCCTGTGTTCTACTGTGAAAGGTTTGTAATGCCAAGAACCACCTCGTTATTCTCGCATTGCTGTCTTTGTTTTCTGACATTCACTTCAAAGGGGCATGGTCAATGATCAATCTGAACTTCCTTCCCACCAAGTAGTACTTGAGAGTTTCTAACGCCCACTTTATGGCCAATGCTTCTTTCTCGACCGTAGCATAGTTTCTCTCATGTAAATTGAAGAAAAAAATCGGGTGTTCTTCACCCTCTTTGCTCTGGAACAGGATCGCTCCTATAACTACATCTAATGCATCAGTTTGTACAACAAACTCTCTGTCAAAATCAGGGGTCAGCAGAACTGGTTGGGTACATAATGCTATTTTTAACTCCTGGAAAGCCTTCTGTGCTTCAGGACTCCATTCCACCATGACTTTATGTTTGCCTTTGGTAAGGTCAGTCAGTGGGACTGCAATGGTGGCAAAATTGGGTATAAACCCCCTATAATACCCAGTGATCCCTAAGAAGGCTCTCACCTGCTTCTTGTTCAGGGATCGTGGCCAGTTTTGTATTGCCTTAATCTTATTGAGCTGTGGCTTTATCAAACCTCTGCCAATGGGGTATCCAAGATACTTTACTTCTTCCATCCCTAGACAACACTTTCTTGGGTTGGCTTGCAAACCTGCCTTACAGATGGGAGTCCAACACTGCTTGTACTCTGGGCAAGTGAGACTGACAATCAGGACTATGAATGACCACATCATCCAGATAAGCAGCAGCATACTGTATGGGGCCTTAGAATCCTGTCCATCATTCTCTGAAATGTAGCAGGTGCCCCATGTAGCCCAAAGGGCAACATCTTGTGTTGAAACAACCCCTCTGGTGCAGAAAAAGCTGTCTTTTCTTTGGCATTCTCAGTTAACGGCACCTGCCAATACCCTTTAATTAAGTCAAGAGTGGTTAAATATCTGCCTGTTGCCTTTTAATTAGTTCATCCACCCTAGGCATTGGGTAGGCATCAAACTTTGACACACTGTTAAATTTTCTGAAGTCTTTGCAGAAACGCACACTCCCGTCGGGCTTTAGAATAAGCACAATGGGATTTGACCACTCACTATGAGATTCTTCAATTACACCCAACCCCTGGGTCAGTGATTATGTCATATTTAATGACCGTGGTTTTTCCTGGTATGTCAGAAAACAGCACCTTAATTCTGATAAGAAATTCCTTAACTTCCTGCTGTTGAACTGTTGACAGGGTTTTTGCTACTGTCACTTCGAGAACCAAAGGCCCTGGGTTTACTGGAGGGGCCCAGACGGCTGACAGGGCTGCTCTATCCTTCCAGGGTTTTAGAAGGTTTACATGGTATATCTGTTCTGGCTTTATTATCCCCGGCTGGTAAACTTTATAATTAACCTGCCCCACTTTTTCGAAAATTTCAAAGGGTCCTTGCCATTTAGCTAAAATTTAACTTTCTACTGTGGGAACCAACACCAACACTCTGGGGGTCATTCAGACCCGGTCGTTAGCGCCGATGCGCTCGGACCGGGTCGATGGCCCCCCACAGAGCATGCGCACGACGGCACCGTCGTGTGCATGCGTGAGACCCGCTACGACTGACAGCGCCGGTCGTAGCGGGTCTCGATTCAAAGGGGGCGAGCTGTCGATGTCGATTGACAGCTTGCCCCGTTTGGAAGGCGGGCCGGGGGGGTGGCAGGCCAAACGGGGGCGTTCCCATGGGAACGCCTGCCATTTGGGGGAGGCCCCACTGACATCACTAGTGATGTCAGTGGAGAGCTTCTGGCTCTGACAGAGCCAGAAGCTCTCCGGGGCTTACGACAACTGAGACCCTACCCTAGGGTCTCATCGTAAGCCCCGATGGTCATCACCCTAGCGGTCGTTAGAGCTGTGGGTGTAGACCCACAGCCTAACGACCGAAACAGAGGTGGGCGGTCAGGATGCAAGTGGCCGCCCAGTTTCTGAGCGACCGCTTGCATCCTCCGACCGCCTCTGAATGACACCCTCTGTCCCCAGGAGCAAAAACGCATAACCGAGCATTGCAGTTGTATACCCTCTGCTGTCCCTGTTGGGCCTGTTCCAAGTGCTCTCTCACTATCGGCACCACAGCAGCAATTCTTTCTTGCATTTGGGAAACATGCTCAATAACTGTTTTAAACGGACTGGACTGCCTCTCCCATGTCTCTTTAGCAATGTTTAGTAACCCCCTTGGGTGTCTCCCATATAACAAATCAAAAGATGAAAACCCGGTGGAGGATTATGAAACCTCTCTTATGGCCAACAACAAATACGGCAACAAGTAATTCCAATCTCTACCATCTTTGTCGACTACTTTTCTTAGCATATATTTTAACGTCTTGTTAAACCTCTCCACCAACCCATCGGTTTGGGGGTGATAGACCGAAGTTCTTAACTATTCAATTTTGAACAGGCGGCATAACTCTTTCATGACTTTCGACATAAATGGGGTACCTTGGTCAGACAGTATTTCTTTAGGGATTCCCAACCTACTAAAGACATGGACTAACTCTCTAGCAATGGACTTGGTTGATGTATTGCGCTATGGTATTGCTTCCGGGTACCTGGTAGCATAATCCATTATCACCAGAATATATTGATGGCCCCAGGCAGACTTCATTAAGGGTCCAACCAAATCCATAGCTATTATTTCAAATGGCACCCCTATAATAGGTAATGGGACTAGAGGACTTTTAAAATGTGGTCTGTGAGCATGATACTGACATTCAGGGCAGGAGGTACAAGTCAGATACCTCTTTATGGAACCCTGGGCCAAAAAAACCTCTGCATAACCCGTTCAGTGGTTTTCTCTACCCCCAGGTGGCCTGCCGTTATACGACCATGAGCTAGATCCAACACTCTTCTTCTGTAAGCTTTGGAAACTATTAATTGTTCCACAATATCTTCCCCCTTCTTAGTCATTTGATACAAAAAATTATGACATACTGCCATGTGAGGATATGAAAGAGGACTATCGGGGTCTATGGGTTTACCATCGATCACTTTGACATTCTACCTGGCTTTTGCCAGAGTAGGGTCATTTAACTGCTCTACTGCAAAGACCTCTAAATCAGGCAGACGATCAACTGGCTTACTAACACTTCCCACCTCAGTGGGAGGCACATCACTTGGCGAGCCACCATCACGCTCCGCATTCTCTAGTTCACCAATCAGACTAGAATAAGGGAACATCTCTGACTCTGAATAAACTTCCTTTGCTACTACACCAGTAACCTTCTCAAACGGGTCAAGGTGATTTACCTCTGTGCAAAATTGTCTTTCCCACAACTTCCAGAAGTGAGCAAAGTCTCTCCCCAATATTGCATCATACATTAAGCCATGTACCAAACCCACAGAGACTATCGCGGAACCACATGGTGTCTCGATGTTCACTTCTGCAGTAATATAATAGCGAGTGTCCCCATGTATGCAGGTCACTCCAATAGTTTTCCCCTTACGCTTCAAGGGGCTCACCAGTTTAGCTTTCATAAGTGTAACCAGGCTACCAAAATCTAACAGAGCCTCTACTCTATTGCCCTCTACAGTGAGTACACACGTGCTTATCTGTCTCAGCCTGCCGGTCAGCAGTACAGGCTCGCTGTGCAACGAAAGACCCCTTGCGGCTGACATGAGCAGTATCACGTTGCATTGGTTCAGAGGTAAGTGAACAATTAGCCGCAATATGGCCGAAACCACCACATCGGAAACACTGAATCACTTTATTATCTAGTCTTTTACGGGGTAGGAACCTTCCTGGCCTGGCTGGCCTGTCTCCAGGTTCCACACCCTCAGTTTTAAGTACATTCCATCGCCCAGCACCCTTCTCCCCTGGAACAGTCTTACCAGTGTCGATGGGAGTTCGCTGGTGCGTCATCGGGGCTCGGTGGGGCAGACTCAACAGTAGATCTCCACCGATTCGACTAACTGGTCTGCGGGCTTAGGGTCTGCATGGCTCACCCACTTGCGCAGAGATGCAGGTAGCGATCGCAGATACCGGTCCATCACGACTCTTTCCACGATCTGCGATCCTGTCAGCGTCTCGGGCTGTAGTCATTTTTAGATGGACGAGGTCATGCATCTGTGATCGTGGAGGCTTTTCCATTTGGAACTCCCAGCGGTGGACTCGTTGGGCCCGAACAAATGAGGTGACTCCCAAGCGACTTATGATCTCCCGTTTTAGCTTTGCATAGTCCTTGGCATCAGCCAGGCACAAATCATAGTATGCCTTTTGTGGTTCTCTAGACAGGAAGGGTGCCACAAGACTTGCCCACTGTTCCTTGGGCCAACTCTCCCTTTCTGCGGTTCTCTCAAAGGCCACAAGATACGCCTCCACGTCATCACTCGGGCTCATCTTCTGCAAAAAATTACTGGCGTGTATGGAGCGAGTGTGGGTTGGAGGGTCAGTGGAAGCATCTTCATAAGGTACATACCAATAATCCTAAAATTCCCACAAGGTATAGCAGAAGTAAATTGTGAAACTACCACCATGGCTCTCATTTGCCCTGATTAGGACATTTAGGACATTGTCACAATGGTGTTGTAAAGTCAGGGGAGAGTCCTATTCCACTTCATTGAAAATTTATCCCAGTTGCTTGAGGGCATACCAGAAGATTGAAGAGAAGAAGCAACCTGAAGCTGCGGTTTGGACCCCCGGTGAATTCTAAATCTGTTTTCCTGGAAGTGACATATCAACTACAGATAAGAACCAACTGGTAAAAGAATTAGTACCAAGAGATCCTTCGCACGCTTAGGCCCAAATGGTGGGAAATTCTGAGTTAAATTCAGACTCTACATTTAACGTGTGGGGAAACCTATAGGTTCCAGCACTTTGCACGGAATCTATGGGTTAGCATGCTTTACTCCATAATTTACAATGTAGGGAAAATGCTAATTCATTGAATAGTTCTAGTCTAAATCCCGCACCCAGTTGAATCTCCCCATAGACAATCATTTTATTTTTAATGTGAGCAGTCAATAATAATCTCCTTTGTGCCTTTTTAGACAAACTTAATGGTTATTGTTATGTCACTAAGCTAATATTGTTGTATTGTCCCCATATAGAACACTTCTTAAATTTAAGAATAACATATTCAGGCAAACAATGTGTTACACGGTTTTTCAGGAAGGAGACTAACAAAAATGCTACTCTATGTGCAATAAGCTTCTACTTGGAACCAATGAAAAATGCCTTCAGAATGTGTAACTTTCGAAGGCAACAAAATATCATTCACAATCATGTGATATTAATTATTAATGATAGATTTCATGAAAAGAGTTATAATGAATTTGAAATGGATTCTGCAATTGTCCAGTGTATAAAGGCCAATGCTTGAGTATATTATATCTGGATAGACACCATGGTGTACGGAAATGTGAATGTGGAGTTATTTGGTGTAATGTAAAGAAACATACACCATAGACCTATCATTTAACATTTACATTTCTGCTTCACGTACACCATGGTGTCTATGGCAATTAATATGGTATACTGTACCAATAAGCACATTTCGACAACTGATCAGATCTTTATAAAGAACTTACTGAAACTCCAGGGTTTCTTTTTAGATACAGTTGGAACCTTAAGGTTAAATCTCTCAAAATGATCTTAAACCTTTAGGTAAAAAAAAAGGACATGGCGTGCCCCTAAGGTTAGAGTCACAGCCTTTCCTGACCCTGGGAGTGGAACAGTTTACCACTGAACAGAGACTCAACTGTGAGAGATGATATTTTGTACGTTATCAAGTGTAGAATAAAAAGAGTACATTGGAAAGACAGCGCATATGATGAAGAGGATGGTGCTTCAAAAAAGTATTTGGTTTGTCTAATTAAGGGATGTGAGTTGCCGGTGCCACGGTGTTAAATTGCCAGCAATCTTGCACCCCTCGCGGCCCGCTCTCAGCACAAATTTGCTAATTTTTGCTCGCAGCCCTACAGGGCTATGTGTAATTTTGAGCGGACTCAGGCTGCTGTTAAGTGCGGCTGCTACCGCGCTGACTTGCACCCTTGATGGACTTCTGGCTAATTGGATTGACCCCTAAAAGTCTGGTTGTCAACACACCACTAGTAGCAAGGCACTTTCTCAGTACCTGCATATGGGAACTGAGGGCCTGATTCAGAGCCGCTCGCTCTGAATCAGGGCTGGGGCTTGTTGTTTTTTTTTTGGAGCGGCCTCTTGGCCGCTCGCATAGCTGTGGGTGACCACCCACAGCTATAGCAAGTGGCCATGATGATGGTCGCGATGGTCAAGACCATCGCGACCATCGGGCTTGCAACGAGACCCTTGTGGTAGGGTCTCGTTTATCGCAAGCCCCAGAGAGCTTTCGGCTGAAACAGAGCCGGAAGCTCTCCACTGACATCACTTGTGATGTCAGTGGGGCCGCCCCCAAACGGCAGGCGTTCTCATGGCGTTCTCATGGGAATGCCTCAGTTTGGGCAGCCACCCCCCCAGCCCGCCCACCAAAGAGGGCGAGCTGTCACTCAACATCGACAGCTCACCCCCTTTGGTACGAGACCCAGAGTGACGGATTCCCCGTCGCTATCCGGGTCTTGCGCATGCGCACGACGGAACCGGCTCTGTCGTGCGCATGCGCTGTGGGCCACCATCGACCCGCAAGATGTTGTCTTAATGCTCATCTAACTTGTTGTTTAACTTATTCAGATGGGGTGCTACTTTGCTGGTACATGTAGAGTAGGCAATCAGTAAATGTCAATTAATTTGGAATTAACAGACATAGGGCCTCATTTATCACCAAGTTATATTCTTGTTATCACTAATTGCTAATCTTAAATTGTGCTCCCACCAATCAGCTCCTAACTTCCATTTTTCAAACACATGACAGGTAGGAGCTGACTGTTTGGAGCACCAATTAAGATTACTAACGAGTGATAATAATATCACTTGTTGAAAAATGAGGCCCGTAACCTGTATACAGCCTATATAAGGCCCTCAATCCTATCATTCAGTCAATGGCCAATGTTGGAATTCTGTTTATCTGCCTGTACTTCAAGAGACTTGTTTTGTTTGCCTATTTATTGATTTCAGTTTAGTCCCTCATTAGTCTACCTTCTCCAGCCTATTGATTCAATTTTATCTCTTTTAGAATTAAGGGCCTAATTCTGAGTTGAGAGTAATGGTGCATACACACGGTCAGATTTTAAAAATCGTTCAGTCGTTCATATCTGAAGGAAAATCTGACATATCTGACATGCCTGAACGATGGATGATCAACGATGCGCGTTCCCGTTTGTCAGATAACGATATCTGACATCTGATGTGTTTGCAGAAAATCGTTCAAATCGTTCAATCGTTCATCTGACAAATCTGACCGTGTGTATGCTCCATTAGTAACTGTGCACCTGGACAAACCATGGTGCAATGCACAGAGACCAAATACATTTATTATTTTGCATGCAGGGTAAATACTGGCTGCTTTTGCATGTAGCCCACAAATGCTGAACAGCTTTATTATTACCCTGCAATTTAGATTTGAGCTTGGAAACACTGGTCTCACATCTAAATGTCTGCCCTACCTGCAGTGCAACATGGTGTGTCCAGGTGCACAGTTACTTGCTCTGTTTTTGCTTTACTCCCACCTCACAATCAGTCACTTATACCCCTTTCACATCGCTATTGGCGGGTGGCACCCGGGATTCGTACACTCATCGATCCTGGGGGTGACCTGGCTGACACCCCTTTCAGACTGGCGGCTCAACCCGGCAATAATGCCGGGTCGATGATATCACCACTATTGCTGCTGAGCCAGCGCTTGGAGATGAGATCATTTCCAAGCGCCGGCTCTCCCTATGCATTGAACGGGAGACGGGTTGAACTCGTGTTTGTTACCCGAGTTGAAATGCCGGGTTATTTCAACTGGTACCTTTCACACTGCGCAGTAACCGGGTTGTTGAGTGTTCATGTGCAGTAACCCATGTTATTTGATGACAGTGTGAAAGGGGTATAAATGGCTTAGTCTGTCTCTGATAGCTACCCCTTCAAGTGGTTCTCTCCTGGGTGCAGCCAGCAATGTGACTGTTTACGTTTGTCCCATAGTAATGTATATTATTAATTTTTATTGTTATTATAATTTAGTGACATTAATTTGTATTGAACACTAGTGGAAATTCTTGAAATAACTGATTTTGGGTCCATGATGTAAAGAATATGTGACACATTTCATATAACCAGACTATATGGTCATCTGTTGGAGGCTGTTGTGTTATTGTTTTTATTTTGCATGGATTATAACAAGACTGAATTTTGACATTGGAATGATGAATTCACTAATTTCTTCTAGATGCTTCTCCCTGCTCTTCTAAAGCTTGTTCAGCATCTCCTGAATTATATCATGACTGTATCTATTACTGTGCCCTGCTTTCTACTGCAAGCATTTAAAAGTCAAACATTTTGCAGTACTTCTGGTCTATGTTACAACATATTGCAATAGGAGAACTATGTAAAGGATGTTCAAGTGTCTTTAATAAGATATGTGATAATGATGGTTTGTACAGCTTGTTCATGTAATGCTCAGATAAAACTGCCATTTCTCGTCAAAACATAAACATTGGAAGATCAACGAAGATGTTCTGGTAGAGACAGACGCTCTATGCAAGATTTTATAGCACGAACATCTATTTACTGTTAATGAAGGAATGTTGCATCTCTTGTATCAATATTTACATAAACTTAAATATGTGTTATAGTTACATACTTGACTGACAGTTTGTAAAAATACTGTGCATCTGTTTAAATGTGTTCTATACATTTATAATGATATATTAACAATTTATCCATACCTTGAAACTAAGTAAAAAAAATTACACATTTCTTATAGATGTACACAGTATATTTCCTTTTTAATCCTAATGGCAAGCTGTTATACTGCTAAACAGAATGTGTATGAGATACTGTGCAATTGGATAATTAATCAAGATCTACAAACTATACTATAGTTTGTACCATTTTTGCTGACTCCACCTGATTGTCATGGAGATTCACTGAACTATTGGCGATGTCCCTGACTCCTTGTAGAGTCTAACTATGGCCCTCATTCAGAGCCGCACGCAAGCGGGCGCACGTACGTTAGGCGTACGTACAAAAATATTTAAATTCAATGGCTCGCTCGTATTTTCGTTCGCATCTAAAATTCCTCCCTAAACTCTGACGACCCCTCCTCTAACTAACGAGCGTACGAAATAGCGAGCGTACATCCCCGAAATGGCTTGAAAGGAACGCACGCACAAGTATAAACAGGAAGTGGCCTTGTCAGATGTCGATTACCTGCTCCTTTATTCTGCCTACCTCCATCAATCGTATCATGCCAATCAATGTATCAATTAGCTTAATTGTTTGTTTTTTTTCAACACAATGCAAGAAACTTTACTCTTGTCTGTGTTTGTGTTTACCCGCAGAATACGTACGGATGAAACATTCGCTTTTATTGTTTAAAAAACATGTGAACCACAATTAAACAATTGTACTATTGCTGTGTATCCCCGCATATTTCCCTGGGTTCATTTCTTTATTTAAATTTGCTTACGCATGTCACTGCATCAAGCCTATCCTAACTCTCCAGAGATTTCTGGCCCTGTCGAACACATGACTCATACACTAACCAATAAAATTGCTCCTGTTAATTTCCAAAATACATTAGCCAATCAGAAAATTTTTACACACTTTATCAAAAATGATTTTTAAGAAAAACACCATTGCCATCATGAGAGCCTCCGCATTCACCAGGCGTGAGCTGCTGGTGCTTACGGAGGTCATGGATCGCCGGATCACCAGCCAGCCAGAACCCATGACCAACCGGCAGAAGCGCTCCGCGTATGCGGAGGTACGGTCCCGCCTGCGGTCCTTCGGATCACGCCGCAACATCGGGCAGCTGGAGCGCAGGTGGTCCGACCTGCAACGGCGAACGCCCCGCTTGCTGGCATGCTTTCGCATGCAGATCCTGGCAAGTAAGTGTTATGTATTGTGGTTTTAATGTTTGTGTTTGTGGGGCAAACTGCGTGTGCATGTTTTCCTGTCTGTTCTATTTATTATTTGTACTCATATCTGCGTGTGCATGTTTTCCTGTCTGTTCTATTTATTATTTGTACTCATATCTGCGTCTGCATGTTTTCCTGTCTGTTCTATTTATTATTTGTACTCATATCTGCGTCTGCATGTTTTCCTGTCTGTTCTATTTATTATTTGTACTCATATCTGCGTGTGCATGTTTTCCTGTCTGTTCTATTTATTATTTGTACTCATATCTGCGTGTGCATGTTTTCCTGTCTGTTCTATTTATTATTTGTACTCATATCTGCGTGTGCATGTTTTCCTGTCTGTTCTATTTATTATTTGTACTCATATCTGCGTCTGCATGTTTTCCCTCTTTTTATGAATTTTTAATTCTACTGCTATTTTCTTTGGTTTTATTTCTTTTTTCTTTTTTTTTTTTTGTTTGTTTGCCCGGATTTGTCCATAAACTAAACGCAATTTATTTGACATATTTTAGGGGGACAGCCAAGACTCCGCCGTCAACGTCGGCGTTCCCGCCCACTCTCCCCAACCCCCAGCCAACACTCCACCCCAAATCTTTCGCCTATTCCCCACTCCTCCCCATCCTTCCCAGACCCTCTCCCGGAAATGTCGGGCCTCCTTCCCCTCCGTCCCACTTCCCCCTCTCCTCCACCCACCCCTCTTCCAATTACCCCCTCCCCGGAGTCCAGCATAACTCCGCCCCATTCTTTGGGGAATGACGGATCCTCCGAGGAGGATCATGGAGGTTTTGCCGGAGCTCCCGATTTGTTTCCCGGTATGTTTTTTATTATTTTTTTTTAAAGCACAAACTGTTTGTATGTAATCATGTGTCGTGCCTTTCTTCGTGTTTTTGTGGCTTGACTTTTGTTGATTGTGAAGGTTTGCCTTTACCTCTTCCTGGTGATTTAAGCATACACATATCATACCTGTGGGAATTTGTACCTAGGCCTTGTATTTTTGCCAGCCCACCCTTTTTATTTATGTTTTTGGGTTTAGGAGTGATTTTTTTTTTTTTTAATGTTTTTCTGTGGAGTCCCTATTGTTGTATTAACCCACACACTTTTCTCACCCACAGAGGAACAGAGGCGTCGGCAAGAGGTGGCGGATGTTGTGGGGCAGATGCGCCACCATGTAATCGGCCTTCTGGTGGCCCTCGACCGGCTGTCTGGCCTCCTTCGGCATTAGTTTTTTTTTTTTTGTTGTATTTGCCAAATAAATTTTTAAAGACAAATATACGTTGTGGCTCATTTTTAAAAACCAAAACCAAGATAGTTTAGCCTGACATAAGTTCCTGCAAGGATTTCCCTTTTTTAAAAGTTAGATTGTGTTTTGTCTTTGTATGTCAAACAGACACCAGAAACACATAACAGTAACAATGTAATTTCCCTTTTTGGGTGTAGTGTCAATTTCAGATTTCTACATTTTCCAGGTTCCTACTTGGTGCGCAAGCTGCTTAGGCCAATCTTACAAATCCCAAGGTTGGGCCAGGCTTCCTTTTGGTGTGGATTGGAAAGCTGAAAACATATTTCAGTTTTGCTCAACTGGCGTCAGTACTGGTTTACCCCATTAGTCAAATGTAACTTGTGTTAACCTGGTTACACTTGCTGTTAACGTCCCAAAAAAGGAAGACCATTTCACTCTTCAAACATTTATTCACCACATAACAGAGAAAACAAAGTGGTCACTCCCAAAAAAAATACACAGTGATAAATTCAAATACAACACATACCAAGAAAAAAATAAATAAAAACACAAAATCAAGAACTGGTTGACGAAGGACCATGCCAACATGATTCCACAAACATGGCGTTGCGATATGGGTTCCAGAATATATGCCCAAAAGGACCAGATCCAGGTTTGGTAAGGGTAGCAGGAAGTAGTGAGCGTTGGAGTGCCAAAGATTATGTGAACAAACAGAAGATGGTGAGAAAATTAAAAAAAAATTAGATGTTTGCCAAAAAAAACAAACACATTAGGTATAAACACTGGAGTTTTGAACAAACTTACCTAAAAAATCTGGCCACCACATCATCGCGTATGGCCCCCCCACATACTGACCTTCGACCAACCTCGGGGGGGCCATCCTCAGGTAAGGCATCCTCTGGCTGCATTGGGACACCACTCCTTATGGCAATGTTGTGAAATATCCCACACAGGACCACAATTTTAGACACCATATCCGGCACATACATGAGCTCGCCACCAGAGCAGTGGAGGCATCTGAATCGGCCTTTTAAAAGGCCGATACAGCGCTCCACCACTTGCCTGGTGGCTGTAAGTGCGGAATTATACGCACTTTGTGGCCCTGGTGTGGGAGCCAAATAAGGAGTGAGCAGCCAGGACATGCAAGGGTATCCACTGTCTCCTGTGAACAAAAATAGACCACATCAGGAACACTGTGTATCAAGCTTAACATTGTTATGTACTAAAGGTCTCCACTTACCCAGAAGCCACGCATCACCAGCTTGTAGGTTGGTTAATTTCTGCCATATCCCTGATTGCCGGATGACGAAGGAGTCATGTGCACTTCCTGGTAATTTAGCATTCAGGGACAGGATCTGGAGGGAGGCATCACATACCACCATTACATTCAGGGAGTGATAGTGTTTCCTGTTTCTAAATATTGCCTCCAGCCGTGCTGGAGGCTGAAGTGGTATGTGAGTACCATCCACAACCCCTATGATGTGTGGGAAGCCAGCTATTTGGTAAAAATTGGCCTTGGCCACACTAAGGGCACCCATATCCAAAGGCATTTTAATAAAATGATGGAGGTGCTTGAAAAGTGCCTCCATCACTGCCCTCAGGATCCGGGAAAAGGAGGATTGGGAGATGCCCGCCACTATTCCCACCGTTGTTTGAAACGATCCTGAGGCACAGAAATGTAACACCGCCATAAATTGCGTCAGTGGTGGTATTGCTGTTGGACTGTCAATTTGCCGCTCAAGATCACTTTCTATTAATGAGAGAGTGTCTATGATGATTTTGGGAGGTAGACGGTAGCGTCTTAAAACCTCATCATCGGGCATTCCAAAAAGGGTGACATGTGTTCGAAATATCTGGGGCCTTGCATGCCTACGATGCCTACGCCTGGGACGAGTTTGAGGTTGGTCGTCTTCCGGGAGCAGGGCCAGAACAATTCGCCCCAGATCTACCTGAAATTCAAAGTTTACAATGTAAGGCTTTTGACCCACCCCAAAAGTAAGAAAAAACAACTTAGCTTTCTGATACCATCCATAGCTGCTTACATGCCGGGGTATTGTCATGATACGTATAAACTGTAAAAAAGGCAACAATGAGACTTCAAAAATTTAGAGGGTGTTTTTTTTGTTTAAAAATTGTTGCAAGCCAACACAGAAAATAGCGGAAAAACACATTTGGCCATCGATGAAAACTACATTGCACACCGTACGTCAAATAGGGTTCAAATGGACCCAAAAAATGGAAAAGGGAAAAGCAAAACTGGATTATATGATGAATAAGCCGTCAAAAATGCGGTAAATTATTCGCAAATGCAAGTCACTACACCAACAGTCAAAAATGCGGTAAATTATTCGCAAATGCAAGTCACTACACCAACAGTCAAAAATGCGGTAAATTATTCGCAAATGCAAGTCACTACACCAACAGTCAAAAATGCGGTAAATTATTCGCAAATGCAAGTCACTACACCAACAGTCAAAAATGCGGTAAATTATTCGCAAATGCAAGTCACTACACCAACAGTCAAAAATGCAGTAATTCATTCGCAAATGCAAGGCGCTACACCAACAGTCAAAAATGCCGTAATTCATTCGCAAATGCAAGACAAAAAATGGACTTACCCAACTCGAATATATAAGATGTCCTCAAAAAACTTCTTTGGGTCCGAAAACAAAAAAAAACTAAAAAAGATGAAATGAGTGTTAAACAAATTAACTAACCACAAAACAGAAGAATACACCAATTGGCCACAAATTTGAATGCACAAAACTTACCAAATCAGGAAAGGATGTTGAAAAATTAAAAAAAATGCGAACGGAAAAACCAAAGAAATGTAGCAAAAACAAACAAAAAAACAACTCTCCAAAATCCTCCAAACGCAACCAACCAACCAAATCCAAACCACTTAACCGACAACACTCCAACAACCCCACCTCGAATCCACACACACCAAGCCATAAATAGTGTTTATTTTCCCGCACAAATTAAGGATGAATCATAGGGACGCACAATCAATGATGCGGCCGCAAACTAACGACGCATGTATAAATACGTCACGAAATCACATAGAATTTCTGGATGATTTCATGCTGGAAGCAGAGACATGGCTTCAAACCAGGGAAACAATGGTCAAAATTGCGGCGGTAAGGCCTTCATGCATTTTGTGTCAATGAGTATTTTAAAACATAATATTGTGCAAGTTGTGAAGTGGCTAAATCTGCATATTTACCCAAATAGGTGAGGAGGATGACATGGAAGAGACTGCTGGCCCCAGTCAACCCGCCAAAGCTGCAAAAAAAAAAAAGGCAGCCACATTTCACAAGCAAGGAGATGGAGGTTTTGATCCAGAAGTGCGTTGACATCCTGCCCCAGGCAGCCAGGAATATGAGCCAAAGCCAGAAGTGGAGAATGTGGGAGGAGGTCGCCGTTGCTGTCAATAGGGTGGGTGATTATGTCCGTCTAGCCCGGGATGTCAAACGGCGGTAAGTAAACACTTTCCCATCCTATAAACAAACCCCATTGTAAAAAAAGGATAATGGTTCCAAATTCATTCCACAGATGGGCAGACTTCAAATATCGTCTAAAACAAAAACTTGCCGACAGGGCTAGGCATGCAAGGGGGACAGGTGGGGGTCCCACCCCTGTGTCATTGGAGTTGACAGACTTAGAAGAGATGGCACAGGGGTGTGTGCAGGCTGTGGAGGTGTTTGGCGTGTCCAACATGGATACGGACATGCCAGACTTTGCGGCTCCTCATGTTGGCCAAGGTAAGTCTTGTGATGTCACCAACTCAGAAATGCTATTGTGCCAATATGTAGATTCTAATGTGAGTCTTTTCTCCAATTTCCTAACAGAGACAGAGGCGGATGAGTCTGCTCCAGAGGGGAGCCTTGGCCGCAGAATTTCTGCTGACTCTGCAGGGGAGGAACCAGTACATCCGGCTGAGGACCCTGCAGAAGCCAGTCCAGGGCGTGCCCCCTCGCAGGCAGTGGGCCTCCTCACAGAACTCAATTTTAAATCGGAGATTCTGCAGAGGATGGACGCCAGTCTGATACGGGTGGCTGAGGCCCTGGAGCAAAATGCTGCGGCCAACGTGACCATTGCTCAGGCCCTGGCGGAAAATACCAGGGCCAACATCCGCATCGCCGATGCCCTGGAGCAGCTCGTTCGCCAGCACATGGTGGAGCCGACCTCCCTTCCTGCCGGAACATCCAGATCCTCTACCTCTGGCACAACATCAGGCAATCCTCCAAATGTGCCTAGCCCTGTGCCTAGTCCAGAGGCCACAACATCTGCCTCTGGACAGGCCAGCCCGATGGCATCCCGGACCCGGTCTGGCGCCCACCCTCACCCAGCCAAACGGGCGAGAAAACGGTGACAGCAATGGCGACTTTTCCCACTTTCCTTCTGTGCTTGGCTCATATTCCTTTCTGGTCAAAACTTCCCTCTCCTTTCTTGTGAAATGTTTTTAAATTTTGTATTTACGCTTATGTTAGTAGTTATGTTTTGTTTTTTTTTTGATCAAATATCTTGGCCACAAAAAAAGGCAATACAATATTATGCCAATTTGTTTGTGTGTAAACAATAAATTAAAAACAAAACACTGACATTGTATTGTGACATTATTGTACAAATGGGTTACATTTAATCCTGGCCTTAAACGCAAAAACTGACCCTCTTTTTTAAAAAAAAAGGCCTCTTTAAGGAACGTTTAAAAAAACACATAGCGATGCAAATTCCACAGTAAACCAAAAAAAAGGGGAGCTAATTAAAAGATGATGACATTATTGTTACAATAGGCCATAACCACCAAATTGTGGCCAAAATAAAAGCCCAAAAATGTACGCTAATTGATTATGTAATCATGACATTAGCAGCTCTGATTTCCACCTGCGTACGCTTTTGTGCTATCCCAATAAACTGCTTTCCAAACACATACCAAGCCGGATTTCAATCCAACACTAATTACTTTACTGACCAGCCACGATTAATCGCTGCACCATCGTGGAGTCCCGGGACGGAGGAGAAGGCCATCGCCAATGTGGTCGAGTAATCCTGACCCTAAGCTGTGCGAGCATTTTGAAGGGAAAGCGGATGTTTCAGTGACGTATGAGACGGTCCGAACACATTTGACGTTCGCATCTGCTAATGTATGTACGCCCCAAAAACGCCTCGCCACGCCTGCGTTTTTTCATCTCCACCCCCGTCAACACCCAAAAACGCCCTGTTCTGTCAATCACATTTGACATGTCACTTCCTGTACGCTATTTTAGGAACGAGAGAAAAAAAGCTCGCAATCTGCCGTACGCACATGCGCGGTGTAACACCGACGCATGCGCGGTTAGTCAACATCGGAACGCAACGAGCGTACTGTTGTTAACGTGCGGCTCTGAATGAGGGCCTATGTCCCTTAGGCTGTTCCAGGTGTGTGCAACACAATGATGGCATTTTCACTCGCCACCCACCATTGAAGAAACATTGGGGAGAAGAATTAGATGGACGTGTACTACAGGAAAATTGCCACTGCTCTCCAGCACATTGATGGCTACATCAGAGTTGTTTTATATGGATATGTGCTGTGTTGGACTAGGCCATAGGTTCTCAAACTCGATCCTCAGGACCCCAAACAGTGCATGTTTTCCAGGTCTCCTCACAGAATCACAAGTGAAATAATTAGCATTATTATATTATAATTTTATTGATGTGTGTGCAGCTATCTGATGGAGTTTGACTATATATTGGAATTAGGTTTGGAGGTTGGATTCCATGTAGTTTTATAGGGTTTTTTTTTTTAATTATAAAAAAACATTGTTACAGATATTCCTGAATTGTAACTGTAAATAATATAATAAAGCAGGATAAAAATGTTTTCCTAATTTATTTATTTTTTTAAGTATAGTTTAATGCATAATAAAACTAATGTAATTGATTTATATATTATTTTTAAGTTTCTGGTTTCCTATTTACAGATGTTCTTGTGTGTTATGTTGCTTATTAGTTGGTGGCCTGAATGATGTGGCTTTTTGGGTGAAGAGAATAGAATAGTGCACTTAATGGCTAAAAGTAATGGTTTGTTATTGTGGTTATTTGTTCCTAATTTTTAGGGTCAGCATGGTCACTTTTCATGTGTGATGTGCTTAGCAGAGGCTTGGGCAGTGTCATGTGGCGGACACACCCTCTTGCCGTATAACACCGCCCAGGGCTGACCAGGTCACGCAGCCAATACATGAGTGTTATTATCATGGCTGTAATCCTGTTGCAAGGTGGTGGACTGAATGATGTGGAGTGTTGGCTGAATGCATTTGCTACATTTATTTAAAAGTTAAATGTTGAATATTCATGTCCTTATATATTTTTTTTAGGGTCAGCATGGTCACTTTTCATGTGTGATGTGCCCAGCGGAGGTTTGGGCAGTGTCATGCGGCAGACACACCCTCTTGCCGTATAACATTGCCCAGGGCTGACCAGGTCACACAGCCAATACATGAGGGTATTATCATGGCTGTAATCCCTGTTGCAAGGCAGTGGACTGAATGATGTCGAGTGTTGGCTGAAAATCTTTTGCTGCGCTTATTTAAAAGTTAAATCTTGCAAATTTATGTCCTTATATTATTTTATCTCGAGTTGTTTTTAGGTACAGCATGGTCACTTTTCATGTGTGATGTGCTCAGAGGAGGTTTGGGCAGTGTCATGTGGCAGACACACCCTCTTGCCATATAACATTGCTCAGGGCTGACGAGGTCATGCAGCCAATACATGAGTGATATTATCATGGCTATGCAGGGCCGGATTAAAGACTGTGGGGGCCCCTGGGCAACACACTTGTGGGGGCCCCTATCAAATTACACACACACACCCATATTATATATATATACGAACATATAGGGGGGCACTCTCAGTTCAAAGAGTAAAGTGCCGGGGTGCCTTCCTTAAAATCATACAGCAATCAAGTGCTCCATTTCTATATGGACACTGGATTGCTATATACATATATATATATATATATATATATACACATGTATATTATATATACACACATACAATCACCACAAGTCCGGTTCTCCCGGGTAAAGAACTTGGCCCGATGCCTGCATGAAAAACTTAACGATACTCATCCAACATGATACGGCACTTGAGGTACTTGAAACCGACAGTGTACACACATATATAAAATGTACACACAGTGCCGTAAGTGGTAGACTGACAAACAGCAATTAGCTAAGCTTACTGCTGTTTGTTAAATACTGACTTTAACATAACCCCTTTAGCAAGTAGTTAATGTGGCCCATCAACATGAAGAAAAAACACTGACACACACAGGGCAAGAAACAAACATAGGCACCCACAGCAGATATTACTCAACACCATTAGTTGCTTTTATAACCAGTCTGCTGTCAGTGGCAGAAGTAGAGAGGGATTGAGATCCGATGGAGGGAACTTACAGGGATGGATATGACGAGGGCAGCAGGGAGAAGAGTTCAGTCCAGCAGCAACTCCGCGGGAGCCAGGAGCATCAGCTGCTGTAAATAAAGAGGCGGGACTGAGAGGCTCCAGCAGCAGGGCTCACCAGGCACAGCAGAAACAATGCACGCTGCGGCCGGTATGAGGGGCTGTACATCCACCTGTAGTACTGGTCTTGGGGTAATAGAAATTCTTTCGGCTGTGTCTGTCCCGCTCGGCCCTGTTGGTAAAGTAGAAGCACAGGAACAGGAGTAATCGGCCTGTTACTGTCAAGACCGGACCGGAGGCAGCAAAATACTGTACTCCGGGATCCGGGTATTGTGGGGGCCCTTTATGTGTGGGGGCCCCAGGACGACCGCCCCTGTCGCCCTCCCGTTAATCCGGCCCTGTGGCTATGATCCCTGTAGCAAGGCGGTGGACTGAATGATGTGGAGTGTTGGCTGAAAACCATTTGCTGCATTTATTTAAAAGTTAAATGTTGCATATTTAGAAGGTTTAGACAGTGTGATGCGACATAAACATATAATAAATTCCCCAAAAATTGGGTTAATTTAAATCATTTGTCATATAAAATAATATGAATTTAACCTTGCGAATAGCTTATATTTTTTGTTTTGAAATTTCACACTTTTTTTCACACCATTATAGTTTCCAGAAGATCCAGAAGTGCCACAAATGAACAAAATACAGAGGATTCAGATGCTGGCGAAGGCACTAGTACCCAAAGAAATATTCCTTTTTCTGAAAATGAGATACTGGGTGCAAGGGTGTTACAATACTACACTTTGCTGATTGGACAATGTGCACATAGTACAACCACTTGAAGGAAAAATCAGATTTGGAAAAGTATTGCTGATGAGTGGCGCGTAAATGCACCACAAAAACTAACCATTAAAAATTGTAAAAAAAGATACAATGACTGCAAAAGAAATACCAAGAAAAAAATGTCCCATATCCTTATATATGATCGGGCTACAGGAGGAAGCCCTAAATTTAATATACATTTTAAAGCATGGTGGTCAATGATTAGAGACCATTTATCCCCTGTAATGGTGGAAGGTGTAGAAGGCACAATGGATACAATGAAGCCCCAAACATTTCAAGGTTTATTTTATTTTTTTTAATAATGTAAATTAGAATATTTGTAAGTTATATAATCTTAGAAGAAACAAGTGGTTAAAGATGGTCAAAGAAAAAATGCAAGAAAACAAACTTCTGTTTCTAGGGATTCTACACGTTAAAAAAAAAAATCCAAGTCAAAATATAATAGAAGGTAGGTAATGTATTTTTTTTTTAAATCACATTGGCTGTAAGTAGGACTGTGATACAGCAATAATTATGATTACTAAACAAGGCACTCTAGTCAATTAATAAATCTCTCTATTTTTTTTTTTTGCTCATTATATGCCCTAGGGCTAGGCAGTAAACCTTGTATCCACAGTCATATTTGGAAGAGTCAGAAGAAAAGAATTTATTATTTTTAAAATATCTAATTTTCGGAATTGAAAACATCAGTTTAAACCCTAATTATTTTAATATTTTTTTATCTAGTCTCTAAATGATAAAACAGTTTCTCAAAAACAAATCAGTCTACCAAACAGAAGGATCAAACGTAACAAGCACACACAATCAGAGAGGAACAGGACAATGTTCCACGTGGAAAGAAAATAAAAGGTATTCTTAAATCATAATCTTAAAAAATAATATTTTTTAAAAAGGATTATATTTTCTCATAGAAGCAATTTTAGCGGTATTCCCCGAGAATCTTTTTAAAGTATAATCTATATTTTTTTCATAATATCATAAATTTAAAATTTCAATGTAATTGCAGATTTGGAACAACCTCTAAACTCTGAAATAGTGAGCGTGGACAATAGACATGCATCCCCTACTCGTAAATATCTTTATTATATATCATGCTCTTTAATTGTCTCATTCTGTATGGATTTATTTTTGTGTCAATCTTATTGTTTTTCATTATTTTATTTTTTATATTCACTCGATATCTGTCAATTATTATTATGGCTCTATAGGGCCCAAGTGTTTTAAATTTCACATATTCATTGCAATCTGGGCATTTCAGTACCGCCCATGATTGATTTGCCATATCCAATCCTACCACCCGAATGTATCATACAGGACATGCAGGGAAAGTAGCTCAAAAATTAGCCTGCGGCCTTGATGTCCTTAGATATTTGCAGGCCAGTATCGAGACTGGTGCACATGCATAGTCACACTGACTGTGACATGTGAAGCATTCATGTCCTGCGGGAGGCTTATGAGGGAACTATATCGGCTACCTATGCAAATTAATCATATTCTACAGAGGCTAACACCATCTTAAGATCGTTTCAGATGAGGGCTCCAATATCTGGAATGCATTGTATTGTGGAAATTTATACATTTGGGTGCATTGCATCCCCCATAAAAAACTATTTAGGAAGTGGCTGTCTGTGGGACTGGAGGTATTGCAACAGGTTTTGGAGATAACTGCTACTGTCCCTCCTTGAAACATCCTGAGATAATTAACATTTTTGCTAAGGAATACCCCAATTTTTTTTTCAGATTACCTAAAAATTTGTTTAACAAAAGTGAGGCACATGTAACTCACAATGTATTTTTCTCTCTCTTATTATTTCTCTCAGTTCCCTATATCTCAAGATGTATCTCTTTTTTTTTTTTTAGGAATATCTATTTCTCTATATCTCAAAGTGTCTCTGTCTCAATGTCTGTCTTTCTCTCTCTCTCGATGTCCCTCTCTCAAATTATATAAAAATGTATTTGATATTTTTAAAACCATTCTGCTTTGTATTTTGCTTCACCTTTTGAAGGCTGCGTGTTCTCTGGATATTTTATCATTACATATCGGCTGCAGTGTCTATGCTTGGGCGTCCCTTCTAAAAAACAATTGCAAGAGTTATATAAAAATAGAAGTTATATTTGTATTTGGTAATGTGATTGTGGGCCAGACAGAAAGTGATAACAATCAGAGGTAATGTTCCTTCTACAGTGGTATGGTGCATTGTTATAAAGACTATACATTACTTTGCGGCTGTTTTCGATGCGGGTCTGGGTGAAAAGTGCCCTTTAAGCTACATATAGTCAGGGGTGTGAGATGATGGGAGTGTCGGATGGGTAAAATAAAGCAAGGGTCTTTGAATAACAAAGTCGTCGTGCAAGGTTTTCCAGCTTTAAAACATGAACAGTTTGTGGCCCTGGGAGCAAATAATTAAATTTGAATCCTTAAAAGCCAATTAATAAGATATTTCTTCTTCGGGGCCATAGGCCAACAGTAAAGCATCCTGAGACCATTCATGTGTGGGGTTGCTTCTCAGCCAAGGGAGTGGGCTCACTCACAATTTTGCCGAAGAACTCAGCCATGAATAAAGAACGGTACCAAAACATCCTCCAAGAGCAACTTCTCCGAACCATCCAAGAACAGTTTGGTGACAAACAATGCCTTTTCCAGCATGACAGAGCACCTTGTCATAAGGCAAAAGTGATAACTAAGTGGACGGGGGAACAAAAATTTCGAAATTTTGGGTCCATGGCCAGTAAGCTCCCCCGACCTTAATCCCATTGAGATCTTTTGGTCAATCCTCAAGAGGCAGATGGACAAACAAAAACCCACAAATTCTGACAAACTCCAAGCATTCATTAGGTAAGAAGAGGCGATCATCAGTCAGTATGTGGCCCAGAAGTTGATTGACGCGTGCCAGGGTAAATTGCAGAGGTCTTGAAAAAGAAGGGTCAACACTGCAAATATGGACTCTTTGCATAAACTGTTGTCAATAAAAGCCTTTGACACTTATGAAATGCTTGTAATTTTACTTCACTATACCATAGTAACATCTGACAAAAAGGTCTAAAAACACTGAAGCAGCAAACTTTGTGAAAACTTTGTGTCATTCTCAAAACTTTTGGCCATGGCTGTATAGGGCTCTATATCCTAACAAGCATTATGCTATTAAGTAGTTGATTCAGAAGCCTTTGTAATTATTTTACAAATGCATTATATGTGACTGTTTGCTATCTGCTGTATTGATACCGTCTTTCATTTCTGTCTATCAATTATAACGATCACTGTTTTTCTCTCTTTCCATCCTTTGGGGTGGAGGTTTTTTCTTGAGCACTTAACATTCATTTAAGATTTTGGAAAGGCTGTCACATAGCATTTAATTTATTATCCTTTATTGAACATGTCAAAAGAGAAAGAGAGACAGGTGGGGGAGTCACCTGTGCTGGTTTCAAGTAAATCATGTATGGCCTATGTGTCCCCTCAGGACATAAAGGTAGGATTGTGTCTTGTCTGTTATAAAGAGCCACCTCACCAGTCCAGTTTTACTGGTCTCTGGACAAGAGCCATCTTGGGTATCATCTTTGTCCCAGGTAATTAAGAAGCTTGTGGATCATATGGCTGCTCCCACGATGCCTCCTTGGATGGGGTGTCCACAGTATGCTATGTTTGTACCGCCTATGCATCCTTCCTGGAAGGATGTTTATGGCCATTCTAGTCAGAGTATGGCACCATCCAATGTTGATAACAGACCGGTAGTTACTAAGGCACTTAAGCACAGCTCGGGGGAGGAGGACCATCCATCCACAGTGGATGTTCCTTCTTTGGTGAGGGCGGTTAAATCAGTCCTAGATTTTCAGGATTATGAACCAGCTCATAGTAAGAAGGCTCCAGTGTTTTATCACCACAGGAAGGTGGCCAAAACAGAGTTTCCTGTATCTGAACAGCTCACTGAGCTTATGGATGAGGCATGGGGTAACCCGAATAAGATTTTATTTGAATAAAATAATAAAATCGTTGCATCCTTTTCCAGCTTCTGTATCTACTAAGAGGGAGGTACCTCCTACTGTGGATACTCAGGTAACGCATTTAATCAGAAATGCTACATTACCTATTCCGTCTGCATCTTCTCTGAAGGATTCCACAGATAGAAAAATGTAAGCATGTCTTAAGGCAATATTTTCATCATCTGGAGCGGTTACTCATCCAGCTATGGCTGGAGCCTGGGTAGACAAAGCTATTGAAGAATGGATGGGGGCATTGGAATTCTCCCTACCAGATGCTATCAGAGAACAGATGATGTATGTCTCCCACATACGGGAAGCGGCTTCCTCTGTGGGAGGAGCTGCAGTAGATGCTGGAATTTTAGCTTCCAAAGGCATCAGCAACTTCGATAGTGGCCCTCAGGGCACTTTGGATAAGATTCTGGAAGCTGATACAGGATCAAATAAGGCGCTGGAAGTCTTACCTTTCTATCGAAAGGTACTAATTTGAATTTAATACAGCTATTTATATCTATTTGCATCTATTACAGAGTTTGTCATTCTTTTGGTCAATGGTGTTCCCATAGAAAGTATCATCCTAAGGTGTTCAGGATTTCCAGGGTACTGGCTTTTCTCCAGGCAGGTTTAGACCGTGGTCTCCGCCTGGCCACTTTGAGAGTGCAGGTTTCTGCACTGTCAGTCTGGTTCCTGAAAAAGATTGCTTCATTAGCAGATGTTTTTCCCAAGGAGTACTGCAAGTTCAGCCTCCTTTTGTTCCACCGATAGCACCATGGGATTTGTCTGTGGTTCTTAAGGGGTTACAAGCTCCCTCCTTTGAACCTCAGGACTCTAGATTTGAAATGGTTGACAGCGAAGGCACTTTTTCTGCTCGCTATCTCTTCTGCACTCAGAGTCTGATTTGGCAGCGCTGCCTTTTCGCTCCAAACTTTTTATTTTTCACCATGATAAAGCTGTTCCTCATATGAGGGAGGGTTGTTTTCCTAAGGTAGTGCCCTGTTTTTATGTGAAATTGTAGTTCCAGCTTTTCAGGCTCCAAGATCTTTCTGTAAGAAGCCTCGCTGGATGTAGTTCGCGGTCTCCGTATTTATGTGGAGCATAATGCTCTTTTTTATTATATGGTTTTCACATAACAGGGTTTGTCAACTAATAAGCAGACTCTGGATGGCTACTCATGACTATCTCTCAGGTGTACACACAGACTGATCTTCCAGTCCCAAGCACGGTGACCGTACTTTCTACTTGGTCTGTGGGCCCATCGTGGGCATTTAGTCATGGTGCCTCTGCTGAATAATTGTGCAATGCTGCCACGTGGTCTTCTGTCCACACTTTTCTTGATACTTTTGCTTTGATACTTGATTCCTTTGGACGATGAGTTCTACTTTCTGCTTAGAAACATCCCCCACCCTTGGGGAACTGGTTTTGGACATCCCCATGGTATCCCTATGGACCATGAAGAAGAAAATTAGAGTTATGGTAGACGTACCTAGATAACTTCTTTTCTTCGAGAACCATAGGGTCCTCAGGGCACCCACCCTGATGCACCTGAATGCATGATTAATTTTTTTCTTTCGGTCACAGATTCCCTCATCTTGTGTAAGAGTGTTTCTGGTGTGCGATTGCTCTTCCTTCTCCTGCATTGAAGCTTGTTAACCAGATTGAAGTCCTATGGCTAGGGGTGGGGTATATATGCAGGAGGACCTGAGGCATCCTGGGAGCTGAAGCTTTAACTGTTTGGTGCCTGGTTCTCTCCAACCATAATATACCCATGGTATCCCTGTGAACTCTATGGACTTAGAGGAAAAGGCGTTATCTATTTAAGTCTACCATAACTCTAATTATATCCAGACTGGTCATTTTTTATTTTTTTTTTACACATTTTTTGGTTTCAAAATGTAAACAATATGAAATATGTATATACATTTTATGTTGTTGTTAAATATATTTTTACAGTTGAGACACCATGTGACCTGGATATAAATTTCCCTGCTACACCTCAAGCCATGGAATCACCACAGCCGCAAATTGAACATTGCTATGGTTAGTTGTTTTTTGGAAATTTTATAGATTTCTTCAATATAGAACAGTTTAATTACTATTGTGATTAAATCTAGTAAAATCATAAAGAATACACTTTAAAATTAATAATATATACTGAATAAATAATGTTATTTTTATTTATTTTTTTATAAATATCCAAACAATAGATATATCATTGACTTACCAAGCCTACACTCTTGAAGTAGTAACTATGATTATAATTATTTTCAAATATTTGAGATTATAAATTTGATAAACTTTGTAAAAGCTTGATTCATAAATGTATTAAATTACTACCAAAAATTAAATATTGAAAAAAATAGGAAGGTGAAATGGTGTCCGCTTATGCAGACTTTTTAAGGCTTATTATCTGTGCTTTGGATACTTTGCATCCTTTTTGTAACTGCATAATATTAATGGTTACCAGTGCTGACAAAGCATTCTGTGGTTATATTGTTGTATCTAGGTTTATTTAATTTACACACTTGCTAATTATAGAAAACATCTTTATAGCTATTTATGAGTTAACAAATATAATTTATAAATGCAGGTATTTATAATTTATTTATTACAATTATTGTATTTGTCAATATATTGCTGTGTTAAAGACCATAACTATAGCCTATATAGCCTGGATGAGTTGATAATGTTTATTAACTTTTAACATTTACATTACTAATCATTTTATAGTCGCTGATTCAGATAATGATGTTGGGTCTACAATGCAATAACTTTCACAGATTATAATACCTCAAGGTTAGGTAATGTTGAGGAATTTATTATGTTGGCTCAAACATTTCCTCTTTTAACCACTTGCCTGGCATGGTCGTATCAGATACGACCATACCAGACTGGGCTTTCCCTGACCTGGTCGTATCTGATATGACCAGTCAGAAATGCCCTGCAGGTGGCTGTTGGAAGAGAATCTTCCGGCAGCCATCAGCCCCAGAGGGACCTCCCGGTCCCTCTGCAACTACGTATTGTATTCGTTTCTGCTGATCACTGCTGGGCACAGTGATCAGCAGCCCGACGCCTCCCACCCCCCCCTACACACACACGGCACTGCTCACCTTGTTAGACCCAGCGCTGCTCCATGCAGACGCTGGGTCAGTGAACTGAATGGAGCCGATGCTCCAGTGTAACCCCTGCACTGCTGGGAGAGGAGAACAGGCAGCCTCCGCCTGCTCCCTCCCCCAGCCACTCACCCCGTCCACTGATCAGCCCGGCGCTGCTTCTTGCAGATGCCGGGCAGCTACAATAGAAAAGAGCCTGTGGCTCCTGTATAACCCCAGCGCTGCTGCTCGCAGATGCTGGGGTAATGAAAGGGACCACCCCCTTGTTAGACCCAGCGCTGCTCCATGCAGATGCTGGGTCAGTGAACTGAATGAAGCCGATGCTCCAGTGTAACCCCCGCACTGCCGGGAGAGGAGAACAGGCAGCCTCCGCCTGCTCCCTCCCCCAGCCACTCACCCCCGTCCACTATTCAGCCCGGCGCTGCTTCTTGCAGACGCCGAGCTGTTACCTGTGGTAGTGAATATAGCCGCTGCCCCCCACTGGTTAGACCGGGCGCTGCTCCACGCAGATGCCAGGTTATAAGACAGGATGGAGCCTGTGCTCCTGTGTAACCCCGGCACTGCTCCTCGCAGATGCCGGGGAATTTCAGTGAATGGAAACTCTGCCTCCTGTGTAACCATTGGCAGGTTACCGTGCTTAGGAACTCAACTTTATCCATGATCCATCCCTTCTCCCCTACTTACAGAATATATGGTGCTCTTGAAGTGTGCCCTGCTCATACCTGACCAACACACATCATATTATGGCCCCTGAAGTGTACCCTGCTCATCCCTGACCCACACAGATCATATTATGGCCCCTGAAGTGTACCCTGCTCATCCCTGACCCATACAGATCATATTATGGCCCCTGAAGCGTGCCCAACTCATACCTACACACACTCCTCCTCTTTCTTCTCTTCCCAGTAACAGGGGTGGGCAATCCTAAGAATTGTCCACTCCTACCTCTCCATCTCTTCCCAGCAACAGGGGTGGACAAACCTATGAGGATTATCCACCTCATGATACTGGTGACTTATACTGTTACATGACTTTGAGTCCTGTGACAGTGTAGCTGAGGAGAGAGAGAGATAGACATCAGTGACTGAGATAAGGATACAATTGTTAGATATTACAGTGACTGACACAATTATAAAAAAAGTTATAATAACTGTGATCATCAAAGTAAGGTGAAAACCCTTATCATCTACACTAAGAGCGCAGTGATGTCCACCAGTGATACAGATTCTGATTCTGGAAGTGACATGCATTCCAGTGATGAAGAAGAACTACTTTTGGATGCCACTCAGGAAGAGCAAGATCAAGAGGAGGTGCGCCAATTTTGCGCTCTAGAAGCGCAAAACTGTGGTCCAGCGCCACCACGATTTCCCTTCATGGGTGAACCCCAAGTGACAACAGAAAGTGGAATTCTGGGATATTTCAAATTGTTTTTTGACCTCCACTTGGTCGAATTGATTACTGCGGAAACAAATCGGTACGCTGAACAGTCCATAGCCGGTGCAACACCACGCAGGTTTTCAAGAAGCAATGATTGGGTCCCAACAACAGCTGCAGAAATACTGGTATTCCTCTCTCTGCTAGTGCTGCAAGGCTTGATACAAAAACCTATGCTGGAGTGGTACTGGTCTAAGAGGAATGCCCTGGCGACACCATTTTTTGCATCAATAATGTCCCACAGACGGTTTATCTTACTGAAAAAATTCCTACATTTTGTAGATAACCATGCTGAAGAAGAAGCCCATCCCAACCCCAAACTCCAGAAAATATGGCCTGTTTACTCCTACCTGTCCAAGAGGTTCTCTGAACTACTGACCCCAGAATGAGACATCTCCATTGACGAAAGTCTGCTGCTGTACAAAGGCAGACTGGGGTGGAAACAGTATATTCCAAGTAAAAGATCCAGATTTGGTATAAAAATGTACATGCTGTGTGAAGCAAAATCAGGATACATTTGGTCCAGTATTATATACACAGGCAAAGGGACAATAGTGGACACAGAATACAAAGATTTACCATTATCTGCGCAAGTAGTAATGAGTCTACTGAAACCCTTACTCAATAAGGGATATTGCGTCACAACAGACAATTTTTACACATCACCTCTACTGGCCGATATATTGCTGGCCCATCGGACTGATACCTATGGGACCCTGAGGATGACGCGAAAAGATGTTCCTGAAGCACTTAAGAATAAAAAACTCCAAAAGGGAGATATTATAGGCTTTCAACGGGGAAAAGTGTGTGTGATGAGGTGGAGAGATAAAAAAGATGTTTGTATCTTATCTACAGTCCACAATAGAGAACTTGTAGAAATTTAAAAATCCCAAACAACCAAAATCAAACCACAGGCTGTTATTGATTACAATTTGACAATGGGTGGGGTAGACCGTGCAGACCAGCACATTACCAATTATCCAATACCCCGTAAAAGGGGTAAGAAATTTTATATCAAAATTTTTACACACCTATTAGACCAAGCAATTTGGAATGCTTACATCCTGTATAAAAAAAATGGAGGTGGTAAAACCCACCTACAATTTCGGCTGGAGCTGGCGGAGTTGCTAATCGAGAATCACCACACAGCAGAGCCCTGCACAGCAAAACGCGGCTGGCCACCACCTAGCCCAAACCCCTTACGGCTAACAGAGAGGCATTTCCCAGAGTTTGTCCCTGCTACAGAAAAAAAAGACAATGCAGCCAGAAAATGTGCTGTTTGCTGCTCTAAGAGAGATGAAAGTGGCAAAAAAATACGCAAAGAGACACGGTTCTACTGCAGGGAGTGTGACGTTGGACTTTGTGCTGTGCCCTGTTTCAAGGTTTTTCATATTGAAAAAAATTTCTAAATGTTCCATTACACTGAAAATTACTGTTAAATGAGTTTTATATAAGTCTTAAATAGTTTAAAAATGTTTAAAATTCAAGTTCATGAATTTGAAAAAAATTGCTATTTTTATGGTATAGTATGTATCAAAAAAGAAAAAAAAACAGAATAAAAAGATTTTCATTAATAAAATAGTGTTGAATAAGTTTTAACTAGATGTTCTTGACCTAATTCAATCATAAAAAAATGACAATTTCGGAGCGGTTTTTGGAAAAAGAATTCGTCAGTTAAGTGGTTATAATCCTGTTCTTACAACAGTGGACACTACAAGGCAACCAACATTCCAGCAACCCATTTTCAGGCAATTTCTAATATTGCACGCTCTATGGAGATTCATCGTCGTAATTTAGAAAGCGACCTGGAGGGAATAACAAACTCCATCAGCTTATTGAAACAACAACTGTCTGCAGACCAAGATAACATCGTTGCTGAAATTATTGCTAACAGAAATTAATCACAACAACATCATCAGTAACAAATGTCTGCATTTTGTTTATTGAATGAAAATCTATCTACCACAGCAAAAATTATGGATAGAATATACATGCATCAGGAATCTTAGTCTGGCTCTCTACTTGGTGTCGCAAGTGGCGAAAGCGAGGTAATTGGATTGCAAAACCTGATATCGATACAAATTCGATGCAAGCACATTCGATTGGTAAAACATTGCACCATTCACATTTACAATTGGATTAGGCGAATGATGCGAATACATCAATATCCAATGCGATTTCGTATTCGCTTGTCATTCGCACCAACTTGCACCTAATTGGATTGACCCCTCAGTGAGCACAATGGAGTAAGCTGGCAGCAAGTGGAAATGGCTATCACCAGATGAAATATTTGATACATCTTCACAGTTAAGCAGAAAGATAAACAGGCCTACATTGATTAATTCATGTGGATTCTACAGGTTTGAGTAATTTGTATCAGAGCCCTATGACTGGGGACAGAATTGTAATGTGAGTCACATTTGTATGTACCCCATTTATTATTTTTAAAATGTTGAATTTCAGCTTCATTTTTGTGTGTGGTGCATTTAAACTTTTAAAGATTAACATGAAATATAATATGAGTCAAATGGAATGATCCATATAGTAAATACTATTAGTTCATGCAGTATATTCTATCAGACTATGCATTGTAGTGAGTACACAATAGTCCCGAAAATACAATATAATGAATCATATTTATAATTATAAAAGCACATGATCCTATCTCTATACAGTATACAACATAAATGTACTCTACATATGATAGACATACACACCAACCAGTGTCTAAAACTCAATGAGAACTACATTAGGTCTAGTAAAAAGCCAAATACATGCCATTGTAAAAATAAGTTCAATTCTTTAAGTTATCAACACTAGGATGACTTAGTGTTTATTTTTTTTTACAACTGCATTCTTACTTTGCAATATGTTTTTTTTAAATGTTATTTTCACACAAGAAAACATTAGATGTGTTAAACCAAGCACTTATTTTGGTAGGAAGGAGGGCAAATCTTGGTGTGGTTTGGCAGGAGAGCAGATCTTGGTGTAGTTTCTATGAAAACAAACCAAGCACCCTTGCTTATCCATGTTACTGCTCTGCCAGGTAACCGACCCTCTCATAGAGTAATATAATTAATCTGGAACCTAACATTAGAGGAGGGGGTGGGGCCCACCAAGGATTTCCCCTGTACCCCTGTGAACCAGTACAACTCTGGGTACGTGTCTGTGTATCTATATATTTGTATAAATACACATTTATATATATATATATATATATATATATATATATATATATATATATATATATATAGTCAACATGTGCCAAACTATGTGTTTGTACTTATGCTGGCCATACACCTGCACGATTTTGGGCCGATTGCCTGATTTTCGACGAGTCATATGATGGATCTTGTGAAAATCGTGTATTTTTTTAGTAAGATACGATCCGATGCTCCTTAAATCGGACCTTATGATCAGACGTGCAGCACATATGTTCCATCCTATCGTGTGCAGATTGTGCCGTTTATTTTGTTCATGCGATCCATCATGCGGCAATTCAAGTAATTTCAGTGACTGTTTCCCTAATGAGCGCGTGAGGCACACGATTGATCATACGACTGATCGTGTGCTTTGAAATACAACAAACATGCTGCCAGGAGTGCCAGGGAGTCAGATGGTAAATCGGATCTGATGCTGGTCGTGCAGGTGTACGGTCAGCATTAGACATGGTCAACATTATGATATGCCTCTCAAGCAGAGCCGTACATGCCTTCCTCAGTGCCTTCACGTTAAATGTTTTTTCAAAAGTATGAAAAGAAGGGGGTGGATTGGGCCTGCTGGCAACCAGAGAGGCACACTAACAGCAGTTAGTGCACTGCATAGAGGGGGATGAGGCTGGAGACAGAGAGACAGAAAGGGAGATGAGGCTGATGGTGAAAAAACAGACTGGGGGATGAGGCGGGGGAGACACATGGGGATGTTGCTGAAGACACTGAGATAGGTCTAGAGAGACACATGGGGGATAAACCAATGGGTGACTGGCCTGTATCTTCCGGGGAGGAAAAAAATGAGTGTACCGGGCCACAAAAGTTCTGTTGCCAGCCCTGCATGCTTGTTTAAAGACACTACAACTCGCTCTGTTGTCACTTGAGCATCACAAGGAGGTTCATTTTAAATGTAGTAGATACTATATACTGCATTTGCAAAACTCTGAAAATGTATCAATGTATAGCAGATTTCTGTACTAAAATGTTTTAGTTGCTGCTGGCTGTTCTTGTTTGCTTTTAGGTTTTACCACCGACAGCCAATAATCATTCTTTCATTACTGCCCAGGCTAATCATATTACAATCAGGTGAACTATTAAAAAAAAATAAACAAAAAACTATTATTTGAAATAATAAAACAAGAATATCAAATATATGATACATTACACAGTTGATACCATTTGACTAAAAGAAAGCTGTAGATGCGCTGTGCTTTGGGTTATTATATTGGAAAATTTGGTGGCCATCGGGTCATGATGTCTGCTTATAAGGGGAGATGAACTAACATACAAACTGTCACTGGAAAAATAACAATTCAGTGAAATGTAAGCAGACACATCGATATCTCCATCAAGTCCAATGCTTTACACTTCATATTTTCACAGACAAACTTTCTAGTTATACTGTACAATCATGTAGTGGTGAGTGTATTGTGATATCTAAATTATCGTAATCACTAACAATCGATGAACACCCAGTGCCTGAAAGAGCTAATTACTCAGACTAGTAAGATATGAATATCAGTCATATTGCTACACTATAGGCTATTGTGCACAACCTGTGGACCACATACAGCCTTTGACCTTATATGCTTCCCAAGTGAGGTATAGAAGGAAAACTTGTCAGAAGTCAACACAATTGCTGACAAGGCCAAGCAGACATTCTGGACTGCGGCTCCAGCTTGCAAAGCTTACTCTGTCTACTGAGGAATCCAGCTCATGCTAGGACCCATCTTCTGGTTTACTTACCTGGGCCAAGCTGCCTCAGTGTTAATCTGGCTACAATGAAATTGGGCCTTACTTTTCTGCCTTTTACTTTTGTTAGTATAGCACTAACATGTGAATGAATATACTGTAGTTAATAAACGTGTTTGTTCTACACATGTAAGTTTTTCATATATGAGTTTCAGTACTGTACCAGCCAGTGCTATATATGTATGGAGTTTGTATGTCCTTTGTGGAGATTTACTGTGGGTGTTGTGGTTTTCAACAGCACTCCATAAACGTACTGGTAAGTTACCTTCTCATTTTCCGTATGCTGCTTTTTTAGATTTCTATGCCATGCTTGTTTTTTAACATTCAGTTATTTAGCCTGCTCAAAGCTCATTATTCCCATGACTGCATCTGCACCCACCACTTGTATTAAATGCTTTGGCATGGTACCACATTCATTTGTCTGCTCAATGGAGCTTGACAGCCATTTCTGAATGACAAGTATAGGATGGTACTCTCTTGTCAGAGCATGAATCTTATTGGTCTAAACACTGTCAAGCTTGTAGGGGAATGCATTCCTGTCAGAATGAAGCATGTATTGGGCCTGATTGTGAGGTGGGAGCAAAGCAAAAAAGTAAAGTAACTCTGTATCTGGAACAAAGCACGTTGCAGTGCAAGCGGTGCAGATATACAGTTTATGTATATTTTTTTGCATGTGTGGTAAATACTATCTGCTGTTGCATGTACAGTAGCCCAGTAATGCTGGGCAGCTTTATTTTTACACAGCAATTTAAATTTGAGTTTGGACACACCCCAAAGAAATCTAAATCCCTCTGCACATCTTACATCTGCCCCTCCTGTAGTGCAACATGGTTTTACCAAGGTGTAAAGTTACTTTTAAGGTGCCCACAGACATACCGATCTGCCCACGATCAGCCAATGTGTACGATTTCCCTTGAAACTCTCCCCGGCAGCTCTGCACACGATCTGCACATGATTTGGTGTCCAATCTTCATACGATCTCTCCTGCAGTCAGACATTCACAGTGCATCGCCTCCTAGATTGTCAGATCTGCCCTACTGCACGGCAGATCTGAAGATGCGATGTGCGACCTGCGGGGACGCGCATCGCATCGTGAGTGGGGACTCACAATTTCCTCAGGATTTGGCAATATTTTGCACGATCTGTCATTCCAATGTGTCGGAATCGGCCAGATCGTGTAAAATATCGCTATGTGTGTGGGCACCTTTAAAATCTTATATCTACTCTACTGTATGATACTTTGTGATGTGAAAAGTGTGTCTGGGGAGTCAGCAATACACAAGTCATATTAAACAAAACAAACTAAATATTAACACTGCATGACTGCTACAATTTAGAATATAAAGAATATGTCTATAATAGCTCACAGTCTCCCCACAAGCACTGTTGGCAGAATGTCTGCTATTTAGAGAGCACTTACAGTGCTGTTAGAGCATAGTGTCACAAATGAGTGTACTATCAATTACTTCTACAAGACAAGGAAACTTCATCATTCTGTAGAGGCTTGCACGTCTACTGTTAAGAACACTAAGGCCTACTTGCCGGTTTTGACTGTCCGGCAAAAAAACGAGCAAAGCCGTCCGTTTTTTCCCCCGGCAAACAGTGCCTTTCACATGCAACGGTTTTCAGCTGTTTGTGGTGTTTTTTTCCCTGAATTAAATAGGCATGCACAACAGCAGCAGCATTTCACAGTGTTTGGTTGACAGAGCAACAGTCTGACATGGCTCGCAAATGTATTATTGCAATGTGGCTCTTATATTGGCGGCGGCGAGCACAGAAGCAAAACCGTATATATATTGGGTACACCCAATAAACCTACGGAGAGATGAACTGCGTACAGTACATTTGAGACACTATGTCAAGACCTACGAGCAGATGATAAGAAATTCTTCAATTACTTCTGTATGTCGTTGTCATATTTTGATGAAATACATAGGCGGCTTAAACACCACATTCAACATCACAACAAAATGCGAATTTGTATTCAACCTGTTCAAATGTTAGAAATTGCACTGAGGTAAGTAAATCAGAGACGTTTGTATTTAGAATTCTAATTGTATTATTTTTCAAGGTAACGAAAACATGTTCTATTACACGTATTGAGCGTCTTCCAGCTCTTAAAACTTTTTCGTATTAACATTTATAATTTTGAAAGGTATAAACAGATAGCAAATATATTATATATTAAACTCCAAGCCCAATGGGCAAAATTAAATAGTGTGCGTGGAGCAGGCTGTGTGTCACTTCCGTGCGACTCTTCACGTTTCCTTAATCCACCAAACATTTACACAACCAAACCGACATGGGTTTTGTTGTCAAAATTTTTGAACCTGTATATATTGGTGTAACAGCCAGCTACTTGCACGCTATTAAATTCACCCTATGATTGCTGCTTTACATTGTGTTCATTGAGGTAAAATCCCCTGAATTATAGGAAGAAGTAGACTGGGCTGGGGATGAGCTCTCTGATGGGCAACTGTGTGGATTAGTAATTGCAGACATTTGTCCATAATTTGTTAAATATTGAGAGGTAGGCAGTGTACCTTGCGTATGTTGACCGTTGGTATAAGGTTGAGGTTGGGGCATTGGTTGGTGTATTGTTTGAGGCATTGTTTGGGACATTGGTTGGTACATCATTTGGGGCATTGATAGATATGACATTACGGGCTGCATGGCTCTGCATTTTTGCTGGTTTATATTGGATATTATTTGTAGAACCCCCATTTGAAATTGTAGGACTTCTTCCTCTTCGAACTGTTCTAATGAAGGAAGTATCCCCTTAAAGAAAGACATGTACCTATTTGGTTTGTCTTGTTCCAGGGCCTTTTAGCTTTTTTAATTCTATTTCATCGGGTTTATGGCAACGTGCTTGAGGGCGAAATCCAACATGTGGTAGCCTCCTGCTGGTGTTGCTGGAGTAGATGTTTTCTGCTTCGGACTCTTTTTCTGGATTGTTATTTTGGCTTAAGTTGTCTACAGCTGAATTTTCTTCCAACACATCTTCGCTGAAATTTTCTCTCTTGCTATGTATAACTTCTTCAAAAATTGTAGTTGGTCACTAAACACATATTTCTTGTGTTTCAAGGTCCCAGATCCTGATGTCTTTGTTTCTTGTTTTTTTTTTCAAAAACTTTGCAAAGGAGTCACGGATATTGCTCCACCTCCTCATTACTTCCTTACCTATAACAATGTGAACCAAAATAATGAATTGTTTTTTAATGTTGTTTTCTTTGTCACATAACTCATTTTTAAATAATATTTTTGGTTATATTTTTTGACAGATATCTAGCAAGTGGGTGCACTTTTACCGATCTGCACTATACGTTCCGAATTGGCATTTCCACAGCAAGTACCATAATAAAAGAAGTATGCCGTGCAATTTGGTCAGTCATGCAATCAGAATGTCTGCCTACTACACCAACAAAAGAACAGTGGCAATCGATTACCAAGGATTTTGCAAAAAATTAGAATTTTCCACATTGCATAGGGGCAGTAGATGGTAAACATATCCGACTATTTTGTCCATCCAGAAATGGTTCAATGTTCTTTAATTACAAAGGTTTCTATTCTGTTGTATTAATTGCTATTGTGGATTCTAAATACCGCTTTATTTATGTCAATATTGGTAGTTTTGGTAAAGACTGCGACTCTGCAATTTGGAAAAGATGTGGACTGTGGACGTCAATTGTTACCAACCCACCATAGGCGAAACTGGGGGGTGATCCGGGGGTGCACAGGACCACCCATTAGCCTCTGCCACCATTTTTCATTGTTTTTAATTGCAATTAATAGCCGGGAGTCAGGAAGGGGTTAATGCCGCTAAATCCGCCGCTGTATAACCGAGAGGACCTTCAAAGTCTGCAGCCCACCTCCTTTGTGCTGGCACCAATGGGAATCAGCGGTAATTGTGCACGAGCGCGCAGTGTTGTCATGACGCCGGGCCGTACTCGCTCGTGTTATAGCGAGGAGATATCCTGTGTCTCCCTACAGGCTACCTAGCCGGAGGAGGAGGACACCGCCTGCGGCTTCACACACGCTGCTGTTGACTGTCACAACCAGAGTCGTCCAGCTCCTGTCTTTGAAGAGTGTGGGCCAGGAGGTTTTTGAGAAAGTAAGCAATTTATTGACCAGCAGCAGCTTGCAGGGGTGGGGGGAGGGGGTGTAGTGCTATGCATGTTTTGGCGGGCTTTATTTTCAATATTTTTTTTCTCATGTAAACTATATGCAGCATCTTATTTTTCTACACCTCATTTATTGGCTGATGTAATAGGTGTGTGTGTATGTGTGTATATATTGTATATGTGTATATATATATATATATATATATATATATATATATAAAATTTGCAAAAATTTCAAAAAAAAACTTTTTACACATTGTCATTATGGTGTATTGTGTGTATAATTTTGAGGACAATAATTAATTTATTCCATTTTGGAATAAGGCTGTAACATAACAAAGTGTGGAAAAAGTGAAGTGCTGTGAATACTTTCCGGATGCACTGTAAGTCGGTTGTGAGCAGAGATCCTCTAGGGCCTGATTTAAATTGCGACTAATTGAATAGGTCTGCTCACTCATTCCGTGAGCTACATCACTGCATTGGGAATTGAATTCCCCCTATGATCAAAATTGAAATACGTTTAAAATATTTATTTTTCTTTATCTTAAAGTTAATTTTTTTTTTTTTTTTTTTTGAAGAATCAAAATTCATAGGATGTGAACACGATAGACCAGAATTCTGGGACCATAATATCATTCTTTTCTGGTAAGTGGAAGTAATTTATTTTATGCAACTGGGAATCTTAATACTGTTTAAATTTGATGAGACAGAGTACATTTTTCAACTGTCTCTACCATTGTAGACTGATGCATTGTATAATTTTGGCAATGGTCTGATGCAATTGGGTCACACTTACCTACTCTCCTGGAAGTGTCAGGAGGCTCCCGAATATTCGGGTAGACCCCCAGACCACCGGAAGAGTATCCGCATCCCACCCACTACACACTGGCTGACGGGCTGCAGATATATTGGCCGATCAATTAATCGGCCAATATATCTGTCAGTGTGTACCCAGCTTTATGGGAGTTCTAATATTTAAGAGGTGTTGAGTAATTGAGTACATTGTGTATGTGTTACTATTATGTAGCATGGATTAGCTTCTGTTTCATGCATTATTTTTCTTGTGTTAATGCTTGTTAAATCTATTATATATATTTTTTTAAATTACATAACATATATATTTGTTTAAAGATTAATTGCTTGTACTATAACCATACAAGTTTATAGAATAAAAGTTTTATAACAGGTACTTTGAAATAGACAGAAAACATAATACAAATGATCTTGACCATGTTTTAAACCTTTTGATACTTATATTTGAAATAGCTTGTTTTATTTTCTGTATGTTAAAGTCTTATTGTAAATGGTGCTTATTGTAATGCTATTTAAATTGCAGATTAATGCAGAAATTATTTTTGAGGTGAACATAGTAATAGCCATTTTTTGTTAGTATTTGTTATCAATATAACCCAGAGCAACCAGGAACCTTACGGTTTTTTTTCTGTGTTCTATCTTTTACAGAATTATTTTGAAATATTGTTTGAAAATTTGACATTAAGAAGAAAAGTGGTGAATCAATTCTTTGCTATGTAAATAGCGCTGGGAAGGAGTTTTTGGAGCTGTTAAATTGTCCCCCTTGCGTCCAGGCTCTTAGTCAGTAAATGGGAATAAGCACAGGCGTTTAGGCGTGTAAAATGGTACATTTTCCGACTTAAGCTCTGGTCGCAATGCTGTTTATGCTGCGCTAACCTGTAAAAGAGCATTGCAGCCAACACTTTAGTTGCATTTCTGTTCTCACCTCAAGAGAGAGCAGAAATAATCCAAAATCAGGCTTAACAGCGTGGTAAGTGGAATAGCTCTGGGAAACCCTTACAAGTGCAATTATGGTTAGTGTGGTGTCTGCGGTACTTAATAAAAGTACTTGTCATAACACACGCAGTTCCTCTTTCCTGCCTGAGGTGTCTGTCTCTGCTCTGGTGCTTCTAGCACACTTTGGTCTGTATCTCAGCAGTTTGTTGAATCTGAGTGCGCTTGAACACCGGAGCAGTGAGTGCCATCCCAGGCAGGAAAGAAGAACTGCACGGGTTGTGACAAGTGCAGGGTGCTAGAATAAACACTATAGATGATGCAGATTTCCATTCTGATTTCTGTTGAAAAGGTGTGACTGTATTTAGCCAAGTACTTAGCAAGAGCACTTTTTCATGCTTTTGGGCCTATTCATCATCACTTATTTTTCACAAAAGCATGTGAAAATTAAGTTTCACAGAATTTTGTGAAAAATAAGTGTCAGGGCTATTCATCAAGTTCCCCCAATAACCTTGACAGGCTGTTGTTTACACTACAGCCTGTGAAGATTTACAAGGCAGCCACATCAGAGGGATGGATCTATTAAGATCCCTTCCTGCTGTGTCTGCACTGCCGAGCCCCAGAGCTCTCACTCCGGGGCACTGCAGAGATGTGGCCACACTCACTGGCCGAAGACACCGACGTGACGTATAAGATGAGAGGGGATGCGGTGGGGAAGGGGGGCATTGGACACCTGCGGGAGGGGCGGTGTCAAACACCCGTGGGTGAGATCGGACTCCCATGGGGGGGCATCAGCACCCGCGGGAGGGGGGTGTGTGCAATGGACACCCAGGTGGGTGGGAGGGGGGCAGGATCGGATATCTGAAGCACCGTGGGGGGAGGAGGTGAGACAGCGGAGGAATGGGGGGAGGGGTAGAGCCATGCAGCAGTGAGGAAATCCTTGTGGATACCTCAGCTGCAGGTGGAAAAGTATCACTTTTCCGAAAGTGGACTCCGCAAAACTTATGTTAGGGAGGCATGATGAATGCCTTCAAAACAACTTTTAAACTCGCAGTGATTTTAAAACATAATTGCCACTAGTGATAATTATGTTATGATGAATAGGCCCCTCAATCTATTATCATTTATATCATGTGATTTGCAATATGATGTATTTGATATTTTACAACACATGCAGTATCACTTTCTGTATTTATTACTTTTTTTTGTTTTACAATAATTTCAAAAATAATTGGGGCAAGTTAATAAATTACAAAGAGAATAGCGGCGGGAAGGAGTTCCAGGAGCTATTCAATTATTTTCCCTGTGCCCGAAACTTAGTGGTGAGATGCTGGATCAGTGTACCTAAAGCCGGGATTTTCGGCGCACTAATCAGCATTTTTCAACTTAAGTGCCGGTTGCAATACTATCAGTGCCACCCTAAGCTAAAAAACAGTATCGCAGCTCGCACTTAAGTCAGATTTCTGCTTGCACCCTCCAATGGGAACAAGCATAAATCTGCTAGGCAGTCTTACAGCGAGATCAATTGAATAGCTCCGGGAACCCTTTCCCGGACTTAATCAACATCGCAATCAACTTAATTGCCCCCATTGTATTGAAATAAGTGGATTTTTTTTGTTGGATCTCACTGCAATATGTGCACAATAAATAATTTTGTATTGTATTGCATTCTCTGGGTAGCTTTCTGTATTGTATAGTACTTTATTTTTGGTATTTGATTACATGCAAGTGGATATTATATTATTAAATTAAAAAATCATTATGCTTTTGAGGTGTCGTATCCACAGTGTCTTTTATGCACAATTTTGGGCCCAAGCATAATTTGTGTATTACTGTTATTATTTGGAACTGTTATCAGAGGTATGCCATTTTATTTTTTAACAACTCTCTTTTTGAATGTAAACATTCCTGTTTGCACAGTTTCTTGTTAAAAATTGGCCTATTTATAAGCGATAACAGTTTAGGCACCTCATATCTTTGATGTTAAATAGCTGTATTTTCTCAAAGTGGAGGCAAGCCATCATAACTTATAGATGTGTCTTCATTCATCTAGCCCCAAATACCACTTGTTGTGAGATGCCTGGCATGAGGGAGCCTTCAATTAATGTGCAACTCTGCTAGCATCAAGCCCTTTATTTTTTTTTACGTAAATGCGTCTAATATACAAGGAGGATGTACTAGGACGCACCAGGACTCAGCCAATTGATTTAATAAGCAAAAGTTGTGTCTGAGTCTGTATACGAAGCACAATAGAACTTGGAGTGTAAAAGATCTGCAGCTGCAGTGTTGAATGTCATAGTTTCACACAGATATACTAGTGTTCCATCTCAAATTAATCAGCTTAGTTTCCCAATGTCTTATAGTTGCATGGCATTGCGCCTATGACAGCGTAAGTATTCTCTTTTGCCAAAACTTTAAGAGTTGCACATGACCTATTGCAACAGGTGGGTCTGTTTATAATTTTTATTTTACTTACAGTACTTGCTTATTTGCATGTGTTTAGCACAATAAAGAGGTCACGCACAAATACTAAATCTGTAGAATGGTATTTCAAACGTCAAGGGACCAAGGGAGAAAATGTACGTTTAGGTGCATTATCACTTAAGCATTAATTATTTTGAAAAAATATATATAATTTGATATGTTTTGAATTTTTATTAAATATTTAAGTTATTTCTCAACTATGAGCAAAGAGTAATTTAAATTGGGGGAGAGTAATTGATAAAAAAAAGTTAAACAATTTTTTTTTTGTAGTTTAAGTTAAAAAATATATAAGTTTCTCCTTAACATTAATTTTAATTGCCATTTAGACTTTCACCCATACATGATAAGCTTACGTAAGATGATGCAGACAATCTAAAATTTATGTTTTTGTTATTAAGATGATTATTATTAGTGTACTAAATACTGTTTTTCCATTTTACTACTTTTAGGTCTTCCATCTACGTTGTTTAAAGATAAAGAAGTCATTAAAACACAAGATGTAGACTTCACTACAACAGACCCATTCCAGGCCACAGTCTCTCTAGAAGGTAAGTTTGCATTAAACTGTAGTAATAACTTGAAAAAAAAAATACTTATAATATCATTGTGCCCCCTAAACGCCATACTGTGAACTTTTTTTAGTTAATAGTATGGAGTATAGGGGGCTCGCTGATTTCATATGTATTTTTTACATGTATTACAAAATCTAGATACCACTAATAGGTATTTATTCTTTTTCTCCTTTAGGAGCCCAAACGAGTTCACTACAAGAGTCTAGGACTCCAGAAGTAATTGAAACACAAGATGTAGACTTCACTACAACAGACCCATTCCAGGCCACAGTCTCTCTACAAGGTAAGTTTGCATTAAACTGTAGTAAAAACTTGAAAAAAACATACTTATAATATCATTGAGCCCCCTAAACTCCATACTGTGAACTTTTTAAATATTTAGTTAATAGTATGGAGTACAGGGGGCTTGCTGATTTCATATGTATTTTTTACAATGTATTGCAAAATCTAGATACCACTAACAAGTATTTTTCTCCTTTAGGAGCCCAAACGAGTTTACTACAAGAGTCTAGGACTCCAAAAGACATTGAAACACAAGACAGTCTTCATTGTAACCGACACACTTATTCCTCCTAATAACGCTGAGGATGAGAGTCTTCCGATGATGAGATAATAGCCATAGATGGTTCATCAAGTGAATGTTCCAGTAACAAATGTAATGACAAAACTTTTGAAGGTATTTTATTTTAAATAATATCATTATTAAAAAAATGTATGCAATAGGTAAAAAAAATAAAAAAAATTCAAACACAACTTGTTTTTTATTTACAGGCAACAGTCTTGTCCCATTTGCTCCTGATGACTCATCTTTTGGAATACCACAAGAGAGACTTGAAAGGAAAGCAAGAATAAAGCGTGGACCATTTAACCATTAATTGCTACTTACCCTGAAAAAACAATAGGCATAAAACAAAGGTTTTTCAAGTCACAGTGGTTTTCTTAGCACCACTGGTTAGAATACAGCATTGAAAAAGATCATGCCTTCTGTTTTCCATGTAGATTCTTTGCCCATAATGAAAGCACGCATGCTGGTACCATTGATGTGGCATTCACTAGAAATGGTTTCCAAGCGTGGAACAGGGCAAATGAAAAAATTAAGATTCATCAATCACACCATGCCATCAGTCCAGTGTAGACAGCTGGAAGAAGTATTTATCTGAAAAAGCTATTGACGTTGCTTTAGATTCTGCAAAAGAACAACAGTTGAAGCAAAAAGAAATCCAAAGACGACAAAATTTTGAATACATTACCCGTCTAGTGGATATTGTAATCCTGCTTGCCAAAGGAGGAAGACCACTCAGAGGCCATGACGAATCAAAAGAAAGTAAAGAGAAAGGGTTGTTCCTTGAAATAATCTCTCTACTTCAGAAATATGATCCATTTATGAAGGATTATGTAGAAAAATTACCCAAAAATTGTCAATATGTCAGCAGCAAGATTCAAAATGACCTAAAAACAGCTTTCAACAATGTTATGCTAAGAAACATCAAAGCTGAAATTGGAGGGAAGCCATTTTCTATTATTGCAGATGAAACGTCAGACGTGGGACACCATGAGCAAATGGCGGTATTTTTAAGATATAATATTGATCTAAAAGAACAGAATCTACCTTCACAGCAAGTGGAAAGATTTATTGCTATTAAGCAACTCAGGAAATGTGATGCGGAAAGTATTTTCTTGGCACTTGAAGGTATCATGGAAAACTTAGGCTGTAGCTGGAACAGTGTTATAGCTGTTTGCTTCTATAATGGCTGGCGAAATTTCAGGGGTTCAAGCCCGTTGTAAAGAAAAAAATGCGCGTATTGTCTACGTACATTGCTATGCACACTGCCTTAATTTAGCGCTTGTTAGTGCCTGCTTTACACACAAACAAAATCCAGCAAGTTTTTGGTATAGTAGAGTGTATTTATTGCTTCTTAGAAGAAAGCCCAACACGACATGCAGTGCTTGAAGACGTCATGAAAAATGTGAATCAAAAGCTAAAAACGCTGAAGTCCCTCTCAACAACTAGGTGGGCTTGTAGAGCTGAGGCAGTTTCAGCAATTGAATACCAGTATACATCTATTGTGCAAGCTATTGAAAAACTTGTGGAAGGAACATCTGACAGTAAGGCCAGTACTACTGAAAAAGGAATTCTTATGCAAATGAAGTCTTTTACCTTTCTTCTGAGTTTAGAAATTATGCATCCCATTTTACAGATGATTTTAAAAGCAAGCAAGTGCTTACAGTCATCAAGTGTAGATCTGTGTGGAGCAATGGAAGAAGACCACACTCTCATATCAGCTTTACAAAATTGTAGAAATGATGACACCACCTTCAATGAAATTTATGTTCAAGTTGTGGAAAAGTGTGATCAACTTGGGGTTGACATACCAAACCCAAGAAGAAGACAGCCGTCTTGTAGATTAGATGATATTCCTGAAAGCAATGTTTTGTTTGCCTCCAAAAGAGATGAATGTAGGGTTGCTACTTTTATTCCTATCATCGACTCTCTCCTTCAAGGTCTTAGAAGTCGGTTTTCTCAGGAAACTCAAGAAATAATTTCAGCAACTGGGAGGAGTCTCAGGGCCTGATTGAGAGCCGGACGCAATTAGCGCTCGCTCGTCCAGAAAATAGGGGTTGCTATTCAAATCAACCGTTCGCTCTTTGCGGTCTGTTCACGCCTCTAGGTCTGAACGAGCGAACAAAACTTGCGGTCGTTTTTTGGAAACTACGCCCCCTGGCCGCTCGCATCCTACGTCATCTCCGCTATTTATTAGATTAATCGAGTACATCGACCAGGGTATGAACTGCTCGCTATTCTTGGGGTTGGTTTTTGCTACCACAATTTTGCGAGCAGTTCTGGCTATAAAATAACCCAGTGACGTGGTCAATGACGCTGCTGTCTTAATTATGCACACCCATAAAACGCCCGTTTTGACCTTTAAGCACGCCTGCGTTCGGATCTCAACTCCCCGTTTTCAAGCACCTTCCCCCGTTACCACCCACATACGCCTACTCCTGTCACTCAAATTATCAGGCATTCGCTATTTTGCGAGCACATGAATTTCGACCGCACTGACTGGTTCACGCATGCGTATAACGATCCGTACGCATGCGCAGTTGGGCAAACATCGCTCGGAGCGAACGAGCGGCCGCTTACGAGCGGCTCTGAATCAGGCCCTCAGTCTTAAATCTAATCTAAATGATCATAAAACTTTAAGTGAGCAGTTTGACCGTAACTGCGATGAGCTTCAGGCAGAGATTCATCTACGCAGCAAAACTGGGGAAGATTACCCTCCGAAATCAATAAAAGGCTGGATACTATGGCTGTCGGAACACAACAGCTTACAGACCTATGGAAGCTTTCATCAACTTCTACTTAAAATTTTCAGTGATCCCTGTTACTAGCTGAGGTTGTGAACGCGGTTTCTCCAAACTGACACAAGTTAAATCGAAATTACGGTCCACCATGACTCAGCATCTTCTACAGAATCTAATGATGCCATACCTTGAGCAGGAGCTGGACAAATCTGTATTTGTGCCAAATATCATTGAAGAATTTAAAAACATAGTGCCTTTTGACCGAAGATTACAGTTGTAAATTTAGTAGTGGAAGGCATAGTTTGGGTCACTGATATCGGACCAATCACTTTTTTTTTTAATAGCCAGATTGGGCACTATTACCTTCAGTTTGCCACTTTATTCACAAACCATGTACTACTGTAAGCACTTTTGGTTTAATATATGTAAACATATACCCTAAACCTCATTACAGAGCCTCTTAATCCTCCACTAGATTAACGATCCCTCTATACCCTACACTACATATTTAAACCTTTTATACCCAACAATACAACACTTACCCCTCTATAAAATACACTAAAAAAGGGTAGATTGGGCAAAGGGGGGAGTAAGTAGTAGACTAGGGCAAAAATAACATATATACTTTAGACTTGCATATATAGTAGCCAACAACATGACTGTCCTTTTAAGGTGCTTGGATCCTATCATCCTCACTCTGGCAGCCCATAAAGTCACTGGGGCTGCTGGCATTTTGTTTGGAAAAGATGTATAAATTACTGATCCCTCTATACCCAATCTACTGTTGATTCTATACTCTGCAAAACATTACCGACCCCACTATACCCTACCCTACATTAGTGAATCTTCTACATAACCCAACAATATATCACTGACGCCTCTATAAACTACACTGCAAATGTTAAAATAAAGGGATAAGTGGCCAAAGGCTGGAGTATGAGTGTTAGGCTAGTGAAAAAATGCCAAAGTACATGTACTTTAGACTTACCCATGTAGTAGGCTGCGTGATCAACATGATTGTCCTCTAAGGTGCACGGCTCATGTCATCCTCTCTCTGGCAGCCCCGTGACATCACTTGGGCTGATAGGCCTCTGGAAAACACTAGGAAAGATCAGTCAGTGGCCACAGACCATAACAATTGGCAGCAGTTGCAAGAGCAGCAGTTGCGCATGTGCGCAGTCCTCTAACAATTGGAGATGTATGATAACTATCCAGTTATCATACATCTTTGAATCAGGCCCCAGTGTGTGGGTACACACTGGGACCATGTCATGATTTGGCCAAATCGTAACAAAATATTGTGCATTCTGTATGTATAATGTGCACGCTCCTGCAGTCACATGCAATGTCATCAGGTTTGTGCTGCATATCAAACCTGATGATATCGCATGTGGCGCAATGCAAGTTAATGATGTATGGAACAAGTGATCATTCCGTTGCTCACTACATTGTTCTGATATGTACCCGCGATATCGTCCCGGGACACAGCCTAATGGGGGGCATCCACTAGACGATTTTATCCCTGTCCAACCTCTTATCGATTTTCCCTTGAAGTTTCCCTTGAAATTTGATCTTCCACTCTGAACAATTTGCAAAAGATTTGTAAAAGATTTGCAAAAGATCTAACGATAAACTATGTTGTTTCAATCTGTGATTGAGAGCTTTCAGCTATAGTGGGCAGATAGTGGTTCATCGTTTGATCATTCAGCTTGAACGATGTGTAAACGATTTGTAAGCAATCAAGTGAAATTGACCTGCATGTTCAGTCGATGGAGGAGACGATCAAACGACCAGCGGGAGCGCGCATGGTACATCTTTAGAAACAATTACTGCACGATTTGCAAAAGATGTTCAAACGATGTTTGAATGATTATCGAACAATTTTATCATTATCGTTCAACTTTATCGTCTAGTGGATACCCCCCTTTAGTTTGTATCCACCTTAACATGTGAAAATCCGTCCAGAGTGAGGATTCCAGAGGTTACACACACCTCACTTGATTTTGGCCATGGTAGGGAGCATGAGTAGACATGAAGTGAACGGCTTGTCAGGCACTACAATAAGACAATATAAAATGTTCTTCCTCGCAATTCAGCACTGTATAATCATACATATATGCGTAAATATATTATAGTGGTGAGCAGAAGGGAGAACATTTTATTGTGTTCTTGTATTGACTGACAATGCACTTCATTTCGTGTCCACTCCCTACTGTGGGCAAAAAAACCCACTATTATGTGAGGTTTGTAGCTCCTTTGATCCTCACTGCAGCCGGACACACAAATCTATAGTTGGGTACACACAAGAGCAATATCGACCAGATATTTTGTTTCAAGATGAATTGAAACAACATATTGGCGGGATCCTTCAGTGTGTATGGCCAATCTGCATGCTTCCATCAGCGATATCTTCTGGTTGGCTGTGATGCACGGCCAACCGGAAAATATCGCATGCAGCGCTGTGCAAAGTAATGAAGGGATAGGAGCAATCGTTCCCTCCTTCATTACATCGTTTAGATGTGTACCACAGATATGTTATGTAGGCCCATCATCCAACATATCATTCGAGTACACATCGCTCCAGTGTGTACCCAGCATTAGCTGCTGAGAATTTGACACAAAGAATTTAAATAGTGCCTCTCCTGTGCTACATTCCACCCCCTGGTCCTTGCTGCCTTTTACCGCTACATACTACCTTTCCCCTATTCCATTCCGCCTTCTGGTCCTAGTTGCCTTCCCTGCTACATACTGCCTTTTCTCTACTCCATCCCGCCCCCTGGTCTATGCTACCTTCCTCCCTCTACACACTGCCTCTATATGCTCAGAGTTTATACTGCCCCATGTTCCCCATCTATCCCACCTTTTCCACTGGTCCATACTGCCTCCTCCCTTCTCTGTGATGCTGCCTCCCCACTGCTCCTTGCAACTGCTGCCAACTTGTATGGTCTGTGGCCAATGACTGATCCTTCCTAGTGTTTTCCAGAGGTCCAGCAAACCCAGTGAAGTCACAGGGCTGCCAGAGAGAGGATGACATGAGACATGCACCTTGGTGGACAGTCATGTTGATCATGCAGACTACTAAATAGGTGAGTCTAAAGTAAATGTTTGCCATTTTTTCACTAGCCTAACACTCACTCCACCCCCTTTACCCACTGTCCCCTTTAGTTTCACTTTTTTAGTGTAGCTTATAGAGGCATCAGTGATATATTTGTTGGGTATAGAAGATTCAGTAGGGTAGGGTATAGAGAGGTTAGTAATGTTTGCAGAGTATAGAATCAACATTAGAGGGATCAGTAATTTATACCTCTTTTCCAACAAAATCCCGGATCCATCCCGGGACACTAAAAACAGTTGGATGAAACCTGGGTCAGAACCCATTTACACTTCCACCAGGTTATTCCCAGATAGATTCCGTTTACACTGAACCTGGGCCAGGTCTTGCATTACCTTTTTTTTATCAAAGACATCCAAATTATTTGAAACATACATCACACAAAATGTGTTACTTTTTCAGAATGTATTTTTTTTTTTAATCAAAGTACTTGTTGCACACCTTTAATAATGTATTTAGAATTTTGAGTCAAAATCTCTTTATAGCAATTATAAATATTTGTACCTTGAGTGAACAGTAGGACGAATGCAAGTTTAATATGTAAAGCCATTTACTATACATATAGGACCTGATTCAGACCTGCTCGCTAGATGCATACGCTCGCTAGTTGCGTATGCAAATTTTTCAAAGTGACGGCATGGGAAGCGATCGCTTGCCAAGGCATAAGCAGCCCACCATGTCTTGGCGAGCGATCACTTTGTGTAAGCGTACGCCCATTAGCGTAGGCAGAGCCGCCCACCAGCACACGTCATCTCCAGGAAGTGTATGAAAACATTGGTACATCGAGGACCATCGGAAACGAACGCAGTGCTTGTGGTTGCCTCTACCCTGCCGCAAGCCCTGCGAGGCTTTCAGTGTAAAAAAAAGGCTGGTGACGTGTACAATGACGCTACCTGTTAATTATTCATGCCTCTTAAACGGCGTTGAATTACTCAGGCACGCCTGCGTTCGCACCTCCACTCCCCCGTTTTTACTGGACTGCCCATGTTACCACCCACAAATGGCCTCTCCTGTCACTCATTCTGCTGGGCTATCTTTGTAGGACGAGCAAGCGGCATGCAATCGCAATGAGTAGTTCGCGCATGCGCAGAACAAAGTGCACACAGACCTTCGGGCTGCTTGCGAGCGCACGCATCTAGCGAGCGGGTCTGAATCAGGCCCCTAGAGTAAAGAAAGTACACCATAAAAATTAGAAGATATATTAATTGTGAAATTTTAAAATATGCAGGCAGTATACATGCAGACATAAATTACAACTTTAAAAAAATACAAAGGCTTTTTTTTCAGCCATACACAAACTAAATATATCTATATATTATAAAATAAACATCTGCCATAAAAAAAAACACATTTCAACAGGTCAAAACATAAAAAAATATGGAAATTTGCAAAATGCTACAAACCCTGGATTTTTGGTGTTTACAGGAGGTGCATTAGGGTCATAGTATGGCCCTCTACGGTATGCACTATAACCATGCCCATGGTATTGTGGGACCTGTCGTACTTGATGGTTTGGTATGGGGCGCATGATTGTGAGCGAACTTGAGCTCTAGGAATGCAATTTGTTGCTCATGTGCCTCCCTTGTCATGTGTTCATGTAAGAACGTGCGCTGACATATGAAAGACTGTTTCCTCTTACGCTCAGCTGCTCCACAATGACACTTGTCATGGTTTGGAATGCCACCTCTGTTTTGTTCATTTTCTTTTTCCTGGGTAGAACATTGAATACTATAAAGTGAAATAAAAGATAAAAAATCAGTACTTAGTGTACAGTATATAAAAATTTCAAAAATGTTTGTGGACTTCTCCCGACTTCACACTAATTACACTCTTTGACAGATACCTTTTTTTTTCTGTGACTATTTTATATGAAATTTAAAAGGCCTGGTGAGTAGGGATCAATATTTGAAAATACACAGTTGCGGAGGTCAAAGTAGGCCCAGTTAATACGGGAAGCACCATTACTGGTTTAAGGTGTTCCTTGTGTATGTGTTTAAATTGAATGTAGTATGTGATAGTGTGTATTAAGTTTTTATCCTTACTATATAAACATTAAGTAGGGGTATGGTTAGTTTGCAACGTCCCGGGCTGTACGTCGTCTCCACACCCTCCTGGGTGTGGGGAATACACTTATTGGCCTCTTCAAAGGCACTGTTGGCAGTGTATTTGTCAAGGATTTGGACTGGTGAGGTTGTGGCAAAATGGGTGGCTTCTGGCATAACTTGGATGCAGCTCTGGGTTTTCCAACAGATGGAAGTGAAGAGGCACAGCTCGAGCCATCTTTCAAAAACGTTAAAGCTGAGATCATAAAACTGCCAATCTATACGTGCTGTGCCACTTTTTCACTTGTCAATGATCTTTGTGAATTGCTTCCAGAGGTTATTTGAGCCTATTGTTGAGATATTTGGATCCCTCATGAAGCCAGAATTTTAGCTATGTTCCGGTAAACCATACTGTCTTTAAACAGTGCCAGTGATCTGGTGCTGCATCTGTTCCTCTCCTCTTATAGTCAGGAGGTCCTGGACCCCTACCTGCATCCAGGTGCCATTGATTTTATTTTTAAGCTGTGGCTCCAGTAACCTGCTTTTACTTTAGCAATAACTTGTCTCCTTGCTGTCTGCTCTGTTGGACTCTACATCCCTTTTACACCTTTGATGCGTGTGCAGCAGTTGTGTCCTCATGGCTTGCAAGGCCACCCCCCATGAGTCTTCCCATTTCGGGGCCATGACTGCTTGCATGCCTCTGTTGTCATCAGTGGGGGCTTCCTTGAGGATTTGTGATTAAGTTTTCTTGATTTAACACAGATACCTTTATACCATATTTTAAAACAACAAAATCCATAAATTTGCCTCATAAAAATCAAATGTCAAATGTAGCCCTGTGCATTATGTAAGCCCTTTGCATCCACCCTTACCCCTCCTCCCCCTCGACGTGAGTCCAACAATGCCGAAGCAGCTGATACCCCCAAGTGTCCCCAGCACTGCAAATACCTCCACTGCTGCTGTTCCACTTCCCTCCCCTCTATGCTGGATGGCGCTGTGGACTTTAAACTTACTGGTCTTCTCATGTCCTTCTGCATTCAGGATTACACAGGGGCTGCAGATATAGGTTGGACCAGATAACCAGGGTTAGCCCTGGCATCCCATTCATACTGCCATTCAACTTGGGTAGGTCTCATGTTAAACCCTATAAGTTACACGGTTTGAAATACCAGGTGGCTCAAAACAGGTTTTTCTCTTTAAGGACTCTGTCAGATTAGACAAAATCCCAGGTTGCACGCTCACGTGCAATAACCCAGAATTTTGAGGCTAGTGTAAAGGGGTATTAGAGTAGGGTATACAGAACATGGGTCAGTAGTGTAACGTATAGAGGGGTCCATAACGTAGTGGCAGATATAGAGTAGTGTAAGGTATAGAGAGGTCATAAAAAATTGTACTCTAAAGTGCTTGCTACACTATTAATAAATTAAGATTCAACTTCCAGAAAAAAGTGCGCAATCTGGCTAAAATATATGCAAAGATGTGATGACACCCACGATATGCATTGCACATATTAAGCTTCAACTATTTGTTCTTTTGCAGAATCTAAAGCAATGTCAACTTCTACCAATAGCTTTTTTTCAAAAACACTGGACTGCTGTGATAATTGATGATTCTTAAAATTTACATTTGGGGGTTTGATTGCATGAGTGATGGCTGATTTGCACTTAATGTGGTGAACTTACTGCATGATTGATGTCTTTATAGGCAATGTGGGGATCTGATGTCATATGGAATATCTGTTTAACCTTAAAGGGGTGTTCAGATGGCATGGGGAATTTCTGCATAGCATTTAATTGCCAAGTGAAAGGGTGATCTAGTGCTGGCCTGACCAACCTGTGGCTGTCCAGCTATTGTGCAACACATCCCAGCATGCCCTGCCAGTTTTAGCATTCCCAAAAGCAAAACTGTAGCAGGGAATGCTGGGACTTGTAGTCTCACATAAGCTGGAGACCTACAGGTTGTCCAGGCCTTGTCTATTGACACAGGTAAAATCTAATTGGCATTTATATGCCATTTGGAGGGGTCAGATTGCATGAGGTATGTTTATTTGGCACTTACATGGCATTTGAGGGTGGTCTGATGGCATTGGGGAGGTATTATTGCCACTTAGAAGGAGTTGTAGAGTCAGATATCATTGTGGAGGTCTGTTTAGAAGTCATGGGGCATGTGAGTGGGAGTCTAAGAAAATTCCAATAAAGTAGTTTCAACTTAGAAATATGTAGGTCTTTTATTTTGCAAAATTATATTTTAAAATATATAAATGATGGTATCGACCCAATATTGGATAATGTTTCCTGCGGGCAACAAACCAATTCTACAGCATATATAGGACTCCCTCACTTTAAATATACTATGGCATTGTGTACATGATATGCAGCAGTATTATATTATAAACATGTTTAACAGTATTGCAGGACAAAATATATGTAATTAAGGTTTAAAGAATTTAATGTGTACCTGAAATATAACAAGTTATGATGTTTCTTTCTTCAAGGATCTTATATAGACATTTATTGATCTTTCCTACATCCTATGTAATGGTTTACTGTCGCTGGTAGCACCTCTCCTTTAGAAATTATAGGACAAAATGAAGTTTCAAACTGTAATAATTTCTCAATAGACTTTTATAATAAAAAAATGTCTCCTAAATATATTTTGGGGATAGATGATCACTCCGTTGTGTGTTACAGTTGACTTGGAAATACAGGTAAATTAAAAATTATATTTTTGAATAACTTGGGTACTATTTAAATTATATTTTGAATTTTTCCGATATTTTATTGTATATATAGATAATTGAATAAGCTTTGTGCTATTTCCATTAGGAAAATGTTTTTTTTTGATTATTATAAAACTTTGTAAAAAATATAAAAAAATTTAAACCACAATTTAGATTGTACAGAGTTTTGAATTTGTCTGTATTTAAAATCTATAAAATGCAATGCTAATCATATTTTATTTTTTTATATTAGCTTTCAATTTTCAACAGTAAATTTCATCAATTTTTGGATCCCATATACAGAGCAAAGTTAATTGCCTTAAATTGAGACTTAAAACATTGGGAGAGATATACTAAGCTCTGGAGAGTGATAAATGACCAGTCACTCAGCTCCTAACTGTCATGTTACAGGCTGTAATTGAAAAATGTCAGCTGCTGATTGGTTGGTCATTTATCACTCTCTACTACATTCCAGAGCTTAGTACATCTGCCCCATTGTCTAAGAATTTACATTTTCAAAGTAAGCTTACTGTAGCGTTCCCACTAGGATGTTTAAGCAGGGCACAACAGCCTGGAAGATTTTAAGAGTAAAATGTGATCTGCCCTTTATGGCAGCACCCTGCTTAAACCGCCAGCCGGGTGTCGTCCCCAGCCGTGGGTAACTTTATCCTGCAGATGGGAAATGTGACAGTGAAACAGTAACCGTCGGGTGAATAGATGCTGTGCATAGTATCTTTTCACTCTGCAGGGAAAGCTTTGGGGCTGCAAAGTATCTGTGTAGGACACGCCCCTACGGTGAGGAAAAGGGGACGCATGTTTATGTCACACCACCTTTCTGAAGGAGCACAACCATTTTTGGGGTAGGCAATAGTTCCTGTTTTCATGCCAGACGCTCTGCCTCTTTTGCTCTGGCGTGAGCACTATTATTGTAACTAATCAAAAATCAATAACACTATATTGCATAACTAATGTTCATAATAGTGGCAAACTGTTAAGAAACGGTAACAGATTCTGACATTGCTAAAACAGGGACCACCCATTACCAGATCTCTAGTTTCGCCTATGCAACCCACAACAACTGCCGGATGAGAAATGTCTACCGGGAACAGAAAGTCCTAAAGTGTGATGTTTTTGTTGGTGACGAAGCATTCGCACTTCATAAGCATCTACTCCGGCCTTATGGTGGGCAAAACCTTTCTGAAGAAAAAAAAAGAGTATTTAACTAATGCCTGAGTAGAGCCCGTAGGTATGTAGAATGTTCATTTGGCATTCTAACTAATAAGTGGCGAATTTTCCATACAATTAATGTAGATCCTGAATTTGCAGTTGACATTGTCAAGGCTTGTATCATTCTACATAATTTAGTACGGGATCGAGATGGAATACTAATTGAGATACTACAACAATAACAGGCTTGGAAGATGTACCACGAGAAGCCATAGTACAAGGAGGCTTATCAGCAAACAACATCAGACAAATATTTACCAGTTACTTTGTCACAGACATTGGAGCTGCGCCCTGGCAAATGACAAAAATATGAATGTGTAAAGTATCTACAAAGTGGCACAAACATTTCTAAGTGATTTTGATTCACAAAAGATGTTCACATTACATAAACACCAGCAAAAGGGACACATCACAGGGGGCAAGTCCTTCTATTATGTTTGATTAAATTGTATATTTGTGTGGCCTCTATTTATTTAAGCGTGATGAGGACTAGCAACCGGAAGTAGGGCCTGCAACTTTACAAATCATTGCGTTGTTGTGTTGTGGAATGGCTGTTCTTAGTTTATACATAACGCAAGAGTGGGCATCCTCATAATCAATGCTTTTACCACTACGCTACTGCCACAATACTGCATTGTGAAAATAGTTATGTCAAAATTATGGTCGCACCTTAGGAGGAGGGGTGCAAGCAAAAAACCTTCAGCCAGCCTCAACAGCGAACTGATTTGAATAGCTGCGGAACAGACTATCAAACGCAATTAAACATGACACTCTATTGTATTGTGTTCAAATTAAAATGAATAAAACCAAAGCAAAATCATGTTTATGGATTGTCTTTTTAAAATAATAATTATTATTATTATGTTTTGGTTTTAATGTTATTATTGTGAATATAAAGCATTTTTCAAAATGAATACAGATGTGTCCACAAACATCTATCCTCCGCGTGCTACAAGTCGCGCCACACATAACGTGGGAGCCTCGTATGACTTGGTAGCGTTGTGCGTCTTTTTTGGGACTTTTAACCTTCAACTGTATCTGAATTACATAGTGGTGTGAAAAGTTAGCAGGAGCAGCTTATTCTGATTACATTATGCAGCATGCCTATGTTCTGTGCGCATCCGCGGGTGTATCTGCATGTGATACACTACGATACAGTCGCTGACACTAACGTAGCGTTTCTCATGCATATACATCCGCAATCGCTCACAGAACATAGGCATGCTGCATATCAATGTAATCAGCATAAGCTGCGCCTGCTAACTTTTTGCACCACTATGTAATTCAGACTCATATAAAAGACGCACAACACTGCAGAGTCACATAGCACAACTAGAACGGCTGCACGGAGGCTAGATTTATGAGAACCCATCTGTACATACTGTAAGTAAAACAGTGCTATAGTTAAAAGTACTAACCATATACTGTATATCTTTACTATTCTCTGGCAAGACATTAAAATCTTTTAAGTCCATAAAAACCTCTTGCCACGCCTTTCTAGTGGCATTTCTATCTTTATAGCTATCCTGAGATTCATCCCATAATACTGGTCTATTATCAACTAAAGATATGAGCATCTCAGTATCTATGTCTATGCTTTCAGACATGTTGACACTGTACCAGACTGGGAAAATATGTAGTTGTGGGTGGGAACTAGCTTAAAAAAACCGGCCTGTGTGAATGGCTACATTTGACATTGTGCAAGACTGCCTTGCTAGGACGGCACGGGCACGGCAGCCATCCTGTGCAGTAGATATTCCTGGCTGTAACACGGCGACCGTGCCGTGTGAAAGAAGGCACCTACTTTCAACCACCACTATAACCGGGCGGCTTTTTGCCACTCGGCCAAAACTGGCAAATGTGAAATAGCCTTAAACCAAAAGCCATGGTTGGAAAGGAGATCTTGTCAAAGCCACAATTCGAACATATTGGAAAGTTACAAAATACTTAATTCTTCATTTCAGATGCATCGACAATGTTCCTGAGCCATCTGAGGACACTGCAAAGGCTCAGTGGCATAACAAGGGTGGAGCAACTGGGGAAAGTGCCTTGGGCATCAGAGATGGACCGGACCTGGCCCCATTGCTTCTATTTATTCCAATATCTTCAACAGCAGCTATCAGTAGAGGGTGGAAGGGAAGTACAGCTGGTGGGCTGTATGGTAATTACAGGGGGGATGATGGGGGCATGGCCTGGCCATGGATGGAGTAGGCAGCTGGTTGTACTAGCTCCCGCCTAATCTCCATATACTATCCTGCTTTCCTGGTGGTATCGGGCTGTAACTTGCACCATAGGTGCCTTAACCCTTACTGCCCCCTTCGGTGTTAGTTTGATCCCCCTGCATGCCCATTGACCTTACTTACAGCTTCCGATGCTGATGACAGTCTCTTGGTCTGACTGCAGTCCCAGCCACATTACCCTTCACGCTGCTCCCGGTGCTCCTGTGCTATCTGACCCGCAGCGGCCTCCATTGTCTGGTGAACGGAGCCCAGAGGTACAGAGGCCATAGATGCTAGTGTTCTGGCTCTCTACCGACTCGCCACGCTGCCGTTCCCTGCTACCACATTTTGAGTAAGCTTTCTGCTGGATCTGCAGCCCTTATCCTGCTCAGTGGTATATGACTGCCTGCTTTACTTCCACCTCTACCTCCCGTTAACCTACTTCAGAGGTTGGTTGATCCTGGGTATGTGTGGAGGGGCAGTTCCCTGCAGGATTGGCCGCGCTGTAATCCTGTCACGTCCATATTGTGTGGACCTCACCCTTACCTCCATTACACAGCTCCAACACCTCTTCACTGCTGGTTTTCTCCTTTCATTTCACCTGTTAATCTGTACATGGCAATAATGGAGACCTCTCTACAACAGATTATTAAAGCAATTAATGCCTTGCTCAGAGACTTAGCAAATTTGAAGAGTTACAGCAGGCTTTTCTCTCTCCTTCCTGGATCCCTTGGAAGCCTCGGGAGGAAGTTAAGGTGTCTGAATCTCCATTTCCTGATCCTGCAGTTGACATTTGTGACAAATCATTTTATGGACTTCTCCTTACCTATGACTGTGGTTCTCCCTGAATTTGATATCTATTTCGATCAAGGGCGGTTGTTCTCAGATGTGGTGCCTTTAAAGCACCATTTTTCAACATCGGATGTGCCATGGTTCCAGGATTTGCCGCTGATCTATGCTATGTACTTTTTTGTTTGTTCTCAGGTGTGTTGGGACGGGACTGCTCCTTATGTTACATTCTCGCAGAAGGCCGAGGCATGGCCGGATTGATATGCAGTAGCATATTATTTTGCTTTACCATTTGATGTATATAAGTTATACTACATGGAAAATACAGACAAGTGGGGTGCACTGACAGAGAGGGGCACAAGCAGACATATGGGAGAGCAAGACAAAGAAAAACAAAAACAATGTAGACAGTAATATAAAGCGAATAGATATAATCATACTATATACTGTATATATAAAATAGTCTTTATAGTATAAAAGGCTATTTATCCAAATATATAAGCTTTGAAATATCTTACAGAGAACATAAATTAGGTCAGATTGACAATTATTATTACATGCCAATTATGTTTTCTAATTACACACCTATTTATAAGATATATATAGATAATATAATTTTTTTTTGCATCATTTCTATTTCACATTTTTTGGAACATCTAGAGAAACCTTCCCTTGTGCCCATGCCAGTGATAGAATACAGAAGCAATCTCAAGCTAAAAAGAAAGCCTCAAAGAAATACAGACAGACTGGAAGAGGAACAAATAGCAACATGTGTCAAAGAGTGGTACGACAATTTAATCATACTTTTTTTAATCTTGGTGTCTTCATCAGATTTCGGAATAGGTATGGTGCCAGGGAGTGGACTTGGGTAAGAAGTATTAAATGGGAGAGATAGTATCAGAAAGTGATGGCAAGAGAAATTACAGTAGGTAAGTCATACTGTGCAGGTGTAGTGAGTAATGGGTATTTTAGTGGGTGAGATACAGTGCCGCTGCAACTGTCATTCATAAGTAGCAGCATTTGCGCCAGCCCTATGCAAGAGATCCTGTATGGATGACGAGTTGCACTGAGCTTTACATACACGTCTACGACACTCCCATGACATCCCCACAAGATACCCAATTTCAGTGGCATCACTGGGGTTGGAAACACCCAGTGTGCCAATAGACCCCCTGCGCGTGCTGAATGCACGCACATCAGAAAAGGAGGCATGACCTCACTGGCAAAGGGCATGGCTTCATGGGACAACTCCATTTTCATCACTCTGAGGTCATGCCCAGCACTGCCAGAGGTACTGGGCTGCCACCTGGAACTTTCCCCGCAAAGCTGGTGCATCCTCAGTGACCCGGCTCCCGGTCACTCAGGTGGAGCTGGAATTTTGGTATCACCTCCTTGGAAGGTGACACCCAGCGTGTTGAACTATAAGTGCCAGCATCAGGGACTTTTCTAGAGAGGAGGGGGCCCTTGTGCAGTCTCCGACATGGGCCCCCTCCTCTCTATCCGGCAGCCAGCAGCGCACTGAGCTGTGTGCGCGGCCAGCTGCGGAGTTATAGACTCTGGGCACTAGAGTGTGCCCTGAGTCTATAAAGTATGCGCAGGTCACTGGGAAAATTGCAGAGGTGGCCAGACGTTTTTACAGCGCCGGACCCCGGGCCGACGTGGGACTCCGGAGAGGTAAGTAAAACTATGGGTGCAGGGTGTGCGGTGCGGGGCCCGTGTGCCCCGCACACCCTACACCCATTATAGATACACCCCTGGCCAGCATGCAGATGTAACAAAACACAATGGCAGTTACTTTATGGATTTCATCAGCAGTTTTGAACGATAGTTTTAAAATGGCAATATACTGTAAATGAATGCTAAACAAGCCTGATTTAGCATTAATTCTTATTGCCATTTTAAAACCATTCATCAAAGCCGATGCTCAGCGGCTTTGACAAACTGGCAGATAGTAAATATACCCCTACATGTGGTTCTTGTCCTGAGCTCTGGGTGTAAAAAGTTTTTTTGCAGATAAAGGGCCGTATTCAATTTGAGGTGAAATGTCGGAATCGGCAATAATTATTAATTATTTAAATTATCCCCATATTCAATTACATTGACTTTTCGCCGGTGCGAAAAGTCAATGTAAAGAAACGGGGATAAGTTTTCACCAGCCTTTTGCTGGCGAAACAAAGTGCAAAATTGAGGTTTAGGGGTGCAGGCTAAAAAAAATAGCCTGCACCCCTGGGAATGTCCCCTAAAAAAGATATGTGTCAAAAAAAATAAAAATCGGGACACCCCAAAAAATGAACTTTAAAATTTGGGGTGAAAAATAAAAAAATACACTTACAAAAAAGAAATTAAATCCAGAGGGGTTCCCTTATATGTGGGAGGTGTTTTCTTCATTGCCGGAGTAGCGGCAGGTACATTTTTGAAGAATTTTGAAAAATTAATTTTAGGGACTTTAAAATATGCTTGCACCCATTTTCATGTATCCCAAATTTGATGGAACAAGTTGTTTTTCCAAAACAAAAAAACCTAAGTGTTATTCTTCACCACTTCATCAATAGCCGCATTTATGCACCTGCCATGCCTATTACAATCCCCGGACTTCCTTCAGCAGGCTAAAATGGGGGCACCCATAGTGAAACCCCATATCTGGACATCTTTAGGGGGGACCCAGGGACATTTCCCGAAAATTCACGATTTTTTTGCGATATTTACCTTTCCACCGGCTCCCGTTTTCGCTGCTTCCTAATTGAATGCTGGGATAAAGCGGGCACACACCCGATACTTTAACCCCTGAAAACCTGCAATGTGGAGCGAAAAGTCCAGCATGGACTTTTCGCTCCCAAATTGAATACCCCCCAAGACAAACCCCTTTCAGAAAAGTAAATAGATCGAGTGATTTTTTTTAAAATTGATAGTATGGAATTGAAGTAATGCAATGAGTATAGGTAGGTAAACAGACGAGGGGGTGCTGATTACTGGATTTTCTACTGGACATATTCTGCATGATTAGGCTGCCATGGTGGGTGATAGCTTTACATGGTGATATTAATTCAAAGAACTTAAGGTGCTTAAGATGTTAAAAGTTTGATGATTTCATGCATCTTATATCTTATCAGTTAATTTGAGTTGACAGATTACTATGATGAGTGGGGAGAGGGTTAATGCTAATTTAAATATTATTTTATTTCTACTACTGATCGTGATTTTACACTGGTAAAAGAAGATATGATGCCAAATTTTTCATTAAAAAAACATTCTAACACATCTGCTATCTTACAAAGAACGATCACAGCACCTGGTGTTTATTTTTGCCCAATTAAATGGTCGGGTGCAGTGCAAAAACATATTTTATTTGCAGTACACGTAGGAGTTCCTGCAATCTGCTTTCACACATTTACCAGATTTATAATTGATGTGATTTCAACAGAAATGAAGAAAGATATCTGGTTATCTCCCTAATTAAGCAAATCATGAACTTATTTTCTGTCCAGGAAATAGACAATCCACGCGCTTTAGTATTAAGTTCATTAAAAATACTTTTATTGTTAATTCACATCATTTGGCCTGCAATTATGTTTATGCCATTTCTCAAAAGCTGAGACTTTAGAACGATGTGTTCTTCCACTTTTTAATCACATCTAACAACATAAAAATCACAATATTTTAATTCATAATAGCTGATGGTGGTAGTTCCAATAAAGTCAGAATTACATTATAAAGGATATAATAAGTTCTACCTTATTGAATAGGTAATCTCTTTATTGTTTTTTTCTCCAAAATGGCCTGCATTAAAAAATAAATACATTTAGAAGACAACTTGCCTCAATGCACCTATTATATATAACATTTCAAAAGATAAAAAAGTATACTAAAGGTTTTTTGTAATGCAAGCGTAAATCCTGCACATGTAATTCATTGCACATAACCTTCATATGCAATTGTGTCATACACTCTACAGCCTGATTCAGAGTTGTATGCACACCAGATGGTTTACGTACAACTGTGATGTTTGGCAATCTGTGCAGGTGCAGATCTGTGTCTGCACAGACGGTCGCAGAGCCCGCTAAGTCACAGCATTATTGAAATGCTGCGGCCATTTTGGGGGCAGGGAAGGGTTAGCCCTGCTTTCTGGTCGTGACAAGGCCAGTGGCTGCATCCTTGGACGCAGCTGGATTGGCCGCGGCACCGTGAAATACACAGCCATCCTGAGTATACTTGGGGTTGCTCAGATGACTAATGCTCATGCAGTTGTTCCAATGGCTGCATCTCCAGACGCAGCATTGGATCATAGAAGCCAGTAGTGGGCATCTTATTACTTAAGACACCTCCTGCGGCTTTTGCATAGTGTAGTACAGCTGCTGCGTACAAAGACGCAGCGGCTGTGCTGCAGAGGCCATCTGTGAATCAGGCCCTAATTGTCTCAGAGATCTCTCATTGTGCAGCAGCCTTCTTTCACATCACAGGATCTGGCTTGTCAGTCCTCATCAATAGCACCTAGGTCTAGAACTAAAGATTTTCCACAAGGCTAAATGTTCTATATTCCTCCATATTGCTCTGCACAGGGGGCCTGATTCAGACCCGCTCACGAGCGCTCTCAAGCGGGTCGATGGTGCCCTAGTGCGCATGCGCACGACGGAGGGAGCTCCGTTGTGCACATGCGCGAGACCCGGGGAGCAACGGGGAAGCCGTCGCTCCAGGTCTCGCACCAAAGGGGGCGTGCTGTCGATGTTGATTGACAGCACGCCCCCTTTGGTGGGCGTGCCGGGGGCATGGCTGCCAGACGGAGGCATTCCCATGAGAACGCCTACCGTCTGGGTCCGGCCCCTCTGACATCACTAGTGATATCAGTGGGAGTGATTTTGGTTCTGATAGAGCCAAAATCACTCCAGGGCTTGCGGTCACCGAGACCCTACCGCAGGGTCTCGTCGCAAGCCCGATGGTCGCGATGGTCTTGACCATCGCGACCATCATCATGGACGCTTGCATTAGCTGTGGGTGGTAACCCACAGCTATGCGAGCTTCCAAGAGGCCGCTCCAAGTTTAGGTAGGAGGGCCCTGATTCAGAGCGAGCGCTCTGGTCAGAGAGTCCGGCTCTGAATCAGGCCCAGAGTGCTTTTAACAATTAGTACATGTAAAAATGTTTTACTGCTTTTCACACTGTGGGAGTGTGACACACCTGTGAGAAGGTTATTATAAAAAAATAAGAATTCAGTTCTATTTGCATGATTAAAATGGTTATTAAATGTAGTGATATGGATTATACCATCTCCAACGTTTAAATGTATGAAAGAGAAAAGAGCATTACTCAAAATAGCTAGTGATACAAGTTATGATGAAAGAAGGGTTGTATGTACTTACCTTCTACACTTAAAATAAATCTGTTCCTGTTGGTTTGGATCACCCAATAGGTCTTTAGAGCGTATCTTAATTCAGTAGACAAACTGTTGAGTCTGCACCTTCCACTCATTTACAACTCTTACTCCCCAGATCTAACCTCAGTCCTCGCATCTCAGCCAATAATCACATCTCTGTTCCTATTCATCTTAATAAATTTAACTTACTCTCCCACCTCCCAGTCACCCCTATACATTCCACTCACTCCCCATATCCCATTCAGCCCCAATATTCAAATAAGTCTTTACCTCTTATATCTGTTCCATTAGCTAATCTCCTAGTCATTTGTCATTTCCAAAGTCCAACTCATTCATCACTTTCCACTCATAATCGCCCACCACCCTGTCCCCACATTCCAGTGTCACCACATCTTACTCAATTTACACATCCCATTTACTATGACCATACCAGGTCTCACAGTCAGCAGAAGCAAACAATTCCAATAATTATCCATGACTTTCCTTTAACTGAATCTACACATGCAGACACTGAAAGCCTATATGGGGACTCAATGTGTCTATTCTAGTGACACACAAATCTGTGAATTAGCAGCTCACCACTTTGTTAGTGACAGCAATCTCACTCCATGATAATGCTGAATCTGTTGCTAACCATGGTATTGCATGTCCATATTGCGCAAGGAACACATTCTTTATTGTTAATAATGTCATTACCTTTTATTGCTTCAGTGACAGTGTTTCAATTGGTTTCTGAAATTTTAGATCTTTTGAGATTGTAAAAAGCCTTAATTGGACATGCTAAACCGTAAGGTTTTCTGCCTATGGGATTTCAAAGCTTTTTGAAACATTTACATTTTTATGATTTCAAACTTAGAAACAGAAGTTTACATTCCTCCACTGCCTACCAGCTATTCTCCCATGCTAGCCCCAGTCCACCAGCTGTTCTCACAGTCCACCCCCTGCCCACCAGCTGTTCCCACATGTTATTCTACACCCACAAGCTGTTATTAGATGTCACCCCATGCCCACCAGCTGTTTTTACAAGTCATCGTCTGCTCAACAGGTTTTATCACATGCCACTTCCTGCCAACTATCTGTTTTCACACACCACCCCCTGTCCATCAGATGTTCTAACATGCCTTCACCTGTTATGGTCCATGGTAGAGATGCTTTACATGTGAGGGTGGGATACAGTAGAGACCAGACAACATCAGTAGCAGTAATTTAAAAGTCAAAACCAACCTGGTTTTCCCTTTTATGTTATTGTCTCTTTCAATCTACCTGGTTTTGCCTTTTGAAATTATTGCAGAGAAAGCCAAAATCACACTGCTTCACAGAACTCACAACCTCTTTCATCTGACTGTAAGGAGTATATTTACTAAAATGTGAGTTTTTAGAAATGGAGATGTTGCCCATAGCAACCAATCAGATTCTAGCTATTATCTTCTAGAAGGTGCTAAATAAATGTTAAGTAGAATCTGATTGGTTGCTATGGGCAACATCTCCACTTCTAAAATCCCGCAATTTAGTAAATATAGCCCTCCTTTCAAGGTTCACTTCTTACCTCTTTAATATCTCCTTTTCTGTATCTTTCTATTCTGTCGGTGCCCCACAAGGGTCTATCCTTTGTCCCTCCTCTTCGCTTTACATCTCCTCCCTTGGAAAACTCATCAGCTCATTCGATCTCAAATTTGCAGTGATTACAGTCAAATATACTGTATTCTCCATCTCCTTCCCTCCCTCCATCCTCTTGTATCCCTCCCTGCCATCTCATCCTGGATGTTGCAATGTTTTCTCATATTAAACCTGACCAAAACCTCTGTCATTATTTCCCCGAAGTCTTAAAAACCCCCTCATCCCCCCTCTCTTTTTCTCTTGATATTTGTCTCTCTGTCCCTCAAGTCTATTGACTATGGGTGGGATGCATGATGCATCGCACTCGCGATGCATTGTGCAGGTCATCACATGCATCGAGGCGTTGGCAATGCTGGCATGCATGACGATCCCCGCATCGCACTCCGGGGCTTGGTGCATATGAAAAATGCGGTCAAACCCGCATTTTCGGGGTTTGACCACATTTTTACCCTTGATGGATCTCGCCGAGTGTCATGCTTCTTCACTCCTCATATTCGGAATATCTCTCACTCCTCCATTTGTATTGCTGCAACATCTCTATTATCTTTCTTACCCCTGCTGCCACATAGGCTCTCTTCTATGCACTCATCATCTCCCACGTCAACTACTGGAAACTCCCACTCTGGCCTCATACAAACTCAATTATCCCCTCTTTATTCCATGCAGTTCATCTAATTTCTGAATCTGTAATCAGTGGAAGAGAGGAGGGAGGTCACTCAGCACTTTCCCCCTCTACAACCTGCTTCACTGGCCCTCAGAATCCCGTTCAAACTCCTCACACTCACTGCCCTCCTACATATCCATCCACATTTTTGTCCCCACCCCATCCATCCAACCTTCTCCTTTCTTCCACTGTTAACTGATTCATCTTCACCCTAGTTATCGCCTTTCATGTCTGCCTCCAAGATTTTACCTATTCTATCCTCCTCTGGAACTCACTGCCTTGCCAAGTCAGACTTGCTACCAGTCTCACAGCTTCAATCACTTAAAATAATTTTCATTAAAGCCTACAAACCCATCTCCTAAATCTGCACTTCCCTCTCTGGCCTTGACCTGCTCCTCTTCTCTTTTCATGCTCTATCGGTTCACCCCTCTCTTTAGTATGTAAGCTTTTACAGGTTCCTGTTTTCTCTTGTTCTTCACACAGTCTTTTTTCTCCAAGTTCCGCTCAGTGACTCTGAAGCTGTATGCTTGCCCTTATGTTAGGTACTAGATCAATGAGTGCCAAACTGTCTCTCCTCCCTGCAACTTACTATACCACTTGCCTTTCAAAATACAATGAGTTGCCCTACACTCGTCCAGTGACCTTGTCCTATCTAGTCTGTAATTTTATTGCTTTGTGTTCTAGATGTTAAACATTGCATAGTACTTATAAGACGTCAAAATATTCACTTTATATATTCCTTGTACAGCAATATGGACATTTTGGATTGCCCTAAAAAGAAAAGGTAATAAAAAACCCACACCCATCCACATACATTAAATATTGTGTTTTTCAGAACAATTTAATTTTTCAGAAAATACCATTAGTCTTCTATTTCCTTCAGACGCAGAAAATAAAAACTTCCAAAATGGCCAAGAAAGGTTGTTTTTTTAACTGAATTTGCAAAGTGAATTAAATGCTTTCTATTCCTAACTACCACCAATAATATCTTGTGGTTCTTGCTTTGGTATCAAGTATCAACCCATCATCACAAAACAGAATAAAGCAGGATGCTATTCATATTTATTTTAGAATAAATTTGCAATTGAATATCATAATGCATTTTTGGTAGTTAGAGCCACAGGGATGTTATGGCTGTTGACGCTACTGCTTGACAGAAGTGATTGATTTTACATACAGTACAAAATGTAATGTATTAAGTGGCTTAGGCAATATTATTTTAATTCAATAGAAAGAATTTTGTCATCTCTGAAAATACCACTAGATGTCAGTGGAGCCCAATTGATAGTAAATTTGTTCAATGCTTCTATTTTAGTTTAGAGGCTCTGCAAAAAAGATCAGTCCAGCAATAGTCTAATGGGGGGAATCCACTACAAGATCTGAAAACGACTGCACGATTACGACATTGTAATCGTGCAGTCGTTTGTCAGTCGTGTGATGTGCCTGCACTGAACGAGCAGACGTTCAGTGCAGGGTCATCCATCATCTGGAAACATGCTGAGCCTGATGATATCGTCAGGTTGACCAGCATGTTTGCACGATGATAGATGTCTAAAAGACCAAATTTTAACGATTTTCAAACGATGTTTGAACGATTATTGAATGATTATATCTCTATCGTTCAACTTTATCGTTTAGTGGATACCCCCCTTAAGATGTAGCATATAAGTAACAGGATGTTTGTAGACGGCATTATCCTTCTGACTGGTAATAAAAAACAAGTGAAGATCGGCAGTTGTTGTACTACTTATGATAACCAGGCTAGGGGGCACTTCATGCCTCTCGGATCACACTTTGCTTTCTTGTGAAATGGTCAGAGCCATGAAGACATGATTTACATTACCAGACTACCCCTGCTGACTGAGGGTGAGATTTGTGTCATTGGGCAGTGGTGTGTGTCTGATCTTATTTTCACTATATCCAACCTTCAATCCAAATTGCGGTGCTGGTACTTAAGATTTCCGGGTATGCGTTCCACGACTGTGGAACACAGACATACATTTTTGTAGTGCAGTATTCTGTGGTAAATAACACTGCCTATACCATCTCTTTTTAATCCCTATAGATTGTAAACTTGCGAGCAGGGCCTTCCTACCTACTGTATATACTGTCTGTTATCGCCCAGTTTTGTACTATTAATGTTCCAATTGTAAAGCGAAACGGAATATGCTGCAATATACAGTATAAGAACCTGTAAATGATGACATGCTGCACTGTTGTATGGATTCGATGCACATACCTGATGAGGTTACTAATTGTGTTGGGCTGGTAATTGTTAATCTATTAAGGGGGAGTGTTCATGGTATACTACTTATAGTCCTACATGGACAGTTAGTCTGGTTTGTGACTTTGACTGCTGAACATTGGTCTTCAAAAAGGTCTTGTTATGGACCGAAATGTCGACCCTGAACATATATCCTGTTGATATGTAAACACCATCGTTTCTAACAAGTCTGGTGATTGCGGCCAATTTTTAATACTATTATTTGGATCCCAGTGGAAGTTGGGATATCTCTGGTTTGTTGCACCCCAGCAATGGATGGATATTTGGGCTACTGAGAGTGTGGCTCTTTCTACACCTCCCTCTCTCTCTATATATAAATTATATATTATATATAATTTATTAAATTATTTATTTATTCTATATAAAATCTGTCTCTACTGTCAAAATAAATAGTGCAATTTCCTGGCGTAAACAGCTGCACTCTGCATGCAACAGCCAATCACTATCAAACAAGTCCAGGGTCTTGTTACAAGTATCTGCAGCTAGTCAAATTAAACAAAATCGTAAGAATAAATCCTAGCCTGTCCACCTCTAACTAAACAGAAGTCTCCCTCTCTAAGGGTGGAAGGACCTAATGTCCAATTCACACAAAACAGCATTTAAATACAGGACTTACATAATGTCATTGCAGTTTCTCTCAAAAGGTTTGATGTGCCTGCTCCCAAGAGAAACTGATACACCTTTATCAGTCTCTCACAGGTGGTCTGGCAATCTAGATTGCTCATTACCAGGATAAGTTAAGCTGGGCATACATGTCAAGATAAAATGCCTGCCAGCCGCAGATGTCCGCAGCATACACTGTGAGATTACTCACAGTGTATTTGCCCATCATCTGCGCTCCGCCCCCGGGGGAGGAGACATTTCCTTGTTCCTTCCATGCGAAGGAACACAGGAAATGTCTGTCTGCCGGCCGCAGCATGGCATGCACTGCCCAATGCGGCCGACAGCTTACCCCATAAATATTGCATCGGACGGGCATGCTGGACAATCCGGCATGCCCGACCGAGCAATATTTAACCCTCGGTCGCCCGCACACACGCTACAATTATCGGGGTGATCCACGGATATCGGGCGGATCGCCCTGATAATTGTAGCGTGTATGGGCCAGCTTAACACACACAAGTTAAAAACCTGGGACAAATATATCTCTCATCTACAACTTCCCCAGTGTTTTTGTCACATAACCTGCCTGTTTCGACCTGTGGGGCGGAATCTCTGTAATCCTAATACAAAAGACATGGAAGAAAGCATCTGCATAGGCCAGTTAGCTTCCTGGCCCACTGAGAATTTTATATTTAGCAATGCCAAGAATCATCATGTTATTCTCCGATTGTTCTCAGATATCAATTTTAAAGGTGCATGATCTGCAATTAACTTAAATTTTATTCCCAAAAGTTAGTTCCTGAGTGTTTTTAATACTCACTTAAAATTGCCAATGCTGCTTTTACTACAGTGACAATTTCTTTAATGCACATTCAGTTTCATACTTAAATAAATGAGTGTTTTTCACCATCTTCGTTCTCAGACAAAATAGCACCTATGCCTATATACGATGCATCTGTCTGTACAACAAATTCCTTTTTAAAAGCTGGTGTCATTGAAAGTTTTTGAATGCACAGCGCTACCTTTAATACCTGAAGAGGCTTTTCTGCCTCAGGATTCTATTTAACCATAACGTTCGGTTTACTATTGAAAAACCTTCTGTAATACCCCATGATTCCCAAGAAAACTCTCACCAACACTTTATGTAGGGGTAGTGGCCAATTTTGTATTGCCTCAATTTTATTACGCTGGGGCTTTATCAAACCTCTGCCTATGGTGTATCCAAGGTACTTTACCTCTTCCTTCCCTAAGCTACGCTTTTTTGGGTTGGTTGTCAATCCTACCTCACGGATTGAATCCAACACTGCTTTTACACAAGTGAGACTGCCAATCAGAACTATAGATGACTACATCATCGAGATAAGCAGCAGTATACTGTCTAAGGCACCTTTTATCCATCATCCTCTGAAAGGTGGCGGGTGCCCAATGAAATACAAATGGGAAGCTCTTATATTGGAACAGACCCTCTGGTGCAGAAAGATTGGTCTTTTCTTTTGCATTGTCTGTCAGTGCAACTTGTCAGTACCCTTTGGTTAAGTCTGAAGTGGTTAAGTAATGTGCTAGCCTTTGTGCCATTAATGCAGCAATGAGCCTTGGACTTGCATGACCCAGTCGCTGGGTCACCATTTGTTCTTCCTTGGACCACTTTTGGTAGGTACGAACTAATGCATACTGGGGTCATCCCATAAGACTTGCCATTTTGGAGATGATCTGACCCAGTTGTCTAGCCATCACGTACTGTTCACTTGCTGCCTAATATATCCCACCACTTGACAAGTGTCAATGTAACAAGATAATCAATGTTATTCACATCAACACTCAGTGGTTTTAATGTTATGGTTATAGGTGTATCTATACTGTATTTATTAAGATCAAAACATAAATGCATACATTATTAAATGCAATTACCATATTTTTTTTAAACAAAGGTAAATAAACACAAATGATAAAACTACTTACATTTTAAAAAGGTCAATTAAAATGTATTATTTTTTTTTTTAATCATCGCGCCAAGATCAGCCCTTAACCTCTAAAAAAGGACTTTGGGCCTGATGCAGAGACGGACAGAATTGCACAGTCGCACACAAGCAGCTGTGCAATTCCATCCATGTAAATGCAAATGCAGAATAAGGTGTCAGACACCTCCTTGCAGCATCTGCGTGATCGCAGAGCTGAGACCGAGGTCACAGCCTGGGGTTAAATCGTAACAATCGGGTTGCAATTGTTGTCCCTTCGGCCAGGCTGCGGAAGCTAAAGCTTCCCACAGCCTGGCTGGGTCCTGGCAGCTTGCGAGGCCATGAAATCTGCATTAACCCACGCGGACCCAGGCCTCGTCCCTCCCGGAAAATGGGGACGACACGCCCCCATTTCCGGGAACAGTGCCAGGGAACGCCCCCATCCGCTGCAGCCTGTCTTTCAGGCTGCAGCTGAAAGACACTGCGAGCGAACTTGCAGACTGTGGGCTGCACCATCGGGTTAGCGTACATCTCTGAATAAGTCCCTTTGTAAAGCACTAGTCAAAACGGAGTTCCCTTTCAGCTCCAATGTTTTTGTTTGCAATCAGTACCAATATGGGGGTGGTATTATTATTAAAGTACACACATGTAGGCTTTAAGTTCATTATTTGATTTATCTTCCACCCAAATGTGGTAGGAAGGTGAGGTACATCAATGAAACAAGGGTATACTTTGTTATCTATAACCACTTAACTGGCCAAGATTTTTTTCAAAAACCGCTCAGGAATTGGTGTTGTTTATTATGCTCGAATTAGGTCAAGAACTTTATTTAAAACTTATCCAACATGATTTTATATATATTTTTTAAATAGTATACCATAAAAATAGCTATTTTTTTCAAATGCATTGTAAAACTTATTTAACAGTAATTTAACAATGGAACATTAGATTTTTTTTTTTCAGTATGAAAGACTTTAAAACAAGGCGCATCACACAGTCCAAAATTTCACTCTCTACAGTAGGACCGAGTCTCTTATTTTTCTGCCACTCTAATCTCCCTTAGAGCAGCAAATTGCACATTTTCTGGCTGGGTTGACTTTTTTTATTTTATACAGGATAAAAGCATTCCAAAGTGATCGGTCTAATAAGTGGGTAAGTATGTTTATATAAAATGTCTCTACTCCACCCATTGTCAAGTTATAGTCAACTACATTTGATTTTGGTTGTGCGGGATCTTTCAATTTCATCAAGTTTCATGTTGTGAACTGTAGACAAGATGCAGACATCTTTTTTGTTCTACCACTCATCACACACACTTTTCCTCGTTGCAATCCTATAATATCTCCTTTTCAGTTTTCTTTTTTTTAGCAATTCAGGGACATCTTTCCAGGTCCTCCTCTGGTTCCCATAGGTGTCATTCCGACGGGTCAGCAATATATCAGCCAGTAGAGGGGATGTATAAAAATGATCTGTTGTAAAGGCTCTATCAGTGTCATAACTATTTGTGCAGATGTCAATTCTTGGTGTTCTGCATCCAATACAGTCCTTTTGCCCATATATATATATATATATATATATATATATATATATAGCTGGACCATATAACTATATATATTTAATATGGTGGACCATATACCCATATATATATATATATATATATATATATATATATATAATGTTGGACCATATACCCGTATATAGCCTGATTTTGCCCCACATACTGTGACATGTACATTTTCATTCCAAACCTGATCTTTTGGTTAGTATATACTGCCTCCACCCCAGTCTGCCTTTGTACAGTAGCAGACATTCGTCAATGGAGACATCTCATCAATGTCGGAGAAGCGCTTGGACGAGTATGAATAAACAGGCCATATTTTCCAGATTTTGGGTTTGGGATGGGCGTCGTCTTCAGCCTGATTATCTGCAAATTAAGGAATCTCTTTAACAAAATAAACCGTCTGTGGTACATCACTGATGCAAAAGAGGTTTTTGTATCAGGCCTTGCAGCACAAGGAAGGAGATGAATACCAGTATTATACAGCATCCATTGTTGGGACCTAATCATTGCTCCTTAAAAATAGGTGTGGTTGCACCATGTATGCTCTGTTCAACATACCAATTTGTCTCAATGGTAATTAATTGGACCAAGTGGTGATCACAATACAACTTGAAGTAGCCCAGAATTCCAGAATTTCCATAAAGGGAAAATGCAGTGGCGCCAGACCAGTTTTGTGCGTCTAGAATGCAAAATTGGCGCACCTCCTCAACATCTTGCTCTTCCTGGGGGCATCCAAAAGCAGTTCTTGTTCATCACTAAAATACATGTCACTTCCAGATCTGAGTCCATATCGCTGATGGACAATATCGCAGGATAGATAATAAATGGATAATGGTTTTCCCAGAAATATGGACTCACAGTCCTGTGAGAAGATAAACCAGCAGCAGGGGGTGGGTAAACTGTATATGGAAAAAAGAGAGAGAGAAGTCAAACATCAATGTTTTTGATATATCAATTATTCAATATATTGATGTTGATGGGATGACACACGGGGTGCTGTGTTTATACTTCCCAGGCGGCTGCACCTCTCTGCAGTTGCCAGGTATACATAAACAGTGTGGCTCCCTTTATTACATTACCCTCTCTTCTCTGCAGCTGCTGGGTTTATACATGAGCTCCTTCATTACAAGGGCAGCCGGGCTGGTCGATCAGAGTGCCCAGAAGTGATCGGCAGACACTTGGGTAAAAGCTGCGGATGCATGGGGCAATGGACTGGTGGCTGCTGGAAGATTATCTTTCAGGGCGTTTCAGAATGGTCACATCTAATGTGGCCATGTCAGGGAAATCCCAGCCTGGCGTGGTCACTTCTGATGTGACCACGCCAGGCAGGTGGTTAAAGAAAAACAGGTTTACCATTTCACTTCCAGTATTTTGTGCCATGATTGCTTTTCCTGGTTTGTCTGAAAAATTATCACACATAATCTCCACTTTCCTACATGGTCTTGTGGTAACTGCTTTCTCACCATCTTTTCTATTGTCTTTAAGCATAGGCAGATCATTTAATCTTTGAGATGTTTTCAGGTTTTCTACCTCTTTGTCATCCTCTTTGCGCTATCTGGTGGGTGTTTGGCTTCCAATTGTCTCTCACAATGTTGCTCATAGGGATGATTTGAGACCATACTTGACACTCAATGCATTGATAAATCTACAGATCTTCTGAAAGTCGTGTCCAGAAATGTCCTAAATAAAAAAATAACAGATATGTGAATGGTTATAAAACAACTTACAATACATAAACACATAGTACATAACAGTTATGTCTATGAGAAGCATATCTTCCAGGTTTGAATGAAAGCAATCCATAGAATTTGCTTATTTGGCAAACACCTTAAACCAGTTTTAAAATAAACAAAAAAAAATAAAGAAATCCACGTATGCTTCTGCATTTGTTGTAGTTTTTAATCGATCCTGCATTTCATCCTTATTAATTTTGTCTTCTGCCACTTTAAAAAAAAAAAAAGAAAGTAGGAAGACAATGTTAAATTATGTGCTTGGCAGTGAATACTGTATATCCCAAAGATTTACAGTGTCACGCTCTGCTTGTCTCCACCTTGCCTCGCTCTAGTGTCACCCTCAACGTATCCCTAGTGTCACCCTCTGCCTGTCACCCACTATGTGTCCCCCAGACCACAGTTTTGTGCATCTAGTATGCAAAATTGGGTTCTCCTGTGCAGCATGAAAGCTCTCGGTGTGTCAGGAGAGCTGCAGTGTTTGTGTGGTCAGACTTACATGCTGCGTGACAGCCTGATGTGCATTGATGGTACTGATGTTTACGCTGTTGCACGTCGATGGACAGATATGAGAAGGCAGTAGTGGGCATTCCTATGCTCGGCTATGCTTTGGAAAGCACTAGTCTATTTTAGCAACAGCGATTCGTGAGCAAATGCAGTTGTGATTGCATTCGTGTAAATCTCAGAATCAGGCCCATAATTCATAATACAGGTGGATTATCAAATATATTTTATTCTACCATACAAACTAATTTTTTATGATTTATTTTGTAAATATTGAAAGATTAATAGTTACTGAGGACTATATGGTGTTATGTGGAGAAATGGTGTTATGTGGTGTAGTGGTAAGTGCACACGTTATGTGCAGAAATTAAGTTTTAAGAACTAAGGCCCTGATTCAGAGCCGGACGCTGTGACAGAGCGCTCGCTCTGAATCAGGGCCGGCCCTCTGAATTTAAGAGCGGCCTCCTGGCCGCTCGCATAGCTGTGGGTTTCCACCCACAACTATAATGAGCGGCCAAAATGATGGTCGCGATGGTCAAGACCCTGGAGTGCTTTTGGCTCTATCAGAGCCAAAAGCACTCCCACTGACATCACTAGTGATGTCAGTGGGGCCGTCCCCAGACGGTAGGCATTCCCATGGGAACGCCTCCATCTGGGTAACCACGCCCCCGGCACGCCCACCAAAGGGGCATGCTGTCACTCACCATCAACAGCACACCCCTTTGGTGCGAGACCCATAACGACGGCTTGGCCGTCGTTATTCGGGTCTCGCGCATGCGCATGACAGAGCCGCCTCCGTCGTGCACATGCGCACTTGGCCAACATCAACCCGCTTGCGAGCGCTCAGCGCTCGCGAGCGGGTCTGAATTAGGCCCTAAGTTTAATAGTTCAAATTTTTTTATAAAATGTTTCGGTTGCTTGTTCTCACCTGTCATTTTCTGATGTTTTTGATTTAACATAGGGTGATGATCTTCTAGTCAGCTATATGAATAGTTTGTGACAACAATTCAACTACTGGAGCTATTATTTTGACAGCTGTACATGTATTCGAAGTACACATAGCACAGCCCCTGGCTGCTGGTTTACAAACATGTATGATTTGTCTTTATTAAAATAAAAGTTTTCATTTTGTTTTTTTTCAGTTAATTTAAGTCATTGGTTGCGATTGGAGGCTTATACTACTGCATGCGCAGTCTGAACAAAAGAACTTGCAAGAGGAAGTGGACTTCACCAGATAGGTATGTTATCATTGTACTATTTTAGACAAACACTTAGGGGCCCATTTATTAATGATCACTTTTGCAATGCAATCAGGGCAAGTCAGTACCGCCCATGATCGCATTGCAAAATGCGATCATAACAGCCGGATGTATTAACTGGCACATACAGGAGGACGTCGTCCCTGCGATGTGGCCGGAGAGAACTCAGGGCTGCTGCGCATGCGCAGTCCCGCGGACTGCACATGGCGGCACCCATTACTGGCGGAGGGTTCCGGGAGATCCCTCTGCCGGCTGATATGCAGTAAGTACCCATATTCTACAGCAGCTAACGCTATCTTCAGATGGTGTTAGCTGCTGGGGCCAATATCGGGAATGCTTTGCTTTTTTTAGTTGACACTGTGCAGATGCAACCACAATTTGTTCCATTGAAATTTGTGCTTGTATGCCTGTTCATGCAAATTTCAGTATTTATCCTGGTGTTTTTTAAAAAAAAATGAATTCTTAGAGGGGGTTAGCCGCTGGTTCAAATACCACCTGTGGAAGTCCGACAGTATGAAATCCCGACAAGCTAAATTAATGTAACCTGACCCTGCCCCCCCTTAGTGGCGCCTATCCCTAAGTCGATGGACATCAAGATACCGGTGTCGACATCCCGACCGACGAAATACCAAACCTATACCCTAACCCCCCCTCCCCGCATACTAACACTCCCGGGGGGTGCCAAAACCTAATCCCCCCCTGGGGGTGCCTAATCCTAACCACCCTCATCCCCGTCTTACCTGAATACTTAGCCGCCGTCCAGACGTTTGGTATTCCATCGGTCGGGATGTCGACGCCGGTATCCTGATGCCCATCGGGATATCGCTGTCGACGTTATGCCTGCATGGCGGGATAGTGGCATAGGTATTTCGACTGCCGGCATCCCATCCGCTGGCATGATAACTGCATCATGTTTGTTAGATCTGATACATGATCAGTTTTGAAATGTATATCTACATTTGATGATACAAATTTCTGTTTTCTTTATCTAAACTATTCTTTTTTTCATTATGTGATTTCAGAAACTTTGGATAGTGACTGTGAAACTGGTCATTACTTAAACAAATTTGACCTCTGAAAATAGTCCAACTTCAATTGATTTAATTGAAGACACTGAACTATCCAATCAATCTTACTTACAGTACCACCAGGATAGTTTGGTTCTTTTATAGGAAGCTCGCTAGGGGTGTCTCCATCCTGCAGCCATTTTGAGCAGTGAAGTACTTGTTAGTCATTTATGCTATATTCACGTGTAGTCTTCCATACACATGAGTTTTGGTCGTCTTTGTTCTTAATGGATCTCAGAAGCGTACCCTTAATCAGGATTTTTTTAATTAGAACTTACTCGAATAGTTCCTGTATTCCCTACGGAAGAAGATTTTGAAAATGTCTATTTTGTCATGACATGTAAAGTGCTATTCATTAAACTTCATAATGAATACAAGTTATCCATCTTAATGTATCCTGGCTTTTAATGATTTTTTTTTTGTGGTTCACCTGTCTTTATGTAAGACGTGTTTTAATTTGTTATTATGTCATTTTCCATCTCATTTCTCGCTCCAGCTTTGGGCTAGCAAACATAACAGGCCTGCCAGGGGCCGGGGTTATCAAGGGAAGTCAATGGTTATAATGTACCTATTCCTCCTTCGGCACAACCTTCTTCAAGTGTAGTCTTTTATCTACCCTATTTAATTCATTTATACAAACTTTTCCTGGTAAGACTTACCTCAAAATGTTTAATTATGTACTTATCTGCATAAATTAATCTTAAAAATATTTGGCTAATTTAAAAAAAAAATATATATATATATATATATATATATATTATTTGTAATATATTTACATATAAATGAAACTAAAATGTAATAAGTTTTTTTTTGTAAATGAAAATTTGAGTAGATATTTTTTTTTATATAGTTAAATCTAAAAGAAGAAATGTAGAACTCGATGAGGAAAATGTATTTAACACGAAAACAAGAATTTACAGAATTAAAGAAGTAAAAAAAAACTGGCAAAAAGATCTACCAAATTCAGTATGACTGAAAATGAGGTTTTAATTGAGGGAATAGTAAAAAAACATAATTTTCTTTAAATGAAAGGACAAAATTTTAGTCTTGAAAAAAGAGAGAATACATGGCAAAGAATAGCTGAGGATGTTTCAGCAGTTGGAAAAGTTCCGAGAACTTCTAAAGTGTGAAAAAAAAGATAATCGGACTGTAAGATTAAAGTCAAGAAAAAAATTTCTTTGATTACAATACACCAAAAAAACAGGAGGTGGATCGCCAATTAAATTAAATTGGTCAAATTAGTAAAAAAAACTAAGAGACCACTTGTCTCCAATTGCTGTCATAGGCGTTTCCTTTATTAACATGGCCGATAGGTATAAATGGAAAAAATTTGATTTTTATATATAATGCTTTTTTTAATTTATAGTAATTGAAATGATTTATTTTTAAACAGGTGATCTGACAAAAAAAGAGAGTCAAATTCCCATGAAAACATCTGAATCCGAACAGGACTCAGAAACCTTCAAAAAAATCCAAAAAACTGCTGAAAAACCTAAGATGATAGCTCAACCTTGCAAGGATTTAAAAAAGGTAAATATTTGAAATTATAATTTATTTTACAACATGATAGATTTTTTCTATATGTTAATTAATAGGTCTTAAAAAACTGTAAATTGCATTTAAATTGAATTAATAAATTAAATAAATTATTATATTATTTGCAAATCTTGTTAATTAAAAAATATACATTAAAAATAAAAAAAATGTATTTTCCGCTACGTGCTATTATCAGCATATAAGACAAAAAAATCAATCAAATAGTAAACTTTTTACATTTATTTGTCACAAAAAACAATTTTATTTATAATTTTTACATTTATGGTTGTTGCGTCTCTATTATGTGCAAATGTATAAGATTAGATGGGTAGTATGTGATAAATAACTTGAAACATAAAATTTGCACTGACTTATATAATGCAAATGGACACTTGGTGCTTTAATGCATTTAGTTTTGGGTGATATACAGCAAGTTTTAATTTGAATGCATAGCAAAAATTCATACGTTTTTAACAATATTCTCTTATGCATCAACTTCAAAGTAAATTTTTTTATAATGGGTTTGGTTATTGCGCATAACGCCTTCTTATTAATGGCATTACACAAAGAAGCCCTAGGACCAAATCCCATGGAGTCAAGTGATAAGGTAACAGATGGATTCCTCCAAATAACACCTGTAGCTTATTCCTCTCTCTGAGTCCGCAGAAGGACGATGGTTAGGAGTTATAGATCACTGAGATGTACGTCCATAGACTGCAATGGCCTACGATTACTGATATAATGGTCCTTTGTGGAGATTGTCAGGGATACCTAGAATTATATAGATTGCTTTAATGCTATGACAATCAAAAAGCTTTGCATCTTGCGAGTTATATGTCATAAATAAAATCCATGGTGATCTAACATATTGAGTTACACAATACAAGCATATAGGCTTATATCAACATAGTAATTTATTTAAATGTTTTGAGTATAATTTCATGTGATGAATGTCTTGATGGCTCCAGGTTCAAATTCCTTAAATTCAAGGTAGACAATCTCCAATGAGCACACAATTCTGTGAATTAGCTGCTCCACCATTTTGTGAGTGATAGCATTCTCACTCTGTGAGAGTGCTGAATCTGCAGTTAACCACATGGTGTAATGGCATAACATATCTGTATTATGCAAGGAACATGTCCATTAAGGCATCATGCTCTTTGAAGTTTGAGTGGCAGAAATTCAGTAGGTTCTGTGAAATTTCAGATCATGTGAAACCGTAAAGTTTTTTGTCTAAGGATTTTCCTTGCTTATGTAAAATTTATAAACTATCAAGGTTTGGAGGAGCAAACTGGGCCACCTGCAGGAGAGAAAGGCAACAAAATGGTACATTAGCGCAGGTGGAGGAAGGCCGGCACAGGGAGAGACTGCTGCGGGGCGGGCTGTAGGAGTGTGGGGATGCGGACCAATGGCTGCAGTGGAGCAATGCACAGGTGCTCACTGGCGCTGGGGTATGCATCTCAGAAAATAATACACAGATGCATGGTTGAAACTTTGAGTGGCAAATATGCATCTGTGTTAAAATTTGATTTAAAGTAAATAAAAATTTAAAAAATTGAACAAGCCCTTCCTCACCCTAACACAACTAATCCTGGGCTTTTCACCACCGTTCCTGGTTGTGAAAATACGAAGGACAAACAACGTAGGGGTCCCCCGTATTAAGCACAACGAGCACCAGGCAAATCAGGACCATTCCTGTTTGCCAAAATACGGGGGATAAACGACGTATGGCTCCCTGTATTTAGCGCAACCAGCACTGGGCTTTGAGCCAGTCCAGGTTCCGGAAACACAGGGGAAAAATGAGGATTCTCCTTTATTTTCCTGAACGAAGACCAGACTTTTTAGAGAAGGGGAGTAAAGCCACAACCATGGGAGCACTATCACCGGGCAACCCAGACGAAGCATCAACCCTGACCACTGCTCAGACATGGCCGAAGATCCCTGGGGAGCTGGGGACCCCCCCAAAAAAGGAGTCTCTCTCTCCAGGGCACTCCAGGCCTAGACATATAGCCAGGGTTATACCCGGAACCCATAGGCAGTGTGTGCAGGGTTCATTGTGTATACTGTGGTGCATACGAAGAGTTAAAATATTGTCTCTTGCAATAGAATCACAGGTCTCAGTAAGCTTACCCCACATGCTGGTATTTGGAGAACCACAAGTACCAACAAGCGGGTCATTTATGGCCCGCTGGTACCTATAGTACCCCTGTAAAAGAAAAATGTAAAACAATAAAATAAATATATCGTTTGGTTAAATATTTTAATGGTCTGCACCTCACCTGGGGGACGGCAGCCTTTAAGCTCATTTGCATGACTACCGCTTGCCCCAGGACTTCCACGGCAACTACTCTGGGAGGGCGCCGCACATCAAAGGCTTCCCCGGCATCTTCTTTCTTCAGCAAATCTTCACTGCTTCCTCCCCGCCGACGGACTGGCCTGATGGCGCCTAGCGCTGGCTTTATATATGCCAGCCGAGGTGGTGGGGCGATGAAGTCACAAGCCGTGATTGGCTTGCAGCTGCCATCCTAAAATTTCAATAGGTGCTGATGCACCATTTTTGAAGTGGGCACGCGCAGTTCTCATCATTGAAGTCAATGGTGAAAAGTGTTAATTGGCTGACAAGCGGAAGGCTCACCTCTCAGCCAATGAGCACTCAGCGGCGGGTTTTCCATATTGAAATTCCGCCGCTGAGCACTCTTTCGGGAAGTACCGTAAAAAAGGACGGTACTTAATTCCGTGGGTGCCCGATATATCTTTTTTTTATATGCCTACTTTAGACAGAAGAGGACACAAACTTCACAAAGGAGAATCGTGAATATGGTTGTTTTTTTCAGTTACCCTATGGATAATCTACTGGAGAAGGGGACCAATGGTTACAGGGATACATAAATGAGTATGCGGGGGATGCTTGGTGGGAACTGCAGGTCCACAGCAAAAGACAATATTTTACTTGTATTTTGTACACCACATTACACTATCAACCCAGAAGGGGTGCCGGGGATAGCCCCGGGCTATCAGCCTAGGCCTGGGGTTCCCTGGAGAGGGGGACCGCTTTATCAGGATGGCCAGAGATACCCGGCCTGGGCTTACTAGCGCTCAGGGTTGATGCTTCGGCTGGGGGCACAGTGAAAGGGCACCCTTGGCTGTGGCATTACCCCCCGCTAGAAAGGGTCCGGTGCTAATTTTGGTATATACATGGGGACGCTATGCATTTTTCCCCCCTGTATTTCCAGAACCGGGACTGTCTCTGAGTCCAGTGCTGGATACTTTGAATGCGTTTGCCCACTGCATTTTGCACAACCACCACTGGGTCACTAAAAGCTCAGTGCTGGGTGCTCTTTTGGGGGAGGAGGGGGCTGCGCAGGTTAATTTATTTTTTATTAGACGTTAAAAAAAAATGTATACACAGATTCAGGATTCACAAGCCTGCATCTGCCAATGACACCGGCTACCTAGGCCACTAATGACCACCACCGCCACCTGCTTTCTCCCCCCCGGGTCTGAGCCACTGCTAATGCCCACTACTCCCCCCGGGTCCCGGCCACACCAACATCCGGGTCCCTTCCCCCTGGTCCTGGGCCCCACTACCAACCGCAGAGGACAGCCATCATGGTGCACCCAAGTGCAGCCACCTTGAGTACACCTGCTGGAGGCATCAACCTCAGACTGCACAACTAATTGATGCCTCCTTTCTCAAAAATGGGGCTATTGTTAGTTGAAAATATAGCATTAAACTTTCTCATTTAACTCAACCCCAAAGGCCCTACCCTGGAGCAATACCTACCTATTGAAACAAAGCAGTAGTCTAAATTCGACCCCTAACCTGAGTTATGCCTTTCAAAAAATCCCCCATAGAGAACAGGAGAAGAGTGGTTCTAACAGAGTGTTAGAAAAAATTGACAGTTGGGATTTTAGATTACTCCGAAATCCTCATTTTCCAAATTTATGCCCAGAAATTTGGCATGCACCATCAAGAGACAGTTCTATTTGGTCATGCCAAATTTCAGCACGGTACCTACTATAGCTTTTGAAGTGTAGCCCCTTAAGCACCATGCCCCCCCTCCAGAATTCTCTATGGCAATTTTTGGGGGGATTCAGTCTTAAGAAGGGCACGACTGTGCACTTCTAATAGTTTTTTTTTTATCCTATATTATTTTTGATTTAAAATGAACAAACATTTATTTACATGCATAGTATTCATGGTTATTTCATAAACAATTGGCGATAAGTTTTCTTAAAAACAATTAAAATATTTATTTAAGAGTGGATACTTCAAAAAATAAAAAGCATCTACATCATATCAGAAAAAATCATCTTACAGATCAATTGAATCATTTTATGAAAAGGGGGCATCTTTAAATGATTCAGATACTACCAACTCTGATATAGCTTTTGTGGAAATTTCATCATGTTTATAGACTATTCACCTCAATAAACAATCATTTGCACTGCAGTTTATTAGTTACTTGACGATTGTAGAAATGCCGGGCATCAGAGCTAGGCCTTGCTTAAACGCGGCACACCAACACTCATATTGTCCGGAAGGGACTGCATGCACAATTGTTGATCACCTTGGAGACCCGGCCATGCCTGTAGCTGTGATAGAGGCTGTATTTGTCTCATAACGACGCATTTCAACAGGCTTTTTAAATTTCTACACGGAGCATCAGTGAGAAAGCACTGCATTTAGAATTTAAATAGATCACTGATTGTGCACAAATATAATTTACCCGAAGAATTATTAAGGTTATGCCCCCACAGACTGCAATGGCATTTTAATCTTTTGCTTGTAGGATTCTTATCCACATTATTTTACCTTGTTTAAGGTCTCCAGATTTCCCTACCAGGAAGATTACATGTTTGTTAAAGGAGTACTGGCACCTGCGTTTTTTCCAAAATTCAGGACACCCTACTACATATATTGTGGTTAAGGAGTGGAAATATTTAGCAATTCCCCTCATTTACAGTAAGTCAATATCGTTTTTTTTAGTAAGTTCATAAGCTGTACTGGCAGACATCTGTCACTATAGGGTAGCACCTTTCACAAAAGTTATGTTCATCATCTTAGAATCGGTTTTATATTAAATAATTTTTAATATGCTTTTGCTTTGGATTGATCCATTATACATAAACTAACTCATTTGAACTGGGTAAATAGGAGGGGAGATAAGATGTCTCCCCGTACAGGCGCTACACAGGGCTAGATTCTCTATGCAGCTGTAAGCTAGGGAGATAGTCTCCAAACAACAGATGAATACAAGAAAATAACAGCGCATGAATAGAGGTAAAAATTATATTAATCTCTCTCAATGGATAAAATGAATAGTTTTAATAAAATGATAATGAATAATCAATGATGCAACTAAGCTGTTTCTGGTAGATAACTCATGTATAAAAATATAAAAACAATGGTAGCACCCCTGTTACATTCACTTCGGGATAAAATGGTAATGAAATTCCTGTTCCTATTGTGACCTCCAATAGTTGGTGAGCCTTTAGGAGAGTAAGTGTCCAGTCGTAACTGGTGATAATTACCATCCATATAGCAATGAGTCCTGTATATTAGCAGATGGCATCATGCAATGAAGAAATAACAGGATCCCTGATGGTCGGAAGGCAAAATCTTTGTTGTACTATACGTCTCCAATGTTAAGGCTGTTGACAAGTGCACTCGTGGCGGTGGATGTTGATAAGTGCACCGATCTTGCAACCTTTGACCAACAAGCAAGGGATATGGTAGATTCCTTTATCTTACGAGGATATCCAGAGGGCCTCATTGAAAAAGCGTTAAAAGTAAGGTTGATAAATAGAGAAAAATTATTAGAACCAACAGAACAAACACTAAAAACTAGACAAGGAAAGGAAAGAGATATAGCTTTTATTACAGTATTTAATAGCTATAGCTCAGAAATCAAACATATAATATTAAAAAAAACGGTGGTATTCTCCAACAGGATAATGTATTAAGGAACCAGATCCCAACAAGACCAGGGTTTATTTTCAAAAAGAACAAATCACAAAAACATTTTAGCTCCGAGTTACCTAAAAACTATTATCCCCACAATAAATTATGGACAGGAATTATCTTAGCTTATGGAAATCAAAGGCTTTCACAAATGTGGGGGCACTAGGTGCACCACTTGTGATTATGTCTTAAAGTCAACTACTATTCCAACAGTATATGAAGAATCAACATATGAAATAAAAACTTTCATTAACTGCAATTCAACATTTTGTATTTATGTTTAAATATGTGGGTGTAACTTATTATATGTAGGTAGAACCACTCGCATGATCAAAACTCGTTTTATGGAACACAGGAGGAATATCCTTAAGAGAATACAAACACATAGCGTGGAATTCAATTGTTTATTATTGGGCGTTTAACAGATGCCTGGCCCTGTTATCGAGCTAATCGCGCCCAGGCAAAGAAATGTACTGGGTGGAATTCAATTGTTTAAGCGCGCAATGTTAATAGGCGCGTCCAGACGGGGCGATCGCGAAGAGAGTGGGCGTGATTTGTGCCTTTTTGATGAACGTCAGTCTGCTCCATATTAAACTCCCGAGTCAGCTTAAATCTGGACGGCCTGCATCTGAGCCTGGTATGCTTGGATATTTAGCCAGTTCAACAGGACAGCTTGCTTTAGCGGTGAGTGTGAAGTTAATTTGGATTGCGGGCGGAGTGGAGGAGGTGGCAGCATGGACTAGTGGATGGTTTGATGATGCCTGGGCTGTAGAAGATGCTTCAAACGGCAAGGGAGATTACATGAGCTGCGTGCCAGAGGGGTAACAAACGGATGATGGGAATGGCAAAGAGGGTAAAAATCATTTTATTTGCGGATGATGAGGGTTTGGTTGGGAGAGTGGGTAATGTACTTGTGAGGAGGAGTGGAGGATTAATTATGTGGGCATAGATGAAATGGGGCACGGTTGGTGTGTAAAGGATGATGAGGGTGTTGTTTAGAATCAGTGGAATGCTGAGAGGTCATTGAGAAAGTTAGACTGGTCAAATGTTTTGCGTAATTAGAAGTATTAGTAGAATGGGTTGTTTTGTAAATCTCCCATAAAAAAACCTGTTTGCAAAATTGTTATAAGTAGTTTCATGGGTACATGAGGTTTTTTTGGGGGATCTCTATTTTATAATATTTGAGACTCACATTTGCATTGAGGGCCTTGTGATGGAGGCTGCACAATTAATTATTTGTCTGTCAAAAAAGTGTCTGCCCTAGGAAATGTGTCATGTGTCTGTCCTTGCAGTTGACTCTGCATATATCTATACATATTGGAATGTCCCAATGTGTTTTAACCGAAATGAGAGCCAGCAGAATGAGGTGTTTAATGTTAAGAGGCATGGGTTTTGGAGGGACCAAGGTTACTTACTGTAAAGGCTGTGATTTTATGATGGGGATAGTTTAGACACATTTGGGTACATGTAAGAAGCCTTGAAGCGGTTTTCAGTACATGTTTGTTTGGGGCGGTTGGGTGGTAAATGACATAGGTATGATGCACCCTTCTCATTATCGACACTGCTATCTACAAGATAGCAGCGGCGATAGCCTGGTCCATGTATAAATGGTAAAAATTGGCTGATCGTTCGGCCTGCTGGACATTTCGCTATTGATGGCTACAGCCTGGCCATGCCCTATCCCTTCAGCAGAGACAGCGCGGTCCCTGCTGTAGTAGCTGTTGTATCCAGGGCTGCACACTGGGATCTTGCGAGATGATGCGCATGCTCAGTGGAGCTGGACGGGACTGACACACAGCACTAGGCTGATGCACTGTGGTCTATAGCGGGTATTAACACTCCCCCTCTCTGGTTGATGAAATGTTTGTACATGTCATCGGAAGTGTTTCGTGCTTTTCCTCGTTAAAGAGGCAAAGTAGTTTTAATGCGCCACGTTAAGTTGCACTATCATACATCTACCACATAAGAAGAAGCAAATAGTGAAATGTAGACAGGCTTTTAAAAACCAATAAATCTCAATTAGTTTTGTTATCAATTTGAAGGTACTTGAATATTATGAAAAGTGAAGAAGATAGCAGTGGAGAACACTGTAACAGCTCACCCCAGTCTGCATCATAAAAAAAAGTGTTTTAAGTCAAATGGAAGAGAATGATTCTGGAGAAGATGCAAGCGGTAGTGCTCGAGCTGTACGGTTTACTTCAGAGGAGAATGAAATATTAGTTGAAAAAGTGATTGCTAAGAGTATTGTAGATGCTATCAATTCGGTGGCACCTCAACCACGCACCATTGATAATTGTAAAAAAACGATTTAGAGGTTGCAAGCGTTTCACAAAAAAAAAATGGCAAAGTTATCCAGACATCAGAAAGAAACTGGCAGTGGCTCTCCAATGAGGTTAAAATTGAATAAATGGGAAGAGTTTTTGAGGCAATTTATAAATCCTACGCTTGTTGAGGGTGTTTCAGGTGGAGTCGCCACATTGGATGAAACATTAACCAATCGTGGTAAATAAATTTATTGGGTCATTTTTCTATATATTTTTTGAATTTGTTTAATATTTTAAATTTCTTTCTTTTTTATTTAACTGTATATATGTTTATGGGAAGTATGGGTGGGAAAAAAAGGCCTTGATAGTGAGTTTTCTTAGAATAATTAACTTAATCTATAAATATAATATGTCATTTGTGCTATTTTTAAAAATAAGTTGTCAGATTTTTTTTTTTAGTGTAACAGAGACAGACAAGAACATGTCAATACCGCCAAAGAAGAGAAAAATAATGAAAAAACGTTTAAATCGAGATGGTGAGTATATTTAGTAATGGAAATTTAGAATTGTATTGTTATGAAATGTTATTTTTTTATAATTTTTTTAAAAGCCTGCAATATTTTGAAAGTTGTATGTCTTCTCACTGTAGAGATAGGGCATGTAAATTTAAAATAATATGAGTTTTTGTGGTGTATTCTAGTTCAAAATATTGATAACTGAAAAATAAGAATTAGCTTTCCATAAATTGCTTCACCTAAATTTATGTTTTTTTTATAACTAGATTTACTTAAATCATTGGACAATGGAGGTGGAGAAGGAACAAGTGTTATGAACCTTGGTCGATGTGGATTTTTAATTCCAGGTAAAAATTAATGAATTGTTTGGCTGTTATGTGTGTAATATATATATATATATATATATATATATATGTAGGATAGCCTTTTGCAAGTTAAAATATTGTAGCGATGTTTTTTAAAAATATTTATTTGTTGGCTTATTGTTAAATTAAACCATGCCACTTGTAGAATTCTTGACAAACAAATATTAGTTGATGAGAGCATTTTTAAATAGGAAAATTTTAAAACTACTGTATAAGGGAAGTAGACCAATAACATAAATTTAATTTTTTTTATGCCTTAATTTTGAACTTAAAATTTATTTTTTTATTGTAATAGCACAATCGAAATCAATATCTCGACAAAGCAAGAAGAACAATCCAAAGACTTGTATGATGAATGGTGAAATATTAGGTAGACAGAATTCAAATTCTAATACCACACATGAAGTACCATCCATGTCTTTGACAAAGGAATCTGCCAAAATTGTTTTTGATATAAATGCAGGTAATTTAAGTTTTTTTAAAACACATTAATAGGAAGGGAGTTTATTTAATTGTTTCATCAATGACTTATCAAATATAGGGGAGATCTCAATTGTTTCCAGCCCCCATCGCGCCACACGGAGCAATTCAATTGTTGCTCCTGTCGGGTGCGATCAGCTAGCAGTGTGCTATTTCAGCTAGCAGCACCAGCGGGGTGTGAGCTGAAATGTGCAAAAAGTTATGTTTCTGGGCGCCCAAACAGCAGTTTTGGTGGTTGCGCTATGCACTTTGGTGGGGTATAGCTGCTTTACGCGGCTAAACCCGAGCAGGGCGGAATTCAATTGTTTACGCGGTCCGGATCTCCCATCTAAAGTGACAGGAGATTGCGGGCCGCTATTCAATTGCTGCCATATTTTGCGCAAATTCTGCCCAAAGTGGTCGGGTTTAGCCGTGTAAAGCAGCTACCCCTGACCAAATTGCTGGGCGCGACCGCGAAAAGTAATGTTTGGGCAGCCAAACACGTCATTTCAGCTCTCGCCACCCAGGGGCTGCGAGCTGAAATGGAGTGCTGATAACTGATCGTGCCCGACAGGAGCAACAATTTAATAGCTCCGTCTGGTGCAAAGGGGGCAGGAAACAATTGAATTCCGCCTTTTAACTAAACACCCCACACAATTGAATAGGTCCGGGAGTAATCTACCAACGCTATTCACATTTCTGGCAATTGAATTGTGGCCAATTCATCTCTAGACACAGTTTGATTTTGGAGTAGTTCATTATCATGTATAATTTTTCTAAATGTTTTTTCAAATTTATTTTACGTGATAGCATCGTGTGTTGGTACATAACAGACTATTGGTTTTATTTAATTGTTATTTAAAATCTTTTTTAAATATATATATAGCATTAAATAATTTTTTTTGTTAAATGTTTATAACCCACAAAAAATATATATAATTTTTTTTAATTGTGTACTACATGATGGCCTCATGAAATAATGCAAAATGTTTTTTTTATTTTTTGGGGGGAGTTATTAAGGTGTTCTTATGAAATGGTTAATTTAATACTAAATTATGTTTTCAATTTTCGATTTTGTGTAAATAATTATTGTTTTTTAGATGGAATTTTTGAAATTGTTGCCTTTGAGAATAAAGTGTTGGTGCCTCCAATTATTAATTTTCTATTTTAATTTCAATGAGATTCTTCTCATCAAACTGTCATTTATGACGCTGGCGAAGGAAACCTTTCCAATGTTGAGAGGGGTTTACCCTTGAATGCAGGTAATGATTATTTTTATTTAAAACTTTTCTATACTATACTAAATGTTTATGTATAATAAAATGTCATGTGTATATATTTTAAGTGCAGAGTGGTGACCTGATCTTAAGGATCCATATATCCAAATAATTAGGTAGGAAATTCCAGAAGGGGGGAGGGAGTTTAAGGAGCTAAAGCTTATAAAAAATATTGAAGGTACCAAGCTGATTATAAGGGCAGTCGTTCCCTGATATTAAGTCAGCATCTTCAAATCTTGATTTCTCCATAGAGAATTCCAAAAGGGGGGGGGGGGGTGGGGGTGTTGAAGGGGCTACACCTCTAACATTTTTAGAGGTACTGATCATTTTTTGCCATGGTTGGGTAGAACTGAAACTGGGTGATGTTTAGGATAATTATTTTTAAAAAACATGTAGAATTTTGATTTTGGAGTTTTATAATGCTGCAACTGTCACTTTTTCCTGACAATCTCAATTAGGACCACTGCTCTGCGGGATAGTCTATGATGGATTATTTGACTTTTAAAACTCAGGGTAGGGCTTGATTTTAGTTTTGCCATTTGTTTTATTTTGTAGCTATTGTGACAGGGTAGGTGCTTTATGGAATTTGGAAATTTTTAAAGTTCCTTTTTAATCTATTACCTCAATAATGCGCCACTGTACATAAAGGACTTTTAAAATTTATGCGCTGCCGCAGTAGGAGCCTCTTGCAGGTGTATTGTGGCTTCACTTGTGCGCACAAAGATGGCCGTCTTTTGCATTCTTTAAGGGTGGTGGGCTTGGAGGAAGGAAACTGGTGTTATCTTTGGGGGAGGCAGTGGAAAGCTGCGGCGGGAGAAACGGTTGTTAGCGGCAGCCAGAACTTAGGGGCCTTTAGGGGCCGCTGTGCGGGGGGGGTCATGACACAGGCAGGATAGCCCTTTCCCCTGTCCACCCTGGTGCTGCATCACCCCTGAACGCTAGTCAACCCAGGCCCTGGGTCCTTGGGGACGGGCTTCCATAAAAGGGGTCCCCCCATCTGAGGGTACCCTAGGCTGATAGGCCAGGGCTAACCCCAGTACCCCTGGCCGGTGCTTGTCGGGTTAATGTTGCATTTGTAATTTTTTTTTTTATTAAAAAAAATGTTATTTTTATTTAAGGTGATCTAATGACAAACACGCAAAATTCTTCCATTCAAAATGGGCATTTCATCAAAAATGGTATTCAATGTCCAAGGAATATGAATACTTTGGACAAAGAGCCTTTTAACCGTCCATTGTCTAAACTACCTGAAAGAAATATTGTACACAGGTAAATGACACACATTCCAGCCTGAAGAACTTGCGTGAATTTAAACAAAAAATGCATATGGTTCATGCCTGCCCTATAATGCATCAAAATAATATAAGTAAATGCCTTCATTAAACATAATAATAATATTTATTTTATGCTGTCATAACATCTTACATACATTTAAGTAAAAGAAGAAGGGGGTTGTCAATAACGTTTACTTTTGTAACGCCTAGAGGAATTTATACGTCTTACTTAATACATAGTTTAAAAGACACAGTGGTCAAGGACATTCATTTTTTTCGTTTAGCAAAATATCATATGTTGTGCACAGGTGATTATTTTTTTTTGTGTTAAAAAAAAAGGCACAAATGATTAATTTTAAATACTTTTGTGGTTCTTTGTTTGTCACATTTGCTTATCTATTTAATGTTGAGGAATCAAGTAAATCATGTCTATTTCTATTTATGTTTTGTTGGTAGTTTAGAAAACTTGACATTAGTTTAAAAAAAAAAAAATGTTTTAAGGTTGTTTAAATGTTTTAAAAATAATGTGGTTTTTTTCCATAAAAACGTAATTTAAATATTGTTTTGTATATATTGTAAAAATGTGTTTTTTGTCAGTTTTTTTAATAACTGTAATAAGGTTAAAAAATTTGTAGAGAAAACCAAATAAATATATATTTTTTGGAAATAAATTCACAAGATTTATTTGACGACTCATCCACAATTGATCCAGAATATGTTGTATTGACAAATATTTCAATGTCAGGTGTTTATTTTTTTTTAAATAATAATTTTAACATATTTTAGCAACACAATTTGATTATTAAATCACAAACATTAACATCTTTGCAATTTTAGAATTGTTATGTCTTAAAATGTTTTGAAACCTCTCCTGGAGCTTCAAAATTATAGGGCGGAATTCAATTGTTTTGTGGCCCGGATCTCCCGTGATGGGAGATCGAGGGCCGCTATTCAATTGCGCCAGCTTTTAGCGCTGATCGCGCCCAAAGTGGTTGGGTATAGCTGCGTAAATCGGCTAACCTGACTAAAGTGCTGGGCGCGATCGCGAAAAGTGCTGTTTGGGCGCCCAAATAGGTCACTTTTCGCCGATTTCAGCTCGCACCACTCTGGGGCTGCGAGCTGAAATGGAGCGCTAGCAGCTGATCGCACCCGACAGGAGCAACAATTGAATAGCTCCGTCAGGCACGATGGGGGCTGGAAACAATTGAATTCCACCCATAGTGTACTAAGAGCTCTATTTATTAACATTATTTTGACTGAAAAACAGTGAAAAAGGGTATTTTCACACCCTTTTCACATTATTTTAGTATCACCTATATTTATTACGGGGCAATTGGAGTAGAATTCTTAAAATTCAACTCCAAACCCCTAATTATCACTTATTTTTAGTAATCTGATCGCATTTCCCATAATTGTAATGGGAAATGTGATCTGACCAGAGCTGCTAAAAATAAATTGTGAAAAAAATACCTAGGGAGGCCCTGTGATAATAACGCCACCTGGAGGTGGCGTTATCCCGGGTATCCCCCGGTTACCGGTTATCTGCTCCATTCTACCGGGGAGAGGAGAACCGGGAGTAGGTCCCAGTAATCAGCTGTGTGGTCTAAATAGACCGAAAGTTGATTACTGGAAAAAAAGAATTTTAAAAAATAGTACATTTAAAAATTAACTTACCTGACCTCCAGGGACCGGTGATCGCGGCTCCGGGTGATGTCTTCCCTCCAGTCAGCTGGTCTCCCATAGTGCACTGTGGCCCGGTCATCAGGTGATCGGGACCCAGTGCAGTAGGGGATATCACCTGACTGGAGGAAATGGAGGACATCCCTGGAGGGCCAGATTGTGCAGGTAAGTGTAATTAAGGGGCAGAGGGGGGATTGTGGAGGGTATGCATTCGCGGGGGGCAGGCATTAGTGCCTAGCGGCGGGGGGGTAGCAGCGACGTCCGGTCGGTATTTTAAAAAATACCATGACTAGTGTGCGGATGGGATTCGCAGGGACAGAGTTTTTTCCCAAATTCTGTCCCTGCAAGGGATTTGTTCTAAATTCCTGTAATATTGCCTGAATTCACAATGCGAATTCAGTTGTTAGTATCACACATGAAGTTGCATTCATATTATGCGGATTGTAGTAAATAGAGGCCTAAATGATTTATGTATTATAATTGAATGTGATTAGATTTTGTAAATTATTTATTTTTTAAATTTTTAAAACAATTTTGACATTTTTAAATGTAGGAATTCTATATAATTTGGAAATGTGGACATGGCACATAATGCAAAAAAAACAAATAAATTAAAACATTTTGTGGACTGTATTTTTGTTGCTATAGATCATATATATATATATATATATATATATATACATACACAGTCAGGTGCATAAATATTGGGTCATTGACAGAATTTTCATATTTTGGCCTCTATTCACCACCACAATGGCTTTGAAATTAAACAAACAAGATGTGCTTTAACTGCAGACTTTCAGATTTAATTTGAGGGTAATTACATCCAAATCAGGTGAACGATGTAGGAATTAAAACGGTTTCTATATATGCCTCACACTTTTTAAGGGGCCAAAAGTAATGGGACAAACTAAACAGTCCTAAATCTAACTTTCACTTTTTAATACTTTGTTGCAAATCCTTTGCAGGCAATTACAGCCTGAAGTCTGGAACGCATAGACATCACCAGACCCTGGGTTTCATTCCTGATGATGCTCTACTGCAAATGTCTTCAGTTCCTGCTTGTTCTTGGGGCATTTTCCCTTCAGTTTTGTCTTCATCAAGTGAAATGCATGCTCAATCGAATTCAGGTCAGGGGATTGACTTGGCCATTGCATAACATTCCACTTTTTAGCCTTAAAAAACTCTTTGGTTGCTTTTGCAGTATGCTTCGGGTCATTGTCCATCTGCACTGTGAAGCGCCGTCCAATGAGTTCTGAAGCATTTGACTGAATATGAGCAAATAATATTGCCCGAAACACTTCAGAATTCATTCTGCTGCTTTTGTCAGCAGTCACATCATCAGTAAATACAAGGAAACCAGTTCCATTGGCAGCCATACATGCCCACGCCATGACACTACCACCACCATGCTTCACTGATGAGGTGGTATGTTTTGGATCATGAGCAGTTCCTTTCCTTCTCCATACTCTTCTCTTCCCATCACTCTGGTACAAGTTGATCTTTGTCTCATCTGTCCATAGGATGTTGTTCCAGAACTGTAATGGCTTTTTTAGATGTTGTTTGACAAACTCTAATCTGGTCTTCCTGTTTTTGTGGCTCACCAATGGTTTACATCTTGTGGTGAATCCTCTATATTCACTCTTGTGAAGACTTCTCTTGATTGTTGACTTTGACACATATACACCTACCTCCTGGAGAGTGTTCTTGATTTAGCCAACTGTTGTGAAGGGGTTTTTCTTCACCAGGGAAATAATTCTTCTGTCATCCACCACAGTTGTCTTCCGGGTCTTTTGGTGTTGCTGAGCTCTCTGGTGCGTTCTTTCTTTTTAAGAATGTTCCAAACAGTTGATTTGGCAACACCTAATGTGTTTGCTATCTCTCTGATGGGGTTGTTTTGATTTTTCAGCCTAATGATGGCTTGCTTCACTGATAGTGACAGCTCTTTGGATCTCATATTGAGAGTCGACAGCAACTGATTCCAAATGCAAATGTCACACCTAGAATCAACTCCAGACCTTTTACCTGCTTAATTGATAATGAAATAATGAGGGAAAAGCCCACACATGTCCATGAAATAGCTTTTGAGTTGATAGTCCCATTACTTTTGGCCCCTTAAAAAGTGGGAGGCACATATAGAAACCATTGTAATTCCTACACCGTTCACCTGTTTTGGATATAATTACCCTCAAATTAAATCTGAAAGTCTGCAGTTAAAGCACATCTTGTTTGTTTCATTTCAAAGCCATTGTGGTGGTGAATAGAGGCCAAAATATGAAAATACTGTCAATGTCCCAATATTTATGCTCCTGACTGTATATATCAGCAATTTAATATTGTTTCTGAAAAAAATTTATGTAAGCAGTGGTAAAATTAACCATGTATTTCTCTCCAATAATTTAAAAAGAATTGGCCCGCAACAATATTCAAGTAGGTCATGTAGAAGGAGAATCGCATGAGGGAACTTTTGAAACTGAAGGAGGTAAGTTTCTAATATGCAGTTTTCTAGCAATTATCATTATATAAAGTTTGTAACACTGGAATTTTGAGGATTCCACTGGTTTGAAACTGAATTTGTTGCATTTTAAAATTACGATTCTAAAATGAGTTTCTGGAAATGTTGATATCCACCAGCCTTCCTTCAAAACCTGTATGTTCCTATACGAAAACCCTGTAACGACTTCTCCATCCTGAGTTGCCATCCTAAAGGTTTAATCTTTTGCGCAGCTGAATCATTAACCCTGAGCATTAGCACACCCATGACGGATGACACACTTTACAAAATCAAATTATGGCGTTTCTTGTGCAGTGTTTATATCTCTTATATCTTGCATACAAAGTCAACTGCTGAATCTCATGCCTTAGATAGCATACCCGAGCATAGGGACACCCACAGCTGGCTCTCAATAATGTTTGAGAAGGTGCAACAGCGTAAACATCGATAATACCAATGCACTTGCAAAAGTCACGCATCGTGTAAGTCTGGCCCCTCACATATACTGCAGGCCTCCTGACACCTGGACAGGTGTCATGCTTAATGGGATATACCAGTGTATGTTTAGTAAAAAGTATGATGTTCGTGCCCAATATAATTGCGCTGGTTAAAATTTTAAAACCGAAATTGAACATCCTGAGGGGGTGAGTAAATTAGCTAAGCCTAAGGGCTCAATTCAAATCTTTGTGACCCCCTTTGTGCCTGATGGAGGAATTAAATTTTTGCTCCATACCGGCGCTATCAGCTTGCAGCGCTCCAGATTATGCTTTCAGCTCCCGGGTTGTGAGCTGAAAAGGGAAAAAAGTTATTTATTTGAGTGCTGTAACAACACTTTTTTGGATTTTACCAGCACTTTGGTTGGGGAAAGGCAATTTACGCGGCTAAACTCAACCACTTTGGGTTGCGATCTGCGTTAAAAAAAAAAAAAAAAACTGGATAGGGGACTGATTTCCTGTCTCATTAGAGGGGGGATCCAGAGTGCAAAAACCAATGAAATCCGCCCTCCCCCTTTGTGCCATAACCCTAATTTTCCCCTTGTAAGTGGTTAAAAGTAACCCCCTCTCCCCACATGCGTAAATTTAACTTTAACGGTGGCCTGCCTAACCCAGTGCTGTTATTTTCCAAAGTTGTTATTTTAAATTTAAACAATAATCCCACTGGATTAATGTTGACAAGGGGATGTGAAAATCTGGAAGGTGATTTTGTATGTATGGATGTATTAAAACTTTATATTGCCGGTATGTGTATTGTATTTTTTAACACATTTCTTTAACGTTGAACTACAGCTACCAGTTGGCCCTTAATGGCCCGCATGCTGGTCGTTTTTGTTCTCTATGTATGAGTATGCGGTGGAGCCAAGGTGGGAGCTGCAGTTGTAATGTAAAGACAATTTATTTATTTACAACTAATTTTACTCTACATATATTACAATCAAACCATCACACAACGGCCAAGTCTGGCGGGGATAGGCCCTGCCTATCAGTCTGCCTCTGAGTTGCCCTGGAGAAGGGGGAACACCTTTATTCTGGTGCTTCCCAGCTCCCTAGGGATCCCCGGCTTGGGCTCAATACCGGTGAGGGCTGATGCTGCGGCTAGGGAGCCCGGTGAAAGGGTTCCTCTGGCTGTGGTATCACCCAAATGATTGAACCAACCGGTGCTGGTTCGGGAAAAACAGGGACACCCAACGGAAATATTTCCTCCTGTATTTCAAGAAGCAGGATTGGCTCAGAGCTCAGTATGATCATTATAGATGAACCTACTATATAAATTTGAAATTTATAGTTAGCCGCTTTAAATAATTTGCTTGCATGCATGTCCTTTGGTCATTAAACTCAAAGTTCACACATGACTTAATCAAGTTTGTTTGGTCCATGGTGCAGGGTAAATGATGGAAAAATTAGATGGTGAGTTTTATGTAAGTTATTCGATCCAAAATGTCATCGTTTTCATAAGATGTGATAAAAACTATTTTTAAACAAAAATGCATATATAAAATTTTCTAATCTGAAAAGTCTATGATTTTTAATAATTATGTTTACATATATAGAAAGCACGGAAAATGGACGCAATATGGAAAGTCCAGAAAATACTGATATAGGGCAATTTATTCTGTTTATAAAGCAACAATTGATATACACAAAACATTATCACGTTTGTCATGTTCATTATTTTTTTTTTATTTACAATATTTTTGCAAAACAATTTTGTTAGAAAAAACGTTTGCAGTTGCAGTCATCATTTAGGAAACTCAAGTCAACAGCCACAGGTTCCAGGTGGAACACCATTTCACGACATTACCAATTTTGCTAGTAGAATTGATGAACGGCAGGAAATTCATCGTCGAGATATTGAGAAAAGCTTTTCTGTCATTGGTGAAAATCTTCAAAAAATGATTACTGTATTTCAAATAGCGCACATAACCGAGCCACACTGCAGGACAGCATAAACCAGTCTCTAATGGCACAGTTAAATGCTATGAATACTTATATACTAAGCATGTCAAGGTCCGTGGATAATATTTGTAATTTACATCAGCAAAATGCAGCAGCATCGTTATCTCTCTCAAAGTCTAGAATGTATTGCTTCTGAATTGAAATTACGCAGAAATCTTGGATTATCTTTACATGAGCAAAACACTTCAAATGATGTGGGTCAAGGAGAGACTACTACTAACCATCTCTCTCTCTTTCACAGCTCTTTTTGACCTCGACATTTGTAAACGCTTTCAGAGGAAGTGGGTTGGAGTGTCACTATCCAAAAAAACAAAGCAATATAATTTACATTGCCTTGATATTTAACATATGGGCATCAATAAGTTTAGTAATGTTGAATAATTTGTTAACAAATAATTAGTTGAGCCGAAGTGTAGAGAATAAATGTTAAAATTATTCATCAAGTTTCAAGGAGTATTGTTTTCCTTTGTTAAAGGACTAGGTAAATTAAAAATCGGCAAAACAGTAAAATGTGTTTATTAAGAATATAATTTAAAAAACTTAGATTATTGTTACCCTTATTTTTAATACAATATAGTCTAATATTAAGGGGAGAATTCCATTGTTTCTAACCCCCGTCTGCGGCCGACTAAGAGATTCTATTGTCGCTCCTTTCCGGCACAATCAGCTGCCAGGGCAACATTTCTGCTTGCATCCCCAGCGGGATGTAAGCCTAAAATTCCTAAAAGTTTCCCGTTTGGGTGGCCAAACAGCACTTTTTGCAGTTACAACCAGCAGTTTGATGGGGGGCAGCTGCTTTAAGTGGCTAAAGCCTACCTACTTTGGGTGCAATCAGCCTGAAAAATGGTACCAATTGAATAGTGGTCCGCAAACTCCTGTAATTTTAGACGGGAGATCACCGCCTAAATAATTGATTTCCGCCTTATGGTCCCTAGCAAGGTAAATATTACTATTAAAAATAAGGATTTTACCAAATTTTTGGATTTAAACCAACTTTAATTTCTCAACTAAAAACCATATTACTAAGTCACCAAAATGTTTTGAGCTGGTCACTTAGAAGTTGTTTCTTTTTCAACATATACTGATTTGTGTGGATAAGGATGTCCTTAAATGACATATAACATCTGCTCAGGCATTTTATAATGTCAATACTAATTAGTATGTTAATGTAATCTAAAGTAAGATTCAATAATATAGATGAAAATTAAAAAATTAGGTTTTCAATATTATCAAAATTGTTATACTTTAATGATAACAAATTTTTTCAAAATGTATTAGGCTGATAACAACGTAGCTTATGTTACTATTCAGAATCAAAACTATGTTTATATGTAATGGTGAAAGTTAAAACTTACCTGAGGCATTTCTCACCTTTGCAAAATATGGTAATATGTGAGGCCTAACTGTGTTGCAAAGATTACCCTTTTAATAACATCTATGTACCTTTTATGTTTTTTCAAGAAAGCAGTAATTCACTTGAATGATATATTATTGTTAAAAATAAAAAAAACTGTTGAAAAAAAAAACTGTCATTAATTTCCTTATTTTTGTTTTTTAACAATTGTGTATCTTAAATTTATTAATGCACTACATCTGTGACACCTACATTTTCAAAATCATTATTCAAAAGTACAACCCCCAAAATCCTTAGTCTGCTTTGGAGAGTGACTAATTCCAAAGCCATCAATGGTCTCGATTCTATTCTGAGCAAAGAGAATAGAGCCACGATTCAGCTCCCGGAGCTATTCAAAACCCACCTAAGCCCGACTAAGAATTTCCCCTCCAGGGATGCGAGCAGAAATCCAACCAAAGTACTGGTGCAAGGCTGTTTTCTGGCATTTGCGCCTGGAAAACAGCATTGCGGTGGAAAAATTGGTTGGGGAATGCATGTTCTCACGCCAGAAACTGGGTGTTTAGTAGCGAGAATGGGTATTCTCCGACTAAACACTGCGCACAATTCTAAAGTTCTGGGAGCTATCTCCCGGCGCTATGTACATCGGGGGCAAATGAATTGAGGCCATTGGTTTTTAAAAATAAAAAATATAAATAATAGACATGTAATATAACATATTTGACCTAACTATGGAAATAATCACAAAAGACCTTACAGCATGGACATTTGGTTTAGGCTTACATATCTAAGCATTAGTAATTACACATATATCTTCTTATATAAATGAAATTAGAATCATAATATTTTGAATATAGCTAAAATTGTGATCAAATTATTTGATCATATATTACTATTAAAAATGTATAGTATTTTTTTGTAAAAAAAAACAAATAAATACAATTACAAAACTGCAGATAAAAGAATTTTTTTATTTAACCAATTTCCACAATATTAAACTTATTTTTTCAATTATAACCATTATCCAAAAAAATAAAAAGAATAGGTTCTTCAGTCCAAACAATAGTTCCTGCAATCCCAAAATATTATCCCTTTTCAATCCGCAGTAATCTCTCTAAAATAAATTTTAAAAAATAAGTTTATTTTGATATTAATGTGTTATTAACAGTTTTGATGCTAAAACATTTCCAAAAAATCACACACCTGACAGTTTTTTTTAACATAATGAAAAATATATACCAGCTAAAAACAAATTCTTCTTATTTACAATCCAAATTTTAAAAAAATGTCATTTGCTTTTACTGTTAAAATTTGTAGGTCTCTCATTTTTAAAAAACTTTACAAATTTTTAAAACAATTTTATATGATTTTAAAAAATTGTGATATAATTAAAAATTTAACATGGCCCTGACCAAACACATTCATCTATCACAATATTCAAAAGAAGATGATTTCTTTTATACTTAATTAAAAATTTCATTTGTAATGTTAATAATTTTAAATATTTAAAAATATACACATTTCATAAAAGGTTAATTTCATATCTCCGACAATAGCAATTTTATTTTATTCAAACATTTAAAATATACATGTAACTTTTGAAAGTTAAAGTGTTATTCTGCATAAACACACAACTTTCTACCTACAAGAAAATATGCATATGTGATCGTCATCTACTGTGCAAAGTTTGTATATGATCTACGTTCACAAAACGGAATGTCACAAACCCTAAAAGACACGGTCCCATTTATTAATGATCACATTTTCCAATGCCAACAGGGCAAACGCTACCGCCCTTGATCACATTGCAAAATGCAATCATTGCTTCCGGATGGATTAACCGGCACATGCAGGAACACAGGCTTCGAAAACAGCCAGTCCTTCCAGTGTGGCCAGAGTGCATTCGCGTTTGAAGCGCATGCGTACTCCACCTGAACTGCACATGACCGCCGCTAGTTTCCAGCGGGTGGATCCTGGAAATCCCTCCACTTGCAAAAATACCCCAAGTGCATATAGGCTACAGCGGATGACACCTTCAAATGGCTGTAGCTGCTGTGGCCAATTTCCCAAATGATTTGCTTTACGGATATTGGTGCATTAGGCAGCATCCCATCCCCCATAGACACTTTTGGGGGAGCCAGCTGCCAGCGGGACTTTAGGGATGGCAGCAGGTATCAGAGATACCTGCTGCTGACCCTCCTTCATCTGGAGGAAAACTAATATTTGAGGTAAGCACCCGAAAACTTGAGTTTTCAGGAATGTAACCACAAATATTGAATGAAAAATAGGCCCCATAATGCGGGATATGGCATCATGATAGGCGTTAACATACTGATGCCTGTCAAAATAATGACAGCTAAACCACATATATCTACAACCTCAACGTTGCTGGCGAGGTAAGTACTCACTTAGCCTGACAATAGGTGGGGTGAGGGTTTTGGTAATGGCCACCACAGGTATAGTTGGGGTTATGTCAACTCCCCGGGAGAGTTAGGGAGCATAGAGGGGGACAGAAAACATTTGTTTTGACACAACATATTTACCTTAAGTGACGGCAGTTCGCAGGGCACTAATAAAAATTTTAAGGCTCTGCACAAACATTACGGCCAAAGTGATTGGGTTAACATACAAAAACAGAAATAGAGAAATCAATAAATACATTGGGACAAAGGTGCATAGAGCGGCAAACTCTTCGTCCTTACCAGGCCAGCACTCACTATGCTCCTCCCAGAATGCCAGGCGCACCCGTGTGGCGTGATGATGCCACGACCGTACTTCTCGGTAGGAGTGCTTAAAATGGATCTATAGACGTGGTGGAAAGACCCCTCCTCATTCCTCTGTGATTTAGCAGTAAAAGGACTGCATGAAGGTAATGCCGTTTGCCACAAATAAATGTCATGGTCTCAAAAGAAAGGGCCATGGTCATTCAATAATTTTCCAAAATTTAAAATACACCACACAGTAGCACTATCTTATTCACATGAAACTGCACACTGGCCGGAATTCAATTGTTTTTCTAGTACGTATTTCACGTCTAAAGTGACGGGAGATTGCGGTCCCCTATTCAATTGTTAACATTTTGCGCTGATCCCATCCAAAGTGCTTGGGTTTAGCCACGCAAATTGCTTACCCCTGACCTAAGTGCTGGGCACAAACGCAAAAAATGCACTAAACAGGACACTTCTCACATTTAACCTCACACCCCCCCGGAGAAGCAAGCTAAAGCTATTGTCAAACATGAGCAACAATTGAATATCTCCATCGGGCGTGAAGATGACAGGAAACAATTAAATTCCACCCACTGTGCCCCTGATTGACATTACAACATAAAGTAGTGACCCTTATTTATTCAACAACTCACACTTGTGCCCCTTTTAAACAATGCACACAGTCATGCCCATTTTACACCAGGACCACATTATTTACCCTTATACACTATGCACACAGTACTTGTGCACCTTTTAACATACCCACCCTAATAGTGCCCCTTATTCAATGCCCCAAGAAGTATTGGCCCTTCTGCAATGCCCCCAGTAGTAGTGCCCATTATGCTATGCCCCCTGTAGCTTTGCCCATTATCCTGTTTCCCCTTTTGTTGTGCCTCTTACTGCAATGCCCCCTGTAGTTGTGGCCAACAAGCAGTGTATTATAGCCCTTTATGCAATGACTCCTGTATTATAAGGCCATTAAGCAATGGCTCTTGTATTACAGCCCCTTATGCAGTTCCTCCAAAACAGCCCCACCAATAGCAGCCCTTATGCACTGCTTCCAGTAGTGTCCCTTATACAGTCCCACCAGTAGCACCCCTTATGTAGTGCTTCATAGTATACGCCCAGGAGGGTCCTTATACAGTTCCCCCAGTAGTGTTGTTATGCAGTGACCATTATACAATAGCCACATTAGTGCCCATTATGCAGTGCCCCCTGTAGTACCCTTAATCAGTACCCCCAGTAGTGCTCTTATGCAGTGCCCCCAGTTCTGCCCCTTATACAATTACACCAGGAGCTGACCTAATGCAGTGCCCCCAGACAATACTGCCCTTAAACTCTGCCCCCTATACAGTACCCCCAGTACTGTCCCTATACAATGGCCCCGGAACTCCCCCAGTAATACCCCCAAATAGTACCCCATATTCAATTCCACCTAGGAGCTCCCCTTATACAGTGCCTCCAGACAGTAGTGCACTTATTCTCTGCCCCCTATACAGTACTCCCAGTAGTGACCCTATGCTATAACCCCAGAACTCCCCAGTAATACTCATTATGATGTGCCCCCTCCCCTGTGCAATACTACTTACCTCTCTTCACGATGTTCAGGCGGCCTTGCAGTTGGGATGTCCAGCCACGCACCAACTTCTTATCCTATCTCCCGCATGCCTCATGTGTCATGACAACACCACAGCCGGCGTCCATACGCACACTCAGTCACTGACAGATGCTCTGTGCCTGTGTCTGGGCAGCAGCCGCTGTAAGAGAATTACATGAACCCTGGCAGCGTTTAAAGTCAGCCCGTATGGGGTCAGCGCAGGTGCGGTGGTATAGGGGAAGGGGGTGTGCGGGCAGCGGTCATGGTACGAGCCTTGGGTATGTGATCCTCTTTATCTTGTCACCCCCTAGAAAGGTGACACCTGTTGCAAGCCGCACCCCCCTTGTGACGCCACTGGGTTTACGTTTCACTAATTAAATATGAAACATGCAAAATAAATTATTCACGTTTCTTTTCATACTTTTGAAAAAAATTATATATATTTTTTTTTCTAATAAATAAACTAACTTTTGAAATGTAATTATTTTATAACTCACATGCAAAATATGTCTCAAGAAGATCTAGTCTGACTCGATTACCAGTTGCAAGAGGTTCGTCAGGAACAGACATCACATCGGAATACACTAGAACCTCTGGATCAATTTCATCCTCGGAATTCCCAGCTAGGCAAATGTTGTGAAGTATACTGCATGCAAGAATTATATCAGAAGCCTTGGATGCTGAAAATTCCCAGCAATATTGCGCATGGCCTTCAATACCTGCCCTAAAACACATGAAAACGTTGGCTGGGAATATCCAGCAATTTCTGCCAAAGTGGGCTGGAATGATCCAGAAGAGAAAAAATGCAGAGCCCCAAGCAACTTTCCAATACCAGGTACAGCTCTATTGCTACAGTACTTCGGCTCCAAATCATCCTTTAGCATATTGTACAGTATATAAATGCTATTAGTAGAATGGCAAAATAATTTCCGCACTTTATCCTCTGGCATATTAAGGACACGTCTAGGCAAATATATATACGTGTCCTGGGAACACGACGAACAACAGCACTTAAATCTGATGTCTGTGGATCATCTAAATTTTCATTAATTTCAGAAATAGCTTCAGTTAATGTTGATTCAACTGATGTTTGACCATGAAGCCAGTCCGATTGGCTTTTTTCGGCAAAAGCTAACAAAGCTAGTATCCACACGGACTCTGGAAATTGCTCCATGAGGACTAAACAGTTGCCTGTCTATGTAAATAATAGATTTGTAGATATATAAAAATATGTAAATATTCAGATAGGAACAATAACCAGAGCAGCTTATTTTCACACACTAGGCTTCTGACTGCAGTGATTTCTCTGATACTTCCTTGATGGGTTGATGTATTATGACAGGGGAGAACGACCATACCATTTAACATATATTAAAGTAAATAGTATTTTCATAATTTTAAAGCCATTACGATTTTTTCTATATTATTAATTACACATTTGTTATAAAAAACTTATTTGTCATAGTTACTCGCTAGGGCAAGGGGTTGCGAGAAATAATCCGCGTCAACTACATTAAACAAATGCGAAATTACCAGGTATCGTGACCATTACATAGAATTGAATAGTGATCCCCATCTAATATACAGCTACTAAATGGGCGCTCTTTATTTTCTTTATCGCGTCTTTGCAAACATCAAATGAATAGCAAAACCTCATCGCACTTACAATATCGCACTCAATATACACGCGATACAGGATATTTTGACAATTGAATCCAGTGTATCAAAGCATTTTGATGATTACCATAATGGGGATCCTAGTTCTCTTAGAATAATAGGCTTGGAACATATACCAGTGACTAACGGGAGGAGATCGTTTCAAAACCCTATGCAAAGAAAAAATTCACTGGATGTTCAAGCTAAACACCCTTGAATGACTCTGTAGAACTGAATGTACTGTAGCTCTTTAAAAACATATTTAGCTAAAATATAGTTAGTGGGACAATACTTTATTATACAATCAGTTTTCAATTTAACAGCTGGTTTATATCAATTTGTACGGTGCAAAATCTTTTTGCACCATAATTAACATAAGGCTCCATTTATGACCTTTAAGTTAACCACTTTTTGTTTTTATGAGTTACTGTGTTTGCTTTTTACTTAGTGTTATTAAGGGTTTATATTAATTGGTTTAATACCAATGAGTTCCTTTCCTTCCCCCTTCTTTCTTTATACATATTAACTTATATATACACATTCCATATATGCATATTTTTTGATAATGCCATAAATGTTCCCTTCTGAATATATGAAGTTCAGTTATATCACTATAGAATACTCATCTCTAGATATTATTAATATGTATAATTTACTCCCATTTCTTCCTTTTACATGACTGTTATATGCTAACGAATATTGCAGATACGTTGTGTCTACTTCCTGTATATTTCTTGTCTCTGTCTCATTTATATGCCAAACTTTTGCAGTATTGTTTTAGAAATACTTGTCACAATGATTCAATCTATTGCTATGATATTGCTACTAAGTATTTTATGTCTTTTAAAATGTATCATTTGGAATCTCAGAAAAATGGGTGTGACCCAGTCGCACAAGAATTATAGGATATTATATATGTTCTTGAGATACCCCACAATAGGGGGGTGCTACCACGGACATATTAATAGGAAAATCGAAACAACAAGGAGAAAAACTGAAATGTCCAAAAAGTGGTGCACTAGAAATCCATTTTATTAAAACGTAACTTTTATTATAGTTCAAATAATGTTAAAAAATAGCGAAAATTGGGTTCAAAAATTATACAGAGAGTGAAAAAGTATAGAATACGTGTTTTAAAATGATGCAGCAACCTCGCTGAACTCACCAAATATTATAACATCAACAATTATTATGGCGTTTTAAGATGTCTCTAGCTTGTGTCAATATTATACAGAATTCAGTGAATCAAACTAATTATAGTGTTCTAAAATGACATCTATACTAGAGAACTAACGCCTTCTGATGAATGAACCAGTGTCAAATGAGTTTAATATTAATAGCTAAACAAAGACAACGATTTCTACACGAACCACATCTCCCTTTGGCTAAGGTACATTGATGACCTCCTAATTATTTGGGAAGGAGACCTACAACTTTTTGAGGAATTTCTAGCTAAACTTAACTTGAATGATTTCAACCTGAGGCTGACGTATGAAGCCAGCAAAGAGAAGGTTAATTTTTTGGATGTCTCACTAACAATTGAAGGAGAAGGTCATATATCATCAGATCTGTTCCGCAAGAAAACATCCACGAACAGTATCCTACACAATAAAAGCTCTCATTTCCCTCCAGGGCCTACCAAAAGGTGAATTTCTCCGTATGAAACGGAATTGTTCCGAAGAACAAACATTCCGAATGAGATCCGAACAACTAAGTACCAGACTAAAATCTCGAGGCTATAGTAGAACAATAAAACAAGCGTATAAAGATACTGAACATTATACAAGAGATCAACTTCTGGTACCTAAAAAGGAGAAACAGCAGGATTGTGTGAGATTTGTAGGAACTTTCTGTCAGGAGTAGAGGAACATCCAAGAAATTTTACATAGACATCTGGATGTGTTACGTACAGATCATGACTTAGCCGAGATTCTTGATAATAGGATACAAATGAGCTGGAGACGATCAAAAAATCTGAAAGATATTTTAGTGCAGAGCCATCTTGAATCTCCAAGAAAACCACTATACTTTAAGAAAGGATCTAGAAAATGTGGAACATGTAAGGCATGTCCTACGATGATTACTACTAATACCGTCTGTGACAGATATAATAAAACTTGGATTATAAAGGAACACATTAACTGTGATTCAACGGGAGTGATTTATAATCTTCAATGCCCCTGTAATAAAATTTATATTGGCAAAACTAAGAGACCCTTGAAGAAGAGGATTCTTGAGCATTTGGGGAGTATTAGGAACGCAGAACGAGATCGCCTGATGTTCAGACCCCTTACGCCAATAGCAAGACACTTCATGAAATATGAAGGGAACGTGAAGGGCTTAAAAGCTTTCGGAATGAAGATTACTCTAAACATTAGAGGGGGAGATGTGGATCGTGAACTGTTGAAACAAGAGACTAAATTCATATTCCTTATGAATACTTTAACACCTAAAGGATTGAATGAAGAGAACAATTACTCAGCCTTTTTGGAATAGGACAGATGACAAAGATATCTAGAATCTGAACTAATATTAACAGTTTATAAAAGTATAACAATTACTATATTCCTCTTTTTGGAAAGACATGATATTTTACTTCTCATTATACTTTTATGGACACTTATTATTATATATACTTTTTTGATATATTCACTTAACCTTATTATCTTATACATTTCTAAACACATATTAATAATTTTTATTTTTATATTTTTTCACTACTCTGAGAAGTAGTTTGGGTTGTTTTTTCTCCTCTCTCTTACACATATTTTTGATTTAATGTCACTTTATGTAAAACATAATCCACTATATTACCATGTATCACTTCTTTATGGGGTTTAATTACAAACACCATGTGAGTAAGTTATTTATCATGTATTGTATTGTATATTTATGTTGTGAGATTATGTGTGTATGTGTACATGGGTTTATACATGGACACGTGCATATGCATGTTATGGTTCTCATGTAATATTGGGTCCATATGATTACTTATGAAAACACATATATGTATTGTTTTATATGTGTACGTATGAGAAATATCTCCAACATAGGATTGATCACTTGTAATGTAATATAATATTTTTTTATATATATTTTATTTATTCATATACTAATTATTCATTATTTTTTGTTTCTGTTTTAGATTAATTTAGAACACTTTTTGGAACGGTATATATATTATTTATTATTATATACACTGTAATTTTATAGATATTTACAGACATAAGTATATATTTCTTTATTTTTCTTTTTATACGATTACTGTATATCTATGTATATGAATTGTGTACACACTGTATATATATTTATAAATCCATGAGAACTTGTTTTAATATACTAATAATATTCATAATGGAGACTTTCTGAATGGAGTATGTAAAATGTAATATAATATGGGATATATATGTATTGTGATTGAATCAAAGATATTTTGCAGAATATAGGCTCTTGATTTCATCTGTCTGCCTTTCTTTATGGATAGGGAGAAATGCATTAATCTATTTTTGATTGAGTCAACCTGAATAGACCCTGGACATTATATGATGACCTTATATATCATTTATCCTATGACCTAACAAACATGAATATTTTGAGAATAGTAAGATAACAACTATACCACTTTAGCAGTCTAGAATACTAGAAATGATTTAATACCTAATAGTATTATGAGTTACAACCACGAGTGAGAATCGGAGATTGATTGCTTCAGCCTTGGAGCAATCAACAGATCGGAGCTCCATTAGATTCTCCAGCATGTACGTCACACGCTCAGTAGTGAACATACCCTTCAATCATATCGGGAGAGGCGGGATTAACTGAGATATTCAGACATGATTGGTTGAAGAAAACGAGCATGTTTCTAATTGACCAGATAGTGTAGCTGTGGATATTTAGGGCAGGTCCAGAGTGGTAATCGGCTTGCCCTGACAAAGCTCTTAGCGAAACGCCGCGTCGATACTGCAGCGTGCCTCGCTGTCTACCACTATGCTCCACTGTGATATACATGTTTGACTGTATGAATAACCAGTTAAAATCTAATGTGAAGCGTACAATGACAGCAGAGTCTATAGTAGACTTTTATGTGTTATGAACAATGTGCACATACTTGTTTCCTGTCTGATCCAGTATATAAGAAATCAATATGGGAACATTCTCCCACTTTATATATAGATGGGAGACAATAATATATCAGCAAATTTAGCCACCCATGTTTATATCTCTTTACTGTCAGTAAGATAGATGAGAGTATATATATGAATGAAACACTCAGTACCAATTTGCATACTCACTTCCCATAATGCACTTTTATTGAAATGATGCAGTGTATACTTCTATAAATGAAATTGTGCATTTTTTTGGGTTAAGTGATACATTACTTTTTATTCTCAATGTATGAGGACAGATGTGTGGAAATATTAACCACATCGGATACATAAAGAATATATATTCGTCATTATAATAATAGCATCTTGGGAGATCTATCAACAGTTCACTGATAAATACTGAGTGAAAAATAGATTCTCCTAGTATGATAAATAGTAGGTTCTTGATTCATTGAATAGAACTATTTATTACTACTAAAGGTAATGATTCTCCTTTGGGAGAATCATTTATTAATGAATTAATAGACATGTTTGAGATCCAATAAGTGGCACGTCTTATACATTGGACTAACAGATTTCTGTTACCCATTACTGGAAAGTGTACAGGACAATTTGAGTTTAATTAAATTAAAACACTGTCTTTGTTTAGCTATTAATATTAAAACTCATTGAACACTGGTTCATTCATCAGAAGGCGTTAGTTCTCTAGTATAGATGTCAATTTAGAATACTATAATTAGTTTAATTCACTGAATTCTATATAATATTGACACAAGATAGAGACATCTTAAAACGCCATAATAATTGTTGATGATATAATATTTGGTGAGTACAGCGAGGTTGCTGCATCATTTTAAAACACGTATTCTATACTTTTCCACTTTCTATATAATTTTTCAACCCAATTTTCGCTATTTTTTTTACATTATTTGAACTATAATAAAAGTTATGTTTTAATAAAATGGATTTCTAGTGCACCACTCCTTGGACATTTCAGTTTTTCTCCTTGTTCTTTCATTTGGAATCTCCTTTCTGTGTATGAGTTCACCGGTCCCTAGTGCTGTTGCTACTATACCGTAGCTACACTAAGCCAACTAATCTCTCCACTCGCTCTACCCATGTTATCAGAAGAGAGCCATAGTGATTGGTTACTCCCACAAACGCTGCTTTACACTACCCGGAAGGTACCACAAGTGATCTCCGTTTGGGGATCACGGCGGAGCGATCGACGGGAGTGTCAGGCAGCGTGGGACATACTAAGTCCTTCCTAAAAAGCTGGTGAGCTAATGGTGGCTATCTATCAAGATATATTATTTGACTCACCCGCAAGGTGGTCATGTGATGTCTTTATTTACACCACATGACCGGGAAAACCTAAACGTAACCATTATTCTAATTATAATATTATTGTACTTATTTATTGTGCTTTTCTGTATGTACATGTTATTATAGATTATTAAGAGTAAAATAGATCTGGCTTTCGGTTCCGGCTTACACATAAGGCAAAAAAAACCTTTTCAAGGCTAATTTTAGCCTCCAGCCCAGTGCAGATTAAGCGCTTACCTGACAGACCACTGATGAATAAATACCTGTCCGCTCCACCGCCGCCGAAGACTCCACAGACTCAGCGGTCGCAAAGACAGGAGAAGAGACGGGCAGATCCCAATATGGAGCCGGACGCCGAATCGTTCTCAGCCTCTCCAGCGGCAGCCTCCTTCACCACAGATCCCTCTCAGGTACACAAATCCCCTGACTCACCTATAACTTATGGGGATGTGGTAGAAGCTATCAGAACAACCATGGCACCCCTTCTCATGCAAGCAGTCACTGACATTACACAGCAGCTGCAGCAACTGCTCCCACCGTGTCTCTGAGACAGAACACAGATTAGGCAAAGCCTTTACTGATATATCCCATCTTAAGCACTCTGTCACTAAGCTAGAAAAATAGAATTATCACCTCTGGAACATAATTGACGACCTGGAAAACCGCTCATGCAGAAACAATATCAGACTGGTCGGTCTCCCAGAGTCTATCAAAGGTCCAGCAGTTTCAATTTTTGTTCATGAAACGCTTTCAGAAATATTGGGCATAAAATCTGAATGCCGTGATCTAGTGGTGGAACGTGTACACAGAGTGGGTATAGCTCAAGCCAATGCTAATGCTAGACCACGGGATACTTTGCTGCGCTGTCTAAACTTCCTTCACAAAATGTTTATTAGGAATGCGTCACGAAAAAAATACCTTCAATCACATGGGAAGGCTCCAAATTATTTATTTTCCAAGACTATTCAGTTGAACTTACGAGTACACGGAAAGCGTTTGCCCCTGTGTGTTCCCAGCTCATCCAAGATAAATGTAAATTTGCCTTGATATTCCTGCAAGACTCCGTCTCTTTGAAGGAGCTTCTTACAAAGATTTTCTTAACCCAGACGACGCCACCAGATATATCCGTGAGAAACGTGAGGCTCTCAATCAAGATATATCAGACTCTGTCTCCGATCCATCCTAAAAATTATAAAAGGGTCTTCATCTAAGTTGGAACCCCCAGGTCATGGCCCGGAATTAGTCCTCCAATATCTTCTTTAGTTTGATATACGGTTATATTAGACTTGTGAGACATTAATGTTTGTATAAAAATATTTAGTGCTCACTTTCTCGAGTATTACAGTTAGGTTATATTCGCTCTCATTTCTTACTTACGCTTTTTTTTTTATACTAACTTTTACACCAATTTTGGGCTTTGGTGTTCTTATAAGTGTCACTACTCTACGTTTAATTACTATACTACGACTTTGAAATATTAACATTTAATTTTGTTCAACTACCACGGCATAATAATACCTACTTTCATGTTAGCCTTAATGCTGTGGAGATTATAGCCGGTTAGAAATGAATTTTCTAATGATCCTCTACTCTTTTCTCCTGAAGTCACTAGTATACTATTTTAGTGCACTAATCATATGTGCTATCTGCTCAATTCTGCGTTATATTGTCAATGTCTGGTTTGTCCCTCTTTCCTATTGTGTTTCCCTTCTGTCCCCTTCCCCCTCATCTGCCGAAAGAATTATTGATTTAGCTGTTATCTTCCAATTTTTAGCATTAAGTTTGACATGGCTAACCTACGCATAGGGTCCTTAAATGTGGGAGGCACAAACTCTCCTGCAAAGAGGAGAAAAATTTTGATTTATCTTAACCGTCAGAAGATAGATATTGCCTTTTGCAAGAGACACACCTTAAGAATGATGAGGTAAAAAAACTACAAATGCTCAATTGGTCCTTGCTGGCTGCAGCACTTTACAATTCCAAGGCAAGGGGTGTTGTTATCCTTGCTAGGAAAAATCTGAATACATCAGTCCAGCAGGAAGTATCAGATCCAGAGGGGCGCTATGTCCTGGCTTCCATACAATACAACAACTCGAAATTTACCTTATGTAACATTTACGCGCCCAATACACATAAGAAATCCTTTTTCCAAAACCTTTTAGTTAAACTAAGTAATTTTAGCCATGAATCAATGATAGTCTGTGGAGATCTAAACTTAATTTCCTCACCCTACCTGGATCGGTCTAATCCCCCTACTGACTCCTTACATCTCCCTAAAGTGGGGGTACCGTTTTTCACTAATAAACTACAATTGGTTGACACATGGAGAGCACTACATCCCACTGACAAGGAGTATACCTGTCTCTCTGTGGCTCATAAGACACTCTCCAGAATTGATTATGTTCTTACTTCACATAGTTTATTCCCTAGAATATCTGGAGCTGAAATTGAACCGATCATCATTTTTGACCACGCCCTACTTTGGTTTGATTTGCAAACTAACAGGAACTCATTTTGAGGAACATCTGCAAGCTATGGGAGACAGATACTTATTCTCGGTAAATTACAAATTCCACAAATTTGGGAATAAAGCTGGTAAATTACTAACGAATTTGGTCAATGGTAATCGTACCCCTATGATAGTGCATCCCCTTCGGCTTGCCAATGGATCATTCACAACTTCAAATGGCCAAATACTTAAAATTATCTGTCTCTTTATTCAACAGTAGAGGTTACCCTCCCAATTAATTCTCCATCTAACCCCCTACCATAGCTTCTACGCCCCTTTCTCCTCCATCCTTCTCAACCCAATGAGGGCTCCCTGTCTGGTGCTTCTCTCTGGGACTCTCTTCCTCTTCCACAGGTCCCATTGGAGTTAATTCCAGAACTAACTTCCCCGATTGAAGAAGTGCTAAATACAATCAAATGGCTGACCTCCATCCTTCTCAACCCAATGAGGGCTCCCTGTCTGGTGCTTCTCTCTGGGACTCTCTTCCTCTTCCACAGGTCCCATTGGAGTTAATTCCAGAACTAACTTCCCCGATTGAAGAAGTGCTAAATACAATCAAATGGCTGAAACCGGCCAAAGCTCCGGGTCCTGATGGATTCTCCAGTGATTTTTATAAAATTTTAGCCCCAAAAATTGGAGAATCACTAGTAACAGTTCTAAATTCCATTATTTCTGGTAATTTTAGCCCACTTTACTTTAATTCAGCCATTATAAAAGTGATCCCGAAACCGGATAGGGATCACTCACTCCCTGAATCATACAGGCAAATATCCCTCTTAAATCTAGACTACAAATTCTATCCGAACACCTCAAACTGATTCTACACCATATCATACACAAAGACCAGACTGGCTTTATTTGGGGTCGCCACTCAGTAGTTAATATTAGGAAAATTATATCAGGTATTCATCATTTAAATAACCCTAATAATTCTTCCCCTGGGGCTTTGCTGGCTTTAGACGCTGAAAAAGCCTTTGACCTTGTTATTTGGTCTCACCTTTTCTCTACTCTTCGTAAATCTGGGTTCCCAACAGAATTTATTCTATCTATTAATTCCCTATATGCAGGCTCTTCCTCCCAAATAGTGTGTAATGGTATTCTCTCATCCTCCTTTCCCATCTGTAGGGGCACCAGACAGGGATGCCCCCTTTCCCCTCTCTTATTTGCCCTAGCAATCGAACCACTAGCAATAGCCCTCCGGTCCTCCCCCATGGTTAAAGGTATCACAATAGTCGTCAATTATAAAAGTAGCATTATTTGCGGACGACCTTATTTTGACTCTTACTGACCCAGTATCTTCTATTCCAGCAGCTATAGATATCATTAACTCTTTCAAAACAATTTCAGGATATAAGATAAATATATCCAAGTCTGAGATTCTACCCATAAATGATCCCTCTCATTCCCTCCACCAATCTCCGAAGCGAACTTCTTTTCATATAGCCTCGGAGAAAATAAAATACTTAGGTATACAAATCCCTTCAATTCTAAATAACATGTATAAAGAAAATTTCTCTGCTAAATTATCAATAATCATCTCTCTCATGAATAACAGGTACTCTCTTTCCATTTCCCTACTAATGGTGCATACACACGGTCAGATTTTTCCTTCAGATATGAACGATAACGATTTAAAAATCGTTCAGTCGTTCATATCTGAAGGAAAATTGTTCATATCTGACATGCCTGAACGATGGACGATCAACGATGCGCGTTCCCGATGGTCAGATAACGATTTCTGACATCTGATGTGTTTGCAGTCAGACTTGGACGATTCTATTCATTTTAATGCAGTCAAAAATCGTTCAATCGTTCATCTGACAAATCTGACCGTGTGTATGCTCCATTAGTCGTATGGCTATAATTAAAACCATTATATTTCCAAAGATTTTTTATACCATGCAGATGATACCCATCGCTCTTTCTCCTCCAGATATCTCCAGGTTTAACAAAGAGATGTCCCGCTTTCTCTGGCAAAATAAACGATCCAGAATCTCGAAACTAAAATTGCAAACTTTAAGAAGTAATGGTGATCTAGGGGCTCCTGACCTTCATCTATACTCCTTGTCAATCTTCTTTAGATACATAAGTGATTGGCTCTTAAATAAATCTATATATACAGATAGAGATCTTGAATTAGACATTTTTAAACCATTTGCACAAGCAGCTCTCAAAATTGACGGATATCCCACCCACTATAACATCCAACATAATATTTAGAGACACTTACTTGGCTTGGAGGAAAATACATAAAAAAGTTACAAACTAACTTCTTTAGCACTCCATTTATTCCGATATGGGGCAACCCAGCTTTCCCAACATCCTTGTCTAACTCTAATTTTGCACTATGGAGGAAAAAAGGTCTCTCCTGCACATCTCAAGTTTGATCCAGGAGGGAAATTATACTCCTTTATTGACCTACAACTGTATAACTTACCCAATTATCATTTCTATATGTTTCTCCAAGTTAGGTACTACGTTCAGTCCTTAGATAAAACTACTTATAGCTCATCATCCACCGATCCACTAACTTCCCTTTTACGAATGATTTCTCGAACCCCATATCACAATAAATATTTATATTCCTTATTATTAAACAATTTGTCCGACTCACACATTAATAATCTTTATTATGCATGGAAATAAGATATTCCAGAATTACTCTCACCTTCAGTCTTGACCTATCACTTTAATGATGCGTGGAAATGGCTTCAATCCGCATATCTTCAAGAAGTGCATTTTAGAACTATTTATAGATCATACATTGCACCAGCTCATTGAAAACATTTGGTTCTTAATGAGTCGGGAAAATGCTCGAAGTGTAATTATTACTCTGCAAAATTCTTCCATTCCTTTTGGGAATGTGGCAAAATCAGGAAATTTTGGCATAAGGTCATTAATTATATAAATTTCTCATTTGCTCTAAAACTCAAACCTGACCCACTAGCTTGCCTTTGTGCCAATTTAGCTAACTGGGACTTAGGTAAACATAAAATTTTTTATGTCCTATCATCACTATACTACTTACAATTTGCGAAAAAAATCATTCTCAAGCATTGGACATCTAAATCAGCTCAGTCTCTTAATGAAGTAAAAGTTAAGATATTACAACTCTTATATTTTGATAGGCACTCAACATTCCCAGACTTAAACAATAATGTAGAAAAATTCTACAAAAAAATGGGGTTTGTACATAGACTCTCTGGACAAAAATACCCAAGACCATATTGCACAAATTTTTGATTCTACAGACTGGTATCATTTACGCCAATTGACTTAAGTCTAATTGTACTCCCACAACACCCTTATATATTCATACCGATAATTTTACCTAGTCAATATGAAGAAAATAATTTCAAGATTCTGACAAGACCCCTTTCCTGCCCTATTCTCATGTGTTCTCCTTTGTCTACCCTTATCCACTACCCATTAAATAAGATTTACCTGTATACATTCTTCATATGTATGTAAACATTTCATAATTCCAGTTGTTGAGAAATTTAACATGTAAAATGTTATTTCTATTTGAATTTTTATTGATATTCTCTAACATTTTCAATGATAAAAATCAATAAAATAATTTGGAAAGAGTAAAATAGATCTGCCTCCTATATATACCATTGAGAAATGCAATGAAATGTAATACAAGCTAAATATAGCAGATAACCAACTAGGCTCCAGGTGTGCTAATTAGCAGCCATATTGGCTAGAGTATAAAAACTCAGTTCCTGAACATCTAAATCACCTTTGATAAAGCTGTGCGGAACACAGCGAAACACGTTAGTGGTATCTGCACCCCTGAACTTCCACTTTACATGGGACATTGACAGGAACGATCCTTTCACCTGAACCAGACCTCCCGTTTTTTTTCATCACCGCCACGAGTGCACTTGTCAACAGCCTTAACATTGGAGACGTATAGTATAACAAAGGTTTTGCCTTCCGACCATCAGGGATCCTGTTGTCATTTCTACATTGCATGATACCATTGGCTAATATACAGGACTCGTTGCTATATGGACGGTAATTATTACCAGTTACGACTGGACACTTACTCTCCTAAAGGCTCACCAACTATTGGAGGTCACAATAGGAACAGGAATTTCATTACCATTTTATCCCGAAGTGAATGTAACAGGGGTGCTACCATTGTTTTTATATTTTTATACATGAGTATTCTACCAGAAACAGTTTAATTGTATCATTGATTAATCATTATCATTTTATTAAAACTATTCATTTTATCCATTGAGAGAAATTAATATCATTCTTTCTTCTATTCATGCGCTGTTATTTTCTTTTAACTCATTTGTACATATTTAATCATTTATATTAAAATTTTCACCTTGTTGTCTAACCTATGTTTGATAGAACTGGTCTGACACCCCTTTATTGATCTAATATTTCCTTAATAGAAATTATATCCATTACAAATATTGAATATATATTTTGACAGCTTTACATTAGAGTCCAGTTAAGAGTTAACTCTTTTGCCAGATCGAATCCATTCAGACAACACCACAGCAATGCATCATTCATTCCCGAATATGGGACGCCCAGCTGGGTGGCAAGAATGAGGATGAGTTGCTTTAATCGGAGGGTATAGCTAAAGGATTATGTTGATTTATGATGTGTTTTTTCATGGAACGGAATTGTGGGAGGCTGTCTATCTAACTCGTCTGAAACATCATTATGAAAAATGGGACCCTTACTATGAGGATTTTAGCCAACTAGTAAGAAGATGCGATAGGATAGATCTCTTGGCCTCCGGGCGCAACCAGCAGATGCCTCGGGACTTCTCCATGGAATTAGGAGCCAATTTCTGAGCTGGTAGACTCTCCTTAAGTTCATTTTGATGTATGATATCATGTAACTTTTACCATTTGTTACCCTAGTTCAATGAGGCCTTTATCATTTAAATGGAGAAGTGGACACTGTAATCCAGTTTGGCTCAGATATGGCCCATAGGGCCTGTTTATCAGATTTTCAAATGCTCTGTGTCAAGGATTCATGTCTAATACCTTTTCAAACAGAACTTTTACTTTAGGGTCGGTTGCTATTCCAAGAATTATTGCATCTGCAATCTATGACCTGTCTGAACAGGCTGATATCTTTTAGATGTAATGAGGTTCCAGGACTCTCTAGATTCCACCATGTTCCGGGCTCTCAGGCCACTTATGTGAGCTCATTATCATAACTTCAGGTGTTCAAATGAGATCTGGAGTGAATAGCTGTGATTTTTCTACACTTTCTATGATCACGTCTTCTTATATTCCTCACATGATTTTGGACACAGGGTTATGCTTTTGATTTCTAATTCTTTAGGTCCCTGCAATGTCATTCATTTTCATTTCCACGCAGGCCATGTTCACTCAGAAACAATTTTTTCTTCAGGTAGGTTTAGAAAAACACCCTCTTTTTGTTCCGCGTACAGCTCCGTTGGTCCATTAACCCGGGTCAGATGTTAATTCTATACTTCTTTGTTCAAGCCTTTAGAGGATGTTAAACTGAAAATTATTTCTTGCAGAATGTCCTTTAATTGGCATTGGCTCTGGACTGGTGGGTAATGGTTTTAGATCTTCTCCATTATCGGTCTCCCAAGCTCATTTATCTTAATGACCGTGCGTAAATCTGTACCTAGTCATTTTACAGCTTTAGTTGGTTTTGGCCATCAAAATAAACTAGATGATTGTTGTTCCAATGATATTATACAGCTCTTAGTCTTCCCTCATTTTGGATGGTGTGCGGGCTATTTCTAATTTTGAGGCCTGTACAGTAGCTTTGTGGAATATAGATTCCTTGTTTGTCGTTGATGACGCTGCAAATCTTGACTAGTCTGCTTATAAGCAACCTTTATCCAGAAAGATAAGTATGGCCATCTGACAAGCATATGTTACTAGAGCCCGATATATTTTTTTCTCAACATTTTTGATACCTTTGTGAGATATTTGGGACGTCTCAAAAGTCTTAATCTTCCATGTCCATAAGAGGAGAATGTTGAAAATAGCATATTGGGATTTATAAAAAAAAAAAAAAAAGTTTTTGGATTCAACGGAGGGCACTAGACACCCTTCTAGAGCACTGCTTTACCCACTATCAGGTTTCCTTTCAATAAACTTTGTATGCATTATATAGTTGAGCATGTTTTCTATTCAGCATTTGCTGTCCATTTTTTTTTATTCCCACTTCATAATTATGTCTTTTAAATATGTTTACTTACCCTGGGGCTCCATTTCTCTAACTGGGGCTTTGGGGGATTAGAGAGGGAGGAGTCACTATCACAAAATTAGAAGTGTCCGCTCTACTCCAAAACATCTATACCCTAATGTCTTTATCTCCAGTGTCACCAAATAAATTTAAAGAAAGTGTTTTTAAAAGGTAAGTACAACATGTATTAATATAATTAATCTAATAAATATATATTAAATATATTTATTTTCAATATTTCAGTTAAACAATATGAATTTAATGAACCTAATTACTCATGAGAGATGAGGGACTCGCTTTTTGACAAGCTAGAATCCATAAAGTTTATATTTTTAATTTTATTTATATCACCAAGCCGTTATAACACAAAGTATCATTCTATTAAAACTATAAATTATTTATTAATTTTTATTTCTAAAACTCATGTAGAATTCTTACCCTAAGTTACAGTATATGTATAGTAATTTGTAAAATGTATCACCAATTAGGACTAGCACCCTCCTCCATCTTAGCACATCCTAAAATACTAGATCCTATTTATTGGTCATATAAATTTGGTGTTTGGGGTTCAAAATATATTAATAGGTCTTATATGTAGGTATGAAATGTTTAAAAATCTCTCATTTCTTCTTCTTCAGGGTCCACATGATGTACCTTGATGTATGTAGTTGGAGAGATCCATTGCACCAAACAGCTACAGCTCTAAAGCTCCCAGCTTGCACTAGTCCTCCTCCCTATATGCCCTGCCTCCAGCCACAGGCATTCAGGGTTTTTTTTTGGTGTGCAGCAAGCATCCGTACCTGTTTAACAGCGGAATGGCCTAGGCAGTCCCAGGCTTTTTCTTTTATAATTTACCTTAGTTTTTTGAACTTCTGAAATTAGCAGTACTAAGCGCTGAAAAGGCTGCAAGTACTGCGGCTCCTTCTACCACCGCCAATGCCGAAACGGCTGTACTGCTATATGCCCTGGGGATTTCGGCAGGTCTCAGCGAGGAATAGCTAGTGGCGTCACTGGGGTCCGGACTGCGATAGGATTCAGAGATTGCAGGAAAGCGATTCCTCATGAGGGGAATTGTGTGCAACGCAGTCCAGGCCTCCGGTGTAGGAAACGCACCGGTGGCGGCTGCAGGTGAATGCCTAGTGTAGCATGTACTCACTAAGGCAGCCAGGGCCATATCATCTATCACCAGGGATGGGTAGTAGACGTACTAGAGCACACTAGTTAACATCTACTGCTGTGAGGCCAATGTACCCGTGCCATCAAAATTTCAGCTTAGGGGAGGTAGGCACTCCCCTGGCCGACAACTTCCAGTTACAGATGCCATCTGGATTGCTACTTCTGACTGCTCCGTGTATGAGAAGCTCGCAGTTCGCATTTGTGGATACTGCTGCAAGCTGGTTGTCTCAGAGGTCTGGTCTGTCTCCCTGTATACCTCTCCTCTGGGTCTGGTATATAGCACTCTATATCCTACCAATACCCCTGCGGACTGGTCAGTTGATTCAGAGTCCATTTGCAATTGTATGTACTTATGCATTGCATGTGACTTTCATTCTAGCTGCTGTATATATACTGTCAGTTATATCTATCACTGTGTTTCTCCTCATCCCTCTGAAAAGGTGTGTGGTGTTTTTCATTTGTGAACAGGGTCACATTGCATTTATACTGTACACCTTTTACTGGTCACATTTGCCATGTTTGTAAAGGCGAGAAGGATGAGCCTCCGATGCTGAAGTCATGTAGATCCCGTTTTGCAGGCCTGTTTGAACAGGATTTTGTGCAAGATGGGTTGTGTAGTGCCTGTTGCAAACAGCCACCTTTTCTATCTTGCACACCTGCACCAACACAAGAGCCATCCTGCGAGGCCTATAGGTCTCAGGTTTTGTTGCATTTGGTGGACAGGGCCGCAGCGTCTCATGCTCCTGCCACCATACTGCCTCCTGCTATGGGATACCCACAGCTGTTGCATCCTTCTATGTACATGTCCCCTATGAAACCCTGTTGGTTAGATTCTTCGGCTCACTCTAGTTAGAGTATGCTGCCGTCTATAGCCCCTTAGCAAGTGGCGCAGGTGAATAGACCAGTAGTAAGTAAGCAGGGCCATAAGAGAGGTTCTCTTCAGACATTGTCTCAGGATTCTGACTCAGCTTCCTCATCACAATCAAGATTCTGGGTCTTACTCAGTGGAAGAAGACCATCAAATCCTTTGTGGATGTCCCTTCTCTGGTGAGAGCGGTTAGATCTGTCGTCAGTATAGAGAAAGAGGAGGTTCCGCCGAAATCTAAGACTCTGGTCTTCAGGCGTCTGAAGGTGGCTAAAGATTATTTTCCTCAGTCTGAGCAACTGACAAATCTCATGTCTGAAGCATTTCCAAATAAGCATTTCCTTACTATAAGGAATTTAACCTCTCGATATCCATTTGCTCAGGGTGAATGTAGCAAATGGAAACTTCCTCCAACAGTAGATGCTCATGTGACTAAACTGAGCAAAAGCTCTACGTTGATAACTAATTAAAATCAGTATTTTGATTATCTGGGACTATTACCTGGACAGCTATGGCTGTAGCCTGGGTAGCCAAGGCTATGGAAGAATAGACAAAGTCTCTGGAGGACAGCATGCCTAATGCTACCAGAGAACATCTGTCTTCCCTCTGTCAGATGTGAGAAGCAGCCATGTATATGGGGAAAGCGGTCATTGACGCAGGTATCGGCAGCTACGGTTGCAGATCGTAGAACCCATTGGCTAAAAACCTGGAAGGCGGATACAGGTTCAAAGAAGGCCCTAGAGTCCTTGCCTATTATTGGGAAGGTACAGTTTGGACCAGAGCTGGATGACATAGTGTCTTCTCTGGCAACGTCTAAATCTGCTGGGTTGCCATCTACGACTACCCCTAAATATAGGCAGTCGTTAGCTCAGTCCTTTCGGAAACAGAGTAGGGCAAAGCAACAGTCCTCCTCCAGGATAATTTCCACAGGAAATGGCAGACCAAGAAATCCTGGTAACCAAGCGTACTGCTTCCAAGCCAGAGGGTAAGCCCACTGCATGATGGGGCAGGTCTCTCCCTGGGGGGCCTCAGAGTTTTAGGCCGACTTTTACAGTTTTCTCAAGCCTGGCATCAGACTACGACAGATGCCTAGGTTCGAGAGGTGGTCTCTCAAGGTTACACCATCACGTTCCCAGGTGCTGGGATACATGGTATCCACATTCGATACGATGGCCTATGCCCAGTTCCACTCCAGGTCCCTGCAGCAATGGATTCTGTCTCATGGGGATGGTCAGTATCATCGGATAAAGTCTCAGATGATCCTCATCTCACCAGAGGATCGGCTCTCCCTCGCTTGTTGGCTGGAGACGACACATTTAGACATGCATCCAATGTGGGTCCAAAATTGGGTACTCCTCACCACAGATGCAAGTCTACAAGGATGGGGAGCGGTGACAGGGCATTTCAGGGGAAGGTGGACGACTCAGAAAAGTCACCTACTGATAAATATCTTGGAGCTTCGTGCAGTGCACAGAGCGCTCAGTCTGGCGAAGGACCTTCACGGCCGGCCTGTCCAGATTCAGTCCAACGTGACCGCAGTGGCCTACATCAACCATCAGGGAGGCACACGAAGTCCGGCAGCCATGAGGGAAGTGGCGAACATTCTGCTGTGGGCAGAATGCCGTCTTCCAGCAATCTCTGCAATATTCATCCCAGGAGTCCTCAACTGGGAAGTGGACTTCCTATGTCGTCAGGACATACAAGCCGAAGAATGGGCTCTTCATCTGGATGTTTTTTAACTCCTGGCTAACAGGTGGGGACTACCAGAGGTAGACCTCATGGCATACCGCCACAACCACAAGTTCCCCAGGTACGGGTCCAGAACGAGGGACCCCTCAGCTGCCTTCGTGGACGCTCTGGCGGTGAGGTTGGCACACCTGTTTCGTCCAATCTCCCTCCACTCAAGAGTTGTCAGAAAGTTCAAGCAGGAAGGCGGCAGGTTAATACTAATAGCTCCTGCCTGGCACAGGAGACATTGGTTCACATATCTGCCATGTCTATCCATAGACAATCCACTTCTACTGCCTCTACAACTGGATATGCTAGTGCAGGGTCCCTGCCTATATCCGGATTTGCTTCAGCTGGCTTTGACAGCGTGACTCTTGAAGGCTTCCGTCTTAAAGGCCAAGGGTTTCTCTACTTGTGATCCAGACAATGATGAGGGCAAGGAAGCCGGCTTCAGCCCACATCTATCACAGGATTTGGCATTCATATTTTAGTTGGTGTTTCTACAGAAAATTACACTAAGATTTTCAAGGTTTCAAGAGTACTTGCTTTTTTGCAGGCTGGAATAGACTTAGGTCTTCTCCTGTCAACCTTGAAAGTTCAGGATCCTGTTTTGTAAGTTTTGTTTCAGTGCAGAAATGCTCCCCTGGCAGATTTAAGAACATTTTTGCAGGGGGTTCTCTGACTGCATTCTCCATTTGTCCCACTCAGGGCACTGCAAGCTCCCCCTTTTGAACCCTTGGATAAGGTGGACTTAAGATAGTTGACAGCAAAGACACTTTTTCTCCTCGCTATCTCCTCAGCTCAGAGTTTCTGACTTGCCAGCTCTGTCATGTTGCTCTCCATATTTGATTTTTCATCAAAATAGAGCTGCCCTTCATAATAGGATGGATATCTTCCAAAGGTGGTTAGCCGTTTCCATTTAAACGAGGAAATTGTAGTCCCAGCATTTCAGTCTTTAAACCTTTCTACAGGTGATGCTTCCCTGGATGTAGTTCGAGCCCTTCGTATCTATGTGGATCGTGCCAACTCCAACAGGAAATCAGATTCGCTCTTTGCATTATATGGGTTTCACAAACAAGGCTGGCCAGCAATCAAACAGACGCGCTCGCTGGCTGCGTATGACTATTTCTCAAGTTAATACACAGGCTGACCTCTCTGTTCCTAACAACGTGACAGCACATTCTACTTGGGCCGTCGTGGGCATTTAGACATGGCGCCTCGGCTGAACAGCTGTGTTAGGTAGCCACTTGGTCTTACGTCCATACTTTTATCAAATTCTATGCATTTGATACTTTTGCCTCCCAGGAAGCTTCCTTTGGGTATTGGATTCTCCTCTCAGCTCAGGAGTGTCCCCACCCTTAAGGAAACTGCTTTAGGATGTCCCAAAGGTATATCCTATAGACTCTGAAGAAAATAAAATAACATACCTTAGTTAACTCTTTTTCTTTGAGGTCCATAGGGTCCATAGGGCACCCACCATCAGTTGGGATCAGTTCTTTGCTTTTTTGTATCACTGATACCCTCTTCGTATTTTGAGTGTTTCTTGGGTACAATGTACTTCCTTCTCCACTTTCTGCTTCTTTCAGTTAGGCTTAATTACAAACTGAATGCCTGTGGCTGGAGGCTAGGTATATGGAGAGGAGGACCAGTGCAAGCTGGGAGCTTTAAAGCTGTAGATGTTTGGTGCAATGGATCTCTCCAACTACAAACCCCAAGGTAGATTCTGTGGACCCCATGGAACTCGAAAAAAATGAGTTAACAAAGGTATGTTATACCATAACTCTTATTTTCAGATTGTACGCTTAGTCTTTGGCTACAGGTGTCAATCACTAGCAGAGTGGCAGTTTGTATATATGTATATATATATATATATATATATATATATATATATGTGTAGTTTTGTTTGGACCAGTTTTTATTAATTTTTTTTTAAATATTTCTGAGACACACGAGAGACACTGACAGAAATGTAATTATGAAAAATGTACAAATATATGGATATAGGGGATGGCTACATCATGAGGAAAACTAATTGAATCATTTTTAAAAATGTAGTTATCTTTTTCACATATACTTCTATATTCCAAAATGATATGCAAACTATTAAAATATAACGCAGTTTTAAAACATATTAATTATGGATGTAATCTTCGAACCATATGGGCTTCTCTACTTAGAGTGCGGAGAGTGTAATCTAATATGAACCCTACCAGCATCCACCTACAGTTCGTATAACCATTTACACTTGCAAATATGAATGGCTAAGAGGCTTCTTGATTATAGAACTAGAAGCCAAAACACAACAAAGAGCAGCTTTTACTAAAAAGAGCTGTCATTTGCTTAGATGATCATGCATGCCGATGTTAAAAATCTTGTATACATAGCTTATCCCCCAGTTTTAGAAAAGGTGACAGCACATTATACTCGGTCTGTAGGGCCATCTTGTGAGATTAAAAGGGGAGCCTCTGCTGAAAAATTGTGCCTGGCAGCCACATGGTCATCTGTCCGGATTTCTCTTTGTTTCTACGCCTTTGAAACTTTTGCCTATCCTGATGTTTCCTTTGGGCGATGAGTTCTTCTTTCTACTCAAGAACATCCACACCCTTAGAAGAACTGCTTTAGGTCATCCTCATGATATCCCTTTTGATCCCTAAGGAACCTGCTGAATAAAGTTTAAAATTTAGGTACACTTACATGTGAAAACTTTTTTTGTATGTGATCCATAGGGTACACAGGGCACCCACCCTGACGCACCAAACTGCTTTGGGATAATTTTTTCATTTGGGCCATATAAAATCCCTCGCCGGGTGTTATTTTTTTTCTAGGGTAAAAGTGCTCTATATATGGCAACGGGTGGGGTATATGTGATGTAGAACAAGAGGCACTCCAAGCACATTATCCACATGGTATCCTTGTGAACCATTTCAACCTTGACGTTTAAGGGTTATCACTGCAAAGAATAACTTAAATCTTGTTTCATATGTTGACTCAGAAAGGTATATTGAAACTAGTAATAAGATTTTGGAAAATATTAAAAGTTACAAATATCTTAATGATTCATAGAACATTATTTTCTAAATATTATACGATGTAGAAAATAAAAAATCTGTGATAAACATAATTTATTATTTTTTGCTAATGATCTTCTATAACAAAAAGTAATCTACGCTATTTCTAAGTCTAGCATATGAACTACAATATTTTCAATTTTATTAGCCTTTTTTAATTTTTGTACTGATTTTTGTATGCAAAATTTTTATTAAAAAATAAATGATAACTTTGTTAACTACTCAATTATTTTGTAAATTGATTTATACATTTTCTTTTCTAAGCTAGTTTATAAATTGTATTTAATGTACAAATGTTATTTGAGATATGAAAAAAACATTGTATTTTAACAGAATATCTTTCCTAAAGGGATGCGGAAAATCAGAGTTGGAAAAATACCAAGGAAGTCATGTTTACACAATATAAAATGTTTGAAAATGTAATGACATTTTATTTACTAACGTTCACATATTTTCAAAGTTAAAAAAACATATATAAAAATAAACCTAAAAAAGTTATTGGTATGTTTTCACAAATACCAAAATTAAATTTACTTATTGCTTGAAATATTGTTCAAAATTTGCTAAGGTAAAAAAAATTTAATCTCTAATTTTGTCTATACGTTTAAAGATTTAAGCCTTGCATTATTACAAATTTGTGTTTAAAGTTGTTTAGAAAACATACTAAGTCTAATTTTCAAATATTGTTTAAGATATTTTAAAGAAAAATTATAATATCAAATTGAAAACAAATTTGATGTTATTTACAAAAATATATCATAATTTGTGTTTTTGAAAAATCTATAAATAGCACAAAATAATATATTTCAGGATGTAATCGTAATAGAATACGATATTTTTTCCTTATCAATAAATATATTTTGTTTGGAAAATTAAGTGTATATTTTTTAAAGGTAAATTACTGAATATTATTTATATATAGAATTGTGTTACATAAAATGAATTTTCATATTAAACTTAAATTGGTTATAAAAAAAATTATATGTGTTTTGCGGCATATCTATGCTGATATTTGCAAACTTTAAAAATTGAACTATATCGTTATTGTTCACTTTTATGTCTAAAGGATATCTCTTCAACTACTAGTGATGCGTACTCCTGCTTAGTTTACGATAAAAATATTCACATGCATTTGAAGGGCAAACTGTAGATATTCTCGTTATTTACACCTGTGTGTATATCTATCCTGATGCCGCACAATGTTTCAATTTAGAAACAATAGGAAAGAACGTCTAGACTCTTTATTGATTGTACATCTTTGAATATTGATGTCATAGATGAGTACTTGGATAATGTTATGAATAAGTTAGAAAGAGTGATGATCAAAGAAAGCAAGTTATGGTGTGAGATGGCTATGTTGGAAAGATACATATCTCACCAATTAATTCCCAAAGGATTAAAAATAGAAAAAATAGAGCCTCATTTGTAAGAGAATCACAGGATTTTAGAAAAGATTGGGAATTGATCATAAAAATTATTCTGAATTTGATAATAGAGGAGAGGAGGGATTTTCAAAAATTAGAAGAGATTGAGATAAATAAAACATTAATTGACCCATTCTTAGAACTAGCTGAATATAAAGAAAGAGAAAAAGTCATAGAATCCAAGCTGATGTGAATGGAAAAATGTCTGAGAGAAAATAAATGTAAAAAATTTCAAAGAGATAAAGATTCTTTGAATGAAGGGTTGATAGCGATAAAGGGACAGGAAAAATTCTCCTCTAAATCCTAATTAGAATCAAGAAGAAAATGGGGAAGGAAAGAAAATATTGGAGATTTTAGAACACCAACCAATCAGTACAAACCATTAGACAGAAGTACGTCCAAAAGACAGACTTTATGCCCCATTCCCGGAGTGGAGACATAAAACCTATAATAAGGGTAATTACAATTATAGACCACCATTGATTCGAAGAGAATATACTGAGAAGGAACAAGTGTTTCCGATTCCATTAAAAAAATAGATTTAATGTCTTAGAAAAGGTCTCCTCTTCTAATTATCATTTTTTAGAACAGGAATAAAGAGGTTAATATCAAAGGTAAAGAATATTAGAGGGAAAAGAGGGGGAAAAAAGACATAAATCTAAAAGAAAAAAAAACAGAAAGATCAGGTGGAAAACATCATGCAGACATCTGGGGATAAACAAAATGAAATGCAGGTGTGAAATGTGAAAATTTTTTATTTAAGTTCTCACATATTACTACAATATGAAAGAACATTACTGCATAGTTTTTTATGCATTGTATATTCATGTTTACATAAGGTTTATGCACTGTGTCACGTGTATACCTTATGTTTACAAAGTGTTTAATAAATGCAAACTATATTTCAAATGTAACAAGTGTTGTACCCACCTTCTTGAAAAAGTTGGATATCCTTCATAGAGGAGCGCAAATAATTGATCACAATATTTTATTTGTATATGATTGTTAGAAGTAAGGGTTTTTTTTCTTTCCTTGTGGTTCTAAATTTGCTGCATAGTTTACTGCGCAAACCCACAATCCACCCATATATCTATTATTATTTAGAGAATGCAAAATCATCATTGGCTACAACTGGTGATAACTGGAAACATAAATTATGTCCCATTGTTTAAAATCACATGACAATTGCAGTGAGCATTTTTAGAGCTATAACAAATGGTGGGAGGCTAGAAATAGATTTACACACTAAAAAACAATAGGCCAAGAATTATAGTCTGCTGTCATTAAAGAAAGTGACCATTGGCGTTTTAGATCGTTTATGCAACATCACCTTGTATTTAGCAAAGCATAAATTAGCATGTAGAGGCTCCTCAGATCATCTCCTTACCCCAAAATATGGAAATTTCTTGGGTCTGGTAGAATTGGTCAGTAAATATGAGGCAACTACTGTATGTATGAGCATGTACGGTATATACTTTCTAAAGAAAGTAATGTAACTTACTGCAGCAAAATAATTCAAAATGAAATAATTTCATTACTGGGTTCTGCAGTACAACATAATATACTGACATTTGCCAGAACGGCGAAGTACTTCAGTTTAATTCTTGACTGTACTCCTGATGTGAGTCACTTAGAGCAACTTTCTTCCACTTACATATCCAATACCACCGTAAATGTTCTAGAACATTTTATTTCCTTCAAATCAGTTGAAGAATCGACAGGTCAGTCTTTGATGTTACACAAAAGTTATTAGACAATTTAAATTTGGACCTTGTTAACTGTAGAGGATAGGACTATGATAATGACTCAAATATATATAGAAAAACAAAGAAGTAGAAGCAGATATTTCACAAATTAATCCACAGGCATACTGTATTCCTTGTGGCTGCCACTCTTTAAATTTAGCATTCAGTGACAGTGCAACTTTCTGTTCAGAGACAATATCAAATTTTAGAGTAGTCCAAAGACATACATACACTATTTTCAGGTTCTTTTGGAAGAGGGAAACTTTTAGTTGATACCGTGCCAAACTGTACAGTTAAGTCACTATACACACATAGTTACAACACACCTTGGTAGAGTTGTTTAGATTGCTTAAAACCTTTAAAATATCAAACAGTTAAAATTCATAATGCTTAAGTGACTGTCAATGAAGCAGGCTCATCTGATCCTGCCATTAAACAGGTCGCTCAAGCACTAGCTACTCAGATATGTAATTTTTCTTATTTGGTGCTGCTTACGACTTGATATGACATTTTAGAACAGATAAATATTGTCTGCAAGATTATGCAATCAAACACAATGCATCTGAGTTCAGTAGTCCAGCTATTAAAAGCATGCACTGAATATATTATAAACTAAAGTATATAAATTCATATGAACTGACAGAGATGGAACAAAAATTATTGAACAGAGGATTAAAATTCGCCCCCACAAATGCTGCTAAACCTTTCCATGTATTCATCGATTTACAAAGGTTTTTGAGGAATTATCCTTAAAAAAAAGATAGAGGAAGCTATCACAAAGTAAAAGTAGATCCAAGTTCCAAAAGAAATCCACATTTAACCCTCTTGGAAGCAGGGGTTGGTTTGTGGAAACATTTGGTAAAGTGATTGTAGAGGATTTGGAAATAATGTGTGATGGTAAGGGAAGAGGAAAATATGAGAAAATATCCTGCAATATCTCCAAAGCAAAGAAAGATGCTATGAAAAATCTTAAAGGTAATAAAAAAAATAACTATAAACTCAGCAGATAAGGGGGGGGGGGTGTTGTTATCATGAATAACACTCTGTATGAGAAGAAAATTCAGGATTTACTGTCAGATACAAATACATATGTACCTTTAAAAAATAATCTAATTGTAGAAATTAAGAAAAATCTTTGTGAAATGGTGGACAAATACACTTTAAAGAGTGTGCTGTGCGACAAAGAAAGGGATTTTTTTAAGATTGAAAATCCTATATTGCCAGTGATTTATGGGCTCCCCAAGGTCCACAAAAATGTAGAGGACTCCCCTTTATGTTCTATTGTAGAAGGAATTGGTTCGATCACATCTAACCTGTCTGAAAAGATCATTTTTTTTTACAGCCTACTGCCTGTAAAGGTAAAGCTTACCTCAGGGATACAACAGATGCCATTAACAAATTAAAGGAAATGAGAGAGGGGGATTTGTTAATTACAGCTGATGTGGCATCTTTGTACACAATTATTAAACATAATAGGGGCCTTCTAGCAGTTCAGGAAGCACTCCTTAGAGATACTTTGGATTTGGATACACAATTCATTTTGGAGGGTATAGAATTTATTTAAAAGACAACCACTTTGTCTTTAAGGAGAAACATTATATACAGCACTCTGGTACGGCGATGGGCATGAGGTTCGCCCCCAGATTCGTGAATATATTCATGGGCTTATGGGAGGAGCACCATGTATGGCAGGAGTTGGGGATGTGTCTCACGTCATACCATCAATTGATTATATCACACTGGTATGGAGAGGGGGTCTGAATATGTTTGCTGTTTTCCAGGAATATCTAAATAATAATGATTTCGGGGTTGTCCTCACATATAGGATTAGTGAATTGCAAGTTAATTTTTTGGACTTAACAGTTTATATTAAAAGGTCAAAAATATGTACTGACAGCAATATTTTAATAGGGATTGATAGTAGCCATCATCCCAGTTGGTTAAGGGGGTGCTGAATGGACAATTTCACGAACAAGGCAGTATATAAGGAGCAGATACGTCCCCTCAAAGAACAATTATTAAAGGATACAATAAAAATTTGATAGATAAAACCCTTCAAAGTATATATATATATATATATATATATATATATATATATATGATCAAAAGGAAAGATCTTCTTGAAAAGAAAACCAATAACCAGGATAAAGATTTCCCCACGTCATTTGTGACTACCTTTAATAAAAACTATTAAGGGTTAGAAGCTATTCTAAAAAAACACTGGTATATTTTAAAAGCAGACCTCATTTTGAAAGATGAACTTCTAGAGAATCCGGAGGTACTATACAAAAGAACGCCAAATTGAAAAAATGTTTTAGTGAAAGTGCATTGTCCCCAGTGAAAAGAAAGGGTACTAGAATAACCACAAATAGTTTCTTTAGATGTGGTATGTGTATTGTTAATAATTAAGGGAATAAAATGGATAGCTTTGTATCAAGTGTTACAAAAAAATGTAACTTGTAACAGCAAGAATGTTATATATTTGATACAATGCAGCTGCAATAAGCAATATATGGGAAGAACAAGTCATCCCTTTAAAAGACGCATAGGGGAACACTTGAGAAAAGCATGTAGGGGACTAGAGACTCATTGTATGGCTTTGCATTTCAAGACTGCACACAATTTCTCCATAAGAGATATAGTGAGTTCCAAAGCTACTGAATTAGTGGAGAAAAAATGGAGACAGGGTGATTATAATGCTACTGTATGTTAGCACGTGCAGAAATGAAGTGGTTTCATGAGCTAAAAACTTTGCAGCCAAAGGGATTAGGTGGATGAAGTGTTTTTTGTGAATATATGTTTGATTAGGATAAATATGTAGCATTTATTGGATTTTTTTACTAACTGCTAATGGATTTATGTATAAAGTTTTTTGTAATCAATATCTGGGTAACATGTATATTGCATAACAATGTCGGGAATGAGTATACCGGATCTGTAGGGAGGTACAAATTAATGTCCTTGACTCAATTCAGCTGTGCCTTGACAAAGACCTGTGCAGGGTGGAAACGCGTCGGCAGTCAGCAGAATTTAGTCTTTTATGTTCATGAGGTGATCACTAGTGGAAGATTCAAAATGAGAGGGTGAACAGAGCCAATGGACAGTTGCTGCCGGCGAGAGCTGCTATAGAGGGGAGAACCAGACAGACGAGCAGTTGCGGATGAGAGATTCGACAAGTGGGTGAGAGATGCTGAGATGTATTAACCATCGCAGAGCAGGAGCGAGAAACAGCCATGGGTGAGAGCCGTGGGGACAGTGGGATCGAGTGTGCAGGTTACAACTACCATCCTGAAATTACATCGTCCGGGAGTTATAGGAGTTGAGCGACGAGTGTACACCACTAAAAGTGCCTGCTATTTCTGGAATTCCCTCACAGATCTGGTGAGCTCTGTCCATATTTTTTCATGATGAATAATCTGCATATGTAATATAATAGAAGGACTTGTGTTTTGACTCTTTATAGAAGGATTTTTTAATAAAGACATTTTATTTGCTACATATTTGTTTTTGATACATTTCATTTGGATTCATTTGGTTAAGACATGGATCTGAAAAGGAGCCTTTCAAAGATATTAATTGATATATCTGAATATTGGGTCGAGACTTTGATGTGAAAAAAAGCTTTCTATTTTTACAATTATTCTTTGTCTGATGGGGTTTATTCCAGTTATATGGCAATTTATGTGACTGATATAAGGTGTGAAGAGCATTCAAAGGAGACTAGATATTGAAATATAGTGCTGCTGGACTAACAATTTGGGATGGTTTTGAATAAACTTCTCCTGAAGTCGAACCTATTTTTGTTGAAAAAGGCTGCAGCATAAAAAAAGAATATTTGAATACGAGAGCCAGGAATTGCCTTTGACGAATTCAACTAGCAAAACACACGTGTTCAATATAATACTAGATAATGCAGTGTCCTCACTGACTGAGCGGTTTGACCAAATCCACGAATTTCAGGAATCGTGGGGATTTTTAGTTAATATTTTATGTAATATTCCAAAATTTTAAAAAAAGGTTTAGAAGTTAAAAAAAATATTGGCAAAATTTGGAACTTAAACTTAAAGATGGAGTTAATTCAGATATAGATAGCACATAATTATGCAAGAATTGTTTTCAACTAAAAGCCTGCTTCTAGAGCAGTTTTTCCCAACCTTCGTCCTCAAGGCACACTAACAGTCCAGGTTTTAGTGATATCCATGCTTCAACACAGATGGTCAAATCAAAATAACTGCAGTACTTGTGCTCAAGTATGGCTATCCTTAAAACCTGGACTGTTGGTGTGCCTTGAGAACCATGGTTGGGAACCCCTGCTCTAGAGTATGTTCATACCCCATTAAACATCTTACATTTTTTTAAACTAAATTGGCTCCAAAACGTTATACCAAATCTGTGGATTGATTTGAGTTTACTGTTAACAATCCCAGTAAGCGGAGATTCAGCAAATTAAAATTAATAAAAACATATCTACGGTCAACAATAAGTAATGAACAACTGAATTCTTTAGCACTACTCTCAATTGAAAATGCCATTGCTCAAGAGATTGATATGGCAGAAATAATTACAAATTTAGCGGACTTAAAAGCTTGGAAAGTTTTTAATGTTTAAAAATGTAATATAAATATTACTTTAAATATTTTGGTGGTGATTCAATTGATCGTGATGTTGAATAACCCCGGGAAGGAGGTCCCGAAGCTATTCAATTCACCAGCCTAAGTCCTTCTAGTCGGTCTTAACAGCACACTGTTAAGTTTGACTAGAAGAACTTAAGTCGGAGAATGCCGGTTAGTGCGACCAAAGCAGGGTAGGTGTTTAGTTGTGAGGACCGGCATTTTCTAACTTAAGTGCCGGCCGGGCTGCTGTTAGCGCTGCTCTAAGCTGCAAGACAGCATCATGTCCGGCACTTTAGTCGAATTTCTGCTCTCACCTGAGGGTGTGAGCTGAAATCTTCCTTAGTCAGCTTAACATCGCAGTCAATTGAATGGGTTGAGTACGGGATGCAAGCACTCGGGATCCTGGCAGTCAGAACCCTACCCTTAACCCTCCCTCCTGGCAGCCTAAACCTAACCCTTCCCCTTAGTGACTAAACCTAACCCTACCTCCACTACTTACTGTCGGGATGCCTGCGTTCGGGATTCTGGTGATGACATTGAGTAAATTTCTGGAATTTTACTCTAGCATACAATTGTAATAAATATTCTGAGTTCGTCTTTTTTTAATACACATTGTCTAGTAAAGGCCTCGCCAACATCAGGTTCTTAAAGTGTTAAATGTGACACAACATATTCCAGCATAGCCTGACACAGTGTAACCATTTGAAAAAAACAACATTCTGCTAAGACATGCAGGCCACTTGTACAGCCACTAGTTATGAAGGTCTGACTTAAAAGTTGTAGCAAGTTTATCTAATGTATTATAGCTGAGTGAACTACCCAAATAACTGTATTTTGAAATGTTTATCCCCTATAGCACGTTTTCAAAAAGTGTGATGTTGTATTGTAACATACAACAAATGGACATGTCTCTGCATAAAGTGTATTTTTCAAATTTATTCAATGTACACACACTTTAAGCAGCATACCTGTTGTGTATCAACAGTGTGATTAACTGAATTACTTCATAAGGAAAATGTAGCTCTATATGGTCAATAGTAAATCATTTAAATAGTTATGTTTCAGATGTTGAGTTCAGCACAAAACATGTGTGAATATGTACATTTATTTCAAATTATCAATTTCTCCACACAGCCCAAAAGAAATTCTGCCCATAGGCCTACGCCCACATAGCAGCATGGTGAGGATGAAGAGGCAGCAGGTACATTTTTAAGCAATGTTTTATTAAAGAGGATCAACAATAAATTAGTTGTAAACAAATCTCTTTAGGGCCTTCTTCTACACCACCGGCACCAAGACCCAGGCTTTCTGTGGTGGCATCCAGGCCCTCAAGCACCATCATGGAGCCCTCGGAGATGGCACTCCATTTACCGCAGCTTCTTGGTGAGTCTGTTGGCACATAAAAAACACGTTATCATTGCACAAACACTTTCACATAAAAGTAAGCACCGTACTGATTGGTTTAGCACAACTTTTGACCAACAATACATGCTAATATTTTTTCTAAGGCATTATAAAAGCATGAACATAAAACATACTTGTACAAAACCATTAGTACACCGCAGACGTATTATTGTAGTGGCCCAAATAAATCACACAAAAGCAATGTTTTAATATAAATGAATTAAGTAATATTTCTCAGAAGTACTGCTTTATTCCATAAGATATATTTGTTATATATATTCAACAATATATTTGTTGTATATATTCAACAAACATATACAAGTTACAGTATATAGCAATAACAATGCAGGCTATATTTTAATGTATTTGTTTATTGTGGTGTACAATGGCACTTGTTATATAACACCACCAACATTAAATTGTAATACTGTAAATGTGTAGAAATTATTTTGTTTTTAAACTAAAAAACTTACACAATTCTCATCATTAGTTTCAGAGGAGACACCCAAGGGGACCAACAGCCATGATGTCATCTGAAATGGAAGTAGACACCTTCACTTTCAATTTGCAAGCCAGCGCACCCCCAGTGATGCCAACACCACCAGCAAAACAGTTCAGCGAGACATCAGAGCCACCACAGAACCGTGAGCAAAAGTTTTGGAGTACATGGTCACAGCATCAAAGCCAACAGCTTTACTGCTAACAAAGGCAAGTACAACAAGTAGTTGCCAACACAAAAAGCAGCTAGTGGATTAATCGCAACATTACACACCTCACAAATGAAATAACAAGAGTGGGAAACACCTTAGACCAAATGAGGGCAGATGATAATAGATTCCATTATTTATTCTTAAGACTCATGAAAAATTATCAAAAATTTAACCAGACCTATATATATATCTTCTAGAGTCCGACACTCGACACCTCTGGGGACTCCCAAAAGTCGCAATAGGTGTGGGTCACAGCGTAGAGGCTCTATATCATCAGCTAGGTGTCAGCTGTGATAAAATAAAAACATGTAATTGTTTTGGTTTGTTGCACATAATATTTTGCACCTGTTTTTTTATAACATTACTCCATTACTGTTTTCTATTAATATTCCCATTGGGAAAATTGTTGATATAAGAACATTTTAAATAGTTTGTTAAGTACTTTGTACTTTTGCACATACATTGACAAAAAAACAAAACTTTTTTTGTATTTAATTTTAAATTGTTTAAGAAATTTATTTAAGATATGATTGTGTCCAAATATAAACCCACACAATGCCTATAATTATAACATTGAGGGCTTATATAAGTGGACATGCTGACCAAATCAACCAAACAAAATCTGTTTTCTGGATTATGTTTGGTTGATTTGGTCAGCATGTCCACTTATATAAGCCAAGGGGGTGGAAATCGCACAAGACTATTTTATATAGCCCCACTAAGACCAGTCAGATCAAAGAAAGGCAAAAATTCCTAATTATCAGGACCAACTTGAAAAACAATTCTTAAACCACAAGTAAAGATCAATTAAAGCGTTGGTGGTGCTCCCCAGAGTCAGCAAAGCACAGTAATAGACACAGAGAAAAAGAAGACTTCTTTTTTGGGGGGCACTGCTATGAAAATAGTTAAAATTAAAACTTAACTTTTAATAATTTAGCAAGTAAAAATGGTAGCTGGTACAAACAAAAGTCAAACACCATTCACATATAACATATAAGTGACAGTCATGAACTGAACATAAAGTTACAGTCTGTCGATGCGAATATAAAGTGATTGAATCAATTAAGCTCCTAATTGGCTTTGATAATGACACACACAAAGTTCCGCAGATTATTCGAAATCAATCTGAACGAAGTCAGACAAGCAGCCAAGTTACAATACATCATTTATCTAGCTGCAGGTATAACATAGGGACTGAGAATAGTGTAAAGTTTATACATAAAGCAGCAAATTTCTAAAACTCCACACTTCTAACAATCCTTAGTACTTTTAAAGTGATCATAAATCCTTAAAATTGCATGCATATAGAAAATGAATAGCCTTTAATGATAGTGAAGTTTGCTTGCTCCGGAGTTTGATTGCACATAGGCTAATCACAGCACGATCTTGGCATATATATATATATATATATATATATATATATATATAACTTTGTGTGTGTCATTAACTATTTTCATAGCAGTGCCCCCCAAAAAAGAAGTCTTCTTTTTCTATTTATCTTTTTCTCTATCACTTACATAAGCCCTCAAGGTTAAAAATTACTTTTATGTTGCACAAACAATATGAAAATAGGTAGAATGTGCTTGGTTGCTATGGACAACAACTTTTAAAAAGGCACACTTTAAACAATATTGGACATTTTGTTAATTGTCAAAAATACAAAACAGAAAAGAAATACGAGGATGTTCTATGTAGGTATAATCAAACAGCTATAGTGATTTTATTAAAAAAAAAAACCCAGGCAAGTCACTTCATGAACGATAAAAGCATAAGGGTGTAATTGTGATAAAAAAAACATTAATGATTGTTCTTTACACAACATAATTCAGACGTCTGCTAAAAACTTATTAATATAATAATTTTGATATGTGTATGGTAAAATTTAAAATATTCCATTATCTAATATATAAAATATACAATACTGGTGAGAAAAAGGGTACAAAATCGGGCGCTGTTAATGCATAGATATTAAATGAAATACATGAATAGATAGTATACGTTCCTTTAAATTGTTCCGTCTGCTGAGTTTTTACACCTTTCCCTGTGTATCCCTTGTGTGTTAACCCCACGTGCAAAAGTGCTTCTGCACGCCACTCCTTGTGTATTCCTTGTGTGCCATCCCACAGTGCAAAGTGCGTCCAGACCCCATTCCCTGCGTATCCCTTGTGTGTTAACCCATGGTACTAAAGTGCGCCTGCACGCCACTTCTTGTGAACTCCTCATGTGCCACTCCACAGTGCTAAAGTGCATCCAGACCCCATTCCCTGTGTGTCCCTTGTGAGTTTACCCGTGGTGCTAAAGTGCGTCAGCACGCCACTCCCTGTGTATCCTCAAGTGCCAGTTCTAGTGTCTCTCTCAAAGTGTCAATTCTAGTGTACCTCTCCAGTGCTAATTCAAGTACCTCTCAAGTGACATCCAGTTGTGCAGAAGTGCATCAGTACACTATTCCTGGAGTACTCTTCAAGTACCATCTTTTAGTGTAACTCCTTGTGTAATAGTGACTTTGTTAGACACTTCCCCTGGGCCATTGATATCTTGAGTCTCTATTCCCGTGGATCTTGGATACCTGGTCAAAGGACCGCGACCTGCCTGCAGGGTGCAGCTAAGACCATATCCCACTTGGAGGGGTCACTGGCAAACACCTCCTTGCAGGTTAGATTGTGCACCATTGGCCAGGTCTCGCCAACGTCCAAGATCCGTGGATGAGGAGTTCTTATATCCTGGCCTCTCACCCCGAGTTCTTCCTAACCTAAGACCACAACCCCTAAGTAGGGGATTCCACTTCATCAAACCTGACAGATAGTTTGTTGTTTTGTTTTCTTTTTGTCATCAGTGTACATGTGTAGTTTTTTTCTCTCTTATTTTCACTGTTTCTCAGGGTACTATATGCTATCTACCGCTGATTTGGCTGCTTGGTTCCACATTGAGCCATCCCACTGTTTTTTATTCTTTTTTTGTTTTACGTTATTCTGTCTCTGCCTCTGATACTCATGGCAGGTTTGTTTTTCTCCAAGCCACTGTTAATCATATCCTCCTTCATATACTGGCTGTATATATCCCTCCTCCGTATAATAATGAAATTCTTCAACAGAATGCTCTATTTGTTGCTCAATCCCCTGGTCCCCTGTGATATGTGTGGGTGACTTTAATAATGTCATGGATCGTCACTTGGATCAGTGGAAGGAGGGTGCTCTGTCCTCTCATTCTCCTACTCCGTTTGCCAAACTCATTGATGAACTGGGTTGAATTGACATTTTGCGTTATAGGAATTCATCTGTCACTCAAAACTCATGTCATTCTACTTCTTTCCATACGTTATCTCGTATAGACCTAGCATTGATTTCCCCTAATATATCATCTATGGTATCCGGGGTAGCTTATTTGTCCGGGGGTATCTCCAACCACTCTCCTGTGTTACTTACTTTGAGCATGTCTCAGGATAAAGGGGTTTAGTTTCTGGAAACTGCACCCATTTTGGTTGTCCATGATGGGGACTAGTACTGAACTTGTTGCAGCATGGGAAGGCATTAAATTAGATAATCTTTCCCACCCAAATCCTATTAGGCACGATGCCCTCATTATATGCGAGGTTCCTGTACTAAAATAGTTTCCAAAATCAAAATGCATAATAGGAAGGAGACCCGCCTTGAGCTCACAACTGGAGACTCAATATATCCTATCTCGATCACCCCTTGATCGTGAGTTGTGGCTAAACGCTCAGGGGGAGTGGTTGGACTATCTCCTTGAAAAATCTACTCTTCTTTAGACAAAATCAATACTTTCAGGCTAAAGTTGGTGGCAGCTACTTGGTTTTTCTGGCGAGAGAAGACTCCCATGCTAATATTATACAGTATATTCTCAATTCTCGGGGTCAGCCGTGCCATTCGGGAGTTGGTATTTCTGAGGTGTTTTGTGAATATTATTCTTCTCTGTACGCTTCCAGAGTTTCTTATTCAGCAGTCCAGCTTCAGGATTATTTGGACCAGGTTGTCCTGCCAAAACTTTCTCAGCAAACTATTACAAGCCTAGATGCCCCATTTACATTGGAGGAAATTGAGGTGGCTAATTCTTCTCTCCCCCCTTCCAGGGCCCCTGGCTGTGATGGGATTCCTGTGGAGGTGTACAGAAAATGTAAAGATTTCTTTATTCCATACTGTGATGTCTTGGGGTTAATTAGCTCGGCAGAGGGTGAATGGGTGCAGTGTTTAGGTGCTTAATGAGGGTCCACACACAGCTTTCAGGTGAAATAAACAAGGTGATGCTTTACTTCCAGCATATGAAAACAGAAAATAACAACCGAGCCCTTGTTTAGGGCACTAGCTCACTTCTTCAACCCTCTCTATAAGGGAGCAGCTAGTCTGCCAACACAGTCTCTGAGATTTTGGTCCTTCCTGCCACATGCAGGACTGGACCTGGCCTTCTGGCCTGGTATAGCTTCCGCAGCTTTACAATACAGTCTCTGTGCCTTCCCTGTATCCTCCAGGTATACAGTTCCTCAGCCTGCAGCTTCACTGCTTTATTGTCACAGTCTGAGAGTTCGTGGTCCCCCCTTGCCTCCTGGCCTCCCAATGGCTCGCTCAGCTTCACTGTGCTCTCTGACTGGTCTGCCTCGTCAGCCCACACCTGAGCTCTCTCCACAAGGCAGCACAGGTGTATCACCACTCAGTATTTCAACCCTGTGTGGTAGGATCTCTCCAATCCCACACAGAATCTGCTGCTCACCAACGCCATCTCTGGTGGTACTGCCACAGTACTTGTTCTATCTGTTTAATTCTTAATTTGATTGGGGCTCTATGGGCCGTATTCAATTAGCGGCGAAAACTTACGTTTTTTTCGCCATAGGTGAAAACGGACGTTTTTTGCCAAAAAACAGCGATATTTTCGCAAAAAAACAGGCGAAAACGCAATTGGAGAAAAAAAAACTGGAGATACTGTAAGTTTCCTCCATCCCACACCAGGCAAAAAAAATGCTAAATCCCTATTTTTGGCTAAAAATGTGGGGTTTTCTTTCAAAACCCTTCAGACACCCCCCTTAATGATAAATTACCCCCAAAAAAATTCATAAGTCGCACACTTTGGCAAAAAACAACCACGCATTTTGGGTGAAAAAAAATAAACGTTGAAAATTATAGGAAGCAATTTTTTTTCCAGGAAATTACTGTTCCACGTAAATTGGGGGTACGTTAAAATAGGTGCAAGTATATTTTCGTGTCATACTAACGCAATTTTAAAAAACGTAAAATGCCTGCTGCGACCGCGTGCAATGTTTAAAATACTTCACACATCCATACCATCCCCTGAAAAATTAGAGTCAATACATTAAAAACATTTTCAATGTTTTTTTTTTACCCAAAATTTGTGCGCGCAGTCATTTTTCGCCAAAGTGCGCAACTTATGAAATTTTAGGGGGGTAATGTATCATTAGGGGGGTGTCAAAAGGGTTCTGAAAGAAATCCCCACATTTTTAGCCAAAAAATAGGGATTTTGCATTTTTTTACGCCTCGTCCGTTCGACACGCTAATTGAATACGGCCCTATGTTTGAAGCTATTATTGTTGTATTAGCCAAACCTGGGAAGGATCCCACCCTTCCTGAGTCTTAACGTCCTATTCCACCGCTAACCACAGATGTCAAGATATTAGCCAAAAAACTTGCTACACGCTTGAATCTAGTAATCGTGTTTTATTCACCCTGACCAGACTGGTTTTATGCCGGGCAAGTCTACAATCCAGAATCTTTGTAGATTGTTTTACCATTTGCAAAGAAGTTATGTGCTCGGATTCAGTGGTGGTGTCTTTGTACTCCGTCAAGGCCTTCGACTCGGTAGAATGGGGCTACCATGGTCTGTGCTCTATAAATTTGCCTTCTCCGGCAGCTCGAGTGTCTGTTAATGGGTATACGTCAGCTCCTTTTCCTTTAGCAAGGGAGACTCATCAGGGTTGCCCACTACCCCCTGCCCTTTTTGCCATGGCTATTGAGCCACTGGCCTGTCTACGGCGTGCAAATCCCGATGTCCGAGGTATTAAGACTGGAGTGGTCGAGGATGCTGTGGCCCTATATGCTGACAATATGCTTTTGTTTTTAGAAGATTCGAGAAGGTCATTAAGAGTCGATGCTGCACATTATTGTTTGGCGTTTTTTCAGGATTAGTCCAATATATTCCCTATTTCAGGCTGTATTTCTGATGGAGTCTAGCTGCCTTGCCCCTTGCAGTGGACCATAAGATTGAAATACTTGGGTGTTTGGATTATGCCCCTAGCCTCAGACTATATATCGCAAAATTTTGATCCTATAACAGCTAATTTTAAAGTACAGGTACATGTTTGGAAAAAATTACCCGTCAGTTTTGGGACGTATAAATTTATTTAAGATGTCTATTCAGACCAAGTATTTATATATTTTGAACATTCGCCAGTTTATGTCCCCAAAAGGGTGTTTTATGTTATTGATAGTGTTCTTTCATCTTTTATTTGGGGTCATGGATCGGCAAGAGTATCCATTAAAGCCCTTTATAGAACTAAAGCCTCTGGAGGATTGGGCCTTTCTAACCTTCAGTTCTATTATATACCTGCTCAGTTAGTTCATCTGTCTGATTTGGTGTCTGGCTCCGCTGGTTTTACATTGTTGGGCTTTCTGGCTGAACGTGTTGGATCTTTCCTTAGTCCTTTATTATTTTTACTCTCTGGTGGGTCTATCTCTGGTTTGCCCCCTTTACTTCATCATGCTCTGTTAGTTTGGTGATACGCTCACACCTTTTTTGATTGGTCTGATTTGGATGCTGATTCTCTTCTATGGTTTAACAGTTCCTATCCTGAACTACTTAAGCTATCATCGGATAAAATATGGCCCTTGAAAGGTGTCAAGACTCTGGGCCAAGTCTATGGTGCTGGGAACTTTAAATCATTTCGGCAGTTACAAATTGAATTTGGTATTCCCAATAAAGCCTTTCTTAGATACTTGCAATTACGATATGCTATACAAACATAGTTTACCTATACTACTCCTGTATTCTCACCGTCTCGTTAAGTCTTTAGTTTCTGCTTTGGGTCCTAGGGGTAGAGTGTCCTCTGTCTATGCCGCTCTCAATGATAGACTATTCCAGAGTTGCTTACACCCCTTAAGCTGAAATGGGAAACACATATAGGTCCAATCTCTGATGAACACTGGTCACAAATATTGGGCTTGATTAAATACACTACACCTTGTGTTAGATATCAGCAGGTGCATTTTTACGTCCTGCATAGAGTATATCGCACACCTTTTTGCACCATGCTAGTCTTAGGGAGGACTCTCTCTGCCCTAGATGTCGGGAGGAGAATGTTAACTTTTGCTATCTACTGTAGAACTGCCCATTAGTTCATTCCTTCTGGGAACACGTTTGGAGGGATAATTTAATCACGGACCCCTCTTTGCCAAGCTTCAGTCCTAAAATTTTTTTATTCGGTCTTGATCTAGAAGATACACACTCCCTAGTATTGTACCCTTGTATTATGTCTTTCTCTGCACTGGCCAAGGTAATTGAAGCTCGAACGTGGTTTATGGCTGCTCCCCCCAATCTGCTTAAATGGAGAATCTTGGTGAATGATGTAATTAAACATGAAAAGCATATGTTTAAATCTTGTAACAATCTGTCTAAATTTCATGATAAATGGGATAGATGGCGTCATTCAAGATTGGGCAGAACTATTGGCGCTGTCACGGCTACATAACTATTATTGACGCGGCTAGGATGAGCTCACATGGGTCTGGGCTAAAGCTGCTGTCAGACTCATTTACTTTGTATCTTGATATAATAGTATACTTATTTTTTCCATTACTGATGCCTATTATGATCTGTTTTATGTGATGATTTTTTTTAAATATCTAGTTGTCGAATTGTGTATATCACCTGTTAAATAAATGTATCTCTTTCTGTCGCAGATATTATAATGGTGTGTTGAGAGATTGTACTAATACGTTTCTCTCGCTTTCATTTTTATATATGCTGTGTTATCTACATAACTGACGACTTTGTATTGTATAAATTTTAAAATTTTCAATAAAAAAAATACCTGATTTAAAATTAAAAAAGAAATTTCAATGAGGTTCATCGTGTGTAATTTAATGGAGGCGTACAGATTGTTTAAAGACAAATTTCCCAACATGCAAGTACGTTTTTCTAAATTTGCAAAGCATCGACCAAAAAAACTGTTTTGACAGGTCAGAGTGGTACACGCATAGTGTGTGTGTGTACGATTAATCAAAATGTGAAACTTATGATAGAAAATGCTAGGTTGGCCTCATTAACAATTGGATAAATTAAAACATATAAAGACAGTCTTGCAAAGATGATTTGCAATCCAGCATTAATTAACTGCCACATGGGGACTGTACATCTTACCCTGGGACTGCAGAAATCAAAACTTTACATAAGGAAGCTTTTGATGAAAATGTGGTGGAAAAGTTGACGTTCCCCCAATGGATTTCTGTTGACAGGTGCACATCTGAGTTCATCAATTTTATTTTTTTGACAAACTTTCTATGCTGACTCAGTATGTGGCAAAACAACAAAGTTCCTTCATGAACCATATTAAAGAAAACCTAAAAGATTCAGAATTTGCAGTTACTCTTGATCTTGCTGAGAACTACTCATTTGTCATGCAGGATGAGGCCCAGAGCTATCATTGGATCAGTGCTTAATCTACAATTCTTCCAATTGTGGTGTATTACAAAGGTAAAAACAAAAACTGAGCATCTTAGCTATGTTGTTATTTCAGACTATCTGGAACACAACACAGTGGCAGTCTACTGCTTCCAGAGGAAATTCAAACTTCTCAAAGACAAAATTTGAGAAACCACCAAAAATGATTTTCTACTTTGCTGACGGGTCAGCCGCAAAATTTAAGAACAAGAAAAACGTTGCCAACTTATTCTCTGATAAAGATGATTTGGTATAGAAGCAGAGTGGCATTTTACAGTGACTGCTCATGGCAAAGGGCTTTGCAATGGTGTAGGTGGGCACAGTGAAGAGGTTAGCATCCTGAGCAAGCCTGCAACGTCCATATGATAATCAGATTCCTACACCACAGCAACGTTTTGATTGGGCAGAGAAAAACATTACAGGAATGCATTTTACTTTACTTTCTCAACACAAGAACATATTAAGACATCAAAATTTCTGAATAGCTTGAAAAACACAGTAACATTTTATGGACCCAGAAATTTCATGCTTTCATACCTGCATACCTGCAGAATCCACAAAAAAATCTTTCCGAATAAGTTTTCCTTCTCACAAAATTAATTGGAACAGACGGTGACAACATCCCCAAAAAAACTCCCACGTGCTGACATCAGAGGGTATGTAACCGTTGTCTATGACAACAAATGGTGGCTCTTATTTATTCTGGAGAAAGATGAAACATTGATGAAGTGAAACTGAAATTTCTCCATCCAGCTGGTTCATAACCATCTTTTTCATACCCAAGGTAGCCGGATGTTTTATGGATTCCTATGATAAATGTTCTGTGTAAGGTGAACCTGTTAACTCCAACAGGTCAACTGTACAGTAGACCCTTTCTGAAATGGATATACTAAAAACAAATGAAGCCTTCAGGTAGTTCCAACCAATCTGTAGTTAGCTTTCTTACAATATGTGAAAGACATACAATTCAAAAATAAATGAACAGGCCTAGATAGTTCTCATTTTCATTATTTTACAAACACTCCAAAGTGAAACCTCTTGTAGCAGATGATCCCATCATGTTCTCAAAATAAAACTTTGGGGACTTATTAACAACTGTATGAACAATTTTTGACACTTTTTTCAAACATTTATAACATTGGCTTTTTAAGGAAAAAATATATAAAAAAATTTGAGTTTTTTTTAAACATGGCTGTGTGATATATTATATGAAAATTAGGTGAGCTGCAAATGCAATTTAAAAAAATGTTAATAGCAAATGTTTTGTTAAAGCGCATACTCAGCAGCTCCTCCAAGACCATTCACCCTGCCTGCCAGAAACCCAGCTAACCACCAGGTTCCTTCCTTTACGGGGCGATTCCAGACAGACCAGCCACTACCAGCAGCGATACTTGGGCATCTGACTCTCCTTGAGGTGAGTAGCATTTTTATCTTACTCGGTCTATGCGACCTCCTTCCTAGCCCTTGAAGTTTTTCTAAGTGCAAATTTTCTCTCCATTTTCAGCAGCAATAGCCTATCAGGAACCCAGCTAACCACTTGCTACTAGGCTCCTTCCTCTACAGGGCAATTCAAGACAGTCTAGCAACTACAATACCAGCAGAGATAATTGGGCATCTGAACCTTCTTGTGGTGAGTAGCATTTTTACCATGCGAACAGGCAAACTTAAAACGTTAAAAATACTTAACACTGATCTGAGTAAAGTGGTGAGTCTAGGCACAAATGGAGCTTCTGTCATGATAGGAAGAAAAAATGGTGTAGGGGTGAAGTTGATGCTGGAAGGTGCAATACATTTAGTTCAGATGCAGAGTCTTTAGCCCTCTCTCAGGCAGCCAAAAACATTCCACAGGTTAAACGGATAGAACTGGCAGTGTCACAGATGTATAACTTTTTTGATGACAGACCCATTAGGGGGTCAGTCTTACATGAGAATCACAAAATAAATGGCAGCCTAGACATTAAAAGAACCGAAACAGATTAGGTGGTTGAGCTTCTATGAAGCAATTAGTGCTGTTTTAAAATCTTATCCAGCAGTAGTTGAAGCGTTAGAGCGCATTGCTGAGAAAAACAGGGATGTCAATGCAGCAAAAGGGCTACTTTCAAAAACTAAAAGTACCTAGTTTTCCTCTGCTCCTTTCCCATAATTTGAGACTAATAATATGTTTCAGTACAGAAATGTTTTGGTTTCCAAAATCAAACCAGTGGTTTACAGTTGTATATATGCAACAGAGAGTTTAAAAACCTATCAGGATATACATGAATTAAAATTTCATGAAGACTGTGTAAGTGTAAATGAAGATGATAACCTGCTCCATTAATGATCCTTACTGTCTTCTCAAACCTTAAACATTTCAGCTGAATATTATGGAAATTTTAGAATTACATAAAGGGAAAACATTGGATGGAAAATTCCTCTCATCCAAACCACCTCATTTCAAACTCCCTCAATTCCAAATAGATAGGTCACTTTTGTGTTTAAACATAACCAACCCCAATAAACCAGGGAGTTGGGAAGTGATGGGGAATAATTAGACTATGACCTTCGCACTGAGAGCTGATAATGAGCCTATGAATCATGATCTGTTACGCTCAATTAGATCTAATGGGAGACACTTTAGGTATCGGTATACATTAAGTTCCACCAAAGAAATGATTGGTAAGGTACCAGACAGATATTGTGCTAAGATAATACAACCAGAAACTTGCATGTACCAGATGGGAGAACCTGAGATAGGATTATTTGCAAGGGAAATGTGTTTAATGCTAATGATGCATACTATTCCTTATGTTCTCCCCGATGATGTATATTTTATATGTGGAAGGAAAGCGTATAAATGGCTCTTCCCGAGTTCCGAAGGTTTGTGTTACCTGGGAAGAGTAGTCCCAGAGGTTATGACCCTCACACATGTTGAAATGCTTGGTATTCATAAAAACACACCATCACCATATCTTCACACGCAGTATGAACACAGAGGCAAAAGAACTATGATACCTGGTGATGTGCATAAAGCCACAGTTAATTAGTGAGACAACTGGCTTTCAAGTTCTAGTAGCATTGGATCCCACCAGGATCGCTCGGGGTACACTAAATTTTAGATATATCCAAGATCTTACTAAATTGATAGATAATATCACCGAGATGTATGATGACACCTTCAGGTATACAGGTAGGGAATTGCAAGCGTACAAGAAAGAGCTGGTGCAACAAAAACTAGTGTTAAATTATTTAACAGCTGTCACTGGAGGGTACTCCATAACTTTGGCCACCAAATTTGAATGAAATGTTGCACTTATGTCACGAATTATACCAGCGACCCCAAGGAGGTGTTAGACCGAAAGATGGATGAAATTCTGCAGCTAAAATGGGAATTTCGCAAGAACCATAATGCTTCAGTGGCTGAAGTAGAGGAGAAGGTAGAGGAATGGGTTTCATGGTTGAACCCAGCAAATTGGTTCTCAGGTCTAGGAGAGTGGGTCCAGGAAATGATCGCAAGCATAGGTAAACTCCTGATCCTCATACTGGTTGTCATCATAGTAATTGGAATATGTGTCAGGTGTGTTCCTACTGTGTTGAAGTGTGGAAGATATAAAAATAAGGTAAACCGGAAGAACGAAATTATGATGGTGGTCAGTAATGACAATATGAATACTGAGGTAAATGTAGACCTGCTTAACAACCCTGAACTAGGAAATACCATCATATAATGTATTATATTTAGAAATGTGTAAAATGTATTATTAAAATGTTATTTTTTTTTCTCATTTAAACATCTTAAATGATGTAAGTCTCAATTCCCCTTCAAAACTCCCTCTATAGGATTGGTGCATCCCCACATCTTTCCCATGATCTCCCACCGCATACCATTACATGCGGTGCGTATAATGGTAGTTTTATGTCCCCTCCTAGAGACCCATTACAGATGGATTGAAACCACTTTGTGCCATCCCATAAAAATAACGTTAAATAATACCCCATACGTAAGCCTAAAATTAATTTTAAGACCAGTGTATGATCGCATGTTGGTTGCTATCAAAGGGTGGACTATCGAAGCACAGAATCAGCTTAAAATTAGATTGGAACGACGCCATCTTGCGAATGGCCACAAGACACCATCTTAGAAAATGAGATCTGCACGACGCCATTTTGCGATTGCCCGCCTAGCGCCATTTTAGAGAAACTCACACTTAAATACATACGGCGATGCTATTATTAGCATCATGCGATCGCATATTTCACCATATCCCATACACACATTAAATACACACAGTTGCGCTGTTAACATGACACACATTAGCGAATGCATAATATCCTGCATGCGAACGCTGTTTATTAGCTGCATGCGTACACATCTGCCCCAAGTTAAAAGTCTTCACTACATAAATCTAACTAGCGTCTTTCCCCAAACCCCTTATACCTACACACTGCACACTCAAGTAAAAGGTTCCATATCTTCAAAGTGTAATATTCAAAGTTTATTTATTTATTACTAATGTTGTGAAATAAAGACTATTTACTATCTAAGGTTTAGTACATAATAAGCAAACCATGTTTGGTGTTGTACTGATCTACTCTGTCTCAACAGCTGTCCGGTATCATCGGTGAGAAGATCGCAACATGCATTCTCAACTTATGGACTGTAGAGAGTTAAAACACTAAAATGTACTGTGTAATGTTAGCAGCTTAGATTTGCATGTGGCGGGAAAAAGGATACAAAAGGAGGTTGGAGACTGTTTGTATCCATTTGAAATTGTCCAATAAATGATCCTGTAACCAAGACAACTTTAAGAAGAACCAATGGAATCATGCCAAACTTATCTATCGTATTCCCAATCCCTGTAAGGGTACAAATGTGCGTACAGACTCCAATCTGGAGACTTCTTGCTGATGCTGTTGATGGAGGTTTCTTGTTGATGCCGGTAACTGGTTCCAGTGCGCGTGCATATGTATAACTGTTCCTTGGGTCTGTATCATTTCTTTGTGCTAAATTGTCTTTAGATCACAGCGTGTAACCTACTGTTTTTATGTTGAATAATATACTTTGTGCGTTGGAAACACATTTCAATGTCTGAAGGCTTTTATTTTACTGTATGACTGTGTACGCAAATAGCGTCAACTTAGAAGGTATAGGCAGTAGCGTATAAAGGTTTAGAAGGTATAGGCAGGATTGTACAAGGTTTAATTACGTTATAATACTGGTTCTACTGATCTTTTTTTTATGTAATTATAAATCCGAAGCATTATCCAGCTTTACCGGCTGATTTAAAAGACTATGGGAATGAAGAACTTGAAGTTTTAATCCTGAGGGAAACTTCAGAGGGAACAGCTACTTGATGATTAGATTAGTCTTCTGACCCTATACCCAGGTCAGACAACTGACTTACACGTCAGAGCCGCTGCGGACGTCCACCAGAATTTTCTCTGGCCTCTCCCTGCCCACACATAGTTCACCATCTTTTGGGTCCTATCGCGAGTGCTGATGCTCTTTTGAGGGAAACTTCGGAGGGAAATAGCTACTAGATGGTTTGATTAGTCTTTCGCCCCTATAACCAGGTCAGGCTCTGCTCATTTAAAATACTATGTTAATGAAGAAGTTTTAATTCAGTACTTTGCTTCTTGTCCAAATCCTCTAATTGATGAGCAAGATTTGCATGGTAGCTTCTTGCATTTTAAGAACATCTGTAGTAACTATTGGGGGAGAACTGTTGATGAATTTACAAAAATCATGATATCTGAATACAGAAACAGAAATTTCCCAGCTTTGTAATGCTAGCCAATATTGATGTGGCAATGCCTACCAACTCAGCTGATGCAGAACGTAGCTTCTCATGAAATAAAATCTGCTTCTCACAATAGACTGGGTGACGGTAAATTAAAAGATTTGATGCTGCTATCCTTGATGGGACCATCATTAAGAGATTCACAAACTACACTAGAAGTTGCTGACATTCAAGCAAGACAAATGTCAACAGTCACGGCTTAGGTGCGCTTTAGATTTTATTATATCAGGAAAGGAAAAGTGGTTAGCTGGGTGGCTGGTAGGCATTTTATACTACATTTCTAATTATATTGATGTAAAAGAGTATCAATTTGCCCTGCTGTAGTTCTATTATTAGCAAAACATGATTAGAACACCACCCAATTTTGTGCAGACGATAATTGCAGTTACCCTGATCACCCTCTATATTTAGGTCTTGACAAGCCACTATATTGGTTTTAGGTCTAGAGCATGGAGGTCATTCCTATATGAAGAGGACATAAACCTGCTCTGTCACTTTACACACTCTGGGATACATAGGGTTAAACAGGTTGCAAGGGGATGGTGCTAAGGTTTTAAGGAGGCCAATGGGGGGCTTGGTTGAGTTAGGGGTAGTTGGCTTTGCATGTTTTATAGGAAAAAAGATCTCAGCTCTCTTTTCTTCAGGAAACTGCCCAGCCACCCTCCCTAGAGGGTTTTTGTTGTTTCATGTGATGTTGGCTTCTATTTTTTGTGGTGGCTGGTCTTGTATGGCCTTTGAATTTAGAGTTTGGTGTTTTGTACTTGATTTGTCTCTTGAGGGGGTTGCCCGTGTAGCTGAGGCGGATATGAGGGCGTTGTGATTACCACTGGTCCAGGTGGGTACGGTCCCCCTCGGCTGCACGGATGGCTCCCCAAGTTGTAGGCCCCGCAAGGTCGGGCAGGAGGCCTGAGACCTTGTGAGTAGGGGTAAAGGGGGCAGTTCGTCCCAATACTTAATTTTGTGGCCTGTGGTTTGTTATTTTCTTTATATGTTAAAAATTGAAAAAGTTTATGATTTTTGCTATGTGCTAGGCCAACCAAGTCCCCGCCACCATTTCTCTTTAGAGTTATTTTAACGGTTAGGAACTATTTAAAGTATCAGTTATATAAATAGGCTTATGTTTTAATCTAATAATAAAAAGCTGACCAGTTTTCCCCGCAATGCACTGTCACTTTATTTTAGTTAAGATATGTGTGTTTGTGTAGCATGAGTGTGTGGAGTGATCGGACGGTAGAGCGTTTAATATCTTTGATTATATTATTCGTGTTCACATTTGTGCGGACTCAACAATCATTGCATTTTATACTACATTTCTATCAATATTTATGTAAAAGAGTGCCATAGGGACTTCCTGTTTCGGTGCACATGTGAGCAGACACTGATTCTCATAGCTCAGCTGCATCCCCAGCAATCGGTGCTCAATCTCTGCCATCCTGCCTCACACACTGACCCTTTATACGCCAGACCGGAGGTGAAAGTCTTGGGCATTGAATGGGCAATTTTTTGACTGTCCAAATGGCCTCTAAAACACAACGCCAGCGCTCAGAAAAAAGAAAGTCAGATTCCAATATGGCCACCACTGCTCCCATTCAGCATGCTGATGATGATTTTGCAGCCACTAACACCCTTTTGCAGCCAGCATCTCCCTACCCTACCAACATGACCCCTTCCACCTAGTACACAATGCTCTGCTCCTGGACTTCCCACCTAATTAATGATTGCAGACACATTGTTAATAGATGAGACAGGTGTTTCACCACAGGTGTCTGCAATCATCAATTAAGAAGGAAGTCCAGGAGCAGAGCATTTTGTACCATATGGAAGGGATCATGTTGGAGGGTCTGCATCTCCCCCTACAGCGGACCCTGTTACCTATGATGTTGTTGTGCAAGCTATTCGGAACACTATGGGCCCTCTACTGGAGACACAATCTGCTAAATTCACTCAAGCTGTGCAGGACATTAAATCACAGATCACACAACTTTCCAAGTAAGTGACTGTGAATGAACATAAACTGGGTGAGGTCTTTCATGACATGGCTGATGTTAAAGCACTTAATGTTCTCTTTGCAGTGAGGCACTATCAATTTACTAACAAACTGGATGATATGGAAAACAGATCGCACAGAAATAACATCTAAGTTATTGGTCTCCCTGAAGGCCAGTTCTCCATTCTTTCCTGATATCCACCCTTCCAGTACTGTTGCACATACAAGATTCCTGCTCTGATTTACTGGTGGAAAGGGCGCAGCACCTGGGCCCCCTGCGGAATAATGCGGATAGTAGACCGCGTCCAGTGATTTTCCGCTACTTTAACGTTTTACATAAGGATGCCATTTGGACTGCTTCCAGGAGACACAGGGATCTTCGCAGGGAAGGCTCTAAAATCTTCATCTTCCAGGACTTTCGGCAAAAGTGACATGCGCCAGAAAGGGTTTTTCACCTTTATGCTTCTCGTGAAATCCGGCAAGAAATTTGTAGTGATTTGCAGTGATTGTGCTGCGCCTTTTTTCAGCTTTGTGCGTTCTCCTCTGGTAACTGATAACTATTTATGGTTCCATATCATATTATGTCTGCCTTAGTTTTTTCTTGTCTCTTGATATACCTTGCTGATATACACACATATGTATGATTTACCTTATTGCTGTTTAGTGTTGTGACAACTATTTTATATCTTTTCATTTTTTGATTGAGCTACCTCTTTATGCTCAATTTTCACTCCATTTTCTTTAAATACATGCTGGGGCTTGCTAGGAGCCCACTGTACTTATTTGAGGTTTGTTGGTAAGCTTTTATGGAAGACCACATATGCTAGTGTGGCCTGGTGCCTTTTTTGGTGGTAGCACATATTTGTGCCTTAATCTGTTACATTGCCCTTGTTCCCATCCATATTTCCCATTTTGTCTCTTGTCTTGTTCCCCCCAGAGTATTATTTTTCTGAAGTTGTGGAGGTGTCGTGTGTCATATCTGTATTTACACCTCATATTGTTTTACCTTTCTTAAAGTTATGTCATGTCTAGTTTAACAATTGGTACCATGAATGTGGGGGGATTTAACTCTCCTGCTAAGCGTAAGAAATTGCTAATGTACCTTGTTAAGATGAACATGGAGGTTGCATTATTACAGGAATCCCACTTATTTCCCCCGGAAATGTTGAAATTAAGGCCCTGATTCAGAGCCGGACGCTCTGACCAGAGCGCTCGCTCTGAATCAGGGCCCACCTCCATAATTATGGAGTGTCCTCCTGGACGCTCGTATAGCTGTGTGTCACCACCCACAGCATATACGAGCGTGCAGGTTGATGGTCACGATGGTCTTGACCATCGCGACTGCGAACCGAAGCCTGCGGTTGAGTTTCTCAACCGCAAGGCCCGGAGTGATTTTGGCTCTATCAGAGCCAAAATCACTCCCACTGACATCACTAGTGATGTCAGTGGGGCCGGCTTCTGAATCAGGGCCCTCCTATCTAAACTTTGAGCGGCCTCCTGGCCGCTTGCATAGCTGTGGGTGACCACCCACAGCACATGCGAGCGGCCAAAAAGATGGTCGCGATGGTCAACACCATCGCGACCATCGGGCTTACGACGAGACCCTGTGGTAGGGTCTCGGTGACCGCAAGCCCTGGAGTGATTTTGGCTCTATCAGAGCCAAAATCACTCCCACTGACATCACTAGTGATGTCAGTGGGGCCGGCTTCTGACGGTAGGCGTTCCCTTGGGAACGCCCCCGTCTGGGAGGCACGCCCCCGGCACGCCCACCAAAGGGGGCGTGCTGTCAATCAACATCGACAGCACGCCCCCTTTGATCAGACACAACGAGCAAAGGAAAGTCCTTCGCTTGTCGCGTCTCGCGCATGCGCACGACGGAGCTCCCTCCGTCGTGCACATGCGCAGTGCACACCATCGACCCACTTGCGAGCGGACAGCTGCTCGCGAGTGGGTCTGAATCAGGCCCTAAATATGTAGAAATGGAGAGTTTTGGCATCAGCCCCTTTTACAGCGAAAGCCAGGAGGTGTGGTGCGCTTGGCGTGTAACCACTTACATACTGAGGTGCATTCCTCTATTGACCCCCATGGTAGATATCTAACTGTTGATGCTGCAGTGGACTCCTCCCGCTCCATCTTTTGTAACATATATACTCCCAATACACACTCTAAAGAATATTTCCTACAAATTGTGACTCACTTATACATCCTTTCAAATATCCCTATAGTGTTCGGAGATTTTAATATTACTGCTTCCACTGTCTTAGACAGATCTTCTGTGGGAAAATCTCGTCTCTCACCTCCAGCCGTGGGTATTCCATGGATAAGCAATTACATGCTGTTGATGTATAGAGGGTGTGCTATCCATTGGAATGGGACTATACTTGTCTCTCAGAGGCCCATGGCACGCTCTCCCGCATTATATACTACTTTCCTCCTCGCTTTTTCCACGTGTTTTGAGTTCCAACATAAAACCCATATGGGTATCCGACCATGCTTTATGCTGGATTAAGTTAGCAGTCTCCTCTGATAAGGGCCCATATAGGCAATGGAGATTCCCCTTCCACTTATCTAATTCCAAAAAATTTAGAATAATGCTAGATGCAGCCTGGATATCTTACAAATATGCACACATGGGGCTGGAGCAGGAGTCTCGACTAATGTTCTGGCAAGCCTCCAAGGTGGTCTTGCGGGGTGAGATTATGTCTTACTGTGCTCAAATGGATAAGTTATTTCATGCTACATACTTAGAGTTGCAGACTGCACTTACTGGTGCTTTTCAGCTATTTAAAGCCTTCCCTACATCTTCTTTGCGGGATTGTTACGTACGGCAGATTACCCATTTTAATAACATATTGTCTGAATCCAAATCTCGAAACACCTTTCTTTCTCAATGTAACCTCCATAGATATGGCAATAAATCTAGTAGATTGCTATCTAACCTGTTGAAAGGCCAACGCCCCACTACCACTATAAAAATGCTGAAATCGGAAGACAGCTTTAAGGTAACTACTAGTAAACAAATTTCGGGGAATTTTGAATCCATTTATACTAACATGTATTCTTACCCAGTTATAGATACACCCTGGAAGGAGCCCTTTTGGAAGGACGTATGTTTACCCCAAATGTCTGAGGATAAGTCAGTCTCTTCACGCCCCTATTACAATTGAAGAGGTTACTGCTGCTGTCCGCAAAATTAAATTTGGTAAGGCCCCAGGGCCAGATGGCTTTTCTAATGACTATTTTAAAATGTTAGCCCCTACAGTTTTGGAAAACCTACGGTCTGTTTTCAACGCACTCCTCAAGAGTATTTTACTTCGGCACTGATAAAAGTCTTACCGAAGCCTAATAAGGACCCTGAATTACCGTGGTCATATAGACCAATCTCACTCATGAACACAGACTATAAGCTTTTTATGAAAATCTTATCTGACAGGCTCAAATTTATTTTACCCTCCCTCATTCATGATGATCAATCGGGCTTCATTTGGGGTCGACATTCGGTGGTTAATATCCATAAGGATCTCTCCATACTACAGTGGCTGGAAGCTTCTCGGTCTGCTGGGCAGAACACTGTTTTGTCCCTGGATGTCGAGAAAGCTTTTGACATGGTCACGTGGGACCATTTTGACACCTTACATAAGTTTGGAACACCAGACACTTTTATTAATGTTATTAGGACCATGTATTCTGGCTCTTCAACCCAAATATTAAGTAATGTTTTTCTATCCCAACCTTTCCCCATAGAGAAAGGGTACTAGACAGGGGTGCCCCTTATCCCCTTTATTGTTTGCCATGGTTCTGGAACCTCTAGCGGTTGCACTGCGTGCCTCCCCTGCTTTTTCTGGCATATCAGTGGGAGGCAATGAGGTTAAACTTGATCTGTTCGCAGATGATATGTTATTGTTTATTTCCAACCCTATAACTTCAATACTGGATATAACCCGTATTATCAACGACTTTGGTTCTTTTGCCAGTGTTAAGAGTTAATTATGCAAAATCTAAACTATTGGCCCTATCTGTGGATTGGCACCTGCTACACGCACACCAACTATCACTCAGTTTTCCGTATGCAAGTCTCCTCTCCGATACATGGGTGTACTGATTCCTAATTCCTTACAACTCTTATATAAAATCAATTATACCCCTATTTTAAAATCTACTGTATTTCCACATTACTCCAAAACTGTATGGCTCTTCCTCTATCTCTGTCAGGTCGAATTGTGGTAATTAAGACTGTAGCATTCTCAAAGTTGTCTTACCTGCTCCAAATGCTCCCTAGGCCTTAAACAGTCTGATCTGAAGAAAATCTCTTCGATGTTCTCTAAATTTATTTGGGCCGGTAAGAAACCTCGCACAGCATATGCGACATTGCAGCTACCAAAGAGTGATGGTGGATTTGGGGTTCCAGATGTTAGTGCTTTTACGAAGGCAGCGTTCTTCAAATATATAGCGGACTGGTTTACACGGTCTTCAGTGTTTACTAATTGGTCTTTGGAGGAGGCCCTATTTTTTCCTTACTCTCCTAGTGCACTGTTACATACACCTAAACATTTCCTGCCCCGTCTTGTCGACTAATATTATGTTTCATGAAGTTTACAAGGCATGGTATTCTATTAATAAAATACTTAAGCATTTTACTACTTTCTGGGGCAATCCGTGCTTTACCCCGGGATTAGACAATGCTAATTTTAACTGTTAACTAATAACTAAGGTTATTGGGATTTCTGCCGCCCGTGGTGTTTTTGAACCTGGAGGTTCCATGTTTGATTTCAGCTCATTACAGGATAAATTTCACTTGCCGCATGACCATTTTTTTATGTTCTTACAGGCGCTGCATTTCACTCAATCACTTTCTGTAAGAGATCAACCTGATCAGGGCGGGGTCTCCCTCTTCTCCAATATGTTTTCTGCACTATATGAATAGCATAGACTTTGTAACCTACTGTAGATACCATAATCTACAGACAAATACAACTCACATTAGTCAATATATACAATACACAAAACAATAAACCTCTGTTGAGCATATATATCTACACTAAAATCCACTTTGCTACTTGTGCATGGTATGGCATGAATATTTGAAATGCCCAGAGCAGTCCAATTAGAATATTGATCATGTGTTCACCATACAACAGTTAAATGTCATGTACTGACTTGCCAGCCAAATATCTCGTTTCAGGGAACATAGGTTGAATATCCTTAAAGGACTACAATCACATAGTGTTTCTCGACACTTTAGAGATCAACACAATGGGAACCCGACCGGTATTTCCATCATCGGAGTTAGACTGATTAGTAAGAGCAACAGAGGAGGGAATCGGTTTAGACAATTGTGCCATCAGGAGGCATTCTGGATATTCAGGTTGCATACCCTTTATCCGGATGGCCTCAACGAGACCATAGATTTTGAGTCCTTTGTCCAATAACTAGCAAGCGGTTGATGCAGCCCCTGGTGGTATTAGTTTTGCCTATGGATTTGGATCCCTTAGGTGAAGGTCCCTGGGATAACGAACAGCTGGTTAGATGTTTCATTCTAATTTATTCATGAAGAAAATGCATTTCTGTTGGTCTATTGTCCAATGGACTTTTAGGTAAAGTTTTAGTGACGATCTCCATCCGATTTTTCATTACTATTTTTTATGATTGGATAGCCCAGTATAAAGTGAAATAAATTAAGATATAATAAAATATGACAAAATAAAATATGAGGTTTATCTATTATGACTGAATTAATTGATTTATATATGGGTTTATTCCCAAGATTTAGGGATAACTAATGAATTCATGTGAGAGTATAGAACTATCTATGTGATAAGGTTTGTGTTCTTTTGCCTTCTTATAAGGACTATCACTATGGTATAGAGGTAATGTCGATGGGTTAGCGATATCAGGGTCATGTTTGAAACCTGGTTGAGATAACACGGATAATTTTTGTTGATATCATTAGTCAACAATTGTATTCATCATTTTATAGGTTTTGAGATATTAATATAAAACGAACAAGCAATAGCAATTAGTATGTATTTTAAAGAATTGTGATTATTGAATATATAAATATTAAGAACACTAAACGAGATGAGGTCAAGTGTTATTACCTAGGATAATATACCGCTTCTGTGGTGTAGAGGTAATGTTCAGTGAGCAATATTAGAAGGGTTATAAGATCGAATCCCAGACTAGATTAGAGCTGATATCCAAAAGGCTATTAATTAAATATAATTTTTTTATTAATTTATTTTTATTTTGAAATAGTTGCATTTTATGTGATCTGAGTTTTATGGTAAGAAATTTCAGTCATGAGCTCCAAATGGGCAAAATATATGTTTGTTTATATTGAATGTATACTGTATATTGATATTATATTTGGCATTGCATATATAGATATTTATTTAAAATAATAATTTTCCTTTTTCTATTGAGCAACAAAAGCAAGCTTGGATAGGGTTGCATAATAGAGGACACAATCTGAGTTTCCACCTAAACTGTGGTCCAATACACCTGGAGAGCATTAGCAATCTGAATTATGGACCCAATTAAAGCCTGCTCTGGGCTATATAAACCCATCCAAATCAACTGACAGTCACTCTTTGAAAAAGCCCCCATTGAAAGGGGCGAAACGCGTCAGGGGATTCCTCCTTCCTACACAGCATTTCCTACTTGTGGACAATCTCCAGTGGAACTGCCAGCTGGTTTGTTTGCAGCCGCTATTTGTTCTCCGTGGCATCACTGCAGAGAGGCATCGGCATTGTTATTTTAGCTGGGCGGTACTGTCGAGTGAACAGAGATGAGGGGAGATTGAGGGACTACTGATTCCAAATACCCCTGCTTCAACACCCGCTCACTTTAACTGGAGAAACCAGCTCCTAATAAATACAGCGGCGCTGCACCGCTTGATCTGTATTAAGGACAGCTGAGGATAACATATCAGCGCAGCAGGAGCCAAGGGAGACGGTATGATTGTTTGTGCCTAGCCATACTTGCTATAGCATTAACCTATTTCACTGGAGAAATTGGCATCTTATTTTGCTCACCACAACGCTATATTACCTGACCTGTACAACGGATAGGTACAGCATTTTTTCAATATTCGGCTGGCAAGTCAGTACATGACATTTAACTGTTGTATGGTGGACACATGATCAATATTCTAATTGGACTGCTCTGGGCATTTCACCTTCTGTATTGATTTCAAATATTCATGCCATACCATGCACAAGTAGCAAAGTGGTTTTTAGTGTAGATATATATGCTCAACAGAGGTTTATTGTTTTGTGTATTGTATATATTGACTAATGTGAGTTGTATTTGTCTGTAGATTATGTGTATTTTTAATTGTGAACAAATATCAGATTAAAAATTAATATATTAACAAATTAGTACAAATTTCCTATTTTGGAGCCATGACTGATTTATGTATGCATGTGAAGTCTGCTATCTTGCAGTAGATTCCTTTATATTAGCGGTCTGATGCAAATTGCATTCTTGGTTTTTTATGGGTGTTCACATATCCCATCATTTTAGACTTGCTGCTTTTTAGTAACTGGTTGTTGCACATCTATTTGGTAAAATTTGGACTTCCAGATTAGCGCCGGGATCATTGGTTTGGTGTGTGGTTTCTACTGTAGATACCATACCTTATTGCTCCCCTCTAGAGAAGCTTTGGCAATGCTCACTTGTGAAATGGACTGGTGATATTCCTGCTATTGACATCCATGAAATATGGCTGCATAGGTCTGACGCAGTGCTAAAGTACTTAGGGCCTGATTCAGGTTTGGAAATAGAGTGAGATATCGCACTCAACTGATCATCTTGAAACCATGCTGCACTGTAGGTGGAGCATATTTAAAATGTGCAGAGAAATTTAGATTTGGGAGGGAGGTGTCCAAACTGACATCTAAATTGCAGTGAAAAATAAAGATGTGTAGTATATGTGGGCTACATTCAAAAGCAGCCAGTATTTACTTGTATGCAAAAAAAATCTGCCCCACCTGCAGTGCAACATAGTTTCACCAAGATGATCAGTTGAGTTGAGTGACCTCTTTTTGGCACAATGGAAACAGCAAACTACATCATCATCTTTTAGGAAGGGATCAAGATCGAACTAAAATCCTTAATTCAGCAAATTAATTACAAGGTATATCTGGAATTCATCAGTGAGATCAGCAAGGATAATAGTAACTTCTTGGACCTCACAGTATTTGTGGAAGACAGACAGAAGCCAGAACATACATGAAACCAGTGGATTGCAACAGTTAACTGCGTGCATCAATTTACCACCACACAAAATGGTTATCAAATATCACGGGTGGTTAGTTTAGAGATATTAAGAGGAACTGCTCCAAAGACAGCAATTATAAGAAACAATCTGAAGATCTGATGGCATAATTCCTAGAGAAAAATTACAGAATTAAGAAATTAGAGGAAGACCAGAAGAAAGTAGAGGCAGTGAAGAAGGAAAAACTCTCAAATACAAAGAAAACCAACAGAGGACACTCTTCATTACAAACTCTTCCAGACAAAGTCAGCTCCTGGAACAGAGCATAAACATTGACGTGTAGTGATGGCAGGCTAAAAGTTTAAATCTATTCTAACAACAAACTAAAAAATAATCTATATATGGGCACTCACAATTGGGACGACTATGATAAAAAGACACCTAAAAGATAAGAACATTAAAAGCAATACAAGGCTTGCCATGCAGGTTTCTACAAGTGTTGGACCTGTGCATCCTCCAGAAAAATAGGGAATAACATCTCAAAACCAATTAACAATATTTTTTCACACTCCAATGGACAAGATTACAAGATAAGAGACAAAATGACTTGTCATGCCATAGGCGTGATATACCTCCTTATATTGTCCATGTGGGCTTCAATATAAAGGAAAAACAATAAGAAAATTAAATTTACATGTTAATAATGTACACGATAATCACAGTATACTGTACCAGTACATTTAAAAAATTAAAACATTCCAGTGATCCTACAAAATTAGTTTATAGGTCTAAAAAAAGTAACCAACCAGGGGCAACAAGTCAATTTTGGAGAGAGTCTGACAAAAGCAGAATAGAATATTATATTCCACAGGGCACGTTAACCCCTAAGGGTCTTAACATAGACTTTAAGTTGACCCCTTTTAAGATAAAATAAGAAATTATATCCCAGTGTATTCCAATAGTTAGCTAATATTAGAAATGTTTAGGGGAAAATGAGTTGGATATGCATAAAAATACAGAAAATATGGTTTAAATTTAGCATTCCCACCTTTATTCCTCTCTCCACCCTGTTCAGGCAGACTACCAAATTTTACTGGAATTGCCCATAGCAGGCATAATTGTAAGGTCCGAAGCAGACCACTCTCTCAGAGACCTGTTCCCAGTATAAAGGGACCTCCAATCATGTAATCCTGTGTTCACCTCATATGAGGTTAGCTTCTCCTAACAGACATCCGCAGTAGTTGGACTGGGAGTCTGAGGTGGTGGTTTTTTTATGAGGTCCATTCCAGTTATAAAGCTAGGAAGTCCTGCCAACCTCAATCCTAAAATGTATGTCAGGAAGCTCATTCTCCGAGCAAATTAGGCAGCCAGAGCCAGGGGCACGACCCAAAACTTCCACAGCTACAGCAGATCTCAGAGAGGAAGTTTAATATACAAATCTGCAGTAAAGATCCCTCTAGCTCTAGGTCCAATCCAGGCACAGCAAGGAGAGCCAGTGAGAACTTCTCCCCATATAACTTAGTTTGGCCTAAATATGCCTTTAAGCTGTTTTCCTAATCTGAAGCAAGTTCTGCAAAAGTATTGCATCCCATAAGTCCGCTTTTGAGATATTACCTCAAAATTCAGTTTTATATTAAAGTTTCTAAATACAAGCTAATTTTTGAAAAGGAGATTGTCCTAACATTTTTTCCAGGCTATAATTTGAGGTAATGGAATTGCCATATTTTTGGTAACGGAATCACAAAAGGATGGTTCTTTAATCAGGAAGTAAATCAAATGCTGGGTAAACATTAAGATATAAAAAGAGATCGGCACACGTCAATGAAGCAGCTCTTTAGGAGGAGTGTGTTAAACACCTCTTGAATAATACACAGAGAAACATGCAAAATGAAAACAGCGCTTGTGGACTATTTGTATAGATGAAGTTGCATAGATCTATTCTCTATATAGCAAATCGTATATAGTAAGATAAAACATGCGGCTTGGTTATACTCTTAAAAACGTTTTTATTACATATAAAAGGATTTAAATAATCAATTTATCAATCACAATTATGTTCCAGATGCTGCAATAATTGGATTTTCATATAGTATCAGTTTCCAACGGAATGGGCAAGTAAAATCACAAAAATGTATATAGTCAATCGTTTACTGATTAGGGAAACACTGTTTGTCCACAAGTTGTTATGCGGTACACTTGAGTGTGTATATCTCCGGTTAATATCCAGTAAGGAGGAGTAAGGTATTGTCCAGAGGGAATAATAAAAGTACCTCTTAAGCAAGATGTCCTTGCATATCTTTAGGTTGATGCTGGACAGTCAACTCCATATACCTGGTCCGGATCTGAATAGTTCAATAGTTTCCCAGGTCCAAGTGCAGATATAAAGGTTTAAAAGGCTCTACGCGTTTCCATGTGGAAGATCCCACACCTTCTTTAGGAGCATGTGTGTATCTCCCCTTCCGTTTAGCTGGTATATATACCGATTTAATTAGAGCAGATTACATGCAGGTGTCTATAATCACAGACAATAATACAACCAAGCCGCTATATAAAACCCTCAATGGGGTATGCATTATAGGAGACAATCATATCCCTAACTAAAATCATATCTTAAAATGTATTATTCAACCAATGCGGTGAACTCTAGTTTGTTTACCTGCACTGTCCTGTGTCCCGGTCACATGACTCCTCCCGTCACCTGATCCCGGGTACACTCAGAACCGCAGCATTTGTTTTGGAAAAGACAGGTCGCATGTGTTCAACCCCGATCATGTGACCACTCTCTTCGTGTGTGATAACGTGACGTAAACAGACATCACGTATTACCTATCTTTCTAACGGGTGAGCTTCATATAAATCAAGACCATCTTTAAATTGGGCAAAACCAGTTTTAAAATGAAAACCCTTCAGATTATACTCAGTTATATGATGACATCACTCTCGTATGTAATCAATTATATATCTACATTTTGAATAAATAGATGGTCTTACTTAATTAGCCTGTTTCATATTTATCTACTTATGTAAATTCAACAATATATATAATCATTTTCAACCTGCGTAAGTTCTCCTATTTTAGAACAAGAACTTTTCTTGCATATAAAGATTATCTATACCTTGCACAATCTTAGATCTTAAACATAATTATGCAGAGTGAGACTATTAAATGTTGATATTACATAACAGGATTGTTTTTATTAGTTCATAAGTAAAATAATATATATATATATATATATTAAAAATATATATTATATAATAAAATTAAAAATGTGTATACTAGAGGTTAATGGGTTCTAATCACTGACCCCCACTTACAACCCCACATCCATTTCTAGAAGAATCAAGCCTACACGTCTCTGAAGTTCTAAGCATAGAGACTACATATAACATCTTAAATATACTATAAATGTACATCTGGAATTTACACCAAATTTGCATAAACCAGATATGCATTCCAATAAAAATCAACAATGACAAAGTTTATATTATTTGGATCGAGGCAGATGATGGGGACCCTAACTATCTACCCCTTTTCCCACCAATTAAACGGTCTATTCATATTACTGTATTAAGTTCTATAGACTCATTCAAGCCATCTGGATGGATTGTGTTTAGCTTAAATATTCAAAAAACCTCCTGTCCGCATAGGTTCTTATATTGATTTCCTCCCCATGATGTAATGGGGATTTGTTCCAGCCCTGTGATCGTTAAAATAGCCAGATCCCCTCCATGTGTCGCCAAAAAGTGTCTGGAAACACTATGTGATGGAAATCTATTTGCAACATTCCTACGGTGTTCCATGAATCTTCATTTAAGGGGTCTGGTGGTGCGACCCACGTATCTTAAACCACCACCACACGACAAAAGATAAATCACATAGGTTGAATCACAATTTATAAATGTTTTAATAACATGTTGGGTGGTGTCTGAGTGTAACTCAACCAACGTGGTCTTCCTTGGGATGTGGGTACACATAGTACACCTGGTTTTGCCACATCAATAAAACCCTGGTGGTTTTATTGATAACCATTGTTCAGTAAAAGAATTCATGGGTGTGGATTGACTCTTTTTAGATACTTTTAATTGGCTAGGAGCAAGTAAGTTCTTAAGGGACTTATTTTGCTAATAAACAATAAGTGGTTTATCTGGGATTATATTTCTCAAGATATTATCTTGTCTCAAGATTTTATAGTTTCTTGAGATGATTTCTCTAATTGTTCTATGATGTGAATTGAACTTACAAATAAAAGCTAAATCCCAGCGCAGGTAAATGAACTAGATATTAATGTTCACCACATTGGTTGAATAATAAATTATAAAGATATGATTTTAGTTAGGGATATGATTGTCTCCTATAATGCATACCCCATTGAGGGTTTTATATAGCGGCTTGGTTGTATTATTGTTTGTGATTACAGACACCTGCATGTAATCTGCTTTAATTAAATCTGTATATATACCAGCTAAACAGAAAAGGGTAGATACACACATGCTCCTAAAGAAGGTGTGGGATCTTCCACATGGAAACGCGTAGAGCCTTTTAAACCTTTATATCTGCACTTGGTCCTGGGAAACTATTGCACTATTCAGATCCGGACCGGGTAGATGGAGTTGACTGTCCAGCATCAACCTTAAGCTGGCCATACACTGGACGATTTTTAACACGATTTTGGCAGTTTCTACAAGTTGGACAGACCAATCGTTTGCAAACAGTTGTATTTTGAGTCTTCTGCGACACCAATGCGCGTCCTTGCCATCGACTAGTTGGATCGCAGATCAGAAGGTTTTGCAGAGAGATCTTAACTGATCGTGTACGATGTGATACACTTCTATGCATCTAATCCTATGATCTTAATGATCAATCATACACCATTTGACCACACCTTATGAAGAATTTCAAGGGAAATCGTACAACTGATCTTACCAACTTTGAATCTCACCGTGTATGGGGGCCTTTAGGATATGCGAGAACATCCTGCTTAGGAGGTACTTTTATTATTCCCTCTGGACAATACCTTACTCCTCCTTTCTGGATATTAACCGGATTTATACACACTCAAGTGCACTGTAACAACTTGTGGACAAACAGAGTTTCCCTAGTCGGTAGATTGACTTTATACATAGATTTTTTTCATCGGTTTGATGCTTTATACCATTCTGTGATTTTACTTGCCCATTCCATTGGAAACTGATACTATATGAATATCCAATTATGATAAATTGATTATTTAAATAATTTTATATGTAATAAATAAGTTTTTAAGAGTATAACCAAGCTGCATGTTTTATCTAACTATATACATTTTGCTATATAGAGAATAGATCTTTGCAATTTCATCTATACAAATAGTCCACAAGCGCTGTTTTCGTTTTGTATGTTTCGCTGGGTACACATTAATGACCTGTGTACCCAACCGATAACAGATACGATGGATGGCATATTGTGTGGTCATTTGAGACCGCATGATGTGGTAAACGACTGCTTGACATGTCGTTCACTAGCCGCATCCCAAGCATGGGGTCGTTTATCAAATTGACAGATTGAGCAGCATGTATGCTCGATCTGTCGATGCAATGAACAACCCCGCAGGAGCACACATGATCCTACATTTGCCAATGTGGACAATATTTCAGCCCGATCCGCCGGGTCAGACAACATATCCTCTAATGTGTACTCACCTTAAAGATGAAGTGCCACTTATACAGCTTATCTCAGTTACTGATCACACAGGTTGCAATAACCCATGTGCTGAGTCATTTTTGAAATAATCCTGAACAAGAGTGTTGAAGAGGTGCTTATGATGAATGAGTTAGAACTTGAATTTTCATTCCTTAGGAAGCAAGATACTGCAGGAAGTGTTTATTTTCCCAGAAAGAAAGGACAAATGTTGGGTGGATGAAACACAAGTGTTAAAGTTGTTGAAACACCCCATATGAGAATTATTATTTTCCTCCTCTTCTTACAGAGGCTTAGTAAAGGCTACATTTCATGACACCCTTATTATCTCTGAATTTTTTCGCAGCCCCCCTACGGCAACAGATAGATTCAGTTAGCATTGAGGTTCCGTTGTAACTTCTCATGCTATGTAACACTAGCAAAATCAAGCAAGGTTCTTACAATAACCACCTCTTGTGTGCAGTGCTTAATTGAATCTTCCCATAAAAGTATCCTATTCAGAAACTCATTAATACAGTGTTCTCCCCAGGCTGTTTTTTCTCGGGTGGTCCGCTCAGCAATAAACCCCTGCCGTCCGGCACTCACCCTCGCCTGGCACTCTCACCAATGCATCCTTGATGCCGGTGGTCAGCTGTTGCCTGCGCACACTGTACAGACACCGGACGGAGCCTCCGGAGGATGGAAGTTGGCACTGTGAGGTCTGCGCAGCTCGACTTTCGGCAGCATCACAGTGCAGGGTGGTGTCAGGCTGTAGGGCAGATCCCTCCCCCTGAATAAAAGCAAAGGTGAGCTGTCCGGGAGGGAACAGTCATCTGAGCACATTGAAGAGAGTGGTCCTCCATCCACTCTTTCTGTTCTGTGTATCTGGGAGCTGTAAAAAAAAAAAAATCTGTGGAGCCAGCAATTGGAGGACAGTATCTGGGAGCTGTTGAAAAAAAACTGTGGAGCCAGCAAGTGAGGACAGTATCTGGGAGCTGTTAAAAAGTCTGTAGGGACAGTATCTGTGAGTTGTTAAAAAAAAAATCAGTGGAGCCAGCAAGTGGGGACAGTATCTGGGAGCTGTTAAAAAGTCTGTGGAGCCAGCAATTGGGAAACAAAATCTGGGAGCTGTTAAAAAAAACTGTGGACCCACCAAGTGGGAGACACGATCTGGGAGCTGTTAAAAATATAATTGTATGCCCACATTACAGCCACAGCCCACATGCTCCTATATGCCATTGCTCCCACAGAAATACAAAACATGGGCTCCATACTGTCATGCTACATAGAAATGGCCACACAATAGTGCCCCACATGCCCCGATAGAAATACCCCACATAGGCCCTATCCCTTGCTCCCTCAATGTTCCTTTATGCCACTACCTTGCCCCCACAGTGCTCCTGTGAAAAAAATGCAAACTCAAAATGAAAGATAACCCGAACGGCTGAAAGCCTTAGCTGAGGCTGATCTGAGCTGCCAGTGCCTGCTGAAGAATGTGAAGGGGGGCGGTTTCTGCAGCCTGCAGAAGCAGGGCAGCGTTCCTTGCTTCCTGCAAAGACTGACGGGGGTGGTCTTTTTATGCAGGTGCTCTGTGCGTCTAGCCCCGAAATGAAAGAGGAGGATATTAGAGCAAGAGTCAATCATACACTTGTTGGTCATTACAGCTTGGAATCGGATCAGCCGCGCAGGGAGAAGAATGTAGGGGGCAGAGGCGGAGCTTGTCTAGACCACCAGGCTTTGGCTCTCTGGGGCACAGTTTGCAAAACGCTGAAGCTGTACTACTTGATTAGTCTTGATTTTGTTTTGATGTACATATTTGTAGTTGATATTTTTGATTTGCACTTCTATGTATCTGAATCTATGTTTGTATGTTTAAGTCAACTTTTATTCAAAAGTATTGAACCATGTTGATACGTTCCATGTGGACATTTGTCCTTAAATATTTAGTAAAACACACAGATGTGTCCTTGCTCATCTAGCCTCAATACGCCATGCAATGTGGTATGCCTGGCGTAAGTGAGTCGCCATCTCCCGTGCAACTCTGCTAGCGTTGGGCGTTTTTTTTAGACGAAAATCCATCTAAGTCGCAATATGATGTGACTAGGAAGCACCAGGAGACATTGCTGATTAATTTGATATGTGACACTTTTATATCTGTGTGCAACTGAGAATGAAAACGGAACTTTGTGTGAAAAAAGCTGAGACCGCTGCATTGTAGCACTTTGCCTGCTGATTGAGTAACTAAGGGCCGTATTAAATTAGACGCAAATAGCCATTTTCAGCTAAAAAGTTTCGCCGATGATGTCATTTTGCCAGGCGGAAAAGTATTGCCGTATTCCATTCCAAACACTTTTCGGAAACAAAAACGCAATGAATAGGTGAAAAAAAGTGCAGTATTGCGGTTTAGGGGTGCAAACGTCGGGAAACCACTCAGCACCCTTGGGACAGTCCCCCAAAACATAACCGTCAAAAAAATCCTAAAAAAAAATCAAAGTCGGGGTACAAACTTAAAAACTAGCAAAATAAGCTTTTGGGGGGTCTGCAAGTATGGGGGGAGGTGTTTTTTTGATTGCAGGTGCTTGCTGAAGGTGCGTTTTTTACGTTATTTAAAACTTCACATTTGCGATTTTTAACCATTCTTGCACCCATTTTCATGTACCCCAAATTTGCTGGAACTAGTTATTTTCTCCAAAAAAACCTGCTAAATGCTATTCTTCACCACTTGTGCAAAGATGATAATTAGCAGCTATTGAGAGCATTTAAGTATCCTAAATACCTTCAGCAGGGCTATTCGGGGGCATCTAGAATGATCCCCAATGTCAGTGCATCTTTTGGGGGGGAGTCAGGCTGATATCCCCAAATCTGACAGCACTTTTCGCCTGTTTTCGTTTCGCCGGGTTTTGCTTTCATGTCCTTTGGAATTTAATAGGGCGAAAAGCAGGGCCGCGCACGAAAAGTATTCGCATGCAAAACACGCGAAGTAGGCGAAAAGTACAATGCGCCGACGGCTGCGAAATTATCATGACTAATTGAATACGGCCATAAGGCGCACACAGTTATACCAGTGTCATATATCAAATGAATCAGCACAGTCTTGCTAGGTGCTTCCTAGTCACATTTTTGGCACAAAAGTATGCAAAAAAGATGTCCGGCGCTAGCAGAGGCTCATAAAACCATCACGCCACGAGATGCTGGTTGACATAACTGCAGCAAAGGGCTTATATTTCCAACATCTGTAATAGGATACGTAGGCTGTAGTAGCTGCATTAGTAGGTAGCAAACATATTGTGATCAGTACACTTTACCATGCTCATTATCCACTTAGTGATTCCGTTAGCAGTCAGGTGATTCTATTACCTTATTAAAAAAATGTGCTCAGGTTACACAAATTGTCATACTTTACCAAATTTATGTAGACGTATCCCCTGGATGTCCCCATCTTGCAATAAAATTGTGAAAATCTACAGTTATGGTGCGTACACACAGTACAATTAAAATGCATGATATGAACGATAACTATATCGATCATATTGTTACAGTCCATATCGCGCATTTTTCGGTGTCTCCAACCACCTGCGATTTTTCGGTGTCTCCAACCACCTGCGATGCGCGGGCACGTATGGACGATAAAGATTGTAGACAATATTGTTTTAACCAATTCTTCTATTTTTAATATCCCTTCTATCTGTTTATATATGTGTTTTTTTTTACTTTTTATTTATGTTCTCCTGCCTATATAATGCACTTTATCCGGGACTTTGCAATCGACATTCTGACTTCTGGTCTTTGGAACGCAATGAACTAGAAACCGGAAGTATGTCATTGCTCTGGGACTCTAAAAGACGCGTACTAATGACGATTTCCAAGATAACGGAACGCACGAGTACCGGAATTCATGCCCCGCGCCACTTCCGGAGGAGCGGCTTGTGAGGAAACGCCGGAACATACACTAATACATTGTTCATTAGAGAGGGTATTTAAGTCCGGTTAGGAGTCTAAACCACCACGCTTCTGAAGGACTTGGCAGTCTGAAACGCGTTAAGCGGGTGGAGGTGGAGGAATAGATGGACTGGTGACCTGGTGGACGTAGTGAGGATTGGGTTGGTGTCCGGAAACCCTCCCTGTTCTCCTATTATCTTAAACATCGGGCAAGTCCCCTGGTTTCCACATCTGGTATTACCTGTGCATCCGGAGTGATGCGATATGCCTTATATTTAATTTTTTAATATGAGTGTGATCATTTAATTGTGTGATTTGTATCATACTGTATTGCACTATGGGCCTGATTCAGACCCACTCGCGAGCGGCTGTCCGCTCGCAAGTGGGTCGATGTTATGCACTGAGCATGCGCACGACGGAGGGAGCTCCGTCGTGCGCATGCGTCAGACGCGACGAGCGAAGGAAAGTCCTTCGCTCGTTGTGTCCGATCAAAGGGGGCGTGCTGTCAATGTTGATTGACAGCACGCCCCCTTTGGTGGGCGTGCCTCCCTGACGGGGGCGTTCCCACGGGAACGCCTCCCGTCAGAAGCCGGCCCACTGACATCACTAGTGATGTCAGTGGGAGTGATTTTGGCTCTGATAGAGCCAAAATCACTCCGGAGCTTGCGGTTGAAAACCTCAACCGCAGGCTCCGGCTCGCAATTTCGATGGTCGCGATGGTCTCGACCATCGCGGCCATCACAAAGCACGCTCGTATAGCCTGTGGGTGGTGACCCACAGCTATACGAGCGTCCAGGAGGACGCTCCATGAAAATGGAGCCCGGCCCTCATTCAGAGCGTGCGCTCTGCTCAGAGCGTACGGCTCTGAATGAGGGCCTATGTCTCTTTCATTTTTTCTTTGAGGAAAATACTGAGGAGAAAGGTCTTTTTTGAGATCTCCTATTCTGCAAAATTAAGAAGATAAAGGGAAAAGTGGAAGGAAAAAGTCGGTTGGAATTAGACTTTTCTTAACCATAAAGGAGTGTTGGATGGACTTATTCCTCTATTTAATGTAAGACTGGTCCCCATATAAGTGTGTGAAATATTGACAGCGCCGGAGTGGGACTCTTATTTTATATATTTTTTGTACCAATAAGGGTTTGATAAGGAGTCCCTGGAGTCTGCGCTTGGCTGCAGTTTCAGTACTTATATTTGTATTTGTTTGACCGTGTATGCAAGCCAACCTGGTTGATATCGACCAGGTTACTATAGGGACCCCGCTATCAACGGCCATCGTTGGTGGTGTGCTGGATGATCAATATCGATCATCCAGCACAGCCGGGGATCGTTCAGCGATATTGCACACAGCCGCGACTAATTGCATGGCGCGATGAGTGCGCACGTTTGCAGCACGAACGGTAAGGAAGCAAGAAGACACATCAGTATGCACCATTAACTCCTAAATAAATAACTACATTTTGATGGAGTTTAATCTTAGTCTTATTGATGTCTACCTCACCTCTACCTCACTCACTGATACATGAGACATTGACCAGAAGATTCTGGAACTCGGCAAAAAGATCATTCATCTGCTGACTGGAGAGGTGACCAGTGAGAAGGGTCACAGTAACACCAGGGGATGTGTCTGGGTGATGGCTGTATCGTTGTGTGTGTCAGTTTCCTATAAGGTGCCAGGAGATCACTGTCTTTGTCTCCATGCAGGTGGGGGAATATATGGAGGAACACAAGGGCGTGATGATAGAAAATCACTTGCCTCTCACATCACTGGATAAGAGGAGATTTTCATGCATTGTACAGGGGAGAGCAGGTGTGAGGGTACCCTATATACACACATCATCTGATAGTCACATATATACAATATAGTTGGGGCCTGATTCAGCTGAACAGATTCCTGCATGATCGCACGCAGCCCCTGCTATGCCTCTTCCTGATTAACATGAATAGGCATTTAGGGGGCAGGATGGGGACAGCCAGCATTCCCGGAAACTGGGGGCATATCCCCCTCGTTTTAGGGAGTAGCAAGGGCAGGATCCTGCATTGTGACTTTGGTCAGCTGCTGCATAGAGCACCGGAGCCCCAGAGAGAGTACCTCACTGTAGCACCAGAGCCCCAGAGAGAGTACCTCACCATAGCACCAATCACTAGGAAGGAAAGTGTGATTACAGGGCGTGTAGCGGTAGTTGGCGCATGTGCCCACACATACTTTTCACTGTATTTTTCACAAAAATTAGTATGTGAAGTGAATTCGCAGGAGCAGAGCTTTATCGCAAGCTCTGTCTCTGCATGTGATTTTTGATATATGCTTGTGATGTCTTCAAATATCGCTTTGAGATATTGGGCGAATTTAGCACACACAAACATATAACCACACACTCATCATTGCACAGTCCTTCCACCAATGCTTGACTACTGTAAATGATTCCGCCTAAATTAGTAGTGGGACTATGGCACCTGAGTGTGACCAGAGGGACATATACTGGCTGTTCCACTGTTGTTGTTTGTAACCTGTGTGTCCATCTGGAGAACTTTGAGTAGTGTAACTGGTGGCTAGGACATGCTAGACTGTACAAAACATTGTAGCACATGGGATACAAGCTATAACAACATTGCAGCATATGCAAGTCTCCCACAAAAGCACACCAGCTGAGCTCAAAAGGTTTAGTGGTGACATTAGTAGGGCCGGATTAAGGGGGGGGGCATAGGGGGGCGAGTACCCTTGGGCCCCCCCAGCCGGAGCTGCTTTATTTTTTTTTTCATTTTAAAAATGGCCGCAGACTCCTGCCTATTGGTTCAGCAGTCTGTCAGTCATCTCAGTGAGGAGGATAAGTCAGGGTGGGGGGTTAGAGCCAGGTCAGGAAGACACATGAGTCAGCCTAGCTGTGTGCACCCACGCGGAGGAAGCAGGGACTCAGGGTCCTGGAGGAGAGACGTGCTTATAGGGACAGAGCCAAAAGCACTCCCACTGACATCACTAGTGATATCAGTGGGGCCGGCCCCAGACGGTAGGCGTTCCCATAGGAACACCTCCATCTGGGCAGCTACGCCCCCGGCACGCCCACCAAAGGGGGCGTGCTGTCAATCACCATCGACAGCACGCCCCCTTTGGTGCGAGACCCATAATGACGGCTTGGCCGTCGTTATTCGGATCTCGCGCATGCGCACGACGGAGCCGCCTCCGTCATGCGCATGCGCACTTGGGCAACATCGACCCGCTCGCGAGCGTGTCTGAATCAGGCCCAGACTCCCTAGTCTCAGCAGCTGTGTGCACCACGTGGAGGAGGCAAGGAGGAAAGACATGCTGCTGCTGGGGACAGACAGAAACTCCCTAGTCTCAGCAGCTGTCATGAGAACATTAGTATCTGCAGAACACACTTTAACCTGCTGCAAGTTTGTACTCTTTGCTGTGTGTAGCTCCCTATGTGCAGCTGCTGCTATCTCTCTGACTGAGGAGTATGGACAGAGCTGCCACTACCTGTGTTGCCCTATGAGAATGTAGCCAGTTCCTCCTAGTATTCCTAGTCACACCTCACATCTGCACCACTTGGATGCCTGGTTAGACACTGTGGTGTCACACAGGTAAATACTTGTAAAATTTAATTCACATTTTTAATATTTATTTTTATCTTTAGTCTGAACTAATTGCAGTTATAATAGGCTTCATTTAATCATTCCAGTAACTTTGCTCCTAGGTCCTGATTCACTAGCAATCGCAGCTGCGATTACGCACGGAATTGGGTGACTATTACGTACTGCGTGTGCATCGGGATTGCGATCGAAGTGACAATGCAGACCCATTGCAGAGTGATTGACAGGAAGCACCGTTTGGGGGTGGTGACGGGGGAGTAGTCGGTGAAACGCAGGTGTGACAGTGCATTTGGATGCTGTTGCAAACTGGGTGTGCATAAATTATCCACTGCGATGCCATACGCAGCTTGGCCTTTCACTGCATGCGATGAAGTTAGCAATTCCTGAGTAATGTCTGACCCTGTGCAAGTATGCGTGAGGCTGCGATTGTACTCAATGTTACCGATGTTTTCACAGTCTTGCTAAGTATTACAGATGTGTATAAGGTAAAGGTGGGCGTCCTTATATTGTGCTACGACGGCATAGCGATTGCAGTCATTAGCATATAATTGCAGTGAAACTACATGCGTAATTGCTATTGCCATTGCAGTTGCGATCCGTACTGAATCAGTCCCCAGTGTGGTGATTGCATTCTGCACTGGTGGGTGTCAGCATTGTGCAGAACATCAGTTACTATAACTAGAAGGTTTATTTTTATAGGACGAAATTAAAAGGCATTTTTGTCTGCTTAGTTTTTTTATATCGCTCATATTGCTGAAATTAACTTAAAAACGTAAAGGTGGACTCGGAGGAGTACTTCTTGTGGTTAGTTCCGAAAGGACTCTACAATTGTCTGCGCAAAACTTATGTGCGTATTATTATCTGCAGATATGCCCCATTAATTAACTCTTTCCCTGACAGTAGAAGCAGTAAGAATGAAAAACATATGACTGTCATAATCCAACTACATAATTAATATATAACTCATCTTTTGGATATTTGGGGCAGTTACTGCAACTTAGCAATCTTAAAAAAAAAAAGTAGGAATCTCACGATATACTAGAAGTAGCGGGACCCCACATGTACCCCCCACCTACAGTATACAGTAAATATTGGCATCACAGTTGTGGACAATTTACATTGAGTCTGAGTAATTGCAGTCATATCACAATAAACTTCCCAGGGTACTTTTTTTTCTTTTTTTATTTTAACGTTTTTAATGAAGCCCTGCCAGCAGCAGCATGGCAACAGTTGCAGCGCTGCTGCGGAGAGAGCTGCTCCTGGCTGCGGAGACAGGAGACAAGCAGAATCGCTCTCCTAGCTGTACAAGAGGAGGCTTCAGTCTGCCCCTGCTGCAGGAGTACAGGTAGGACCTGCGCTACTACCTCATAGTGGTGCGGGGGGTGGAAGCACACAGTGGGCACAGCCAGGGGGGTAGTGCTGACAATAGTGAGAGGGCCCCCTTGTTTTAAGTGCCCCAGGCCCCCAAAAGGCTTAATTCGGCCCTGGCTGTTAGTATTAGGGAGGAGACTACAGTATAGGTCCAGGATGTAAAAAACAAAAGGGAAGAGGGCCCAGCTCATGAGAGGTTACAATCTATAGGTGGAAAGGAGGAGCAAAGATAGGTGTGTTCGGATAAGAGCAGGATAGCTTTAGCAAAGCAGTAGGTTTTAAGAGCCTGTGTGAAGCTTTGGTGAGAGGTGGAGAGTCTGATAGGGCAAGAGTTCCATTGTTAGGGAGCAACATGGGCAAAGTTTTAGATGTAGGAGTGGGGGGATGTAATTAGTTGCGGAGCGAGGCACCAGGCATTGGCAGAGTGAAGTGGGAGTGTGAAGGGAAATGCAGTTGAAGATGTAGGGGGAGACGATTGGGCTATATAGGTGTGAGTTGTTTGAATTGGATTCTGAAGGGGATTGGGAGCCAGTGTTGGACCTGTAGGAGAGGGGAGACAGAAGCAGCTATTTTGGAGAAAGAGCGCTGGGCAGCAGCATTGAGGACAGATTGGAGTGAAGAGAGATGGGAGTTGGGGAGGACACATAGGAGGACACAGTAAAGTAGTCTTGAGATGACCAGTGAGGGTCATAGTTGCCTCCAGCGTGAGAAAGGGCTTGATCCTTGAGATATTTCAAAGGTGGAAGCGGAAAGACTTGAAGGGGGACTGAATGTGGGTATTAAAGAAGGTGGGGTTAAGGATGCACGTCTGCCTTTTTCTTATTCCAGAGGTTCTGACCCATTCCTGGTGACTACACTCCAGTTCACCCAAAGACGACCAGTCTCCAACTGCCCTTGACTAATTCATACCACCAGCCCGTACATTGGAACCCAAACAGAGGGCCACGACCTGCGTATCAGGCCCAGCAAGTTCCAAATTTCCTTATGGAGGCCCCTGGTGAAAGCCACCGATATGTTAGACTCCACACCTCAGTTCTGGGTAGTCGCCAACTCCAAGTGTACTGTCAGCATCCACATCGTTTCCCGGAGAGATGTGACAGTATACTCTGGACAAACATGGATGTCGCTGGTAATCCTTCTCTGATGAAACTCCTGGAACATCTGCTTAATAGAGTGAAGAGACAAAAGCATAACCAGGCACAGATCATGCAGTACTTGCAAACCCTTGTGCAGTAGGTTGACGCTATAAAGTCTCCTCAGTTGCAGCCTTCCCTTGCAGCGCCTGCGCAGGCGCCTCGTCTCAGCTGCGAATACTTAATCACATAAAGTTCAATGGAGACCAAGGGTTTTTTGAATCAGTGGGCCTGATTCAGACCCGGACGCAAGCGGCCTTTTGCTCGTACGCATTTGATTTTTTTAAACCAAGCATGCGTCCGGGTATCACTGCGCATGTGCGGCCGTATCTTTGCGGTCAATTTTCTTTCGCTCGTATACACAGCGAGCAGGAAGTGACCTGTGTAACTTGATTGACAGAATCGTCCGTTTATGGGTGGTGACGGGGGTGGAGATGTGAAAACGCAGGCGTGCCAAGCCGTTTTTTGGGCGTACATTTATTATCTGCTGCGAGCGGAAAATGTGAGCGGAAGTAGTGATACGTCACTGTGTGATCTGGTTTCCATTGACTGCTCGTTCAGCTTGTGGTAGGGTATTGGATCTCGCAAAGATGATAGTGTCTTCGTAGCTACCCAAGGGAATCGATGTTATCTTTATTTTTTTTTAAAGGCACAAATCCAATCACCGAATAATTGGTTAGCTTGTTATGATGTCATTTGAAATTTACCTGTTGTATTTTCTAACTTACGATCGCATGGTTTTTTAATGCCACAAATTCATTCACCTAATAATTGGTTAGCTTGTTGTGTAGTTTTTTTTTTACTTACCTTTTTTTTAAAAAAAAAATTTTGAATGTTACCTTTGTAATGTTTTAAGTATGTTTGATAGAGAAACTTTTACCCAGTTGTGAATGAATTTTCAGACAAATTTTTAAATGATTTTTTTTTATATTTTTAAGGAAATTAAGTTTATAAACCATGTCAGTTTCTGTTTTTTTGTATACAATTGTAAAAAAAACAATTTTTTTTTAAAAAAAACAACGATAAAATTAAAAAAAAAAACAAGAAAGCAGATTGAGGTTTTTTTTGGCACAAATATGGGGCAAACACAGAGATGAAAAATGGGACATTTAGCCTGTGCTGTCAACGCCTTCTTGGGCGCTTGGCCTGTTGATGCTGGTCACGAGATGTTTTCCTTGTGGTCCTGCGGCTGGCCTGGCCAGAGCCAGATGGTGTATCCTCTGGCCTAGGCATAGTGCTAGGCACATTTGGAGGGATGGCTGATGTTGTGCCAGAGGTGGTGGGCCTTGATGGTACTACAGGAAGTGAGGGTGGCTCCAACATGTGCAGGCGGACGATCTGCTCCAGGGCTGTTGCAATTCTCCCATTGGCCACAGCAGTTTCCTCCAGGGCGTCCGCCACCCGCAGCAGATTGGCGTCCATCCTCAACAGAATCTGTGTTTTTATCAGTTTTTTCATTGAGATCTGTGAGGAGGGCCACTGCCTGCGAGGGAGGTTGCCCTGGAGTGGACCTATTGGTTCCTCCCCTGCAGAGCCAGAAAAAAAGTTGTTTTTTTATTTTTTAATCTTATGTTTTTAAAAAAATATAAATATTATACAACATTTACCTGCGGCAACATGTGGAGCCGCAAAGTCTGGCATGTCTGTGTCCATATTGGACACGCCAAACACCTCCTCGTCCTGCACACACCCCTGTGCCAGCTCCTCCAAATCCGTCAACTCAAGTGACACAGGGGTTGGCCCATCACCTGTCCCACCTGCATGCCTAGCCCTATCTGCCAGTTTTTGCTTGAGGCGGTATTTGAAGTCGCACCATCTGTTTATATAAAAATGTGTTTTATTTTGACATTTTTAATATAATTTGTACACTTAAAATTGGTTACTGCATTTTTTTTTTTTGCCTGCCCTGGGTACTGGGCCCCGCAGCCTCCTCATTCTCAGCCTCAACACCTTGAAAAAAAAAAAAAAAAAAAGATTATCTTTTTATTTCTTGCGTATTTTTCATTCATGGGCTAAACATTTCTGTGTACTTATTTGGAGGTATGGTATTTTGGCTTTGCTGCTCCTCCGTGGTCATTTTACCTCAAATGTTATAAGCAGACCAATTTTGGCCTGTCGTGACGTATTTATAGATCCGTGTGCATTATGTGCCTGCATCATGCTGTGTGCGTGGCTATTTCGCGTCATTGATTTGTGCGGGAAAGTGAAGCCTAGTTAAGGGGTTTTTGTTTCAGCCTTTGGGTGTGCGTTGAGGTTGTTTGGTGTGGTTTTGGTCGAGGTTGGAGTTTGTTGGCACAAAAGTATTGTCAGTTCTCTTGAAGGTAGGTACATGTTTTTTTTTTTTAGTTTCTTTGTTTTTTAGAATGGTGTTTATTTGTTATGTTTAAAAAAAATTGTTTTAACTTTGATTTCATTTAGTGGTTGGCTTGGCGAAGATACTATTTTTGTTTGTCCAGTTTGGAATGTGTTGTTTCGTCTGGGTGTGGTAAGTAGATGTGGCATATTTTTTTTATTTTTTATTTTAATAAATTATACATATTTTGTTCATGATCAGCCTGTGCAGATTGTTGTACCTAAAAACATGTTTTTTTGCAAATATTTTCTAACTTGTGTTGCCTATATTTTTAACAAGTGTTGGCACTAATTTTTGCGTAATCAAGTAGCGTTGTTTTTTGCATTCTCATGTCTTTAGGTCAACGTACTATAATGCGATAATAGGAATTGTGGCGTTGTTTTTTGCGTTCTCATGTCTTTAGGTCAAGCGTACTTTATTGATTGTACTGGAAAAATGGGATTTTGGTACCTACCGGTAAATCCTTTTCTCTGATTCCACAGGGGACACTGGAGGTGCTTACGCTGGGGTATAGAGGCGTGGATAACTGGAGCCGGCACTTTAAATAATTTAGAAGTGTGAAGCTCCTCCCCCTCTATGCCCCATCATCCCTCAGTTTAGAAAATGAAGACCGAGAGGAGATGGAGAAAAAGCGGAGTAAAAAGGGGGAGAACACACAATAATCAAAACATACAACATATGGAACAAACCGAACAGGCAGGCTAAGAGCGCAGAGGTGGGGGTCCAGTGTCCCCTGTGGAATCAGAGAAAAGGATTTACCGGTAGGTACCAAAATCCCATTTTCTCTTTCATCCACTAGGGGACACTGGAGGTGCTTATGCTGGGGACGTCCCAAAATTTTCCCCACGGGTGGGAGCGCTCTGCGTGGCCTGCAGAACAAGACGGCCAAAACGGGATGCCGAAACAGCGAACGTATCAAATTTGTAAAACTTGACAAACGTGTGCACAAAAGACCAAGTGGCCGCATGGCACAACTGTGACGTGGAGGCTCCCCTACCAGTCGCCCAGGACGCACCCACAGAACGTGTGGAATGAGCCAAAATGGACGAAGGAGGCCGGCGTCCGGCACCAACATAAGCCTGATGAATAGTCAGTCGGATCCAACGTGCCAAAGTCTGCTTAGACGCTGGCCAACCCCTCCGAACCGCATCATAGAGGACAAAAAGTGACTCAGACTTACGGAGGGAAGCAGTCCTGTCAACATAGATGCGGAGAGCTCTAACCACATCCAAGGTAGAAGAACCACCAGAGTCCTCCACCAAAGACGGTACCACAAAAGGCTGATTAATATGAAAAGCTGACACTACCTTGGGAAGGAAGGCGGCTACCGTCCGGAGTTCCGCCCTATCAGCATGAAACACAAGGTAAGGTGGCTTATAGGACAGAGCACCCAATTCCGAAACTCTACGAGCCGAAGCTAGAGCCAATAGAAGGACAGTCTTCCAAGATAAGTACTTAATATCAACCTCTTCCAAAGGTTCAAACCTGGATGACTGAAGAAACAAAAGCACTAAGTTCAAGTCCCAGGGAGCAATCGGAGGTACAAAAGGAGGCTGCACCCGCAAGACCCCTGAAGAAACGTCGGCACCTCAGGAATGAGGGCCAATTTCCGTTGAAAGAAAATGGAAAGGGTAGAAACCTGCACTTTTAAAGTTCCAAGCCGAAGGCCAGAATCCAGACCCGTCTGAAGAAAAAGCAGAAACCGGGACAACCGAAAAGTTCTAGATGGAAGATCATAACTGGAACACCACGAGATATAAGAACGCCAGATGCGATGATAATACGCAGACGAAACTGGTTTCCTGGCGCGTAGCATGGTGGGAATGACAGTCTGGGATTCCTCTGCGTCTTAAGATATCGGTTTCAAGAGCCACCCCATTAAACGCAGTTGCGCTAGGTTGGGGTGTACTAAAGGACCTTGCTGTAGCAGATCCTGGCGCAGAGGAAGGGGCCACGGATCGTCTGACAATAGGGACCGAAGGTCCACGAACCAACTCCTCCGAGGCCAGTTCGGAGCCACGAGAATGACAGAGGCTGACTCGTGTTTTATCCTTTTTAGCAGTCGAGGAAGAAGTGGAATCGGAGGAAAGAGGTAAACCAAGTCGTAGTTCCATGGAACTGTCAGTGCGTCTACTGCCACTGCCTGCGGATCTCGAGTTCTTGACAAGTATACCGGGAGCTGACGATTCAATCGTGACGCCATGAGGTCCACCTGAGGAAATCCCCATCGACGTATCAGCGCGTTGAACACGTCTGGATGAAGCATCCATTCCCCGGGGTGGATATCCTGTCGGCTTAGGTAATCTGCTTCCCAGTTGTCCTCACCCGGGATGAATACCGCCGATAGGATTACTGACTGGCTCTCGGCCCACCTGAGAATCTGAGTTACTTCTCGCATGGCCATGTGACTCCGAGTCCCTCCTTTGCGGTTGATGTACGCGACGGCCGTCGCGTTGTCGGACTGAACTCTTACCGGACGAGTATCAGAGCATTGTAGATCGCTCTGAGTTCCAACACATTTATGGGCCACTTTTGTTCTAGAGGGGACCATCGACCCTGTAAATGATAATCGAGGACTACAGCACCCCATCCTCGAAGGCTGGCATCCATTGTTACGATGATCCAGTCCCACACTCCGAATCTCCGGCCCGCAAGAAGATTGTTGGATTGTGTCCACCAGAGAAGGGCCACTCTGGTAGCTGGGCTCAGAAAGATCTGGCGATGTAGGAGCAGATGAGACCCTGACCCCTGTGTTAGTAGGTCCAGCTGAAACACCCTGGAGTGGAACCGCCCGAACTATATTGCCTCGAAGGCCGCTACCATCTTCCCCAGGAGACGCAGACAAAGAAGGAGGGACACCCTCTTTGGTCTGAGTACCAGCTGAACTAACAACCGGATATCCCGTGCCTTGTCTACTGGAAGAAAGATCCTCTCTGATGCCGTATCTAAGATCATGCCCTGAAACATGGGCTTCTGGGACGGATTGAGATTTGATTTCCTGAAGTTTATTATCCAACCGTGTTGGATTAGAGTCTGATATGTCAGTAAGGCATGACTTGTAAGAAGAGATACCGACTGCGCCTTGAGTAACAGGTCGTCCAAATAAGGGATTATGCTCACTCCCGATGACCGAAGGAGAGCAAACATGACTGACATGAGTTTGGTGAAGATGCGGGAAGCCGAGAATAACCCGAACGGCAATGCCCGAAACTGATAATGATCCTTCAATATGGCGAAATGCAGAAAGGCTTGGTGTGGTTCCCAAATGGGAACGTGGAGATAAGCATCCTTGATATCCATGGATAATAGGAACTCTCCTGGTTCCAAGCTCACAATAACGGACTGCAGAGACTCCATTTTGAACCGATACATCTTCAGATACAGGTTCAATGACTTGAGGTTCAAGATGGGCCTGACCGATCCATCCGGTTTGGGTACTACAAACAGGTTTGAGTAAAACCCCATACCTCGTTGATGTTCTGGAACTGGGACTAGCACAGATGATACTACTAGAGACTGGATAGCCTCCTGTAGAACCCTGGCCTCATCTGCAGGTATGGGCAGACTTGTAGAGAAGAACCGAGGTGGAGGGGGGACCTCGAACTCTATTCGGTACCCCAGGGAAATTAGTCTGCGGATCCACGGCTCTGGTGATGTCTGGTTCCAAACTTGTTGAAATCTTTGCAGGCGGCCTCCCACGGTATGTTGTCCCAGGTGGGACAGAAGACCGTCATGCCACCTGTTTTTCAGCTGGCTTAGGCTCCTGTCTACGTGCAACCGAGTGTGGGCAACCTCTACCTCTGCCGCATCTTGCTTGGGAGGGAGCACCTCTGGCTCTACCACGAAAGGAATGTGGCGCACGAAAGGAATGAAAGGAAGGTCCAGTATAAGATCGTCTGGGAGCCGGTGCAGTAGACGGGAGGAAGGAAGACTTACCCCCCGTGGCCTGGGATATCCATTTGTCTAATTCCGGCCCAGACAGCATGTCGCCATTGAATGGTAAACCCTCCACCGCACGCTTGGATTCTGCGTCCGCATGCCAGGCGCGCAACCAGAGGGCTCTGCGGCCGGAAATAGCAGAAGCAGATATGCAAGCACTAATCTGACTGATATCATTTGACGCTTCTCCCAGGAAAACTGCAGACTCGCGGATGTGTTCAGCTAGTAAGCGTAACTCTGCTCTAGAAGTACCAGAGTCCAAACCTGTAATCAACTGGTCAGCCCAGCAAACCACCGCTTTGTTAACCCAAGCAAAATAGATCTTAGCGTTGTCTCCAATTTACGATCCGAAGGATCTTTTAGTACTGTAGCTCCGGGTACTGGGAGTGCTGTTTTTTTAGAAAGACGGGAGACGGACACATCTACTGGAGGGGGTGTTTCCCACTTCTCCAAAAGGGTAGCTAGAAGGAAACTGGCGCGGAATTTGGAACCGTTTATCCGGTTGCTTCCAGGCCACTGAGAGCTGCTGTTGAAGATGCAGTGAGAACGGAAAAAACGCCAAACTCTTTGGTTGTTCATGAAATAATTCACACTCCTGGGATGCAGGAATAATATCCTCAGGTAAGTTAAGGATTTTTCTGACCGCCAAAATTAAAGATTCCACCCCGGGAGAGGTGGACTCTAACTCTAGAGGGGTATCGTCCTGTAATGCTTCCTCCAATTCCCCTTCCTCAGTATTCTCCGTAGCGAGGAATTCCTAGTCAGACTCTTCTGACTGGAGAATAGCCGATAAAGGAGGCTTTTGTGTCGGTCCTTGTAAGGAAGTGGAGGGAGCGGACACAGCTGTACCCATTACCTGTACCAGGGTGTCTAGAGACTTGGTTAGCCCAGCAACCCAGGGAGGCTGAGACTTGCGTGCCTCAGCTAACTCAGACGTTAAGTCCGTCATTACTCCTACCATGTCAGCGGCCCATGTAGGCGCAGGTGAGGCAGTATTAGCCACAGGTGGATCAATTGCTATACAAGCATCACATAACGTGGACCCAGACGCATGCGGCTTGGATAGTTTGTTGTTACACCTAGAACCAACAAACATCTTTTGAGCAGCTTTTGTTCTGTTTGACATGGATACACACAGTCACCACACACAGAGGGACAGAGTATATACAGAGGTAAAGGGACAGAGTATATACAGAGGTAAAGGGACAGAGTATATACAGAGGTAAAGAAAAAAACAGAAGGCTGGCTTGGGACACAGAGGAGGAGCACACCACACTCCCTTCCCACAGATAAGATTCCCTGCACCCCCAGTGTATTATGCACAGCCTCTGCTTATCTTGTAGCTGCTGTAGCCAGTAATGGGGAGCCAAAGAATCCAGCCTTCAGTTCTGCTGCACTTCTCCTGTATAAAGGAGATGCAGGCAGTTAAGAGTTAATAAACGGCAGCCACGCTGTTATCTACAGCCGCTTGCCGAATATAGAGAGCCCGCGTTAATTAGGCCCCGCCCCCTTCTTCATGCCTTAAGGGTCCAATATGGCTGCTATGTCCATCCCCCCCCTCCCCTCCGCGCTACCCGCGTGTATCAGCGGGGAGAGGGGAGAAGCAGGGAGCAGCGTGTAGCGCTGTGTATTTCTAACACAACGCACGGCAGCGCTGACATCGGGACCTTGTAGCGCTGTCTAGCAGCGCTATGCACACAGCCACACAGTGCAGCCTGTGTCAGCGCGGGCAGGAGCCGGGGGATGCGCAGCTTGTTACTCACTGCGTGTCCCCGGAGAGGCTTCTCTCGGCAGTCATCAGTCTTCTCTTCTTGTTGTGAAGACCTGCTGTGGCGGTAAGGAGTTGTCAGGAGCTCTTGTAATGAGCCCTGTGCACTCCTTCCTAGTGTTTGCTAAAACACCAGGGCGCCAGGTACCCGTACCCCACCTTTTAGATAGGTGGCGAAGGGTACCTATGTGTGTAAAAGATGTCTTAAAATAAAATAAATGTATTTGCTAGAGCACAGCATGTAGTGACCAGCTCCTAGAGGCACATTTTCTAAACTGAGGGCTGATGGGGCATAGAGGGGGAGGAGCTTCACACTTCTAAATTATTTAAAGTGCCGGCTCCAGTTATCCATGCCTCTATACCCCAGCGTAAGCACCTCCAGTGTCCCCTAGTGGATGAAAGAGAAACATAACTTAACCTCATCTGTGTAGTGCATGCAGTGGTGTTGATGTGGGCTTAGCCTGCCTTGATAATTCAAAAAATATCACTACCCTTGTTTTTTAAATTTTTTACAAAAAACATGTAGGATTTCGTGAAGATGTCCCTGCCCAACCCTGTAAGATTGTGCCTGTTTTTTGCTAAGATAAGTATATTTATCATTTTTTAAATTTTGATTCTAAATAATTTCTGGGTAACATTTCAGATAGATGTTGGTCATCTCATAGTGGCGATGGTCCCAGACCCCGACCAACCTGTACATCCTCCTAGGCATAGGCCTCGTAGGCGTGCAAGGCCCCAGATATTTCGAACACGCGTCACCCTTTTTGGAATGCCAGATGATGTTGTGTTAAGGTGTTACCGCCTACCACCAAGAATTATCCTAGATACTCTTTCATTAATAGAGGGTGATCTTGAAAGGCAAATTAACAATCCAACAGCAATACCACCACTAACGCAGTTTATGTCGGTGTTACATTTCTGTGCCTCAGGATCCTTCCAGACCACAGTGGGAGCAGTGGCTGGAATTTCACAGGCCTCCTTTTCCAGGATCCGGAGGTGCGTGATGGATGCCATGTTTAAGCGCCTCCAACATTTTATTCATATGCCATTGGATAAGGGGTCCCTTGCTGTGGTTAAGCAAAAATGTTTCGAAATTGCTGGCTTCCCACACATCATAGGGGTTGTGGATGGCACTCACATATCACTTCAGCCTCCAGCAGTGCTGGAGGCTATTTTTAGGAACTGTAAGCATTTTCACTCTATGAATGTAATGGTGGTATGTGATGCCTCCCTCCAGATCCTGTCCCTGAATGCTAAGTTCCCCGACAGTGCACATGATGCGTTTGTCATCCGGCAATCAGAGCTTTGGAACAAATTAAACTTACAAGCTGGTGATGCGTGGCTTCTGGGTAAGTTGGACACATAATTTTATGACCCTACACTGATTTTTTGGTATGTGTTGCTAATTTAATTATTTTTCACGCAGGAGACAGTGGTTATCCTTGCACGCCCTGGCTGCTCACTCCTTATTTGGTCCCAACACCAAGGCCACAAAGTCAATTTAATGCCGCACTTACTGCCACCAGGCAGGTGGTGGAGCGCTGTATTGGCCTTTTAAAAGGCCGATTTAGATGCCTCCACCCTCTGGTGGCGACCTAATGTATTTGCCGGCTATGGTTTCCAAAATTGTGTTCCTGTGTGGGATATTTCATAACATTGCCATAAGGAGTGGGGTCCCAATGCAGCCAGAGATTACCTTGCCGGAGGATGGCCCCCCTGAGGTTGGTCGTGGGAGAGTGTACTGGGGGGGGCATACACGATGATGTGGTGTTGCATTTTTTTAGGTAATATTTTTTTTTTATTTTACAGAACAACAACCTGCATCCTACCTGAAAAAAAAAAAACAGTCTGTGACAAATATGACCAAATTTTGGACTTTACACCTGGACAAATGTGACTTTGGCCTGATTTTGGACAACATGTTGGCATGCTACATCTCCAACCAGTTCTTGTTTTTTAAATTTTGGTGTGTATTAAACCTGTTTGATTCCGTTGCGTGCATTGAAAAAACACCTTGTGTGTAATTATTAATTTTACTCAAAATTTAATAAGCAACAAAAAATGATTTGTCCTTACCTTTGTAGTTTGGGGCCTAGTGTAAACTGATTTTACTAAATGTGCATGTTTAATTGTGTAATATGTTTTTTAATGGCCATTTCTAAGCATGTTTTTAAAAATCGAAAGACGTATTTGTATTTTGGAGTAAACATTTCACAAAAAAACTGCGTCTACAATGCATTAGCTACATATGGGTATTAGGGAGTACCAGTATGGAGTTAATGAAAAATACAACCATGATGTGTTTTTGTTTTTTAAACAAAATATAACAAAACAGAACCAGAATGTATTTAAAGATATTGTTTAAAAAATATCAAAGTTGTTTTGTAAATAAAATGACCTTTTTAAAATAATCAACATTGTTTGGACCAAAAAACCTAAACCCATTCTATACATACCAACATATTGTTTGCCCTTGGTTTCTAATGTGTGAGGCAGTGAATAAGACTTTTTCCCAAAAAACAAATGTATTTTTTAAACAATCAAAACAAAAAAAAAATTAAGGATGGTGCAACAATGAAATAACATGGTCCAAACAAACAACCATTTGGATTAAAAGGCCTTGCATCCTTTGCAATTGTGCACCAATGGCTTCATCCCGTATCCGTGGCTCTGTTGAAAGAGAATTTTGGTTATTAATAAACAATACAATATAATATTTTGAAAGGACAGTATGATTAACAAAGAAAACATTTTAACACACCTAGCCAATTGTGTTACCCATTTCCCAGTAATGGCAAAAATCTGCAAAATCCCCGTTTTAAAAAAACATTACATAACAGTATATTATTAAATTAGAGAAATTTAAAAGGCATTACCTCATGATAAGAGTGGGTAGACCAATCTCTTTTGAATCTGAACTAAGCCTAACACAATTAGCAATGTTTTTTTAAAATAAAAAACTGGGCCAGCCACACAAGTCGTGTATTGGGCTGTGTCATATGCACAATGCATAAACGTCACTTTAATTTTCAAAGTAATCTATTTAGAAAAATGCAGCATTTGAAACAATGTAATTTGGATGTACACAACCACAAAGAAAAAACAAATTAATGGGTCATATTTTATGCAAAATTAAGGTGCAAAAAAACAAAAATATCACATTGTGAGTGCCTCCATGTGACCAATTCTTTAAAAGTAAAAACTTGAAAAACCAAACAGTATGGATAATCCACCACCAAACAAAGTAATTGATTTTGAATTGCCTTACATTTGAATACTGTATTCAACATTGTATGCATATAGGGCCCATTTACTGCAATAACTTGAAAAAAAGGCACAAAAATTACCTGAGGATTCCGGGACAGGGGCAGAGTGGGCCGAATCATCCTCAGAGGGGGACGTCAGCCAATGCAGGAGTGAAGGAGGGGTAATTTGGGAGGCAGACAAAGGGGAGGGAGTGGACAATTGGGATGGTTGGTCAGGGGAAGGAGGGGTAATTTGGGATTGTGGTCCAGGAGAGGGGTAATATGGATGTCCAGGTCAGGGGAAAGTGGTGAAATTTGGGAGGAGTGGGCAGGGGATGGCATTGGTGGAATGGGTGATAGTGGGCGTGCAGGCCTTCTCCGGCGTCTCTGTATCCGCTCTTGCCCTAAATGATGCTTAGTTTTAATACGTAAATTTGAGTTTGAGAAACAAAAAACAAAACATATTCACATACTTTTAATCCCAAAAAAGATTAAAGCACAAAATAAAACATCATTCAAAATGACATCAATGTCTCATTTAAAAAAAAAAAAAAAGGCCATACTGCACACATATTAAGGCTTATTTACATTTGCACACGCATTAAGGCTAGTTTTCATTAGCAAAATACATTATGCAAATAAGATTTGCAAAGACATGGAACCATTCACATATACACTTACGGCGACAGATCCACAGCCGCAGAAATGCCAGCAGGCCAGGTGACCTGCGGTGCAGGTCCGACCATCGCCGCTCTAGTTGGCCGATGGTCCTGCGATATCCTAACGAACGCAGACGGCGACGCACCTCCGCGTACGCCAGCCGCTTCATAAGGTTGGTGATGGGGGCACTCTATTGGTCAAGCGCTGGTCCATAACCTCTGTCAGGACCAGCAACTCACGCCGTGTGAATGCACTGGCTCTCATGATGGCAAATGTTTTATTACAGATACCAAAAAATACTGATTGGCTAATGAACTTTCAGAAATAACATAGGAAAAATTATTGGTTAATGTTTGAGTCATGTGAACAACCCAAAAAAAATATATTGGGAGTGATTATTGGCTTGATGCATTTAGGTGCGTAAGCAAAGTTAAGACCAAACAAATAACCATATATTATAAAGAAAAAAATATATATATATTACAAACCATTAATACCAAACAAACATTCTTAGGACGTAAACTAAAAAACAGCTTTGTCCAAAAATCCGTACAGATTCAGCGGAGAAACTGGCAAACAAAACAAACACAATAAAGTTTATTGACATTAAAAAAAAAACCTTGAGTGAAAACATTTGACCAACAATTAAGTAAATTAATGTAATGATTGGCAACAATCGATTAACGTATGTTTGCCGAACGAGGAACAAGGCAATCAAAAATGACAGGGTTACTTCCGGAAATTACTTGTGCGAGTGCAACCATCATCAAAAGACTAGTAGAGCACTCACTATTTCTGTCGCTTGCTAGCTAGAGGAGGGGTTGGGTGAATATGGGGCGGCAGCCTAGCTACGAGCAGCCACACATGCGAGCGCATTGTTTTACATATTCCCGCTCATACGTACTGCGGGCGATCACAGATTTGCCTCCAGGTCTGAATCAGGTCCAGTGTTCGATAATTTTAAATCTAATCTTCTAATTTCCCTACTGGAAAATGCCCTGTCAGAGGGATGGAGACAATAAAAAGTCATGATAAGTTTAGAGACTTGGAAAAGCCTATTTGAACGAGTCCAGGTTTCCATAATAAGATCCTCAAACTGAGCGGAGGAAGGGAAAGTTAGTCGAAGGGAAAGTTAGTCTCCTTTCATTGAAGAAGGCCACCTCCAGAGAAGGGGCTCTATCCGTATGCTTAATAAGCAGGGTGGATTTGAACCTGGCAATTAAAATTCCTCATTAACTGTACTAGGTTGGTCGTCACCTTGTACATAGGACAACTTTATGTCCGCATCTTGTGGAAATGGAGTGAAACTCATAACTGATTGTAGGGGGGTAGACCTAGGACGTGTCGTTGGTCTCTGGAGGCTAGCCAGGTCCAATATTTGTTGTAGAGACTTGGAGACCTGCCCAAGGCCCTGTACGGACTGTGATAAGCCCTATACCCAAGGTGACTCCACTAGTGCTAGTTGGGGAGTTACTGGCATTAAGAAGGAACCAGGAGTAGGTGCATCAACAGGAGAAGAACTGGAAGGCAATGGTGTGTCTGCATTTACTATAGGATATCATCTAAATGGACCATGCAATGATGCCTGTTGACACAATCCACCATCAACATTCACTGGTACAGCTGGTCCCTCCACCTGAACCATAACAGGCATCTGTGGTTTGGGTGAGTGGAAAGCATCCATAAGATCTATCTTTTTCCTTCACACTTAGCATTCCTCTGGACAAATGGAAATGGGCGCAGAATTCCCTTTTACGCAAAAAGACAATATCCCTCTGGAACATGGCAGCTAATCTAAGGAGGATGCTGGCCCTTTCCCCAGGGTATATTTATATGCCACTACTTTGCAGAGGACCTTATAGAAAACTCATAGCATTAATTCACAAACAGTTTGACTAGTCAGACATATGTCGCCTGTCCTATTAAGTAGCTCATGACATACAAGGGCTGATTGAAAAGTAATAAGACTGCCTGTTTTTCTGTTCCATAGGTAGACATGGCAACGCTATGCTGATTACTGTGAAGCCCCTACATCGATGTGTCTGAACCTGCGGCAGGACTGCAAGTGGCAGATCTACGTACGTTTCGTCATGGTGGATGAGAAAAACTTGTTCGTGAGATTACGTCCAAAATGACATAAGACCATCCACATGGTAACAGATGTCAACATTGCCAAAGCTGCACAGATGTTGCAAAATGACAGAAAAGTTAACTTTACGTGAACTTTCAACTTCACTTGGCAACTCATTCGAATGGGTTCAGCATATTGTGACAAAGGAACTAAAAATGTATTGCGTGTGTGCCAGGAGGGTACCCAGGAATCTCACAGAAGAGCAGATGTGATGACTAGTTGAATCGTGCAAGAACACCGTTCAAATGTCGGAGATTTCCTGACATCGATTGTGTGGATTCGTCATTATGATCCGGAATCCAAACAACAGTTCAGTGCAATTCACCTCCGCCCAAAACATTCAGTGTGATTGCTTTGGCGTGTTAAGTCATGCTTCTGCTGAACTTTGATGTGCTCTGTATGATCCCACAGCACTGGTTTCCCCATGGACAGAATCAACATGTGACTACTATGCAAACGTCCTGAAAACCCATTTGAGTGGAGCCATGAGGAAGAAAAGACCACATTTGCTGAAGAAACAGTGGTTTGTGCTCCAAGACTTTGCCCGACCACATGTTGCTCCTGTTGCAATGGCAGCCCCGACTGAAATTAATGGAACTACACTGGAACACCCTCCATATAGCCCGGACTTAGCGCCCTGTGATTCCTGGGACTTCCCAAGTCTAACAACCAACTGCAGGGAAAGAAGAGAAAAATGCCTTAGCTGCAACACTAAGAGTGATGTCACAAAACACTCTACTGCACGTCTTTGAATTGTTGTTGAAATGCTGCAAAAAATTTATTGAATGTGAAGGATGCTACTTTGAAACAGAAAAATGTTTAGACCCTGTGGAGTCATCAGATTCTGAATAAAAAAATCAGTCTCATTACTTTTCAATCAGCCCTAGTACAAGACATACAAGGCCGGACTCTTTACCAATTTTGGCTCCAAGGCCCATCAATCTACCCCCCCCCCCCAGTTCTCTGCAATTTGTCATACGCTTCTTCAGAGTTGGGGAGCTGTTTCTCAGGACACAGGAGAGAATGGTCTCCAGCAGAATCCCTCCTGCACATCAACATCCTAGAGTTGCACAGGCTCTTCAGTCCTTGGACCCCACATCAATACATAGAGAACTAGTTCTTTGTCTGGACTATACCACAGGAGTGTCCTATATTAACAGGATGAATGGTACCCATTACTTGTCTCTGGGCAGGGATGCGTTACAAATGTGGGCCATGCAGGGAGAAATTAATCTTTCAGCCATCCACGTTCCTGGAAAGAAAAACAAACTGGCAGATTTGCAGTCAATACAGAGTCAATCTTTGGACAGAGTGAGTGAGATAACAGGTAGGGATGGGAATTATTTGATGTTTCATCGGAAACATTGGTTAAATGGTTTCGATGTTTAACCCTGCAATGTTTGTGATTCAATATTTTATTACCATCGCAAGATTTCTTCCCAGATGTTTTTCCCTGCTTTTCCAATGTTTTTTTTTTTTTTTAACACTGTACAGTGCTTTCACTGCTTTGGGCTGCCAGCTGGCTCTCTCCTCCTTTTATAGTCAGTTACATCTTAAGAATAGAGTACAAAACACTGACTGTGCATGATGCTGCTGGGGGTGGTGGCTGACAGAGTGAAAGACAATCTGGTCAGCCAATTAGCAGCAGCACATAGGACAGTCCCACCCCTGGCTCACTGTCACTGCTCTCAATGAACACTGGTTGGGTGCTTGGGGAGTCTGGCTGCTGCAGCTATTGGTAACTGAGCTGTCAGTCTCACAGTGTCACTGTCAGTCACTCACTGCATGTGCACTGTGCATGTGACAGACCCACCGGTGCCAACTGTCTGGCGTGACATCATTGGTGAGGAGCCGAGAGAGCGAGTCCGAGAGGGAGGACTTGAGGAGACAGAGTGCGTTTGTCATGATATAGACAGAGACTTAAGCTGAGGGTGGAGAAGAGACAGAGAGAAAACAAAAAGAGGAGACTCTGAAAGAGTAAAATCTGAAAAAATGGACAAGAGAAATTAAACTGAGAAAGAGAAGAGCATGAGAAGGAAGTCTGTCAGTGTTACTTGTGTGTGGAGGTAGAGGACATTAAGGTACAGTACCACTATCACCAACAACAGGATCAGCCAGCTACACTGCCAGTGCCCTGCCAGCAGTAACACACAACACTTCTGCAATACTGTGTCACTAGTAGTGAGTACTGACAATTATACAAAAATATATACAAAATAACATGGCACCACCCAAAAGTCATTTGTGGAAACACTTTGATAGGAAAGAATGAGCCCAAAACAGCTATTTGCAGATACTGCAAGAATATAAAAAACATGTGCAAACACATCTAATTTAAAATGCCACCTTGAAAACAAACACCCTCTTGTGCTGTTTTGTATGTTTGTATGTATATAATATATATATACACACACACACACAGTTTGCCTCCTTGAAGCTAGCCATAGTATAAGCTTATTTTAAAAGTTTATTAGTCTATTTATTATATGTTTAAATACAGTTTGCTTAAAAAAACATCTGGTCCAGAGAACCAATGTTTATATCTAAATAATGTTTTATTTTCAATGTTAAAAACATCGGTACTCCCAATGTTTTCTTTCGATGTCCAATCCCTAATAACAGGGTGTGAGTTTTGAACACGTGTGAGTATAGAGCTATACTCGCACATTTTCAGAACTCACCCTATGTAATCGGTTTGAGAACATGCAACTCACAATGGCAAAACAAGCATCCAGATGTAGGGCCATTGTGAGAATACAACTCGGGCAACATAATAGAGTGCGAGTGTTTCACTCGCACACTAATACTGTGTGAAAACTCATAAAAAGTAGACCTGCTTCAGGGTAGTGAGTCTAGTCTGAGCAGGTCCGAGTTACACAGAAAGATGCACAGATCTGTGAGATCTGTTCATCTTTCTGTGTGTAAAAACAAAATGTGCGCCCCTCCACAAGCATAACCAGCCTCGGGCTCTGTAGAACCTGTCCTGGTTCTTAAAATACAGGAGACAAAATTATTAGGGTTCTCCTGTATTTTCCATAACCAGCACCGGACTCTTTCTTGAGGGAGTGTAATGCTACCTGACCACTAGTTAGCCCAGGCCGGGGATCCCTGGGGAGGTGGGGGTCCCCTACTCCAGGTTAGCTCAGGCCTGGGCTGATAGCCTGGGGCTATCCTCGATTGTGTATAAAAGTGTGGTATAAAAAATAGATTTAATAATATTGTCTTTTGCTTGCGACCTACATGTCCCAGCAAGCCTCCCTCGCATGCTGGTACTTGAAAAACCATGCGGGGAATTAAGGGCCTGCTGGTACCTGTAGTTCACCTGCAAAATAAATATTAATAACCACAAGAGACACACACACACCATGAAAGTAAAGTTTTATTAAAGCATACAATACAAAGGAAAAATTGGAAAAAGCTACTGGGGGGTACTGCCACAAATTGTATTGATGCCAATATAAACTAGAACATACTCCAAAAAGAAAGGATTGGTCTTATAGTCTTGCACATGCACAGAGAGTAAATTAATTACATTAAAATGCCTATTCCTGTGTAATATTAAAAACAAATTAGGTGAGAATCGTGACAGGAAAAAGTGACAAAAAGGTGCTATTAAAATGAAATAGTATCATAGTGTGTATGCAATGTCCTTTTCTCCAATTAATTCCTTACTGTTTATTTTATTTATATAACTAAAATCGCTTATGTATTTAAAATATGGTGGTAAAATTCAACTGCTGAGGTGTTTTAAATATGCATTCCCAATTAGGATAGAATTGGTAGTTCTATCCTAATTGGGAATTGATAGTATTTTGCTGTACTATCAATTGTACAGCAAAATTATAGGTCTCAATTTATATGATACATATCAAGGTCCAGTACATTTGTATGTTTATATTGATCTTTATATAATCAAATGCTTTTGGCAAAAATATTTGCTCTATAAATTACACAACAATGATCAGATAGTGTAAACAAAGTATCTTTAGCTTTCTGTGATGCCTTTGGAATTATGTTGCAGACAGGTTTCACCTGATAAAATTGCAACACTCCTTATGAGGGCTCTATAGGTTTGTAATGTGCTTAATAAATCACATGCTGCTGGCATAAAACATTGCGCTATAGAGTATACAGCAATACCGAGCTATGTCGTCTGTCCAGACCATGCTAAAATAAAAGTTTCTTCTCTTTTTTTATGGTGCCCTTTGTCAATGGTTTGTTAGGATAATACCACACTAATTATGCAGCTCCTAAAAGAGCTAATATCTTCTGAGAAAATACACTAAAATTAAATTAATTTAGGTAATTTGTATATTTAAAGTAAAATAAAGTTCTCAAATCTATATATTATAATGTTTCAAATAAAAATCTAGCTGAATTATGTAGTATCCACTGATGTTATTATGTGTAATGATAATTGCACAATCACAGGATTTCTCTTATTGAATAATACACATGTATTTAATAATTGAGTTGTATCCAACATAAATGAAAATTTCACACATCAATATAGTATTGCTCCCATGGTTAGTGATATATTAAACAGTTCTTCATATGGTATTTATTACAATGTATCAAATAAGGATCTAGCTGAATTATATATTATCCACTGAGCTTATTGCTTGTAATGATAATTGCACACTCACAGAGTTTCTCCTATTGAGTTGGTTAAATTGTATCCAACAGAAGTGAAAATGTCACTAAGGTGTATAACAACACACATCTATCAGTTAGCTACAATGATTGAGCATACTGATCCACACATGTGGTATCTAACATTATTTGGAGTTCAGGTCTCTTATTTTTCACATGTTAAACACACACACACTCATTGCATTTTTCATTCATACACACATGTACAGTGTGAATAGCCGAAACACGTTTTCCAGATACAATCGTTTTAGCCTTGAGAAAAAGTATCATCTGAATAGAATTTAAGGATAATCCCGGACCAATCACGGGACATTTTGCAGCTCACGTGATGTCATCATCCAATCTGAATGCAGTCAGTATGTAAATTGGGATCTATTGTCTGGAGTTCCCGATCACATGATCCCAGTAGACCAGTGGTATTTAATTGGTATTATGTAGTAGAGGTAGAACTATAATAAATATATGTCCTAATGCTCAGGATCATAGCTTCCTGATCACATGTATGAATTGGACCAATCGTCTCTCCACAGTTGGTTTAATAGTATACAAGATTATTGGAATATACATATGTGAGCAATTGGGCATTTGATACATAATATCTTTATACAGGTTGAGTCTCCCATATCCAAAATGTTTGGGACCAGGGGTATTTTGGATAACGGAATATTCCGTATTTTGGAATAATTGCATACCATAGTGAAATATATTGGGAATAGGACCCAACTGTATACACAGAACGCATTTATGTGTTATATACACCTTATACACACAGTCTGCAGATAATTTTATACAATATATTCCATAATTCTGTGGCTCAAACAAAGTTTGTGTACAGAAATGAAATTCATTTGTTTCATAAACACCTTATACACACAGCCTGAAGGTAATGTTATACAATATTTATAATAATTTGTGCCTTAGACAAAGTTTGCGTACATTGAACCATCAAAAATCAAAGGTTTTATTATCTCAGTCATGCCAAAAAAAATCCGTATTTCGGAATATTTGGATATGGGAGACTCAACCTGTACTCATATGCCTGAGATAAATAAAACGATATTTTATAAAATCATATATATTATTGTGATAATGAGAAATTAGGTGTAAGTGAAAAAGAAAGTGTTAATGAAAAATAAATATAAAAACCAACTCTAGTGCTAACTAGGTGATAAATATGTGATCAAGTATGTGAAATTCAAGTAAAATATGTTTTATGAAGACAAATCATATAATTAATAAAAATATGCATTTAATAAAATTAGACTAATTCATAAAAAAAATATATATATTCTCGTTTATAAGATTGTGTGTAACTAAGTGAAATTACGTAAATAAGTGAACAAATGTGTGATGATTTAAAGTAAAAACAAATACAGTGATGTATATATATATATATATATATATTAATAAATAATGAAAAAAAAATGTAGCAGTTTGTTATTAATATTGTACATATATTTTAGTGATAGTAATTTCAATTTATTAAATTCTCAGGTTATAAAAAATTTAAATAAATTCCCTATATATGGGATTATTGAAAATATTTACATCCTATTAATATTCCTGAATATACTGTTATATATATATATATATATATATATATATAACAGGTGATGTAATCTGCCAGAGCCTCGCAGAAGAGAGTAAAGACAGCATGAGAGCATACACTGCAAAACAGAGCAAAACGTGCCCACCTCGACAGAGGAAGAAGTAAGGAAGCTGCTGAGTATAAGGGGAGAGGAGGAGACACGGCGCCAGATGACTGGCACCATTAAAGATGCTAGTCTACTGCAATATTTCAATGATCCTGGCTTCAAGGTATGTTGTGCTCACAAGAAGTTGTGAAAAAGCTGAAAGTCCTCCGAAAACAATTCATCAAGGTCCATGAACACTACAGAAGGAAAAGTGGTGCTGCGCTGATGGAGTGGCATTTCTACGAGCTGTGCTACAACATATTTGGCAACACGGCTTTGACTAATCCCGTCAGCTTGTCTTCCTCCAGCTGTACAAAACAAGAAAAGGAGCCACAATCTGCACAAGTCTAATGTAGAGGAAGAATCTTATACATGGTATCTAAGTAAATCCCTAATATCTAGTAGAACAATAAAGCATATTGTGTTACATTGTTTGAAGGGGGTGCTATCAGAGACAACAATAGTAAAGAACAATGATGAGTAGAGAGGGAAAGAGTTGTCTGTAATTGATGCACAAAATTAAAATATAACTTTTATTAGTCTTTAAAATATGTATATCAATGATACAGTCCGTGAAATTTTAAAAGAAAGAAATTAAAGTGTGATATAGGTAAAAAAATGTGTAATTAAAATAGATTATCGGTACCAATACAGGTCTGTTTTTAATATTTTTCTGAAATACATAGTAGTATCCTGGATATCTATATATTATTATTTATTTAATATATTGCAATAAATAATTATTTAAACCAAATGCCACTCTGTCAGTATTATTTCAAACATTGATTATAATGCTGTGTTGAATGGAGTATGTGTATGTCCACATAGCATAACATATGTAGATATGTACAGAGGCGGTGAGAAATATAGTCTAATAGGTTAGTCAGATATTTGTACATTTAGTTCTCATAGTAAGAAATAATTACAAAGTAGCAGAAAACATGCTCTCCAGGGAGTCTGACAATTCTCCTGCTTGTCATAAAGCTGCTGTTCTTGATGGATATCAGAACACACCTGTTGGTATTTGCCTGAAAATCTTGGTGTAAATATATTTCTATATAGTATATATAAAGGCATGAATTGATATTGCCTAGATCAGTGTTGGCTAACCTTGACACTCCAGCTGTTGTGGAACTATATATCCCAGCATGCCCTGCCACAGTTTTAGCATGCCCTAATAGCAAAACTGTAGCAGTGCATGCTGGCTTATGTAGTTCCATAACAGCTTGAGTGTCAAGGTTAGCCAACACTGGCCTAGATGTTAACAGGATGACATGTCACTTATTTGAAATATATGATTTTATCATGTGTATGTATGTGTTGGTAGTCTAATCATTTTTTGCAGTACCAATACACCCCATATATAACAAATGGAGACTATACCTCCGTTCATAATAACCCCTCATGGTTATATGGCCAATTTCATGGGTTAAAACAGATGGTAAGCAAATTATGCTACTAAGTGTAGCAAATACCCTTATAGATGGGGATAAAATAAGATGATATAAATGATAAGTTCAGTGTGTTTAGGATACTATATCATACTATATATTAGAATGGTGACCAAATAACATTCTGCATACATCTATGCAGTAGGAATAAAGATTGATCAGCAACAAATAGGGTGTGTGAAGAAATAAAAAAAAAATCCAATGCTTCTATCTGACTATATATTATAAACCCGTGAAGGGAGCTATGTAAATAATGAGAGAATTATAGCAAGTCCATTTGCATATATTTATATTGTTTTGTTTTCATTACGGACTATTCCCATTAGCATGCTACCACTGAATGGGTAGAATATGCCTTCTCATTTGGCCTCTGATACAAATACTCAGTTTGTTAATTTGTTATATTTGCAATAAATACTTATTTAAAACAAAAGCCACTCTGTCAGTGTTATTTCAAAACTTTGATTATAGTACTGTGTTAAAGTAGTATGTATGTGTTCACATAGCATAACATAAGTATGTTCAGAGGCTGTGAAAGAAGTAGTCGAATAGGTTAGTCAGATATTAGTACATTTAATTCTCATAGTAAGATGTAATTATAAAGTAGCAGAAAACATGCTCTGCAGGGAGATTGACAACTCTCCTACTCGTCATGAAGCTGCTGTTCTTAATTGATATCAGAACACACCCATTAGTATTTGCCTAAAAATCTTGGTATAAATGTATTTCTATATTGTATATAGGTACAAAGGCATGAATTGATGTTATTTAAATATTAGCAGGATGACATGTCACTTATTTCAAATATAATTCAGTGTTTAGGATACTATATCATACATGTACATAGGTCTACCAGTAATATTGTGACCACATAACATTCTGCATACATCCATGCAGTGGGAATAAAGGTTGATCAGCAACAAATAAGGTGTGTTCAGAAATAAAAATGATCCTATACAACTATCTGACTGTATATTATAAACCCATAAAGATAATTATAGCAAGTTCATTCGCGTAGAATTATATTAATTGTTTCGGACCATTCCCATTAGCATGCTGCAACTAAAAGGGTGTAAAATATGGGATCTTATCTGGCCTCTGATACAAGTACTGAGTTAGCATTGAATTGCAGCAAGAATCATATTAGTGCTGAGAGAGATTAGCTTGTCATTTCACATATGCTATCTTTTATTCTCCTCTCATACGGGCTGTTCCTGCTGACATGCTGCCGCTGAAAGAATATGCATTTTACATTATCATATTAGACAGCCACTGTACAGCCCGTGGGAGCCAACGTACGTTTCACATTGACTGCTTTCTCAAGGCAAACAGACTGCACTTCCGGAACCCGTTTAAATCTCATCTGGTCTGTGATCCTTCCAATCAGATTTTACAATGTGGTTCAGTCAATCAAAGTTAACTCTATACTCTCCTTTGGGTATTTGATTATTCATTAATTGGAAAGTAGACAAACACTAGATTTGTATTTATACATAATGAGTCTCCATCCTCTATAATTTGTTTAAACCTCATGAATTGCAATATATAGTTTATCATAAAACTTGCATGAATAAGAGCCCTTATTATATTGTGACTTAGTTGTGGAAATATATATCAAGTGGAAAGGAAACCTATGAACTTAAATATACTAGATTAATATATAATTATATTTAGTAGTCATATATACGAAATATTGCATAAAAACAATAATTCAATGTTGTATGTTATTTATAATATGTGCAAATGAGAAAGTAAAAATCAAGATAGTGATCTCGTGAAAAGAATAAAAATAGTGATAAAAATATTAAATGTGAAAATAAATATAAAAATAAACTCTGTGAAAGGATAGAAAAATGAAAAACACAGCAAGATAATTCTCGTGTGGTGGATGTGAAGTGTTCGTGATAAAATGTAGTGATGCATGACGTGTATAAGCAACACGTATGTGATCATGGTGTAATCAGTGTATGGGTGTATGAAAATAATCCATAAAATCGACATGTATTAGTGATAATACTTGTGGTAGAACTGTATATACAAACATATATTTGATATACCCATGTATAATAAAACTTGATTATAGTATATATGTGTAATCATTTGTTTACATGTGTAATCATTTGTTTCCATATGTTATAATAACTGCAATCCATGGTATTGTCAAAATCATAGTAATTGGGTGCAAAGAAATCAGCATCGACAACGTGAGGATTCTCAACGATGAGTCATAGAGAATTGCCCTCATTTAGGCCAAAAGGAAAAACCATTTTCATTAAGCAAATCAATCTGGATTCTCTTTGTAATCTAGGTCTCCACCTCTAATGTTAGCAGTCACTTCCTCCATCCAAAAATTAGTCCAGTAAGGCCCCCTTTATTTGGGGGCCTTTTAAATTATGCAGATCAATGACCACCCCAACTGTTGGGGGTGGCCAGAATTAGTCCATTTACTTTTATGTCCCTGGATCATGAGCCTGAATTTATCACAGACTTTCTCGAGCTGTACAGGCAGCATAAATGTCTTTGGCGCCAAAAATCCAAGATATACTGTACAGCAACAAACAGCAAAAAAACAAGCATATACTGTGATGGCAGAATTCAGTAAGCCATACCACGATGAAGCCTCCATAAACTTGGTGCGCAACCAAGATCCAAAACCTACACACATCCTTCATAAAAGAGCACAAGACAGTGGAGAATTCGAAGAGATCCGGAGCAGGGACTGACAGAGTTTATAGGCTGAAGCTGTGGTATTACGACCTCTTCAAATTCGTGGTGCAGCAGGATCCGGTACATCCTTTGATTCAGATGATGGCAGAGACCGAGGAGTGCAGTCTGCAGCAGGATGATGTGGGGGAAACCGGAGACATCTTTGGTAAGTAGAGACCCAGCAATGTGAAATGTCAGCAATTATAAATTTTGAATCCTGTCAAACTAATTTTTAGATGTACTCCTCCTGCCATGGCACCGCACCGTCCCCGTTAAAATAGACCATATATTCGTCTTTGACCTTTTTGGCCAGAGCACTCCCGGTTTAGATGACCGCGGGCGGGGACCTCCATTGAGGGGAACGGAGCAACCTCTTTCAGATTTTCTTGTTCTTCCACTGCAGCTGTGCCCAATAACCTTTGGTGGGTGGCTTTCTTGAGCAGGAAATTGTGCAGTATACAGCAAGCCGTCACCACCCAGTCAATCTTCTCCAACTTCAGATTTATCGGGCTATACAAAATCTGGAATCAGTTGCTCAAGATCCCAAAAGCGTTTTCTACACTATGCCTTGCACGAGAAAAGCGGTAATTAAACACCTGCTTCTCATGAGTCAAGGCCCTCTGTGGGAATAGCTTCATGACATGCTCATGAAGGGCGAATGCCTCATCAGCCACAAACACATAATTTAGGCCCTGTTTGGTAGCCTCTCTGGATGGCAAATGCAGCGAGTGTTAGTGGTGAGCCAGTCGTAGAATGCCGTGTTCTTAAATAATCCACCTTCAGAAGAAAGGCCATTTTTCCCCACATCTACGAAGTGGAACTTGTATTTGGCGTTCACCAACGCCATCAAAACAATATTAAAGTACCCCTTGTAGTTGTAGTAGTAGGACTCGTTGTTGGCCGATGGGGTAATCCTAATATGTTTCCCATCGATAGCTCCCCCGCAGTTAGGGGACTGCCAACGGCTCTCAAACTCATCTGCAACGGCGGCTATCCACTCTTCCGTGCTTGTAGGGAACTATGAAAGAACAGAAAACAAAATGAATATATGATATTTGTTTTATCTGTTAACAGACTTCTGATATCCCTAGCACCCCGGACCTTTTCACAAGTGGGGATGAAAGGGTGGAGACAACAACCCCAACAGTTCCAGTTTCCAAAAAGCTACACCGAAAAACAAAAAATACCCAGGAAGATGACCCACTATTACGAAAGGCCAGAGAAGCCTTATTAAAGCCCCCTGACGAATATGACCACTTTGCTGAATATGTAAGGGCAGCACTCAGAGCAATGGTCCAAGACCAACGAATCTATTTTGAGATACTGACCTCAGAACTGATATTCAAAGCTCAGCAGTCTCTACTATCAGCGGACACTAGCATTGTAACACAGACTCAGGAAGTGCATCTCAATGGGGCCGGGCCCACTGAGCTTGTACTTTCAGCATGTATTTTCATCCCTGAAATCTGGGCCGCCAACACCATAGCACATACCGCACCATAGTTATCAGAGATTGGGTAACTTGGTGATAATTTTAGTATTTTAGAATATATATGTTTATTAAATTTAAAATGACCATTTATGTTTTATACATTTTATAGGCCATGTTGGCCACAAAAACAGAAAACACAAAAAAAAAGTACAAAATTTAAAAGTTTTAATAAAACAATCATCTTGTTTAAGAATAAAAAACAGTGGTGTGTGTTTTATCTTACCTTACAATAACGGAACTGCAGCACCTTCACGATAGCCAAACTTGAGGTCAAGCGTCCCGTAGTCAGGTACCTCAAAGTCGCCACGAGCCTCTCCTCGGCCATGTTGGCCATCCTAAACTTGGTGTAGTGCTTCTTTATATAGGGGGTCACCATACAGCAATTCCTGGAATGTGGGCTCATCCATTCGCTGGAAGTTGCAGTAATCGACCGGGTTGTTCTCCCTCATCTCCGTCAGCAGGAGCATGTATGATCGGCTCTCCCTCTCCAGCAGCCAATCCTTTGTCCAGCGGGACCTAATCCTCCTCCTATGCTGGTCCCTCTCCCTCTCCTCACTCAGCTTAACCACAGCACGGCAGGGATCCATCACCACAAAAGAGCAGGATAGAACACAGGAAACAGAGCTGGATAAAGCACTTTGTAAAGCCAGGCAATACAAAGCAAAGCACAGTAGCTACAATGTGGAACATTCAGCAGGGTAAAAACCAAGCCTCACTAATCACAGAGCAAAAAGAAACTGAAGAGACCTTAAAATGGCTGCTGCTATTTATACCCCCCAGTCAATCCCAGCAACCCCCTATTGAAGCACAGCCCTCTATTTAAATTTAGGCACGATCTATCTATGCATAACGATCCGTCGTATAGAAAATGTACGCCAGGGAGCTCCGGGGAGTTAAAGAGAAAACGGCACGATGAGTCGCATCGGCACTCATCGTGTAGGTGTATAGCCAACATTAGGGGCATGTCTTGCTGGCAATGGTCACTTCCCCATTGTCAGATATATATTTTTGTCTTTTTTTTTTCTCTTTGATGTTGGGTGCAAGCTCAGGACTCATTTAAACTACACTGCTTAGGGATTGAACTCTAGGTGACCTCTTCCTTTCTATGCGCACTGAGCATGTGCAAGATCCCTAGTGAGATTTTCTGGCCAGCCAGCAACAGCCAGAGTCCGGGATAAAGGCCATAACCCTATTGGACAGCTGCGGTTGCAGGGCAGAGAGGAGCAGGGACAGGCGGGTGCGACTTACGTCTTGTTCAGTTTCCGCTTGTCTCTAGGCAGCCGGGACGCCATGTCTTATGGTCGCAGGGTTCGTCAGTTCCACTGTTACCAGGCAACAAGTTTGCAAACGGCGCCTGCAGTTGCCAGGCGACCAGGATGCCGGGCAGCCGCAGGGATTGCTGGTACTGTCTCCTGTCGATTTGAGCTTGTACTAAGACGTGCAGCATCACAGCTGCTTCTACTCAGTCATCAGGAATCCCGCCTTCTCAGGCTGCAGTGATTGGTGGATCTCCTTGCCGGTCATAGATTATACTTTGTGTGTAAGACCCTGGTCCTTGGCCATCTTTGTGAGAAATCTCTGCCAGACAGAATTTTTGCCCTGACCCTGCGGACTTCGCTCCTTCGGTGCTGATTATTGTGCACCTTCTACATATTGTTATTTACAGGTATTGTGCTCTTGATACACACTGCTTATTACAGGAACTGTGCCTATATTTACTGTGCACCCGTTACGCATTGCTATTCACAGGAACCGTGCACTTGTTACACATTGCTTATTGCAGGAACTGTGCTGCTATGCATTGTGCACTGTTAAAATAAGAGTACTGTGTCTAGCACTAGTCCTTTCTAAGTGCTATGTTAGTGCCGTGTTTTACTGAGTGCTCCATCTGCAAAATCCCTGGCAAGTTACCTTGAATTTCTGTGCAAATTTAATACATATCTCAGCCCTGAATTACTACTGTGGATTATTGTGCAGATCTTAGTTCACCACTGTTAAAATAAAAGTACTGTGTCTAGCACTAGTCTTTTCAGTATATTCTGTCCTCTGTGGCATTCCACCAGTGCTCAGGTATAGTACTGTTCATTACTTGCATGGTTAAAGCTTATACCTCAGTGTTGCTGCCTGGTCCGTTCCATGTGTATTGTTGTTCTGGTCTCCTGCTCTGCATATGCCCAGCCATGTCTGTTTCAAGTTCACTACGTTCTTATGGAACTCTAATTGTTTCTACCAACTGCAAGTACCATACCAAATCTACACAGTGAATTCCATCTCTGCTGTTTTCCAACTGCAAGTTATATGTACCCATGCTTACACAGTGAATCTCATCTCTGCTGTTTATATCTGCAAGTACAAAGCCTCAGTGAATGCAATTCTGCTTATTACCAACTTAAAGCTATAGTACCTCTCCCATTCAATATATATACTGTGTTGGATTCTGTGCTGCTGCTATACCTACAAGCCTTACCAGCTCCCTCCGTCGTGCGCATGCGCAGTGGGGACCATCGACCCACTTGCGAGCGGACAGCCGCTCGCAAGTGGGTCTGAATGAGGGCCTATATCTTTATTAAAATGGGAAGATTTATCTTGCTCCGTGTCTGAATATTGGTGGCTGGTATATCGGACTTGCTTCCGTTTTTCTAGGTGCATCTCCCATTCGGAGGAGTTTTATAAATTACTCCATTGATTATATTTTACTCCAGTTTTGATGCATAAGATCTGGCCGTCTCAATATAATTTATGCTGGCATAATTGTGGTAATGTAGGCTCCCTCCTACATATTTATTGGTCATGCCCAAATATATCTAACTTATGTTCCTCTGTATTTGCTCTTATTTCTAAAGTTCTGAATATTTGTACTACCCCCTCATTATTAGCCCGATTTCATCTGTATCATGAATATATACTTAATAATGATCACTACATCATGGGTCATATTCTCATTGCCACTAAACTTTTGCTAACTCCACATTGGCGCTCTTCTCATATCCCAAGTTTGGAAGCTAGTGAGAAAAACATCCGGTCCCATTGTGAATTTGAGACAACGGGAGTCTCTTACTCCTCCTCGGTCTCCAACCCCCTGATCAGGTGGTTTGGCTGGAGCAAATACTGGGAAGTAAAAACCAGAGTTTAATCTTGGTAATTTCACAGTCAATTCCTGTAAAAATTTATTTTATTGCAAACTTCTTGTTTTATATGCTATTGTTTTGTATTTTTGCCATTTAATGGTACATTTTCTCCTAAATCTTATGTGACTGCTGCTCACTCACTGTTACCCATATGTATACATGTAAACCATGACTATGTGTACCTTCCCCATCCCCTTCTCATTTCTGTATCCTGCCCCATACTCTACTTTCTAAAAAAAATGCAATATTGAAAAAAAAAATTAAAGTGGACCACAAAATTACTTATTTTCTCTTTGCATTTTTCATTTAATTTTGTTTCATTTGTTTGTAATTAAACTAAAAAAAAGATGCTTTTTATTTTTTTAATTTAAGAAAAAAATGCAAAAATCAGCCATTTGATACCGCTTAATAACCTCCAGTACTTTCCTTACGCCCACTAACAGCCTTCGATAATGATTCTCCTAACAAATATGTCTCTCTTTTGGGGTCCAGGATGCTCTCTCCACTTTTTCATGCACTTCTTCCAGGCAGTATTTTGTAGAAAAATCGCACACACTCGCAATGATTACCGTGAATATGCATTTCTACTTGGATCTTGCATTTCTCCGGATTGCACATACATGTAATGCTTTCGAGTTTCATAAAACAAACTCACTTTTGCAAACTTGCACCTAACTGGATTGACCCCACACATAATTTTTATGTCAGGAACCAAATAACCTACCAGTGTATTTTTGGAGTGTAAGTATTATGAAAGAAAAAAGTTAGAACAAATTATACTATTCAAATATATGTTAACTACAAGTGTATGCTGTTTGTTTTGCAAGGAAAGAATTGATGTAGTTAATTTCATTATACGGTGGTTATATAAAAATGGCTTTACTAAAATATAAACTTTTGATATGCTAGGATTATTTGAAAACTGCCATTAATCAATTCATATTATTTATTTTTAACTATAATGCATGCATCCTATAAGAGAATATCCTGTGGGTGATTCCATGTCAAGTGATGAAATTAAAATTACCTTAACATTTACTTTCACACTTTGCACACATTAAATACTATGGGCCATATCCAATTAGCCGCGAACGATAAAATATTTTCTCGCGAAAAATCTATTCGCGCACATCGCATGTTAAATATTACTTTTAGTTTTGTTTTTAACGTGCTATCTTATTAGAAGCTAAATCACGCCCATATCGCTCAGAAACGAGCCAATCGTGCGGTTTATGGACGGAGATATATCGTTCTCCCGCTCTTTGTTCACATATATAAGGGATTCTTGTACATTGGCCAGACACCATTTTAGTCTGGCATTAGTAGAGAGAGCTATTAATCTTCTGATGGGCCAATCTGCTGCAGTGTGATAAATATAGAGGTGAGTACATTATACAATTACATGCAGGTCGACTTATCTCTTGTTTGACTGAGGGGGGGGAGAGAAGGGTTTTGGTTTGTTTTTTTGCAATGTGCCCCCCTCACCCCCCTCTTACCTGTCGTAGGAGCATGAAGAAATAAATGACAAAGGAACAACAATACCGAGGAGGTACAGGTGGTGGACCACCTATCATACAACAATGGTTTTCGTGGGAGCAAAAACTAAAAGAAAAAATTAATCCAATAATGGTGGGAGTGGAAGGCCTCATAGCCAGCCATGACGATCAACCTTCAAATCGCAATGGTAAATGTCTAGTTTATGTAACGTATTGCATAAATCCGAAATTTTAACTAATGAAATAATAATCTTTTTTTTATTTTTTCTATAATTGAAGTGAGTCAGGAAACTGATTATCAACCTCAAAACATCCAAAGAGGGCTAAACCGAAGAAATCAGTCCACAGTCTAAAAACAGGCAATCGAGTAAGTTTTGTTTTTTTTTATATATATATATATATATATATATATATTTTTGGGATTCAAAATAAGTTTCCTATAATACTTAAAACTAATTTAATTTATTTTAGAAATATCAAGAACATCTTTAACAACAGGACAGAGTGCAAGAAAATTGGAAAATCCAAGACCAACCTTTGAAAATATTTGTCCAGTTAATCTGAAAGAAATACATCTAGCCAACCCAATATGATGTTGTCCCTGAATCCGCTTCAATCCTCGGCAAATTCGGATGATACTTTTTTGGGATTTTCAGGTAAGAAATGTTGAAATAAGTTATTATATATTTGTCACATTTTTTAATAAAGTAAATTCTTAATAAAAATAGGTTTAAATATATATTTATTTATATATGTGTATATATATAGATATATATTATATATTATGCAATATATATATATATATATATATATATATATATATATTTACATAAATTTAAAAATATACAGTTGACACGCCAAGTTCAATTGTCTATAGAAAGACAAAGAGGATTTGGATGATGATGTGAGTCGTCAGTGAGAGACTTGTTTTATTTAGAATGACTGGTAACCTTTACTAATCCTTGCCCTCCTGCCAGAGGCACCACTTTTTAATTGGGTGTCAGGCCCGAGACATGTTTTAGAATACGGTGGGGATGTTAAAACCGCCTCTGATGAGAATTTATTATCTAAAGAAAACATCCTGAAGATTGTTCAGTGGTGATTGTTTATGAAAATATCTGCCTGCAGTTTCTTCCACCCGCTGGCGGCGATATGCCGGTAATTATCCAGGGATTTCAAAGGTTCAGTGGTATAGTTTTTCATTTTTTTTTTTAGAATCCCTGAATTGTGGCTATGGCACAACGTGGAGTATATAAGATGCAGGTACCTTATACCCCTTTTACACCAAAATCCCGGGTCCGACCCTGGAATTTGAACACTGGTCAATCCCGGGTCGAATTGCAGTGCAAACGGGGTCTGAAGCCGAGTTCGACCCGGGTTTGCCCCGTTCACACTGAACCCGGGTAATCCCTGCTTTTCCCTATAGATGTCATTAAAAATGGTCTTTTTTAAGGGCTGACAAAGATGAGATCACAAAAGGCAACAAAAGAGAGGGGCGGGGACTGCTTACAGCATTGCAGCAATGATGGCAGACGGAGCACATGTGCGTTTTCCCGATGTCGTCACTGTTTTCAGCTTTCTGTTGATTTCAGCAACAGAGAATTGGATGCAGCTTTTTATGATGTGGCACCTTGTGCAGGGTTCGAGGAGGAGAGCGCAATTCTTGGCTGAGAGGGCTAGATTTTGACGCCAATATTTGCGCAGGAGGAGAGCACTGATATCAGCCAACATCACCACCATGATGAGATTGACCACGATGAGAAATAGAAGAATGTGGGCCAGAGACCGCCACCATGGAGAAGCTTTCATGCAGACTGTAGAAGCTTTCCAAGTGGAGCAGTGGCTGGAACACTTTCGGATGTCGCGTGCCACCTTTTATTATATATTGGAATTACTGGCACCAGCACTGATGATGCAGACCACCAACTACTGAAAGCCCATCACCCCAATCAGGAGATTAGCCATTGCACTCTGGTGGTATGCTACCCCCGGAGAGTACCGCACCCTCTCCTGTCTATTTGGTGTTGGGATTGGCACAGTCTGCAAGATCATTTACCAGGTGACGCGGGCATTAGTGGATACCCCGTACCAGAGCTTTATCTCCTTGCCAGAAGGACAGCGCCTAGATGAAACCATCCAAGGCTTCCTCAGGCGTGGTTATCCGCAGTGTGCTGGTGCCATAGACGGGACCCACATTCCCATCATCGCCCCCCATGAAAACCCTGTGGATTATTATAATCGTAAAGGGTGGCATTCGATTATTCTTCAAGCTGTTGTGGACCACCGATACTGGTAAGTAAATTTGTACAAATTATTCTTTCATATATCTACATTTATTGTATGTTTTTTGTTGTTAGAATACTCATTTTTTTTTTATGTTTTACAGATGTTTTCATAGGCTGGCCTGGACAGGCACATGACGCCAGAGTACTAGCCAACTCTGACTTGTACAGCATAGCAGAGGAAAAGCGGGGTGGATGGCTTTTCCCTAGAGAGGTAAGAATATATGGTCCTTTTTCTCTTTATGACCACTATTCTTATGTGCTTTAGCAAAATATGAAGTGTGAAATGATGCGGAATGCATGATATTCAAAAGTATTTGCCAACATATATATTGTGCTATAAAATACATGAATTTTTTTAAACCTACTTGACCACCATGTGAATACACCTTATGCCACTTCTCATTATAGTGACATTTTTTTTTTAACAGAAATCGGTGACCGTAGATGGCGTGGAGGTCCCGGTCCACATCATTGGCGATGCGGCATATCCTTTGAAGCATTGGCTAATGAAGGGTTATACACAACATGTACAGTTGTCCCCGGAAAAGGTCACCTACACTCACAGCCTTAGCTCTGCCCGGATGGCTGTGGAGAATGCTTTTGGACGTTTAAAAGGACGTTGGCGCTGTCTCATGAAGAGGAATGATGTGGACCTAAAAATCATGCCCCATGTAGTAGCAGCCTGCGGCATACTGCATAACAGTTGCGAAATTCAAAAGGACCACTTCCTTCCCGAGTGGAATGTGCAGGACACTGAGGTGGGGGGCATTGCAAGTGATGCAGTAAGCTATGTGGGGGAGCATGAAGACAGCGCCGAGCTCATCCGGGCCACCATTTCTAAAAACATTCCCTTATTGATTTAAAATAAAAAGGCAAAATTTCATATTTCAAACATGTTTTTGGTTTATTTGGTTTGAAAGTTTTATTTTTTTTACTTTAACCATGTGCATATATTCTGTTTTTTAATAGAACAGTTTTAACACATTCTTAGATTGTGGAAAAAGTATAAAAACAGTATAAAACAAATGTCAAACATCGTATGCCCAATATAAAAGAAAAGTGCCTTATAGATCCCTGCGGGCAAAACAATATACTATAAAAGTAATAAAAAAATGAAAAGTGCCATCACACAATAAACATGATACTTTTAGCCACACAATAGAAAAAAAAAACTAAAATAGAACATGTACCGGTTGGTACAACGATAAAATATTTAAAATGGCCATGTTTACGGCAATTGCCTATACACTGTATACTGTGGTGACTCTTGGTTTGTTTCTGTTATGTTAGGGTTAGTGCTAGGGTTGTAATAATTGGGCCCCATATTGCACTGCCCAAATCTGTGTTCTGGGTACACTCTGGCCTGTGGTAATGCCTGTGTTTGATTTGGATAAGCACGACCAAATGTGCGCTCAAAAAACAACATCTGTCTCTCTTGCATATCCATTAATTGCCTCATAAATGACTGCTGCATTTGCCTTTCAGACTCTAGAAACCGAACCAATCTAGCATCCTCCTGCCTCTGAATATCGGCATCCAATTCACGGAGATGCTCCACGATCACAGAAGTCATCGCTCTAGCCGCTTGCTCCGACCTGTTGAGCTTCTTCTTTCTGGGTGGCACATTGTAGACTGCAAAGGGGAGAAACAAAAAAATTATATATAATATGCACTGAGCCGACATAAAGATAGCAGTGGTGTTTGCGTACATGTGCTTGTGGCCTTCTATCTACCTGCACGCTAGCAGCACTCTGCAACAGTTACCATTTGGATATAAGTGAATGTAGTGTGTGTGTGTGTAATGTGGTTGTTTTTCTTTTTTAAAATACTTACTATTAGCGCGTAGCGGAGGGGTCTTTTTAGGGGGCGCAGTCTCTGAGCTTGTCTCAACTACCTCATCTATGGTGGAAGCGATACTGTCAGCATTCACAGATGAATCCATCCTGTCAGCATTCACAAATGAATCCATCCCACTACTTTCTCCAGGCTCATCGGTCAGTAGGAGCTGTGATGTTGGTCTGCTTTGCGAGGACGGCAGGGTAACCTGTGTAGCCGGTACCTCTTGACTATCCTCCTGCTGGCTGGAGCAGGATGACGCAATTGAGGAGGACAGTGCTATGGGGTTTGAAAGCGCTGTATTTCCAAAAGCGCTGTAGCACAATTGGTAATGCACCCATTCCTTGCGGCCTGCACCACTTTTGTTGCAGTTATGATCGTGCAGTTTAGTGAACTGCTTACACAAGGCCTTCAATTTATTGACCACTTGCTGCTGCGTGCGTTTTATCCCTCGGGACTCCAGCATCTTGGCTATATTGTGGTACACTACTGCATCTTTCACTGTGCCAGTCATCTGGCATTTAATTTCTTCCTCCGCCCTGATGAGCAGTAGCTCTCAGATATCGGCATCGGTCCAGTTCGATGCAGCACACATGCTGCTGTAGCAACAGGGTGTGGCTCAGGCTGCTGTTATGGCTGTGTATCAGCCTGCGTTTGGAGCTGCTGGTCAGGCTGCGGTGCGGCCTGCAGTTCTGACTGTGGCAGCCTGTGTATCAGCCTGCGTTTTGTGGGAGTTGGTCAGGCTGTGGTGCAGGCTGTGTGCAGGAGGTTAGGCAGGCAAGTAATGGCTGTGTGTGCGTCTCTCTGCAGGGTCCTGACAAATGACATCATCTGCCAGTGCCCCAGAAGCTCCAAACAGCTAATAGCAGAATGTAGCCGGGTAAAATAATCCGGGTAGCACCCGTTCACACTGCCGCATGACACGGGAACAACCCGTGTTCAACCCTGCTCTCAACCCGAGTAAGATTCCCGGGTAAATCAACCCAGGAAATTTTTCTGGGAGCCGTTCACACAGAGCATCGACCCAGCAATAACCCTAGTTTTACGGTTGGTGTAAAAGGGGTATAAGTTACCGTTGATCAGTAATAAACTCTATTTAGCTTTTTAAGTGGGTAGAATGAGGGTAATAGAATAGGTTAACAATTATGGGGTTCAAAAAAGGCGCAATACTACTGTTCTAAATATTATATTTCATTACAGCTGTGTACACTGAGGGTCATTACTATTACTACCATCGTAATTTAATTACTACGTTCTACCTCATACTACAAAAACACCTACAATATTTTTTATTAATATGTATATATATATATATATATATATATACTTATATCTTTATAAATGTATAAATATTGCTATATTTAAAAAACATATATTTATATAAATATTATATAACATATGCTATATGGTTTAATTACCATTAATCAAAGAAGGATCAATTTCATTATGACATACAACCAGGAAATTTTCATAATTTTTCATAACTGCAGTATGATCCAATAATTGATCGAAAAGTTTTGATTTGCATTTGAAGTGTCACTATTCAAGAACGATAGTTCATGATTCATGGATTATAAATGTTTGAAGAAAAATGTGGTTAAACAAATTGATGTACCTTGAAATCGTATGTTTCTACTTGAATCAGAAAAAACTTTTTTAGGACAAGAATCTAAAGAATAATAAAGGCATATGACTGGTCATCATAATGCAAAATGTTACTATTTAAGCAATAATTATGGGTATTATGTAATATTTTTTCTATAAACTACTGTATTAAATTGTAAATATAGAATTTTGCTGTAATAAAAAAATTCTCTTTAATGATATGTATTTTCTTTTTCAAACAGAATCCATTGGTTCTAATGTAGCTATGGCTACAACAACCCAGCAGTTTTTTCTTGAAGAACAGGCAACAACTAGCAGAGGTTTGGCAAGTCATATTGGGCCGAATTTTAGACCAGATTTCATTGACCCAGTTCCAGATGATGGTGTTGTCGTTGAGGATATTTCTAGATCAACTCCCACCATAGGTTGGTTTTTGTTTTAAATTAATTAACTTAAGCATACTTTTTTTTTAAATAAAATGTATGTAACAACTAAAATTACTGGGGTACACAGAGTCCTAGGGGCATGAAGTACTAGGGAACAGAGGGGTAAGTAGGGGTTTGGACCAGGCAGTAATGGGGATAGGGAGGGAGCTAGTCTAAATAGCAGCTGGGGCAGTACTGTGGGCAAGGAGGAGGTGAGGGTCAGACAGTGATGGGGGTAGGTAGGAGGCAAAGATAGATAGCAACTGTGGCTATACTGGGAACAAGGAATGTTTGTTCGGAGTAAGGAGAGTATAGGTAGCTGGGACAGGGCAGTGCTGGAGGTAGAGAGGGTTTAAGGTTATTCAACAGCTAGGACAAAATTGGGGCAGGTGGGAGATTAGAGGTGGCCAGATTGCACTGGGGATTACTGTTATTTCTTGGACAAGGAAATTCCTGGCCCTCTGTGTGATGTCACACGCCCTCAGAATTTGCCGGGAAATATGTGCATGATCAAATTTTGCCAGTTCCACAGTACCTCCTGTGTATGGGATGCTGTCATACAGGTACTTTGTGACATCTATTATTTGGTGCACCAACCATAACTCCATGGTCACGTCCAGCAGCAGGCCCCCTGAGCAACACCAGAACAGGGCACATGTGCAGAATGAAGTTAGTAAGGGCACCGGAAGCCATTTAGTGCTGACAGTCAGGCAGGTGGTACGCACCTCCTTCATTTGGCCCTCATCCTATTGATTTTTTGGAAGGATGCCATCTGTCTCTGCATCCCTCTAACACGCTCCAGGCTGCAGCAGTTCAATAAGTCCTAGCTTGAAGGTCTTCTACAAACTCTGGGGGCCAACAGCTGCAACAAGCCCCAGGGCCGAAGGCACGGTCACTCATCGCTACTGCCCTTTGCAGCGTTGTCAATCTTTTATACCCTCTGGTCACTTCTCCCTTCAGCAAGGGACAATGTAGCACAAATTTAGCTTTCTACTGGCCGCTGTGCTGTATCATCCTGCTTCACAGCTATTATCTTGTCCACTACAGGCAGTGCTGTTGATGTGCAGTGGCATGGTCAATCACCACCCCAGCACTGACAGTGCCGCAGTGAGGAGTAAACATACAGAGAATGGATAAGCATAACTCTTTGTGGCATGCACAACGTAAACCCCATGATCCGCATCAGATGTGCAGCATCTGAAACACCCCATTATCTACCTAATAGTTATAGATACAAGTCCAGCCCAAGAAATAATATTTCTGACTGTCTTCCAGCCCTGGCCACCGATGTCTGTTACTTCATTGTGGTAATGGATTGGCTCATGTAGAGTACATTTTCAGAGACCCACTCAAATTTTCCTTTATGTGTCCCTGGCCCCCAAATGCGTTTAAAAAATGCCCTGTAGCTTGTAATTGCCTACTCCAATTTTTAACAGTACTCTTTAACTAAGGAAATTATTTGTAAAAAAATATATGCAAACTACAAAAAAAAACATTATGAAACTTGATAACATAAATGTTCTACAATTTAAATATTTTTTTAAAAAGAATAATGACCTTTAATAAAATGTAAAAAGATTTTTAAACATAAACAATGGTTTGATAAAGTTTATTAATAAATATAACAAACATTATTCATAGGTAATTGTTTGAAATTAAAACTATTTGTATATTATTCTTTTAGAAATGCAGTTTCAGGAGGTCCAAATCCAACAGCGAAGTTTAACTTCGAGATCTGCTCAACGAGTGCAGGATTTTGCACAGGATATGGAAAGAAGACAAAACTGTTTTAGAGCCGTAGTAGACAGCCGGATGTTGCAGATAGACCAAGCCCTTGTCCGCATATTGACAGTATTCCAGGAGGAACATCAGAAACAGCATCAAGAAAACAATGCAAACCTTGATTTAAAAAAAAATATAAATGAGTTAATGGCTATTATGTCTTGGGGTTTAGCAAAACTGGTTGACAATGCTTCCTCTCAATCAAGTTCGTTGGATATAACAAGAGATAGTTTCAGGCAGATGTCAACAAATGCATCTCTAATTTCTACCGCATTACAAAATATTCAGGATATAATGCAGAGAATGTTGTTGACTATGGATACTGCACAACCACAGACACCTATGACTAACAGATACCAAACACACAACCCAATACACCATTCACTTCAACAGCAATCACCTATACCTCCAGGTTTGGGTGTTCAGGTATCAACACCCAGTAGCACTAACCGTGAGTCTAGTACACCATTGGAAGTTGAGGAACGTGAGGAAAATTCAATTAAACAATATGAGGCCTAGTTAAACTTTGTAAACTGTACTGTTACATTTGCAGTTTTTTTCATGTTTTTTATTGATCTTTTAGGACTCACATCCAATATTGTTGGATTACTATGTTGATGTAATTGACATGTTGTCAAGCCTTGACCTATCTAGGATTGAAAAATGTTATATTAGTTGTAATTGACATGTTGTCAAGCGTTGACCTAACTAGGATTGAAAAATGTTATATTAATGTTAATTAATAGAAATGTCAGTTATGAACATTCATGTTAATTGTTTCCACTGAATGGTTTAAACAGAAGTTTGATCTGCTAACATTCTAAATATACAGCATTTTTCAAAATATTATATAAACTTTGTAATAGTTTAATCCGATTTTTTTTAAATGCTCCATTGCGAATATATTACAAAAAAAAAAAAACAATTTAAGCATACATCCAAAATATAAATAATAATTTAATATTACTTATGGGTACATTAATATGTATATCATTAACACTGGGTTCATTAACTATAGCATGGCTATTATGCTCATATGAAATACCATGGTGTGGAATAATTTAACAAGGTGTCTCCAAAATCTACTTACAACAGTCGTAAAAAAATCCTGAAGCCACACTACCAGCGGGTAAGTGTCTTCTGTGTACAGGCCAGTAGGGACTGTGAGAGTATTGTGGATACCAGACAGAGGAGTTTGCAAAGCTGTATTAACACAAAACTTAATAAAGGTAATGGGGGGGGTGTTGCGGGATACACATCTAGCGATAACAAAAGGAAATGTCCAACATGATACACAATACAAAGGACACCCAAGTAAAAAAAAAAAAGAAAAACTTACTTTCTACAAATATGTGCTCTCCCATCATCCTGCCAAAGAAATTCAGATTGTCTCTGGATTGGAACATAGAAGATCCTGAAGCCACACTACCAGCGGGTAAGTCTCCTCTGTTTCCAGGCCAGTAGGGACGGTGAGAGTATTGTGAATACCAGAGGCGTTTGCAAAGCTGTATTAACACAAAACACAATAAAAGGTAAGGTGGGGGGAGGGGTTGCAGGATACACATCTAGCGATAACAAAAGGAAATGTCCAACATGATACACACTAATCCAAAGGCCAACCAAGTAAAAAAAAAAGAAAAACACTACCAGCGGTAGTCTCTGGATTGAAACATAGAAGATCCTGAAGCCACAGTACCAGCGGGTAAGTGTCCACTATCTCCAAAATCAATAACGGCAAGGTATTATGGAAACAAACTGAGTAATCAAACCTGTATATTATAAAAGTTTAGATTCAAAAGGGGTGGAGATGCACAGCAACACAATCTGCATCAAAGGAGGCATTAAGAATCAGCTGCAAAAAATAATAAAATATACAAGACCATTTTTGAAATTTTTGCAAAAAACCTGAACAAATATACATAATAAAATTACCTGAAAAAAAACCGCCAATCGAACTTCGGCGATGATCTCCTCCTTCATCCATGCCTTTCGGCGCTGCTGAGCAAAGGTCCGAGTCACGGAAAACCCTTGGATCTACAGTCAGGTGCATAAATATTGGGACACTGACAGAATTTTCATATTTTGGCCTCTGTTTCCCACCACAATGACTTTGAAATGAAACAAACAAGATGTGCTTTAACTGCAGACTTTCAGATTTAATTTGAGGGTAATTACATCCAAATCAGGTGAACGGTGTAGGAATTACAACGGTTTCTATATGTGCCTCCCACTTTTTAAGGGGCCAATAGTAATGGGACAAACTAAACAATCCTAAATCTAACTTTCACTTTTTAATACTTTGTTGCAAATCCTTTGCAGGCAATTACAGCCTGAAGTCTGGAACGCATAGAGATCACCAGACGCTGGGTTTCATCCCTGGTGATGCTCTGCCAGGCCTCTACTGCAAATGTCTTCAGTTCCTGTTTGTTCTTGGGGCATTTTCCCTTCAGTTTTGTCTTCATCAAGTGAAATGCATTCTAAATCGGATTCAGATCAGGGGATTGACTTGGCCATTGCATAACATTCCACTTTTTAGCCTTAAAAAAACTCTTTGGTTGCTTTTGCAGTATGCTTCGGGTCATTGTCCATCTGCACTGTGAAGCGCCGTCCAATGAGTTCTGAAGCATTTGACTGAATATGAGCATATAATATTGCCCGAAACACTTCAAAATTCATTCTGCTGCTTTTGTCAGCAGTCACATCATCAATAAATACAAGGGAACCAGTTCCATTGGCAGCCATACACGCCCACGCAATAACACTACCACCACCATGCTTCACTGATGAGGTGATGTTTTGGATCATGAGCAGTTCCTTTCCTTCTCCATACTCTTCTCTTCCCATTACTCTGGTACATGTTGATCTTTGTCTCATCTGTCCATAGGATGTTGTTCCAGAACTGTAATGGCTTTTTTAGATGTTGTTTGGCAAACTCTAATCTGGTCTTCCTGTTTTTGAGACTCACCAATGGTTTACATCTTGTGGTGAACCCTCTATATTCACTCTTGTGAAGTCTTCTCTTGATTGTTGACTTTGACACATATACCCCTACCTCCTGGAGAGTGTTCTTGATTTGGCCAACTGTTGTCAAAGGGTTTTTCTTCACCAGGAAATAATTCTTCTGTCATCCACCACAGTTGTTTTCCATGGTCTTCTGGGTCTTTTGGTGTTGTTGAGCTCTCCGGTGCGTTCTTTCTTTTTAAGAATGTTCCAAACAGTTGATTTGGCCACACCTAATGTTTTTGCTATCTCTCTGATGGGTTTGTTTTGATTTTTCAGCCTAATGATGGCTTGCTTCACTGATAGTGACAGCTCTTTGGATCTCGTCGACAGCAACTGATTCCAAATGCAAATGTCACACCTAGAATCAACTCCAGACCTTTTACCTACTTAATAATGAAATAACGAGAGAATAGCCCACATCTGTCCATGAAATAGCTTTTGAGTTGATAGTCCCATTACTTTTGGCCCCTTAAAAAGTGGGAGGGACATATAGAAACCGTTGTAATTCCTACACCGTTCACCTGATTTGGATGTAGTTACCCTCAAATTAAATCTGAAAGTCTGCAGTTAAAGCACATCTTGTTTGTTTCATTTCAAAGCCATTGTGGTGGTGAATAGAGGCCAAAATATGAAAATTCTGTCAATGTCCCAATATTTATGCACCTGACTGTATATCCTCCGGCAAATGATTTGTGACACAAATATTATGCAGTATGCAGCATGCATTTATGATGTCACAAACCTTTGACGGAGAATATAACAGCGTACCCCCACTCTTGTCTAAACAGCGAAAACGGGTCTTAAGTACACCGAAGGTTCCTTCTATTACTCCCCTCGATGCAATGTGCGCTGTTTGGTACCTTTTCTCAGCAGCACTTTGTCAATCGGACAATGGGGTTAGTAGCCAAAACTTGCTTGGATAACCCGCATCACCTATAGAGAGAAATAAAAAAAAATAGTTTTTAATATATACAAACTACATTTTTACAATGATTTATTTAAAGGTTTAACACTCACTCAACAGCCAGCCGTCTGGAATTTTTCCAGTCTCAAAATCACGAGCCAGGGACGACTGACTTAAGATGAAGGAGTCATGGGCCAACCCAGGAAAACCCACTAGCAAATTTGTAATTTTCATGGTGGCATCACACACCATCTGTACATTCAAGGAATGGAAATTTTTCCGAAAACATTCCTCCGATTGCCTTGGTAGTGTGAGTGCCATATGGGTACAGTCAATTGAGCCCAGAATGTTGGGAAATAGTTTCTCTAAAAAATCCTAATTTAGTCTCCCTCCATTCGCTGTCAAAATCTGGAAATGTAATGAACTGGGTCATTAATTTGCGGAAAGCCTTAAGGACCTATTGTAAAATACGCAAAAAAGAGGATTGGGCAATACCGGTAGATTAGGATAACGTTGGCTGAAAAGTGCCAGACGCCAAAAAATGTAACGCATTTACATGTTTGTTGCCACCCGTGGTTCCAGGTCCGGCTCCATTAGATCATACAGCGAATAGATTGAACGAGAGGATATGCAATAGTATTGTATCACCTCCACCTCGGAGAGACTTTCCAGTACAGGCCTAGTACGGTACTGGCGTGAACGGGGAATAGAGACCCGCGCTAACTCACCACATGGAGACACTACCTGAGCACCTACTTCATCGATCATATCCTGGCCTGCCTCCGTACTTGACAGGAACATAAACATCCAAATTGTGTCATGAAATGCCTCCATGATTGTAGTTAGTGTTAAAAAGTATTAAATTAAAAGAAAAAAAAGGTTTAGGTGCTTTTACGAGTTTTTCAAATGTCAAAATTCCGTTTTTGCCAGCTCAGAGTAGGTGAAATAAAATATGTGAAAAAAGATGATTTTTCGCACGATTTTTAACGTTCGCGCTTAATTAGATAGCTTTTTACACGATTCACCTATTCTTTCCCATTGACCTTAATTTTCGAGAGTAATTTGAAACTAAGAGAAAATAACGCGGGGCTATACAGCGAAAATATACTAATAGGACAGGACGATAATATTTTGCGCGTTATCCATACCATGTGACACGATAATATCGTCAAAAAAAATGTCGCGGCTAATTGGATACCCCCCTGAGTGTGTCTCAAACATTAATTTTTTTGTTTCTTTATCTCATGTGTTTTCAAGTTATAAGGGTTTGAAAATGTCAAATAAATCCACAAAGTTTGGCATTTGTGAGCATACAAAAACTATTCTCTCAGGTTAAAATTGAGGTATTTAAATAATTATTTGTTCATTTGTTTGCTTTAATTTGATATACCACATGACTAGGTTCAAGGAAGTCAACATTTCAAGTTCACAAGGTCAATTATTTAAAAACAGTTTCCAAGAAAATATAATCTTTAAAATTTTCGAAAAATTTATTATTTAATCCTTGATGTTTTAAGATTGAACATACTAAATTTCAAGTTGAGATCTCACTAAAATCTTATATTTTTATAAATTTATGTTCATAGTAACATTAACATTTCTTATTTTGCACTATATTGATGTCAAAATATAAAAAAAAATGTAGTTTGAGGTTTATTAGTTTCTTAATCTTTGAAGTTTTTTTCATAAATTTGTTTTACTAAGTCAGTGGTTCCCAAACTTTTTCAAATCACGGCGCCCTAGTGTGTCAAAAAAAGTTTCACGGCACCCCTGGGCCAAAAGTTTCTTTAAAATTCAACATTTAAATGAAATAAATTGTGCTTATATGTCATCTTTAGGTACAGTTATGTGGTGGTTGACAGGGCTGCACTTCTTTTTGTCCACATATTTTTTGATAGGCAAAACCACTGCTAATGGCTGCCAATCACACTGACTAAAAATATTTTAATTTGGTGCTGGACCACCAACCTGAGGCACCCCTGCAATTGTCCTGAGGCACCCCAGGGTGCCACGGCACCCAGTTTGGGCACCACTGGGTTAAGTAACTGGTTTATAGCTTAGAGACAGCAACATTTAAAGATGCACTAGATTGCAAATCATCAGAGTAAATTGGTTCTACTGAATTAAATATTTTAATATGTAGGACAGGATGCATATCGGACTGTGGGCCTGATTCAGCTTTGGGAATAGAGTGAGATATAGCAAGTAACTGCATCTTGGTAAAACCATGTTGCATTGCAGGTGGGGCAGATTTAAAATGTGTACATAAATTTCGTTTTGGGAGGGGTTTGTCCAAACTGAAATTTACATTGCAGTGTAAAAATAAAGCTGTCTAGCATTGTGGCCTACAAGCAAAAGCAGCCAGTATTTATCCTACAAAAAATGTATGTACAGTATTTGCACCCCTTGCATTTCTACATGGTTTGTTCAGGTTCAAAGTTACTTGCTATATCTTACTCTATTCCCAATGTGATATTCCTTTTTGAGAATTGTGTTTTGTTATTAACATGAGTATCTGTGAAACTTGTTAGAACATTCATTTCACGTTTATTTTAGTTATTAAAATTTTTACATAGCACTCACATATTATATGTCGCTTTACAGAGAATATTTCGTCATTTCAATTAATCTCTGGAAAGGAGTTTATAGTCTATATTTCCTTACAGACGCGCACACACAAGGGTTCATTTTGTTAGAAGTTGATTAAGCTGCAAGTAGTTTTTAATTGTGGAAGGAAACTGACGGACAAAAGAGGAAACTGATGCAAACATGGGGAGAACATACAACCCCACAACAAGGTGGTAATTGAATCCATGACCCTACTGCTGTAATACAACCATGCAAACCACTGTGTTGCTCCAACAGCAAATATAAACAAATTTAGACACATGGTAGTATTCAGATTACAGATTTGATTGTGATTACAATATCAAATATAACATAAATGTTATATTTTAAATGCAATTCCTGAAAAAATAGTAATTCTAACATTGATTACTTAACAGAGGGATTACCAGCAAATACCGCTAGAAGGAACACTTTCAGAATTGAGAGCCTCTAATATATTCTATCAAAACAAATATAGAAAGATAATAAATATAAAACTTTGATATAATAAAAATCACATAAGTGTGAAACAGAGGGGCTGAGACAGCATTGCACACAAGTGCAATGCTGAACGCAGATCCCCGATTATCGGGAATCTGCTCGTGTGCAGGACCCATTCGGCAACTATGCAAAATGGGTCCTGCATAATCGCATGCAGCCCTTTGATGCCGAGGCGGGGGCGGCCGGCTTTCCCAGAAACGATGGGTGTCAAGGCCGTGAGTGACAAGGTCAGGGACTGCATTGACGAACGCAGTTTCCTGGCCTTGCAAGCCGGCCTGCCTGAATAAGCTGTGGCTTACGCAATTTACCGGCGGCCCGGCGCCATCCACCATCGCAAACCCAAGCTGCGACCTCATTCGCAGTGCTGGGATCGCAAACGCAGCAGGGGGTGTCAAAAACCTGCTGTCTTTGCATATCAACAAGGACGGAATTGCAAAGCTGCCTACGTGCAGCTTTTGCAATTCCATCCGATGCTGAATCACCCCCATAGTAGAGAAACATTGTCTGATATTAACATTATATATTATAAACAGACAAGTTATATAGATTTATAATTATGTGGAATTGTAGGTCCATTGGGAGTAAAGCTACTTGAATAAGTACAGTATTAGCTACTGGTGCATATTATTTGTTTTCTATAGGTTATCTATACTTATAATAAAGTTGTAATGGTTGAGCCTGTACATAGAAATTTTTTTTCAGAAATGTACTCCTTGGTAATGTGTATGAACTATGGAGACAAAAAGAAAAAAAATGGGAATTTTTGTTTGTCTGTTTGGTCCGGCATATATATACAGCGGGTAAAAATAAGTATTGAGCACATCAACATTTTTCTCAGTAAATATATTTGTAATGGGGCTATTGTAATGACATTTTCCCCAAATGTCAGCAGCAATCCATGCAATCCCCACATGCCAAGAAATCAAACCATAGATGTCCATAAATTAAGTTATGTGCAATAACGTGAAATGACACAGGGAAAAAGTATTGAACATCCTTACTGAAATTTGTTTAATACTTTGCACAAAGGGGTCGATTCAGACCCGGACGCTAAGCTGCGCTCTCTCGCAGCCAAAAGGGGCCGGGTATGCAAATTTCGCGATCGCACTGTCTGGTGTAAGGACACACTCTATGTCTTAGAGAGCAATGGCAGAGTGAGCGCACGCCGGTCTAAAGACGCCCACTTTTCTTTCTTAACACACGTCATCTCCAGAAAGTGTATGATTAATCAGAACCATCGGAGCAGCACGCATCGCTTGAGGTAGACCCTACCCCGCTGCAAGCACTGCGATCACTGCAGGCTGAAATACAACAGTGACGTGTACAATGACGCTTCCATGCTAATTATGCACACCCATAAAACTCAGTTTTGACACCCAGACACGCCTGCGTTCGCAGCACCACTCCCCCGTTCACAAGCACCTTCCCGTTACCACCCACAAACGGCACATTCTGTCACTCAAAGTAGCGTCCAGTCTGTGTACTACGAGCGCACAATTCCCGGACGCAGTGACTGGTTCTCGCATGCGTATTTTGCCGCATACGCATAGCGTGCGTCCGTTGCTTAGCGACCGTGTCTGAATCGGGCCCAAAAGCCTTTGATGGTAATGACAGTTTCAAGACGCCTCCTGTATGGAGAAACTAGTCGCATACATTGCTCAGGTGTGGTTTTGGCCCATTCTTCCACAGAAACAGTCTTGAAGGTTCCGTGGGCCTCTTCTATGAACGCTTGATCTTTAGTTTTTTCCATAGATTTTCAATTGGATTCAAGTCAGGTGATTGGCTGGGCCATTCTAGCAGCTTTAAGCTGCCCACACACATAGCGATGTTTTACCCAATCTGGCCGATTCCAGCATATTGGAACGACAGATCGTGTAAAATATGGCCAAATCGTGAGTAAATCGTGAGTCCCCACTCACGATCAGCGTCCCCGCTGGTCGCACATCGAATCGTGAGATCTGCCGTGCAGTAGGGCAGATCTGACAATCTAGGACACGATGCACTGTAAAAAGTCTGGATGCAGGAAAGATTGTATGAAGATTGGACACCAAATCGTGTGCAGAGCTGCCGGGGAGAGTTTCAAGGGAAATCGTACACATCGGCTGATTGTGAGCACATTGCTATGTCTGTGGGCACCTTTATTTTCTTTCTCTGAAACCAATTGTCTTTGGCTGTGTGTTTGGGATCATTGTCTTGCTGAAATGTCCACCCTCGTTTCACCTTCAGCATCCTGGTAAATGGCAGCAGATTTTTATCAAGAATGTCTCGGTACATTTTCCATTGTTCCTTCAATTACATGAAGTATGCCAGTACCATATGCTGAAAAACAGCCCCACACCATGATCGTCCCACCTCCAAACTTCACTGTTGGTATGGTGTTTTTGGGGGGTTTGTGCAGTGCTATTTCTCCTCTAAAACATGGTGTGTATTATGGCATCCATAGAGTTCAATTTTGGTCTCATCTGACCAGACTATGGACCTCATTCAGACCCGCTCGCAAGCAGGTCGATATTTAGGGCCTACGCACGCGCAGCGGCCGCACTGTGCGTGCACAAGCCCCGGAGCGAGAAATTATCTCGCTCCGGAGCTCACTACAAAAGGGGCGGCTGTCAATGGTGATTGACAGTTCGCCCCGTTTTGTAGGCATGGCGGGGGGGTGGTTTCACAAACTCAGGCGTTCCTTAAGGAACGCCTGCCATTTTGTGGGCGGCCGCACTGACATCAGCAGTGATGTCAGTGATGTCAGTGGGGAGCTTCCTGCTCAATCAGAGCAGGAAGCTCCCTGGGGCTTACGGTTGCCGAGACCCAACCTTAGGGTCTCGTCGCAAGCCCCGATGGTCGCGGTGGTCTTGACCATCAACCTGGTCGGTCGCTAAAGCTGTGGGTGGTAACCCACAGCTTAGCTAGCGACCAGGAGGCCGCACTTCAAAAGAGAAGCGGCCGCCCACATTCAGAACGAGCGCTCGCATTTTGCGAGCGCCTCTGAATGAGGGCCTATATTCTCCCAGTATTTCACAGGTTTGTCCAAATGTTGTGTAGCAAACTTTAAACGAACTTCAACATGCTTTTTCTTCAGCAATGGAGTCTTGTGTGGTGAGCGTGCATACAGGCAATGGTGGTTGAGTGCATTACTTATTGTTTTTCTTTTAAACAATTATACCTGCTAATTCCAGGTCTTTCTGAAGCTCTCCACAAGTGGTCATTGGCTATCATGAGATGTTTCTTGTGTGATACATTTTTATATGCCATCAGTTGGGATATTAATTTGCACTGACAAGGGGCAGGATTGCTTTCTAATTACTGATAGATTGTCTTGGTTTTCCATGCCTTTTTGCACCTCCCTTTCTCCATGTGTTCAATACTTTTTCATGTGTGGTTTGCATGGGTTGTTGCAGACATTTGGTGAAAATGTAATTACAATAACCCCATCACAAATATATTTACTGAAAAAAAAATGTTGGTGTTCAATACTTATTTTACCTGCTGTATATATATTATATATAGTCAACACAGAGGGTACTCCACAGGTCTCAGCAGCCTGTTCCAAATAAACCCGACGGAGTCGGTAATAGGTGTCAACGTTTCAGCGTTTCTACGCTTTTATCAAGACATACAACATGTACAAAATACACAACATATAAATAACTGTCTACTCACCCCATGTCCATCACCTCCGCGCACACCCTTGCAGCTGTGCCTCCCGATGACATCACTAACAGGGGACACACCGAAGCACCGACTGCAGCAGGGGGGCGTGGTCAAAACCCAGTGCCATCACCATGGAGATCATATAACAATAACACACGAAAACATATAACTAACTAGCAAAGAGGGATATGGTGTAATGTAAACATACATGAAGGCAAAGTACCACCGACCTGTAATAAGGAAAATGTAGCAACTCGGTCATTAGACCGTAAAACAAATGAGCATGGGAGTATGACCAATAGGTCACTAACATCGCAGCATTATATAGGAGAACAAATATATAGTATGCAATCACACTAAAAACCAACACTATGGAGATGTCTGGACAATGTTATAAATGCCATATGTATCAAAGGAACAATTATAGAGAGCAAACCCTACTATACCTGGTGATCTAATCACACACTCGGATCTCAGATAAATGTAGAAGATAGGGGCCAATTCATACTCACTGCGGACGAGAGCACCGTCCTGTGTCAAGGACAATGTAGCCACTCAGTCAATAGACCGTGAAACAAGTGAAGATGGGAGTATGCCAGAACACCACATAAGTTACTAGCATCGCAAATTAGTAAAGAAAAAAAGATATACTGTATGAAATCACACTATAGAGTACTGGACAATGTCATAACTCACCTATGTATCCAAGGTAAGTAAAAATCCACAATTATACAGAGCAAAACCTGCTAAACATGGTGATCTGATCACAAATAAGGATCTCAAATAAATATATGAAATGGAGACATATCCGTAATCTACATACATCCTCCTGATACGGTGTGCAGACAAAATCACCTATGGGTTATATAGGTGCAAAATCCATAATACTGGAGGACTACCCTGCTATAAAGGTGATTTAATCACATACCAGAATCGTCAAAAACCTAAAGTGAAAATGAACATGCAAAAAATGAAGGGGGCGTGGCTTAGCAGCTGATGGAGACATGACGCATGCAGCCTGTGCTCCAGTGAAAAAGGGCCTTAGTCACCTCTCTTGGCCCGCCGGAGGAGCTCTCTCCTGCCCACCTGCATTTCTACGACCCCTGGGTGCCGGAAAGTGTGGATCGCGGAGCCGGGCCGTGTTTTTTAACGTGGCTGCAGGTTGCGGCCTACTGCCTGGACTGAATCCGATGCCTTGATTTCCGGCCGCTTTGCCTGGCTGTCCCTTGAGACTCAGCCCACCTAATCACGCCGACCGAGCTCTCCCTTGTATAGCTACGCGCCGGAGCAGACTGCTGAACCCTCCATATGACGCGGCTGCTTACCAGAGCTCTGTGCGGCTCGACTGGAGGTGGGGGACTTGCTCCCTGTAAATACAGACAGGTCGTCACCTGGATATTTGAACCTGAGATCCTCGTGAGTATAGGAAAGAAGCAGGTGAAAGTGCTATTATCACCTGTACATACATGATTACCATCTTTTGATTAAACTCTACTCCAAGTGTATGAGTGGCTGGACGCGAGTCCTGTCGGCAGACACGGGGGCTCTATTTCTCCACTGGCTACCATAACATAGCAGAGTGAGATTCTAGAGTATATTACAGCTCCTAATTTCTCCCCTGTATTAATTTATGAAAAGATATCTCTGAATCCTTGATTCACATTTCCGATTCTTTGTATTATTATATCTATTTCTGCAGCAACGCTGATCTCTAGTGGCCATCTGGCTCTTTTATATCAAATATGTGAGCTGCTGTGCATCATGTCCATTTGCTTTAGCTGAATTTGATAAACCCGAAACCCCTCTCCAGAATAATATATTAGTTGAATGATTCCTTATACTTCAATATAATTATCGAAACCCTATCAATATCCGCATCTGTGAATTCTTGATATTACCGTTATCTTCCTGATTGGGATCACTTCCTCATGGGTCTGAAAAAAATTAAAACCACCAAATCGGCTCCGCCCGTTCATTTCTTTGGACCCTCCTCCAACCCTACTAAAAATCGCCCTCAACAATCATCACCTGGGACTGATATTGATGCTCAGAGCTCGACTAAAAGTATAACCAATCCTACACCACCTCTCTTAGAAGAAGCAGATGCCCTAGACGACCCTGTAACTCTAAGATCAATCCATACTATGCTTAATTCATTTAAAACAGATATAACATCAGAATTAAAATCAAACATACAAGCATTAAGGGCAGCAATTCGTGAGGTTGGAGACCGAACTGAACATTTAGAAACCAAAATGGAAGAGCTTGTTGCATCACATAATGATCTAATATCAGCTCACGACTTACTTTAAGAGGATCTGAGTGCTATACGAGATAAAGTGACAGATCTGGAGGATCGTTCCAGACGTAATAATATAAAAATAAGAGGCATCCCAGATTCGGTCACAATGCTGAACTTTATGACTACGCAAAGGACCTCTTTCAGAAATTGCTCCCCTCTGCCTCCTCTTCAGACCTCCTGATTGACAGGATTCACAGACTACCAAAATCAAAACAGGTTCCGGCCCACTCTACCAAAGATACTCTTCTTAGGGTACATTTTTCTCATATTAAAGAACGTATTATCAGAGCTGCTCTGCCCTCTTCATCCACAGCCGAATGTTTGGACAATCTCCAGCTGTTTCCTGATATCTCCCCAGCAACACTTGCTAGAAGACGCCTTTTTCATCCAATAACGGCGGCTCTACGTAAAGGAAATATACAATATAGATGGGGATTTCCTACTAAGCTGATAGTGTCCAAAGATGGTAAATATACCGTTATACACTCCCCGGAAGATGGGCCAGCTGTTCTACAGGAATAGGGCATTGCTATTAATAGCTCCTTTAATATACCTCCTCAACCTATCCCCTGAGAGTGGTCCTCTATGCAGAAGTAAAATTTTCAAGTAATGAACTGCTCATAACTGTACAGGACAACAGTAAATTTGAGCTCCACTTAGCTATGACCAATGTTATGTTAAAGTTAAAGATTGCCGATATATAATTAGAGTCAGTTTTGCAGACATGTCAGCAGTAGAATTTGTTGTATAACTAGCTCTGTTGGCTTTTATATACGGGGTTCTGTCAGGAAATACCTGCCTGATTCATATATTGAAGGAATTGTTCTTGACCTATATTCTGTTTCATATATTGGGGTTTCAATGGGTTTTTTTCTTCGGCTGAGCCCGTTCCCCAGCAACTCTAATTTTCTGTCACGTTAATTTAGTGACGGAAGCTTTAGCTCCTTTATGGATGCTATTTCTGTTTATGTTTTATTTGTCTTTTTGTGTCTTTTTTTTTTCTATGGATATCTGATTATTTCCTATTTACTCTGTTTTTTTATTTTCTATGTTTTTGTTTTTATTATTTTTATTATACTGGTATCTCTATGTATATCCTCTGCCATATATAATGTTATGCAAAATTGTATTTAGTCGTCTCATATCACGCCTACATGCCTTTTCCCCATGGTTAATTTTAAGTATAAATGTAAAAGGTCTTAACTCCCCCTGTAAGAGAAGAGTCACTTTAAAATATTTTGCTAACCAGAAGGCTGATGTGGTGGCAATACAAGAATCTCATTTCCCATTCCACTCTCCCCTGCAATTTACTAATAATGCATATCTGCTCTGTTATACTGGTACTTCCTGTGGCCCGTTTAAAAGGAATGGAGTAGCTATCTTATTAAGTAAAACTTGTCCTTTTAGGTTAGAACATAAATGGACGGATTGTAACGGGAGATACATTATTTTGGTTGGAAAGATAGGACCTAAATATGTAACACTAGTGTCTGTTTATGCTCCTAATACTAGACAACCTCATTTTCTTAAAACATTTCTACTCAAGGTTCAGGAAGTTAAAAAGGGAGCCTTGTTTATAATGTGAGATTTTAACCTTGCACCTGACCCTAAACTTGACAAATCATCCCCCTTAGATAAGCAATTATTTAATGCAGCCCGTTCCCTTGTCTCCTCCTTTTCACATTTTCTTGCGGAGTTTGATCTGTATGATGCATGGCGGATTAGAGACCCAGGTACGCATGACTATACTTTTTATTCTGCAATGCATAAATCTTACTCTAGAATAGATTTGCTTTTAATTGATAAATGGTCCCTTCAATATATTACACAGATCAATATCCTACCAATTACTTGGTCCGATCACGCCCCCGTGATATGGTCCTGGTCCCCCTCTTCTAAATCACACTGTTTTAGACCCTGGCGTTTACAGGAATATATCCTACTAGATAATGAAGGCTCACATATTCTACAAGATGCGTTGACTTCTTATATTGAAATAAATCCACCTAAAGACACATCTGTAACAAACCATTGGTGTGCTCTTAAAGCAGTTATGAGAGGTGCTGCTATACAAGCTGCAGCTAAGATCTGGAAAACTAACCAGGAGGTCTACCTTGCGTATCAATCATTAAATTGGAAAAGCAGCATAAACAACAACCACGGGACTCTTTGATCCTTGTTGCATTACTTGAGGCCAGGAAGAAATTTAATAATTTACATCTCTCCCAGGTTCAACGCGCCATTACTAAACTAAATCAAAAATACTATTCCCTTGGTAACAGAGCTAATAGACTACTTGCACGTAAACTTAGGGGGAAGAACGCTATTAATAGGATTAATTCTATTTCTGGTCCTAATGGATCTATAACTAGTAATCTTAAAGATATTGCCCAACAATTTGCTTCTTACTACGAAAAACTTTATAATCTCAACCTAGACTCCTCTATTCCTCAGCCCTCTGAGTCCCTGATCAATTCTTTTCTAGACTCTATTAATCTCCCCTGTTTGTCCTCTTTAGACTCTGAAGCATTATGCTCCCCTTGGAGAGAAATTGAAATAGAAAGTGCCATTAAATCTCTCGAAAAAGATAAGGCACCAGGCCCAGCTGGGTTTATAAACAGCTTTTATATACATTTTAAAAGCACTTTAATTCCTATTCTAGCTACCCTCTATAATGATATTTCATGTAACACATTTCCTAAGGAAATGCTAGAAGCACAAATAATTACCATATTAAAGCCAGGCAAGGATCCAACACTTTGTCAAAATTATAGACCAATAGCCCTATTAAATTCTGACGTTAAAATATATGCGAAAATAATCGCCAATAGATTAAACCCTATTTTACCTGGTCTGATATCTGATGATCAGGTCGGTTTCACCATGGGGAGACAAGCTCCTGATAATACCAGAAGAGTCTTCTCTCTTCTAGATGCTCATGCGAATAGCTCTGTATCTATGGTTTTGCTTTCTCTGGACGCAGAGAAAGCTTTCAACCGGCTACATTGGCTTTTCATGTCTCGAGTCCTTTCTAGGTTTGGCTTATCTGGTCTGTTTTTGAAAGTTATTCTAACCCTATATTCTGCCCCCTCAGCTCGCGTATATAGCAACGGATTCCTCTCTAATAGTTTTGATATCACCAACGTAACTAGACAGGGATGCCCCCTCTCACCCCTTATATTTGCTCTAGCTATAGAGCCACTCGCTGAAAAATTAGAACTTCCCCTACCCTTACAGGTTTTTCTGTCGGTACCACCCAGCATAAGATATGTCTTTTCGCTGATGACGTACTTTTATTTGTTACAAACACGGAAAATTCTCTACCAGCCCTTCAAGAATATTCCGCGGTTTCGTACTACAAATTAAATACCACCAAAACGAAAGCATTAGCATACAATGTTGACCATACTGCTCTATGTTAACTTCAGAATAGATATCCTTACGCTTGGCGGTCATCAAGACTTACGTACTTGGGCATTAAAAGATGTCATAACATATAATTATCACCCTTTTTTAGAACAATTTTCAGCACTCACTAAATTATGGGTAAACTATGAAATCTCCTGGATGGGTCGTCTTGCCTCTATAAAAATGATATTACCTAAAATCCTCTATTTAGAGCCATCCCATATTTAGTCCCAACTAACCTTCTGAATAAATTTTACTCAGTTTTTTCTCTGTTTGTTTGGAAGGGCAAACGTCCCCGTATAGCAAGAATAAGACTGTGTAGATCCAAAGCCAAAGGGGTTCTAGCGGCTCCCAATCTTGAATTATATCAATATGCATGTCTCCTGGATCAGATGAAAGATTGGCTGTCACCTTTACCATCTAAGCCATGGGTAGACATCGAAACTTCTATTTGTGCCAATTTCCCCCTACGAGATGCTATCTGGATTAAATCGATTGATAGACCTTCCCAGTTATTTATTTCCAGAAGTGTTTCTGATACCCTTAAAGTATGGGATAAATTGATTGTTGCACATAGTGATTTTTCTCTCCCCTCTTCTAGCATATCAATTTTGGCACTCTCAAAATTAATTCCTGATCTTTCTCTAGCCAATTGGTCTGACTGTGGTATTTTAACAGTTAAACACTTATATACAGAACAACAACTCAGCTCATTCCAACAACTTCGAGATCAGTATAATATACCTAAGAATGATTTTTTAAAATTTTTACGGGTAAGGCATTGGATACTCTCTAATTCTTCCATGTCATGCCCCCTCCCCCCTCTCCTCCTCCATACATACTTTCTAAATTATCTACTGCAAGCCACAAGGGAGGTATTACTATGTGGTATAATACATTGTTAATCGCCTTTAGAAGACAGCAAACTTTCCATACAATCCAAATGGGAATCTGATCTTAATATTTTTTTGACAGAAGACTGGACTGATTTATTCACAAATATTTTTAGAATGTCTAAGTGTTTAAATCATACTGAAATGTTATTTAAGCTATTACATGGCTTATACTATACTCCAACTAAACTTCATAGTATCTGGCCTGATTCTTCTAAATTCTGTTGGAGGAAATGTGGATGTGAAGGCTCACTCTTACACATATTTTGGTCTTGCCCCATGATCCTCTCCCTGTGGTCAGACGTATTTCAGTTAATTACCCAGGTTACAGGAGTAGTCCTACCACAGTCACCTGAAACTGCCCTACTACATTACTTCCCCCTTTCAGTACAAAAAGAAAACAAATATGTTATTGGACATATTTTCATTGCTACAAGAGCAGCTTTGGCTCAATTTTGGAAGAGATCTGATCCCCCACTTTTCACTGTAATAATCTCTAAGATTCAGAGAAGTTTCGAAATGGAAACCTTTGGGTTCAAATATTCTAATTTAATTTCCCTTGATACAATGGCAGCCCTGGTCGGATTTCTATGATATTCAGGGCCGGATTAAGTGGGGGGCGACAGGGGCGGTCGTCCCTGGTCGGATTTCTATGGGGGGGTAGCCCTGGTCGGATTTCTATGATATTCTATGGGGGGGCATATTCTATGATATTTCTATGGGGGGGCAGCCCTGGTCGGATTTCTATGATATTCAGGGCCGGATTAAGTGGGAGGCGGCAGGGGCGGTCGTCCCTGGGCCCCACACACAGAGGTGGCTTCACCCGCCGCTCATGTCCCCGCCGCTGGTGTAGTGTAGACCGCACAGTGAGTGCGGCCACACTACACAGTGACAAACAAGCAGCCGCCGCCGGCAGCTGTGTGTTTGTTACAGCAGCTGATGAGAGTCACGCAGACTCTCATTGGCTGCTGCTTCAAAGGAGGGAGCCGGCTGGCGCTCACTTATGAGCTCCGTCTTCCGGCTCCCCCCCCCCGGTGATGATGGGAGTGACGTCATGACGCTGACGTCTCTCCCATACTGCAGGAGAAGAGGAGCCGGAGCGGACAGCGGCGGTCGCGTCAGGAGCGGGTTTCAGGTAAGTTGTGTTTTGGTTTTTTTTTGTGTGTAAGGGGCACTGCATAGGGGGAGCCGCTTCATGGGGGCACTGGGGGCAATGCATAGGACAACTACTGGCGGCACTGAATAGGGGTGGGCTACTGTGGGCAATGTATAGAGGGGGGACTACTTCTGGGGGCAATGCATAAGGGGGGACTACTGGGGGCACTGCATGGGGGGGGACCACTACTGGGTCTGGGGGCACTATATAAGGGGCACTACTGAGGGCACTGTATAGGGGGACCACTACTGGGGAGTTATATATAAGGGGCACTGCATAGGGGGGACCACTATTGGGTCTTGGGGCACTGTATAGGGGGACCACTACTGGGGCATTATATAAGGGCACTGCATAGGGGGGACCACTACTGGGTTTGGGGGCACTGCATAAGGGAACAGTGGTATATAGGGGCCCCCACAAGTTTGTTGCCCAGGGACCCCTACAGACCTTAATCCGGCCCTGATGATATCCATGTGCTAAAACTATCTAATACCAGTATTGTCTATGTTTCAACATAATAATATATTCAGATACTATTATTTTTATTTTGTATTATCCTTTTTTTTATATATATATTATTTTATTTTAGTTATTGTTGTGTTATTTTTGTATTATATAATGTCTATATATGTATTGATATACATATGATCTGTATTGAAAAATCTATACTTAATAAAAACTATTTGAGGTAAAAAATGGAGAAGAATCAAATAGTCAAAACACATCCTATTTATAAAAAGCAAGTGAGGGACAAATTCTCATTAAGACCCATAGGGTGTACCATCTGTAAGGTGTGGATCCATTTTGCTTCCTTTTGTAAAAAGATGCGGCCTGTCACCACCTCTGATGCTGGGTGGTACCCAGCCTATTATCTTGTATCTGATACTGGATAGAATATGTCGGAACTCTCGAAAATGGCATTCAACTGGCTAATCACAACCTTTATCTTCTAAAGCTGCCCGTATGCTGGAACAATGCAATGCCATTCGTTCCTTTAATTGTCGTGTAGTTTTGCCAATATATGGCATACTGCAGGGACACCTAATGTAGTATACTACAAATTTACTGTTACATGTTAGTGCATGTTTAATATGAAAAGTTTTCCCTGATCTATCTAGGGTGCATAAAGGTACCACCTGTTTCCAAAAAACTACAGGTGGTGAACCCTACACATTCATAATTCCCCGGCTTGAGGGTCAAGAAATGTGTGGAATTGTTATTAGACAGATGGCTAATGACATTATGCACTATAATGTCTTTGATGTTTCTACCTCGTTTGAACGAGAGTAACCTCGAGGATCCAATAAGTGCTGGAATCTGTTTGTCTGTGGATACTATGGGCCACATATTGCTAGCTGCCTTCGTAAGTTCCATACTTCCCATGGAATATACTTGTGTCCAGACCAAGCGATTGTGGGAATCCTTCTGTTGAGCAGATAGTAAGGCATCTTTGCAAAGAATCGATAGGGCCCGATCCCTGGCTTTGATCATGGCTTTATGATGGTATCCGCATTTGAGAAATTAAAATCATATTTTGAATCTGTATCTTAGCATCCGTAGAGTCACTGCAAATCCTAACCACTCTCAGAAACTAAGAAAAAGGAAGTCCAAATTTTAGGGCTTCAGGATGTTGACTATTAGCTAATAAAAGTGTATTTCTATCTGTGGTTTTATAGTATATGGTAGTTTGAATAACACCACTAGGTAGGATTTTTACAGAGATGTCCAAAAAAATGGACGCATGTACTTTGCAAGGTCAGTTTGATCGGGCAGTCTCGTTTGAAGATGTCATTCATCAAGCATGAAAAAGAATTCTCTGTATCTGTCCAAAACTGAAAAAATGTGTCTATGTAACGGGAATAACCCACTGTAGATCGAGCAATGTTGGGGTCTGCAAAGAAGAATTTCTGTTATATGGCAAACATGTAAATGTTTGCAAAGCTCGGGGCCACACATGACCCCATAAGCACACCCCGAGCGTTGGATGTAGATCTTGTCAAAAATTAAGTAATTTCTGGTTAAGGTCCAACTGAGTAGTTGGTTAAAGAAATCAATTTGAGTTTTGTAAAATGTATCTTCGAACTGCTTCAATACCTTGTGCCTGAGGAATGCTGGTATATAGGCTGGATACGTCTATAGTACACATCAGATATGGCTCATAGAGAGGTGATAATTCTTGTAGTTTTAAAACAAATGATTTGGTATCCTTCAAAGAGGTATTTTCCTTCTGAATTAAAGGTTGGAGAAAATGATCCAAGTATTGTGAGATACTGTAAAATATAGAATCCCTTGCTGCTATAATTGGCCTACCTGGGGGGAAACTGCATTCTTGTGCAGTTTAGGGATCGTATATAACACAGGGATCTTAGGCCATGGCTGTGTAAGAGCTTCTTTGGTATAGTTATTAGTGAAATTATCAGCTACTGCCTGAATCAGCATCTCGTCTAACTCTTTTTTTAAAGATTGGAGTGGGATCCGTAGATAACACCTCATATACTGTGGTATCGTTCAGTTGACTATATATTTCAGCCTTATAGGCTGTCAAATCCTGCACCACAATTCCCCCACCTTTATCCACGGGGCGGAATGTGATATCTTGATATGTACCTAGATTCTTCAATGTTTGTCTCTCTAGATAAGTCAGATTCGAACTTCTTTTGTGTAACATCGGTTTGTAATTGTCAGTGTCCATATAGTTGGTAAAACATTTAATATTGACATTGGACAAATAGTGAATGAACGTAGATTTTTTTATTGATGGGACCGGATTCCACCTGTTTTGGTGTTTGTCCAAAATGTTTTTTGAGTCTCATGCGGCGGTCATCCAGTAGATGGTGCACAAAGACAAATACTACATATCATAGTTGCTGCACATATTACTTGCAACCTTTTGTTACTATAGGTTAAGTGGCTTGTCTCACGAGTTAGTAGCCCCAAGCATCTTTTTGTGTTAATCCCTGAAGGAAAAACAGCAAATATTGTTTACAAAGACATTTTGTGATAAATGTCTACAATATAAAACATACATCACAATATAAGATGCCACTATTGTCTTTGTAAAATTAGTTCCGCTGAGCAATAACATACATTCATGTGAGTGAAGCTGCGGGCAAAAGCTATGTTATTATAACACTAATATTATTATAACTTTGTCTGTCTGTTTTTTCCAGATAGGCGCAAAAGTGACTGAAATGATTTTCATGAAAACTGCATCATTGTGTAGTGGTAACTCCTAAAACCTGCAGTTTCATCTCGATCTGTCAAGTTAAAGCTAAGCAATAACAAAAATAAAATGCATTCACCCCATCAATTCAAGAGATCGGTGCAAATACAATGCGCGCAGACGGTAAGGGGTGGGGGGAGAGGTGCTTTGTGCCCGCGTTACCTTGAATAGGATAGGTTATGATAAGGGATTCATGTTTTTTCCGTTTGTCTGTTTATACTTCAAGTACCTAACAGGCTACATAGCAGTCTGTGCACAGGGCACACAGTCACATTGGTGTAAGTGATGGGTGAAAGCGCCGCTGCCACGTCTGTATAGCGCTGCTGGTCACATGAGCCACTCGCGTGACAGGGTCCCTGTGCAAAACAATGCAACTAGAACACCTCAAATAAAAAAAAATGTTAGCAGTAGCGATTTCAACGTGGGCAAAGCCACGGGCAACTGCTAGTAAACATATAAGATTTTGAGTGCAACCCTTGTAATTAAAATAGCAATTTATAGCATGAACATTTAATAAAGGGATAAGTTCCAAATTCTCTGAAAATATTTATCTAAAAACATTAAATATATAATTTGACAGCACTTTGATAAAATAATAGTGATATACGTGTGATAATGACTGATGAAATAATGAGCAGATAATATTTGAATATTACAGAATATAGTCTTTGGTTATAACACTATTGTTTCCATCTTATTTTATTATTTTTTAATAGTTCACTATTTTAGAAGATCTTGATATTATTTTTAAATAAGGAATAAAAAATATATTTATTGTTTTAAAATAAACTAAGAAAATCCGTAGTGAACCACATTGTTGAACTCATTTGGTCTCTGCTCTTTAAACATTCAAGAGGCACCACAGTACCAGATAACAAACACCCAAACGTATTTATCTGAAATATTTTGAAAAATATTTCATTAAAAATTTGTACAGACCGGAAATTAAAAGAATTATTCATGTAATGAAGTTCCAGTTCCGCATTTTATGTTTGACTGGCAACATGAAGATATATCCAACATGTACTTAGCTCACATATGTGAGCATTACAGGTTTCCAAACAAGGGAATCAGAAATATTTGTTTTGTGTGAGAGGCAGGGACAGTTTAGCCTCAACATACTCTTTTGGCTCAATAATGCCACTAAAGTAACTTCAGAGGCCATGAAACTATTTAATCTGTTCCTTTAACACAAAAACGAATCTAGGTATATTACAAAGTCAGTTTTTGTTATTTATGAAGATTCACTAAAAGAACTCATTAACTTTTTTTGTAAAATGTTCCATGCATATTTATTAAGTTTCTGTTGCACTTTACAATTGTAAAAAACCTCAAAGGACAAAATTTGGTAATAACAGAGGTAAGAGGGCCCTGTTCGCAAGATTAAAATGGAATTATTTTTTTATTTTACACATTAGCAAATACAGCAGAAATATAATATTTGAATACTTCCCCATATAGATAAAGATATAAAATATGTGGGTCATTAATAATTGTTTAACGATGCAAGTTTAAAACTGCACTGCAGGTTAAGTCATCAGCCTGCTGTATATTTGCAAAGACGCCGCATGTGGAGCTCCGAGTGGCGTTTTCAAACATTTTCAGGTTGTGGAACTCCATAAAATGAAGTAGATTTTCCTAATTTCAACTAAAAATATATTTATGTTTTGCTGAATGCAACCTAACAGGCAAAAGCATTATTAAGCACTAAATTTAAAGAAAAAAAACACATATATGTGGTAACTTGACAGCGTAATCAATAACCAGTTGGGGCAGCTTTAGTAACTGTTTGCTGCCGATATTGTCCCCAATTTGTGAATAACTGCAATGTATTACACAGCATAAGACCCGCTACCAACAACCAGAACCCTCTCCAGCCATCTATTTTGATCATGCGTGTTAGGGAGACATTGTTATAGGAACAGTTATATAACATGCTCCCAGGCCCCAGCGCCGGGATAAGACACAGCGCCATGATTTGACGCAGCAACACTAGCTGCACTACAGGTTGCGCCACATGTCAGTATCATCACGTGACCTATATGCTAGAACAGGAAGAGGAAGCGGACGCGCGGGATGACGCTGCTGGAATGGAAACGTGTCATTAGCGAGCTGTAGATAAGGAGTTGGTATTGCACAGCGGCCATCTTTGTTAAGGGTTCTGTGAGGTCCAGATGCCGGGCGAACCAGAATGCAAAGCGTCAAATACACAATGAGAATTAGTGAATCCGTTTTATAGGAACTTTATTGTTTTACAGCATTAAAATAAAACATTTAAACGCTGTAGTTCGCAAATCTTTTTTTATTTCTTTTAATACTCGCGTGGCCTTTTGCCACTGTTACAAATGGAGCTGTGCGGTGTCGCGAATGTGTCGTCATCATTACTGGCCGCTCTCATTAATCAAGCCTACTCTAGCCTCCTGTCTATACTATACTACTAAATTCCGGGGGCTGCTGAAGATGGCGAGTACCGGCGGCCCTGCTGGCTCTGCCTCGCTGGCTACCCTGTGGAGCGATGTGAATAAAGCCGGACAGAACGGGGACTTCACTCGGGCCCTAAAGTCTATTAATAAGAGTGAGTACTTGTACCTATAGATGAACACAGCTGTTTATGTGCATGGGTGTAATTCCATGCACAGCACACAGAGTGTAAGCGATTGTATCAGGCAGACATATAAAGTTTAATTCATATGTTGCTCTCTACCTGTTTGCAAGTAGCAAAAGTAATTTTACATGATTATGAAAGGCTAACCTATAATGACAATAGTCTACACTGACAATGTTGTAAGGATATCTTATGTCACTGAGTTTTGTGGCTATATAAAAGCATGAGAGGTCAGAGAGGGCTTATACAGGCCCTTGGACTTTAAGGAGACTTCTAACATCCTATCTTATTTTGCATGAATGTTGTTTCCCCCTGCCGACACCCTAAACCCAACTCTCCCGGGGGTGTGCCTAATCCTCCCTGGCGGGTTGCCTAACCCTAATCTCCCCCTGGGGGTCCCTACACCCATCCCCTAACCCCCTTCCCCCCTCATCGGGGAAACTCTTAATACGTACCCAGGTCCTAATTTCGGGATTCCGGCATTCGGGAATCAAACGCAGGTATCCCGATCTCCTTCAGGATAGTGACTTCTGCATTTTGCCGGGCGGTAGGATTCCGGGGCTGGCATATTAACTACATCACTTGTAATATACCTATAGAAATATTTATTTATTAACAGTTTCTTATATAGCGCAGCATATTCCGTTGCGCTTTACAATTGGAAACATTGATAGAACAAAACAGGGTAATAACAGACAGACATAGAGGTAAGAGGGCCCTGCTTGCAAGCTTACAATCTATAGGGAAACAGGCATTGATACACAAGGATAGGTGCTATATATATTGCAATTTGGTCTGGCCAGAATGCAGAGTTTCTTGGTGGGCTGCATGATCCAGTCACACAGGAATGTCGGCAAAATGTCAGGAGTATGTGAAAGAAAGACAATATGTGAGGTAATGTGTGGACTGTGAGAGGGGATGTGATAAGACATGGAAGCTATGAAGGTTATGTGGTCGGTTCTGGAATCTGATAAGCTTGTCTGAAGAGGTGAGTTTTCAGGGAACGCTTGAAGGATTGAAGAGTAGAGGTAAGTCTTATTGTGTGTGGTAAGGCATTCCATAGAGTTGGTGCAGCCCGAAGAAAGTCCTGTAACCGTAAATGGGAGCAAGTAATGCGTGGGGATGAGAGACGCAGTTCTTGTGCTGAGCGGAGAGGTCGGGTTGGGAGATATTTTGAGATGAGTGAAGAGATGTATGTTGGTGTAATTCAGTTAATGGCCTTATGTGTAAGTAACAGTATTTTGTATTGAATACGGTAGAAAACCGGCAACCAATGGAGGGACTGACAGAGCGGGGCAGCAGACGATGAACGTTTGGCAAGGAAGATAAGCCTTGCAGCTGCATTCATAATGGATTGTAATGGCGATAGCCTGTTTTTGGGAAGACCAGTAAGGAGACTATTGCAATAGTCAATGCGGGAAATAATGAGTGCATGGATTAGAGTTTTTGCAGTGTCTTGTGTGAGATATGGTCGAATTTTGTATATGTTTTTTAGATGTATGTAACATGATTTTGAGACAGATTGAATGTGGGGAACAAAGGACAATTCAGAATCAAGGATGACACCAAGGCAACGAACTTGTGGGGTGGGGTGGATTGTTGAGTTATCAACAGTGATAAAGAGATCAGATTGGTAACTGTTATTGGCTGGTGGAAATATAATTAATTCTGTTTTAGAAATATTAAGTTTCAGGTAGCGAGATGACATCCAAGATGAAATGGCAGAAATACATTCAGTGACACGGACCAATACAGATGGTGATAAATCTGGAGAGGATAGGTAGATTTGAGTATCATCCGCATACAGATGGTACTGAAATCCAAAAGAGCGGATTAGTTTGCCAAGAGAGGTGATATAGATTGAGAATAGCAAAGGACCTAAGACAGAGCCTTGCGGTACTCCAACTGATAGAGGTAGCGAAGAGGAGGCAGAATCAGAAAAAAGAACAGAAAAAGAGCGATCAGATAGGTAGGAAGAGAACCAAGAAAGGGCTGTGTCCTTAAGACCTAGGGATTGTAATGTTTGCACGAGAAGAGAGTGGTCAACAGTGTCAAAAGTAGCAGAGAGATCTAGAAGAATTAGAAGTGAGTAATGGCCTTTAGCCTTGGCAGTGACCAAATCATTTACTACCTTAGTCAGTGCTGTCTCTGTGGAGTGCTGGGAACGGAAGCCAGACTGAAGTGGGTCCAATAAGTTGTGGGTGTTAAGAAAGTGTGTGAGGCGGGTGTAGACAAGTCTCTCCAGTAGCTTGGAGGGGCATGGGAGCTGGGAGATAGGACGGTAATTAGAGAGAGTGTTAGGGTCAGAATTTTGTTTTTTCAGAATGGGAGTAATCACTGCATGCTTGAACAGTGATGGAAAGATGCCAGTAGAAAGAGAGAGATTACAGATTTTAGTTAGGGTTGGGATGAGCACAGGAGACAGAGCTTTACTGATTTGTGAAGGTATAGGATCTAGAGGAGAGGTAATAGAGTAGGAGGATGAGAAGAGTGTAGATACTTCATCTTCATTTGTGGGGTCAAATGAAGAGAATGTGCCAGAGGGTTCAGGTAGGGAATTGAGTAGGTCACTAGCTGAGGAAGAGAATAACATTTCATTTCGGATATTATCAATCTTGTCCTTGAAATAGGAAGCAAGATCTTGTGCACAGATAGTAGCAGGTGGCTTGGGTGAGGGAGGGGTAAGAAGCAGTTTAAATGTATTAAAAAGTCGCTTGGGGTTAGAGGCTTGAGCAGAGATAAGAGATTGGAAATATATTTGCTTGGCAGTGTCCAGAGCAGTACTATAAGAGTTGTAGATGACTTATATGTGAGGAAGTCACTTGGAGTGCGAGACTTTCGCCACTGACGTTCTACTTTACGTGAGAGTTTTTGTAGATGCCTTGTTAAGTTAGAATGCCACGGTTGACGTCTGAGTCTACGCGGAGTGTGATGGGTAGCTGGAGCTACTTCATCGAGGGCTTTTACTAAAATCTGGTTTAGCTGTGATGCAGCAGTCTCAGGAGAAGTGAGTGCAGAAATTGGTGAGAGTTGTTGTTGTAGAGAGGTAGATAGTTGTTGAAAGTTAATCACATTAATATTTCTGCGGGTTTTAGAAGGTTTGGTTGATTTCACTGACATTGAGGTTGATGTAATGGAGGATGATAAGATTGTGATCTGAGAGAGGGAAAGGAGCATTAGTGAAATCAGAAACTGAGCATAGTCTGGTAAATACAAGATCAAGGCAGTGGCCCTCCTGATGAGTAGAGGAGTCAGTCCATTGGGAGAGGCCAAGAGAGGAGGTTAGAGAGAGTAGTTTGGAGGCATGAGGAGATTGTGGACTGTCAATGGGGATATTGAAATCACCCATAATGATGGTGGAGATGTCTGAGGATAGGAAGTGAGGGAGCCAGGCTGAAAAATGTTCCAGAAATTGGTGTGGTGGCCCAGGCGGGCGATAGATAACAGCAACTCGCAGAGAGAAAGGGGTGAAAGTCCTGATAGAATGTACTTCAAATGATGTAAATGTGAGTGAAGGTACCTGTGGGAGAACTGTGAATGTGAAAGATTGGGAGAGTAATATTCCTACCCCACCTCCTTTACAATTGCCAGGCCTGGAGGTGTGTGAGAAGTGTAGGTTACCATGTGAAAGTGCAGCAGGGGAGACAGTGTCTGATTGTGTTAGCCATGTTTCTGTTATTGCCAGAAGGTTGAGGTTGGTTGAAATAAAGAGGTCATGGATGGATGTTAGTTTGTTGCAGACAGAGCGTGCATTCCATAAGGCACATTTTAGTGACTTGGATGGTGAAGGGAGGCATGCAATATTTATGAGGTTAGCTGGATTTATAGTTCGTTGTGTGTGTGGCATGTGGGTTGGGCCTGGATTTGGAGATATGTCACCAGCTAATAGAAGCAACAGGAGCGAGATATAAATATATTTGTGGGATTTGACTGAATGTTTGTTATGGCGAGAGGTTGTGGATGTTATTGTTAATGTGTTTAGATAAGTTAAAAGCTCATATGTGTTTGTAAGTGAAGAGGAAAGTACTGAGGCAGCAATATGTACAAAAGGATGAGCTGCAGGGAGAGTAAAGGATGTAGTAGTCTTAGAGATGATTCCATGGAGTGAGATCATTAATAGAAGTTTCTGATACATTTTTGCAATACATTCAATAATGTGCAACACACAAACTACTGGTAAGGAATGATATTGTAATTACCTTGTCGTAGATGTTGTTCAATGTTTGTTCAACTGTTTTTTAACTGTTATATAATTTACACTTTGTGTTATAACACACTTAGTGCTTATAATACACGGCTGCCATCGACATCCACGGCTGCATCTATACTGATTCTAAACTTAAAGAAAGTCTGATTGAGACATGCTACAGCTGACCACAAATGCTAACTAATCAATGAAGAAATTTGGCACTGGGTTTGTGTAAACACAAGCAGTATCCTACCATAAACTAGGCATCACTGAACAACATCCCCCACCCAGGTAATACAAAATACAATCAAGTCATTACATCTAAATCTTTGCTAACAGAAATAAATTCCATTATGCAGAAATGTAAGAGCAATATGTTGCTTGCTAGATGGGAATGGGTAACATACTTTTTAAAATCCAAACAGCTGATCTGAGTGATTGCACAGCACTAGTTAGATTATGCAGCTTGTAGAATGGGTAACATACTTTTTAAAATCCAAACAGCTGATCTGAGTGATTGCACAGCACTAGTTAGATTATGCAGCTTGTAGAATGGGTAACATACTTTTTAAAATCCAAACAGCTGATCTGAGTGATTGCAAAGCACTAGTTAGACTATGCAGCTTGTAGAATGGGTAACATACCTGCAGGGATGACAAGAAATAGAAGATGTTCAGTCCAGTTGCAAATTTATGCAGATTGTTTTTTTTAACTGTTATATAATTTACACTTTGTGTTATAACACACTTAGTGCTTATAATACACGGCTGCCATCGACATCCACGGCTGCCTCTATACTGATTCTAAACTTAAAGATAGTCTGAATGAAACATGCTACAGCTGACCACAAATGCTAACTAATCAAATGAAATATGTGAAGTTATTCTACCATCAGAGGGTGCAATTGGATAGTAGGTAAGTATGATACTCAGTAATGTATAAGAAATGCTGTTGGAACGCAGGTACATCACAGACCTACATTGCCATTTTTTTTGTGCCCTTTAGTGGTGTGCAGGACAATAAGCAATGCCGGGCTACCAAAATCTCTGCATTGTGTGCAGCTGAACATTGTGGCCACACATTACCGAGAATCAAATCCCCCTCCCCAAGTCAATTCTAATGTCAAAATATGTTTGTTTAATATAAAATGTCAGTTAGTAATGAATACACTTGTGCACCAACTAGGAAAAATGGAAACCATGGACTGTTATCGTGCGTACACACGTAGCGATCAGACAGCGATACGATATCGCTGGCTGATCGTCCTGCACCCTCCCTGGTGTGCTGGATGTTCGATATCGAATATCCAGCACACCACCAACTATAATGTTGATCACCGGTCCCTATAGTAATCTGCTCGACCGGCATGCACAGCTGATGTACGATATCGCTATCGTCCATACTTGCCTGCGCATCGCTGGTCGATGGTTAATTGGTAGGGACCATTTAAATGATATTTGAACTGTAATGATATAGTTATCCTTCAAATCGCTCATTTAATTCGCTATGTGTGTACGTACCATTAGTGCTTCCTGAGGAATATGTTTGGGAGACAATGCTCTAGATCAGTGTTGGCTAACCTTGACACTCCAGCTGTTGTGGAACTATATATCCCAGCATGCCCTGCCACAGTTTTAGCATGCCCTAATAGCAAAACTGTAGCAGTGCATGCTGGGTTATGTAGTTCCATAACAGCTGGAGTGTCAAGGTTAGCCAACACTGCTCTAGATCAGTTGTTCTCAAACTCTGTCCTCAGGACACCACTCAGGTCACGTTTTCCAGGTCACCCAGCAGGTGCACAGGTGTGCTCATTACTCACTGACACATTTTGAAAGATCCACAGGTGGAACTAATTATTTCACTTGTAATTCTGTAAGACCTGAAAAACATGCACTGTTTGGGGTCCTGAGAACCTGTGCTCTAGATAATCTGATGTTGTGATAAATTTCTTGTTTGTGTTTTTCACCCATCTGTATCTGTTACAAACATTGCTCCTGATTCAGAGATGTACGCTAATACAGTCGCAGCTGCAATTTCGAATGGTACGCAATGGAGAAAATATGGTAACACTTCCAAAGCTTACCAATACAGCATAGGGATGCCCACTGCTGCCTTCTCATATCCATCCAATGCCGCGCACCTATGTAATCATCGGTGACAGCGCAAATCTGGGCCATGGAATATATGCAGCAAGTTTCACCTGTCTCAAATACCGCGTCTGTCCTGACACACAGAGAGCTCTCATGCTGCAAAGAAGATCCCAATGGCTAGTTTATGCACGCCCATGAAACGGCATTTAAGCAGTCAGATACACCTGCTTTTGCCTAGCTTACCCCAACACCCCCAACTTTGCGATTGACTCCTCTGTGCGAGTGTAGCTGCAAAACAATCGCTGTGCGTGTGCAGTGCGACTTACACGCATGTGCAATAGCAAACAATCTCTGAATTTGCGGCATTGCGTATATCTCTGAATCAAGCCTGCCGTGTACATGTGTGTGTATATATGCGATTAATGAATATATTTTGTGGTTCCAGTATTGCAGACGGTGAAGGACGATGTTAAAGCCCTGCACTGTAAGGTGGTTTGTCTTATCCAGAATGGAAACTTTAAGGAAGCCCTTACTTTAATTAACAACAATTCTAAAGTGCTTACAAGGTAAGTCTTCAAGATATTAAAATGTGATTCACTGTCATTGCTCAGAATGCAGTGCTCCTTTTGGTTCTTAAATTAGCAATAATTCACAATAGCAATCCTAAATGGAAAGCTAATTTTGTGTGTACATTTACATAAAATACACACTGAGCATGGGCACATTTCTTTGAATAGTAGGAGACTGCAATTTAGATAAGTAAAATAGGAAAACTTCACGCCTAAGTTTGGTTAGAGGCTATTAACTGAAGAAGCCATGCAAAATCCAGAGAATTATAATATCAGATCATACTTAATAAGGTGTTATATGCTATTAAGAATGACATTTTATATTAGACTTCACATATGATATACCAGCTATGCCAAACATTCCTGCACCAGCATTCTTCATGCATTACTGTACTAGTATGTCCCACAGTACTGCTGACCGGAATGGTATTGAAATACCGTTGGCTCTTTAGCCACTGGTTCAAATATTGACCCCAGAAGCCTGACAGAATCAGATCCCGACGAGACTGACTGCCTAACCCTAACCTCCCCCCGGGGGTACGTAAGCCTAATCCTCCTCCCTCCCCCCTTCCCGCATTCTAACACTAACTATTGCCTAACCCCAAGTCCCCCCAGGGGTGCCTAATCCTAACCGGTTAACAGCGCATACTTAATTCCGACACCGGTATCCTGATGTCCATCGGCATATTGTTGGTGAGATTGCGGTGTTGGTATTTCGACTGCCGGCATAATAACTGCATCCCCTGCTGACCAGCCCCTCCTCCATTGCATTTGCAGTCATTACTGTACTAGCACTCTGCCCACTGTATTGCTGCCCCCCTCTTTCATCTGTATTCATTACTGTACATGTACTAGTACTCTGCCTTTAACCTGCTTCCCCTCTATTGCATCTGTTGAATGTAGTCCTGCCACACCCACCGCGTTGGGGCATCTGCATATATTATTGCACTGGTACTCTTCCCATTTTATTGCTGAAAAAGCTTCTCACCTAGGTGTTGCATGCATTACCACACTAGTACTCTGCTCAGTACTGCTGACCAGCCCCCGCCCTCTATTGCATCTGCATTCATTAATGCACTAGTCCCCTGCCTACTGTACTGCTGCACCAAAACCCCTTATTTGTACTCTTCACACTGTACTGTTGAACTACCCCTCACATGTACACACACGTACTTATTATAGCATATGCATGCATTATAGTACTTTACTGTTACACCAGCCCTCTCCCTCTTGTTTCCTGCATGCATTTAGCCATATAGGCACGACATTTAATAAAACTATGGTATTACTACTGTCAGTACACGGAAGGTGCATATGTTCAGAGTGTTTTTTGTTGACATGAATTTTATAAAGAAATGCTGTTTTCTAGGGATTCTGTTGTCCAGGTAGTTTCCTTTTTAGTTCTAACCCACCAGTTGTTTGCTTTACCCACCTCCAAATCCTAATTCTATCCTTAATTTTACAAATCCGCGTAATTATAAATGATCAGGGGTGCCGTAATATATTGGACGTCCTGGCTAAGCCTGTAGATTAGGGTTATTCTACATGCGGCACTCCTGCTGTTATGGAACTACACATCCCAGAATACCCTGCCACAGTTTTGCTATTAGGGCATGCTAAAACTGTGAAAGGGCATGCTCAATTATGTAGTTCCACAGCAACTGGCAGGTTGGATGTTGAATACCCTGCATATACTGTATGCTCGTGTTTTTCATAATGATAGGTAGACCTGTTTTCAGAATGGCTGCTCAAAAACGCAGTTGATTTTAGTGTTACCAATACATTCATAGTGTTCATTCTAGGCCCGGCGCCGGACCTAGAGAAAGGGTACATCTGCTTGAGCTCGAAAAGGGGGCTTGTCTTTAAGATGCGTCCCGTTTGTCACTCTTGGGGGCGTGCCCTGCACTTACGGACATGACGGGCTGCCCCCAAGCACGGCTGTCAGTGTGAATGGATGCCAGGCACTACACTGCAGTCTTCCCCACCCGCGGGACACTGCTAGCCGCAGTTGGGGATGGCACCCGCAGGCTGTTTATCGACCCCAAACTAATGTGTATGATATTAAGTGAATTAATTAATGAGACATCAAGATGTGTGACTTATAGAAGTGTGATTTACTGAACAGTTTGATTATTACCATTTTGAGCCTTGCTGACCGCTGCAGTGAGGCGCAGGATACTGTTTATTCTGTTATTTGATGCATTCCTTTTTAGGAGTGCAGATAAATACTAAGTAACAACAACAATAATAATAAAATCTACCAGACTAACATAGATAATTATCAATCTGTGATTATCTGAGCTGTAGTAATAATGCAACCTGATTAGGGATGATGTTAACATTGCAATAACACTATTCATTGGTAGCACAACCTAGAGTTACTTATGAGCACCATACGAATTGATTAAGTCAGAATATTAACTGACAGTATATAGCGGTATTAATGTAACGCTATTCTATACTCACAAACCAATGTGTACTATATCAGGTAAATAAAATCATACACATGAGATAATAAATGTGATTTGTAGAAGTGTGATTCACCGCACAGATTATTATCCGAGCCTTGCTGTCAGCTGCAGTGAGGCACAGAATACTGCTTATTCTGTGATTAAGGTGCGTATCCACTAGGCGATCAAACAGGCCGATTGAACGATAACGACATCGTTATCGTTCAATCACTTGTTAATAGTCAGCAAATCGGGTATTTTAAAGTAAAAAATGGCCAGCGATGCACGTGCCCACTGGTCGTTTTTGACATCTATCATCACCCGTACATCTATCATCACACCAGGTTCAGCATGTACAGGGATGATGGATGTGACTACACTGAACGACTGAACGTTCAGTGTAGGCACATCAGACTGTGAAACGACAGCACGATTACAATGTCGTAATCGTGTTCTCGTTTCACAGTCTAAGTGGATACGCACCTTTACATTCTTCCTTTCTTTTGGGACTGTTCATGGAGACAATATAACATTGATAATAACAAGATATACTAGGACACTATATAGATAATAAGTAATGTAATGTGATTATCTGACTATTAAAGGATTGAACCAGCAGTCATGCCTTATATTAAAGGAGGACATTATTGCTGAAGTTTCCACAACATATAGTACTTTTTTCACAATAAATACGATTTTTCCACTTAAGTAGATGCGATATTATTACCACCAATATTAGTGAATTCCTTTATTTATTTAGCTCTATGACCAACAAGGAGCATTTATATGTAGGTTATTAGACATATTGAATATACATACAACATATAATTTTGCTCCGGTCTAACATAGTAAGTTGCTTTCATAATACTGGGAAATTGAAATAGTGGACCCTGCTTTTTTTATACATTATTTCTTCACATTTTTCTATCTTTATACACTAATCTATATGTATATTTATCAACTCAATTAATTTTTTTGCCTCTTTCTTTTTTCACTGTACCATTCCCAGTGAATAGAATTTTTAGTATAATAACTAATAAAAGGCAAGTTTTAAAGTACTGATTTTGTGCATGTGTGCCAATCTCTAACAACTCCTAGCCTCTTTTTGCTTAATATAGTCTCACTAAGGTTGGATTAGGTCTGCACCCCCATAAATTGAACACTACTGGTTGCTAATTATTATGGGGCCTTATATATGACCGTAACTTGTTATATATTGGAGTGTGCAGATATACTCTTTCTCTAGAATTGTGGTGAGCTTGCATACAGGCCATGGCGGTTGAGTGCATTACTTATTGTTTTCTTTGAAACAATTGTACCTGCTAATTCCAGGTCTTTCTGAAGCTCTCCACAAGTGGTCCTTGGACAACTCTTCTGATAATTCTTTTCACTCCTCTGTCAGAAATCTTGCCAGGGGCACCTGGTCGTGGCCGGTTTATGGTGAAATTATGTTCTTTCCACTTCCGGATTATGGCCCCAACAGTGCTCACTAGAACATTCAGAAGTTTAGAAATCCTTCTGTAACCAATGCCATCAGTATGTTTTGCAATAACCAAGATTGCGAAGGTCTTGAGAAAGCTCTTTGCTTTACCCATCATGAGATGTTTCTTGTGTGACACCTTTTTATATGCCATAAGTTGGGACTGAACCATCTTCTATTAATTTGCACTGACAAGGGGCAGGATTGCTTTCTAATTACTGATAGATTTAAGCTCCTGTCTTGGTTTTCCATGCCTTTTTGCACCTCCCTTTCTTCATGTGTTCAATACTTTTTCCCTGTGTCATTTCACATTATTACACATAACTTCATTTATGGGCATCTATGGTTTGATTTGTTTGCATGTGTGGATTGCATGGGTTGTTGCAGATGTTTGGTGAAAATTTCATTACAATAGCCCCAGTACAAATATATTTACTGAGAAAAATTTTGTGTTCAATACTTATTTTACCCGCTGTGTATGAATGTTCTTGGTACATGTGGGCCTAGAATTGTATTTATGTATTTTTTTTTTTCGTTTTCTATTTTTAGTGATACAATATCTTTTGAAAAGGCTTACTGTGAGTATAGACTTAATAAAATTGAAAATGCCTTAAAAACGATAGAAAATGCCCCTCAAAAAACAGAAGAACTAAAGGAACTTCAGGGACAAGTGGTAAGTGTCTCCTAAGCTGTTTGTATGAAAAAATGTCTGTTTTAAAATGTGCTTTTTTTCCTTTCACATATGAATCCATCAAGTGCATTGGTTTCATCAGAAATATAGTTCTCGTGTTTAAGTATGTTTTTTATAGGTGGAGAATGAGATCAAAACGTTAGTTTTAGATTAATTATTCCCAGTTATATTTATGCAATTGGTGCAGCAGGGAAAGTTAAGCTGGGTACACACTAAAAGACATTTTAAACAAATTTGCAGATGACCATTCGTTACGTCAAATTCTTTAAGTCTTCCAGTGTGTACACACTATGTCACAGTATACGGGTCCGACTGGTGATATTGTTAGCAGGGGCCATGCTGCCGAATGTAGCATGGCCCCTGCCGGCATCGGCATGTGCCAGGTCCCGTCGCTAACTAGGTCGGTACACACTAGTCATTGTCTAGTGTGTACACAGCTTTACTACAAAGTAGGAATGTGCAGGTCGGATTAGTTCGGTTTTGCACGCCGGGTTCGGATTTTTTCCCTCCAAAAAACGGAACTCAGAAAGAGGCAACAGTCATCTTTCATGGACAAACATCATTCCTAGATTTTTGTCCAGGAATGATGTTTGTCCATGAAAGATGACGTTTTGTCTTTTTCTGAGTCCCGTTTTTTGGAGGGGAAAAAATCCAGACCTGGCGTGCAAAACCGAACTAATCCGAGCCTGCACGTCCCTACTACAAAGTGTACTTGGCTTGGTCTTCTGCATATGATGGTGACTAACCAGATGCAAAGAATATTCCGTTTACATGGATCTAGAAGTGCTGCCTGGAAGGAGAAATTTACCCTATTCTTTATCTAATATCCCACCTATTTCTGCATTCAAACAAATGAGCGATAAATATCCAGGAATCAAATAGTTTGGTTATTGGCTACTCCTTGCCTGATTGACCTTGAGGAGCTACTTAACACCTGGCCATCATATTTACCATAACTACAACCACTGCAGGATTAAACCTCTTCCGTGATAACTGCATATAGCTGTTTGTCTTTTAAAAATCTGCATTCCATTTGTTTAATCCACAAATAGCACACATTTTAAACTGGTGCAGTTCCTAATAATGGATAAAGTGCATCACATAAATAAAGTGTTATTATTTTAAACTAAAGTTTTTCGCTATTTTCAATAATTATCATTGATGGTTTTAGGTTCCTAAACAACATTTGCTCATAACTGCTTATAGTGGTCAGTAATTGAAGGAAGACACCCCACCCAAACCAATTATGAAAAGTGAAAATCCATGTGGTCATTTAATCTTAAAATTGTGTTTGTATTTAAGTAAATATCTTGTTTTTTCCTTGTTTTAAGCTATATAGATTGGAGCGTTATGAAGAGTGTTTATCTGTTTATCGAGATATCATTCGGAATTCTCAAGATGATTATGATGAAGAGAGACAGACAAATCTGTCTGCTGTGGTGGCTGCTATGAGTATTTGGGGGACAGCGATGCCAGTAAGTGTCTCTATAATAAATGTTTTGTTAGTAGCAATTACTGTGTTTTCATTAATGAAGTCACATTGACTTTCATAGTACAGCCACCATGAGTATTAACCTCATAGTAAACCGTTACATTGTGATTTCTTGCATAGTGTAGACACCAGTAGAAGGAAGCAGCTTCAAGTATCACACTAACCTTTCACTCCTGTAGGGGACGGAGTACGGAATGTTATGTACATATAAAAAATAACATTGATACATACAAGGTAAAGGTAGATTATAGGGAAAAGAGAATAAAACCCTTAATGCTGTGTGTATTTTGTCTAACAACCCTTGATATTTTAACATTCTTATTTTCATGGTTTTATAGGAGGACTTTGGCTTGCAGGAGACCTCCTATGAACTTTGCTACAATGCAGCCTGTACTTTAATAGGCATGGGCAAGCTGAGTGAAGCAATGAATAAGCTACAAGAAGCTGAAAGTAAGCAAATCTAGGCAAGCTTTGCAGAATGTTACATATTGCCTGTTTTCTACTGTTTCCTTAGGGTTCCACTTGGTGTAATGTGAAGGTGCCTGAATAGAACTATGGATAGGTACACACTACACGATGTGTGTACCCAGCGACAGGGCGATGCGATCCAGCAATACATCACGCCATTGTCTACACACTGCATGATCGTGTACACACTGCATGCTGCTGTGTATAGTGGTAGGATGATTCCATGCTGCATTTAGCAGCTTGGTGTCGTTAATTACATTGTCCCATCTGACGTGCAGCACATCAGATGGGAAGATGCGATGAACACGCTCATCTCTCCTTTCTGCAGTCAGTGTTTTATTGCTATAGTGTCTGGCAACATTACTTTATAGTTTCATTGTGTCAAGGGGATTACAGCATTGGCTTCATAATGTTCATTACCAAATAATTATAATTTTGTTGATTGAGGGCCTGTTTCAGAGGGTATGCAAACCCAATGGGTTGTATACTACTCTAATTATGACAGACCTGCCATGCGCAGGATCTGTACTGCGCATGTGCAGGTCTCTCTCTCGCTGTTTGACAGGCTGCATGTGATTGGGGGCGGAGAGGCCTCTGCTGCAGAAAATGGGGGCTTCTCACTACCGTTTTCGGGGACTGCCAAAGCAGACTTCCTGGCCCCTACTACGGAGCTGTGAGGGCCAATCTGAGTAACCTCTCAGTTTCCCGATGGTCTTGCAGAAAATCTGATGCTGTGTCTTAGGACGCATCACTCGGATCTGCAATGCAGTCAGGGGGTGTCTATATACACCAGACACCACCTGATGCATTTGTATTGTATTGCACAGCTGCTTCCCTGCAGCTATGCGATACAGTACAACTTTGAATCAGGCCCTGAGTCCTTACAGTAGTTTAATCTATGTATACTCAACAGTTTGAGTAGAATATAAGGCATTTGAGTCCTATGAGCGCTAGGGGGCTATTCAATTCTCTGCTTAGCTGCAATGTCCTGTTCCTGAACAGCACATAGAGGAGCACAAGAAACCTAAGAAATCACATGTACATAAGTATTCACAGCCTTTGCCATGAAGCTCAAAATTGAGCTCAGGTGCATCCTGTTTCCACTGATCATTCTTGAGATGTTGCTACAGCTTAATTGGAGTCTACCTGTGGTAAATCCAGTTGTTTGGACATGATTTTGAAAGGCATACACCTGTCTATATAAGGTCCCTCACTTGACAGTGCATGTCAGAGCATAAACCAAGCATGAAGTCCAAGGAATTGTCTGTAGACCTCTGGGACAAGATTGTCTCGAGGCACAAATCTGGGGAAGGGTACAGAAAAATATCTGCTGCTTTGAAGGTCCCAATGAGCACAGTGGCCTCCATCATCCGTAAATGGAAGAAGTTCAGAACCACCAGGACTCTTTTCAGGATACGTGCGCAGCCGAAAATCGCTGAATGTTCGACCCACTTCCCTGCTAATACTTCAGAATTAATTTTAGTTCGCTTTATTGGTGTCTCTATTCAGAATATGGTAATTCTATGTATATCAATTATTATTTTTTTTTTACCTTTCTCTCCTTCATAGAACTCTGCAGACAATCCATTTCAGAAGATACCGTAAGTATTATTTTTACAATGCTGGTTAATTTATGGGATATATTTAATTACTAGTATGCCCGTGGCGAACATTTCGCTAATTTGAACCCAGAACAATGCTTCGCTAGATAATGCCTAGATCATATGTTAATACGACGGAATCGGGTATTAAAAGATGTGTGTGAAACATAACCGGCTAAGCCACGCCCTATTATGGTTTGTGGGGATTTTTTTTATTGTAACATTTTGCCAATTTGTAAGTGCAATTATATATTTGGCCATGGACTTTGAAGCAAAAGGGAACATTTCCAGGGGGTATTGTAAGCTGAGCCCCTATAGATGCAAATGATAATGCACTGTTACTCCGTCTCATTGTCTCCCAGCCTCCTGCCAATCAGTGGCTGCTGGCTGTTCCCGTGGAAAGCAGAGAAAAGAGGTGTTGTTTTCGAGGCGCAAGCCTGGTGCTGATTGGCTGGGAGTTGCGAGCCTGGAATTGACGTGTTTGGGAAAGTAGGTGAGGGAAGAGCGCCCCCTACAGCAGTAGCCTCCGGTGTTGTGCCGCCCGCGCGCCCTCCCTCATTATGTAATAGCTACGTGACGCAGCCAGATGGCCAATCAGGAGCCGAAGTGGGCAGAACATAAATAGTGTCCGAACATGGCTAGGGCGCCGTGTCCATGTGAGAGCACAGACCACCAGTAGTGCGTGAGAACAGCAGCCGGCAGCATTCACACCCTATCCTGCTTCCCCTGGGTCACTGTGCCGGCTCTGTGTTTTGCTAGTTTTCTTGACATTTTAAGGTTAGCTATACCAAAGCATTTATTATGGTTTTTGCTGATTTTTATTTATTTATTTTTCAGCTAATTTTATTAGTTTTATTCCAATTTCTGTCATTTATTGCTGATTTGAAATCCATCGTAAAAGAATCACATGAATATCTTAATTTAGTCTGTGATATATTCAAATTCAAAGAGCGTTCTGGACCAAGGGACTAAGCAAATAATATATATATATATATATATATATATATCCAAATAAATGAGGAGGCACTCCAAGTCTTGCGTGAAAAATGTGTATTAGGAACAGTCAACGTTTCGGGGACAGTCACCCCTTCGTCCTGACGAAGGGGTGACTGTCCCCGAAACGTTGACTGTTCCTAATACACATTTTTCACGCAAGACTTGGAGTGCCTCCTCATTTATTTGGATGTGCAAAAGGGGTATGGTATACTCTTAAGGAAGGCACCCAAGCATATATACTCAAGGTGTTAGCTGCCTCGGAGTGCCGGGTGATATTGATTTTATATATATATATATATATATATATATATATATATATATATATATATATATATATCCCCTAGAGTAATTTTAAACATGGAGTTTACAGGGAGAAATGTAAAAACGTGTATGTGTTTTGACATGCAGTGTACATGCAAACAAAGGCCCTCATTCAGAGTCGTACGCTCTGAGCAGAGCGCACGCTCTGAATGAGGGCCGCCCTCCATGAAAATGGAGCGTCCTCCTGGATGCTCGTATAGCTGTGGGTCACCACCCACAGGCTATACGAGCGTGCAGTTTGATGGCCGCGATGGTCTTGACCATCGCGACCATCGAATTTGCGAGCCGGAGCCTGCGGTTGAGGTTTTCAACCGCAAGCTCCGGAGTGATTTTGGCTCTATCAGAGCCAAAATCACTCCCACTGACATCACTAGTGATGTCAGTGGGCCGGCTTCTGACGGGAGGCACGCCCGTCAGGGAGGCACGCCTACCAAAGGGGGCGTGCTGTCAATCAACATCGACAGCACGCCCCCTTTGATCAGACACAACGAGCGAAGGACTTTCCTTCGCTCGTCGCGTCTGGCGCATGCGCACGACGGAGCTCCCTCCGTCGTGCGCATGCTCAGTGCACACCATCGACCCACTTGCGAGCGGACAGCCGCTTGCGAGTGGGTCTGAATCAGGCCCAAAGCCTTTAATAACCGGGAGAGGGCACTGTAACCATACATCATACTTTGGTTTTTTGTTTGTTTTTTTCTTTGCTTTAAAATGCCTATGTGCACATACCCTTGATTGTATGACCAGCCAAGAAATAAAATGCACAATAACCTATTTGCTTATGGTATTCTTTCACTTTTATACAAATATAAGGCCACTTATGTAAGAGGAATGCAATGTGTGTTCCTGAGGGGATAGTTACATTTTGGTAACAGATTTATTTCTGCTGCATTATCACACTGTATACAGGGCTTTTTAATCTTCTTTCTTGTATTGTGTTCTCAGGACTTGACAGAAGAAGACATAGATGCTGAATTGGCCATAATCCATGGTCAGATGGCTTATGTTATGCAGCTACAAGGCTACATAGATGATGCTCTTAAGCTTAATAATCAAATCGTCAAATTAAAGTAAGGATTGAAATACAGTCAAACTCTTCTCCCACATTTGTATCCCACCTAATAGTTTCTTTCCTTGCAGGCCCACTGATGTTGGGTTGTTGGCTGTTGTGGCAAATAACATCATAACCATTAACAAGGTATGAGTAACTGTATTATTTAAAGCACACATTTAGAGTGGTGGTGTTCTGCTTAACAAGGAGCAGAACATGGACATTTTTATCCTTCAGTTTCTCTTTTTATTAAGGATCAAAACGTGTTTGACTCAAAGAAGAAAGTGAAGCTCACTAATGCGGAGGGAGTAGAACACAAGCTGGCTAAGCAACAACTCCAGGCTATTGAGTTTAACAAGGCTTTGCTCTCCATGTATACAAATCAGGTACGTAGTTTTTTGCGATCATCAACGCAAACAAAGACTACATTAGGTGCAGATAGAATTATTTTAATTAAAAGTATAGACTAAATAACTATTTAGTTGTAAATTTTCCTCCTTAATGTTCCCTTGTCAGCAATTAGTGGGATCACAGTACCTATGCTCAGTGTTATGTTTGGTATCGGGTCACCATTCTATGCTACGCTGGTTCCCTAAACAGAACAAATTGCATTATGAACTTTGATTTTGTTAGCAGTCACCATCATTACTTTTTATTAAACAGCAATGATGCTATCATATTTATTATTGAGAAAGTAGGCAAGTTTGCAGAGAAAGAATTGTCTCCTATTACATGTTTGGTTCCTTTAAAACTGATGCATGCTTTACTAGGAGTTCAGAGAGAGAAATAAATCCATATAAATGTACAGATACTGTAATGAATGTATAGGGGAGTGTAGAAGAAATGTAATTGTTGTGTGTATTGTACTTTCCAGTAATAGCAAATCACTAACTGAAACGTATGTATTGCACTCAACAGGCAGAACAATGTAGAAAGCTGGCCGCCAGTTTACAGGCTCAGAACCCCGAGCACATGCTTCCTGTGCTCATTCAGGCTGCCCAGTTGTGTCGTGAGAAGCAGCATTCAAAGGCTATAGACCTGCTACAGGTATACATTTCCATAGCATTCTGCTTTATTATATCTGGTGCACAGAAACTAGTTTCACCTTCAGATTACTTATTCTCTTGTGCACCGGTAGCTTTGTCTGTGGGTTTAATATGTGCTGTCAACCATGTCTTTATATCATTAGGCACCATGTATTAGTTGTTTTGGAGTATGTTACAAAGCTGCTGTATGGTTACAATGTAATAAATGCAACGAAAACCTGCAGGGCTGTGTTTTATCCCATGAGGACACTATTTAACATCTCTTCCTTATAATGGGCTAAAAAGAGAGTGGGGCTGTTACAGAGATGACCACATGTCTGTCTAGAGTGTCTTGTGTGAATTTGCACTGCTGATGGTCAGAAAAGTAGCACGACTACTTCTGTGGCTATGCATTCTGAACACATAGATCCTTATAATTAAAGTGTCTGCACTGAGTGGGTAAAGTTCAGGCAAAGGTCTGCGGAGCATGCATGCAGACCTGCAAATATTTCCAGATGCGCCTGTTTGGTGGTGTGTCTTTTGCACCTGCTATAGGGAGTTGCAGATACATGCTTATGATGACTTTTGGAAAGTTGCAGCATATACAGTACTGAGCAAAAGGCAGGTGTGGGAAAACTGCTGCAAAGTAAGAATGCTTTCAAAAATGGAAGCGTTTATAGTTTATTTTTATCAATTAACAATATACAAAGTGAATGAACAGACGAGAAATCTAAATCAAATCAATATTTGGTGTGACCACCCTTTTGCCTTCAAAACAGCATCAATTCTTCTAAGTTCACTTCCACAAAGTAAATGTGTATATTTCCCCCTCCCTGAATTAATAACTGATGAAGAACGAGAGATCATTTTAGATTATGATGATTGTCTGTTAAATTTCACAGGATTTTGCAGACCAACACCCGAATACAGCACCACAAATCAAACTAACAATGGCACAGTTGAAACTTGTACAAGGTGTGTATTAGTACCTTACCATATACAAGTGTAAAAAATTTCTTTTGGTGTAAAATAGTTACTAATCTACTCCACCAGCTTAGTTATCAACAATTTATTTTCAGGTAATGTAACCAAGGCATGCATGATCATGAAAAGCATAAAAGAAATGGAGCATAGACCTGGCATGGTAAGTGCTAAGCGACTAGTAAATGTTGTTTTGTGATGTATTTTCTCACACCCCAAAAGGCTTTTCAGTTTGTGTGAAGTGAGGGAGCCACCAAATAGGAGTTGGGACTTGTACACAACAAAGTACCCAATGATACCCAGCTGTTCTAAGTTTCAACATACATTTATTGTATTTTTTAATACTTTAGGTAAGCCTGGCTGTCTCCTTAACAGCTGCATCTCTGTGGATTGCACATGGCCATGAAAACTGATGTTATTTTGTTTGCCCTGAGTTGTCTTATTTACCCATAATCATTTATATTCCCTTTTCCCCTCTTATAACAAAGGCTGGGAGTATGACCTAGCAGAAAGGGATGGGAGTTTTATGTATAAATTGTAATGCTGTGCTTAATATGTTCTAGAATTTGGGATTGTAGTGGTTGGTACACTTGGAAGGTGATCATATGTAATCCGTTCCCTGTTTTATTAGGGCAGCACAGATGGTGTAATGGTTAGCATTACTGCCTCACAGCACTGAGGTCGTTGGTTCGATACCCACTACGGCCCTAACTGTGTGGAGTTTGTATATTCTCCCTGTGCTTGCGTGGGTTTCCTCCGGGTTCTCCGGTTTCCTCCCACACTCCAAAAATATACTGGTAGGTTAATTGGCTCCTAACAAAATTACCCCTATTGTGTGCATGTGGTAGGGAATATAGATTGTAAGCTCCACTGGGGCAGGGACTGATGTGAATGGCCGAATATTCTCTGTAAAAGCGCTGCGGAATATGTGTGCGCTATATAAATAACTGGTAATAAATAAATAAATTAGGCTGTGCAACTAGTGGCGTGTCATCTCTCTCTGGAGAATTGGTAATTGGGCAGCTATCTTTAAGAGCCTGCGCTTATGAAGTTAAAGTGGGCTGTTACCTCTCCGGGAACCTGGTGTACAATTATAACCGACACCCTGGGGGTCTTGTTTAGCCAGCGGCTATTTTTTTTTTTTTTTTAAGGCACTCCTACAGAGCAATTCAATTATTAATTCGTCTGAGCTAGAGAGGCGCTAGCATTTCTGATCGTACCTTCAGGAGGGTGCAAGCAAAAATGTGCGAGAAATCCATGGTTAGGGCTCCCTAACAAGGAGTTTTGACAAGTTCTGCCATTTTACACGGCTAAACCCCGTCTAATAGGGCGTGAAGAGGGCGATAATGAGCGCCCAGAACAATTGAATTGCAAAATTATTGCCTCCCACACGACAATCGAATCTCAAAATTATTGCCCCCCCCCCCCCCTTCCAAAGCCTCAAAATGATTGACATACTGCTTGTGCCACTTAAAGGGTAAACCTGTCAAGGCTGGGGCTTTTAGAATTGGTAAATGTCTTAATAGCTGCTGAGACTTAAGCCGTTGTTAGCAGCTTCTTTAGGAGCCCACCCTCTTTCCTCATCCAGTTAATGGTTTATTAGACCATTTTTGGCCCTAGATACATTCAAATTTAAGTAGTCTCGAGCAAAACCTTTTATTCTGGTGAAGACTGGGAGTTTATGTATCAAGCAGTGAAGAGCGTGGAGAACTTGCCCATACCAATCGGCTCCTACCTATTATTTTATAGCAATAGAAAATAGTGGTTGCTCATATCAACTTAATGGTTTTTCACAGGTGCTTGTAAAGGGAGGGGTTACTCTGTACTACAGAAAAAAATAAGAAACCATTGTTTCCCTCCAGCACACTGCAAAAAAACAAGAAAATTATTATAATACATTATTTTATAGACTGTACTTGATAACTGCTATTTCAAAACTGATTGGTTGCTATTGGCAACTACTCCATCGGTCCACATCTCCACGCTTTCACTGCTTGATATATAATCCCCATAAGGTTTTAAGCTTGAGAACAGCTGTTACAGGATGTTCAGACTGAATCAAGTAAACCTAACAACAACCATTTACATTTTCTTGGTTATAAATAGCTCTTGCCTGATGCACCAATTTTTATCCCACTGACCTGCTAATTGGGGTTGCTTATGTAATCCTTCTCCAGGGTAGGATTGTGCCAGGGTATGTTGTCTTTCCCTTATGGAGTATGGGATTTGGTTACCACGTGCTATGTTGGGGACATTCAGGCAGGGCTAAGTATCCACAACATGATTGGAATGGGGCTCTAAACATGAAGGGATAAATGGAGGTTTTTGTGGTCAGGTTTGTCTGTATGCTGTTACTTCATGGCAGCTTGGTCTAAGTTAAATCTGTTTAGGGCTAGCTTTTATGTACAGCAGAGTAATATGAGAAGAACATTTGAAGATGGTGTAAACTATTGTTGCTAAACTCCAAAAAGCTTTGTTTTTTGGAGTTTAGTACATAATGGTCAGATCGTAGTCCCCATTGATAGTAATGGGGACTGCGATCTGCAGTGCTAATTAGCACTTTTCAGGAGATTTCACAGAAACCACCTGCAATATGTCATTAGTACATAGGAACAATAAACACAATTATGCTGAAACTGCAGTTTCTGCATAATTTTATGTAAAAAATGGCTTGATACATAGGCACCTAAGAATGCTATACACCATGAAGCCAATAACAAGCACTGTTAGAGAGGAAATCCATGGAAAAAGTCTTAAGGACAGATCTAATATGCCACAGTTTTTCAAAGCTTTGAACAATGTTTTTCAAAGAGCAATACAAATTCCTTTGAAATAAGTTGGTCATAGCTACCGATATCTTTGAAAAACCGCGTCTCAATAAATCTACCTCTTAGAAATCAGAGTTGCAACACCATGAGTATCCTCTTTTAATCTGTGGCATGTGAACTTTTTAAATACATGTGTTTATCTCCACCAGATGTGGCTCTTGCTAACAAATAATGAGGGTATACAACTTTTAACAAACTAAAATAGGACTCTAAATTTAAAGCCTCAAAGAATCCATGATATCACAGCTACTTAGCTATATTTCTCTTTCGTCTGGGCTGGGGGACACTGGACCATGGGTTGTAAGTGGGAAGGCGTGGATTTGTCACTAACACTGAAATCTATAACTCCTCCCCTCTGCAACCCCTGACTTCAGTATAAGTTTAGTGCCTGTGGAGAGAGGCATGTTGTTTCAGGGCTACTCTGCAGCCCTGTTTTAGCTTAGGGATCTTTTCCTTTATTTGTAATGTTATGTTTATTTTTTACTATAGGTACTGTTAGCTGCTTATAGCAGCTTACAGCTGGAGTGTAAAGTGGCGGGGAGAGCCGCATCTAATGGGGGGATGGCGCTGAGCGCTCCCCCCCCCCCCCCCCACAGTGGATGCCATGGCAGTTCTCAGGCTAGCCCCAGGGCCGAGTTGGAGTCTGCTTCTGCGTCCAGATCTTCTGCTACAGGGGACATTCTTTCATGAAGGCCTACCTCAGTTGGCTTTAATGGCCTGGTTGTTGAGACCGGGCTCTTGAAGGCCAGGGGTTTTTCCCCTTTAGTCATCGGGACCATGCTCCGGGCACGGAAGCAGGTTTCATCACAGAACTACCACAGGGTTTGGAAAACCTATATTGTGTGGTGTGAGCAGCATGCCATACTGCCCGGTTCCGCCTGCCAAGGTTTTTAGCATTTCTGCAGGGCAGTCTGGAGGCCTTTTTACAGCTTCAATCTTTGAAGGTACAGAATTCGTCTCTTTCCATTTAATTTCAGCAGCGTCTGGCTCTCCTCCCAGAGGTGCGGACTGTTTTACAGGGGGTTTGCGAATACAGCCTCCGGTTCAACCACCAATAGCGCCATGGGATTTGCCCCTGGTTCTGTTGGCTCTTAAGTAGGCTCCGTTTGAACCTTTGGAATCTGCGCACCTTCGGTTCGTAACATGGAAAGTGGTTTTTCTTATGGCCATTGCCTCGGCTCGGCAGGTCTCTGAGTTGGGGGCCTTGTCCTGCAAACCACCTTTTCTTGTTTTCAATGACGATAGGGCTGTGCTCAGGACGGTTCCTTCTTTTCAACCGAAAGTGGTTTCATCTTTCCACTTAAAACAGGAAATTGTTATTCCTGTTTTCTCATCTTCAGAGTCCTCAGGGGACCAGGACGATGTTGTCCACCCCTACACATTTATTTAGACAGAACTTCGATCTTACATAAGACGGACTCTCTATTGGTTCTCTACGACGCCCACAAACGGGGCTGGCCAGCCACAAAGCAGACCATTGCAAAATGGCTCCGCTCAGTGATTTCAAGGGCTTACTCAGAGGCGGAGCATCCGACACCAGCTAGGGTGTTGGCTCATTCCACTAGGGCCGTGGCGGCCTCCTGGGCGGCGCGTCATGGGGCCTCGGCGGAACAGGTTTGTCGCGCAGCTACCTGGTTCTCTATCCACACGTTTGTGCGGTTCTACAGGTTTCATATTTTTGCCTCCGGGGACGCCCATTTTGGGCGTACAGTTCTCCAGTCGGGCAATCTGAGCGTTCCATCCCATGGGGGCGGATTTTTAACATCCCCTGGTCCAGTGTCCCCCAGCCCAGACGAAAGATAAAATAGGATTTTTGGGTACTTACCGTTGAATCCTTTTCTCTGAGTCAGGCTGGGGGACACTGCGTTCCCTCGAGTATGGTTATGATTTTGGGTCATATTTACCATCAATTTCATTTTTATTTTTCGGAGTGACCATGTCACTGAGTATTGCTTCTCTTTACCAGGCACTTTTGAAGTTGTACTGAAGTCAGGGGTTGCAGAGGGGAGGAGTTATAGATTTCAGTGTTAGTGCCAAATCCACGCCTTCCCACCTACAACCCATGGTCCAGTGTCCCGCAGCCTGACTAAGTACGTACCCAAAAATCCTATTTTAATAAGAGGTAAACTAAAACTTGAAAACACTCCCAATTGTTTTCTGAGGAGGAGATGGGTGACATAAGAAACTGCTAGCTGTTACTTTCCCAAAGCTAATACATGTCAGAGGCACAGGCAAGTCACCTGATCCAGCAGGATATCCATCTGCAGACATTCCATTTCATCCTCTGGCCCCGCCAAGGCTACTAACTTTTGACCTGTAAATAAAACAATGGGATCTCCAAAAATAACACACAATTTGTCTGGAAACCGTGTAGCATGAGCAAAATATATCTCATTTAATTTTCATCTGACTTTTGTAAATAAGATTGTCTTTCAGACCTATAATTTCTTATTTTTCTCCTGCTGCTCTAATAATTATATCCCTGTCTGTCACAGTAATAAAGTAGATGACTGAACCTAGGCCTTGGAGGTACAGGGTGAGGGTTAGCAGTTGCTGTGTAGTATGTGGACAAGTAAACTGTTAAACCATGTTATGTTTAACTCCACTTACCTGTTATTCCCAATCCTTTCAATTCTGCATTGTATTTCTTGGAGATAAGTAGAATAATCGGAAACTAACGTGTGCATTTAAATTACTTGGATATGTACTAATTCTGGAAAATGTAAACTATTAATGCAACCATTTGTTTCTCTCCTCACATTATTATTATTATTATTATTATTATTATTATTTGTCTGCTTCCATTCTATTTGTTTGTAAAATGTGCAGGTGTCTGCCTTGGTTACGATGCACAGCCACGATGAGGATATTGACAGTGCCATAGAAGTATTCAACCAGGCTATTAGCTGGTACCAAGAAAACCAAGTAAGTGATTTGTTCATTAAGAACAGTCATTCTAAATGTAAAATCTATACTGTGAAGTTCCTCTACAGGTTAGACAATTCTTTCCCTGTAAATTTCATTGCCAAGGACTATAGAGGTTCCAGGACACAACATGGAATTTTAAAATGACAACTTCCCAACTGTTGTAGCCACCTTGCATGTGATAAAATCCACAAAAAGGGCCGCCCTTTCGATGGTACGACCTAGCAACGGTGCAGTGTGATGTAACAGTACATTGTGCACAATCCGGTGTACAACGGTGCGATATATCATTAAATGCTGCATGGAACTATAGCGCATCATTCATTGCATCGTTCCATCTGAAATGCAGGGCAGCAGACTGGACAATGCAATGACCAACCCTAGAGAACGATAGATTTGGGTGTACACACTCTACCCATATGTAACGATGTATCGTTACATGCTGCATATAACTACACCACATCATTCATTGCATCGTTCCATCTGACAGGACAGCAGACTGGACGATGCAATGATCGACCCTCGAACGACGGATCGGGCGTACACACTATACGTATATGTAACGTTACATGCTGCATGTCACTACAATGCGATGTGCAGGAGAGTAGATGGGACGGGCGTACACTCTATACGATGTATACGTTATATCATTCATGTCCGTGACAAGACGATGTATCGTGCTGGTAAATTTGTATAAATTGTAGTGTGAATTATATATATTGTTTGTTTTTTCTTTCGAGCAGCCAAATTCTCCAACACACTTGTCTCTAATAAGAGAAGCTTCCAACTTCAAATTAAAACATGGACGGAAGAAGGAGGCAATCAATGACCTTGAGCAACTATGGAAGTGGGTTAATACTGGTTTTTGTTCTGTGTTGGTGTTTTAAATTGATTTTGTTAGGCAATGTACTAATTATTCCTTTATTTTATTACAGACAGAATCCCAGGGATATTCATACTTTGGCCCAGCTCATCTCTGCATATTCCATTGTGGATGCTAACAAAGCAAAAGTGTATCCTTTCTTATTTTGCTGTTGTTTTCATGCAACTGTTTGGTAACCTTTATTAATCCATAGAGATTATTTGTCTAAATTGTGGATTTTATGAATTATTTTTAGCATCCCGTATTTTCTTATAGGATAGAAAGCTAGTCTAGTTTCTAGTACAGGAAGCACTAAGGATGTCCACGTTCCTTTTCTTACATCAGAAATTCAGTCTTAGCGAACATTTGCCTTCTTCTGACACTATGCATTTGAAAGTGGATGTGGATGCCTTAGAAAATTCCGCTGGAGCTACGTTTATCCGGAAAAAGGCAGCTAAAGTGGCTGGAGAGCAAGACAAAGAACAAGGGTATGTTGGAATTAACATGTGAACTTTAACGCAGTAACTAAGTTAAATAATTATCACACCTTGTCGTGTAAGCGATGCATATTATGACTATACAGTTGTGAAGTGAAACTCATGGACATTGCTTAGTAGAGACCCTGCATATAGACCCCTATTAGCATACGTGAAAAGCAATTTTGTTTTCTAAAACTGCATATGATGGTGCAGAACTTTGTATTTTTTATTTGCCAGTAATTCACTCTGACAAACAACCCTTGCATTGAGTCCAGTAAAGTAAACTTTACTGGCCACGTGTACACCTTTTGCAATCATGTGTTCCCACATGGACTCCTATTGTGACAATCAAAATATAAACCTTTTATTTCAAGGCTCAAAAGCCTTTTTACACCTTCAGGAGGGTGCATATTTGATAACCATACAGTTTTGAGAACCATTTTTAATTTGTGGTATACAGTACTTTGCATGATTGCATTAATTGTGTACAATTAGGCAAGGGGGAAATTGTAAAGCGACTTCATTGGAATTTGCTTTCTAAATTACCTGCCAGACAACAAAAATGCACAGCATCCAAGTATGTTTTTGGACTGTCGTGGAAATCTAAGCACATGGAGGAAGCTCACACATAGTGGCCTGGTGAGAAAGGTACCCATGGCCCCAGCAAGTTGAGCCATCCATACCAATGACTCTATTGCTCTTACGTCCATAAAATGTTTTCTGTTGTCCATAGAAGCCACGCTTTTTAGTGTTCACTCGAAGCGGAAGTTTGTGGTCCATCTGATATACTCTAGCAGCAAAGTAGTCATGCATGTGACCTGTGTTATAATGTTCAGTTCTAATGTAGCTGCTGCTTTATTTAAATAAGACTCTACGGTAAGAAATAGTGTATTTTATTAATGTTGGCATGTAACACACAGACTTATAATTCTATGATTGTTTTTCTCCAAATGGTGCACAGACAAGTGGAACTAAAGAAAAAGAAGAAGAAGAAAAAAGGTATATGATCTAACATAATACAAAATATGACTACCTTTTTTATAAACCATGTACATATAATATACATATTCCATGTTAAAGTACAGTATGTACTGCTTTCCAGGTGAGCTGTCAGTTACTAAACAGTCAAATTATTCTATACCCACAAATAGCCTTATGGATTAATGGAAGGTACCAGTTATTATAAATTTCCAGTTCACTCAATAGCCCACATCTATTTTTCTGTGAGGTCCACATGTTCTGCAGACCATCTCATTCACATTAGGCATAGTAACTGTTGTACTTGCTGACAGGCCTCCAAGGAGCTAGAGACACACAAATCCTCCCTTTTATATAATGTACTATATGTGACAACGCATCATACCAGTGTTAAGTACTTTAGTCTGCCATTACATGTGTCTTATCATGCAGCATAGTATCTAAGTTGAGACAGATAGTGAGAGATTGGTCTCTAAGAAATGCAATTTCAGCACTGTTTATTTTTTTTCGAGTAAATATGAAATGGTCACAAGCAAGGCTGGATTAAAGCTGGCCACACACAAACCAACTTTCATCCAACTAGTTGATTGGTTGGAATGAAAATCTGGTAACGTATGGGAGTAACAGCAATTTGCTCCTTAATGCCAGAAAACAGATGAAAATGGTCGTCAGACAAGTTTGTTAAATGTTTGATCTAAACAATTTGTTCAAACAACAGTTTTTGTCCATTTTTCGGCGTTTGGTTGGAATGAAAATCTGGTAACGTATGAAAGCAAATGACAATCAGCAATTTGCTCCCAATCAACTAGTTGGCTGGTTGGATGTAAGTTGGTCTAGTGTGTGGAAAGAGCTGTCTTTACGAAGAGGGGACTTCCGCGTTTATGACCCAGAAGTCCCTCTGCGCATGCGTCGTATGACGTGCGTGCCGTGAGGGATCTGATTGGATCCCCCTCACAGCACAATGGGAAAAGAAGCCTTTAGGCTTCTATTGGATTGCCCCCCATTGGGTCCAAGCTCCGGAATGTATCGCATTCCAGAGCCTGGTGCATATGGGGAATGTGTCAAAACTCAGAAAACTGGGGTTTTCTGAGTTTTGCCAGCATTTCAGGGTTAGTACAGTACATCCGGCCCATATTCTCTTTGCAAAGTTGTATTTAATTATGTTCTATTAGGTTACCATTTTTATTATGCTAATCTTCCTATAATGCCAATCCAGGTTTGTGTGCTAAGCTGCCACTATATAGAGTGAACACAGACCGTATAAACTTATAGCTGTTCATAAATTCACCTCATCCCTTACTTTGCTTATACAGGCAAGTTACCCAAGAATTATGATCCCAAAGTTACCCCAGATCCTGAACGATGGCTTCCCATGCGAGAGCGGTCATACTACCGTGGTAAAAAGAAGGGGAAGAAGAAGGAACAGATAGGCAAAGGGACCCAGGGTGCCACAGCAGCTGCAACTGCTGAATTGTAAGTAAGACATATTAGGGGTCTAGTTACTAAGCAGTGTTATGAGACAGAGTGAAAAGTGATAAGTCTGTGATAAGGTGCCAGCCAATCAGCTCCCAACTGTCATTTTTCAAACACAGCCTGTGAGATGACAGTTGGGAGCTGATTGGCTGGCACCTTATCACAGACTTATCACTTTTCACTCTCTCATAACACTGCTTAGTAACTAGACCCCATACTTTGCACCACACTGGAGAGGTTTTCTTAAATCAATGTTATCACCATTATATATTTACTGTCATATGTCTGTGAAATTCGCAACAGGTATAGCATATAAAAGTCTCTTATATAGTGAGTGTATTTATTGATACTACCTATTAATACACCTGGGATGACAAAAAAATAGTTTCACTGTAGAAAAGGAGAGATTGCCTCTAGAACCCAGTCAGGTTCTGTTTTTATTCCAGTTAGTTGTGTGGTAGAATGACACCAGTATTGCGTTTTTGTAAGTGATCAATTTATTAATCAAAACACAATAATATTTTTGGCACCATCAAAGAGTCTTTATATGTTTTTAAGGATAAAACAGAGGACCAGTTTTTATTAGGTTGCTGATTACTGTCTTGTGCTGTAAATATCTCTTTGGTACATTTGACACCAGTTTGTCTATATTATAGCATGTATTTTTATATTTTAAAAATCTACATAGACATTTTTTTTCTTTTAATTCCACAATAAACATGTGATTTATGCTTTGTGTCTGTGATTTAACACAGAATTTTCTTCCGTTACCTGTGGAACAGTTTTCAGAATTGTTTCAACACTGAAACTATTTCATATAGTACAAGTAATGCACATGCTGTAGCTCAAAGCAACAAAGCAGAATTAGGAGAGGGGGGGGTTATGCAATAGTTTTTGTTTTTAGGGAACCAGCAGGATTTCAGCTAGATTGACACTAAATTTAAAATGGCAATAAGTTATAGAGCTGAAGCAGCCTTCTAACTGATTGCCGCTTTAAATTTAGCGGCAAACTCATTGAAATCAAAACTGTTCTGTAAAATTTGTACTTATTACATAACCCGTTGGCTTTTTGTCCACCCAAACCCTTTAATGCACACAGGCCCTGATTCAGCCAGGAACGCAAGTGTGCGCACACGCAACCAGTCACTGTGAGAATATGCTAATGAATGCATACGCACGGCAATCGCTGCAGGATAAGCGGACGCCCAACACTACATAATACCACCCACTTCCCTTTACTTGCATCCTCTATACTTGGCAAGACAGCGGAAACATCGGTAACATTGAGAACCATTGGACCCATATGCACAATAGTGGTTGACCTGACCCTCCCGCAGACATAGCGAGACTTCCTGTGTGCAATTAGACCTCAGGCTTGGTCCGCCGCCGCAAAGGCTTAATTATGCCCGCCCCTGAAACACCATCCAAACGCACAGACACTCCTGCATTTGCCCGCCAACTCCCCCACCACTTCCTGTCAAATATTTGTCCCTGGGGCTGCGGACTCCATGTGTACGTATACAACGCACTGGCCGGTTCGCGCGCACGCTCTGCGATGCATGCGCAGAGCAAAACCATCGACCGATTGCGTGCATCGGCATCCATGCGTTCTTTGCTGAATCAAGCCCACATTCCTTAGTTATACCACCGGCCGACAGTGGAAGCCTGGCAGGGGTGAAGATCCCGACAGCGGATTAAGGTAAGTAACCCTAATCCTACCCCCCATCCCAAACCCACCCTTTTAGGGGTGCCTAAACCTAACACCCCCCTCCCCCAATCCCCGCAGTCTAAATCGAAGTCTCCCGAGGGGCCTAACCCTAACCTCGCCCCGGGGGTGCCTAACTCTAACACCCCCTTCCCCTATCCTACACCTAACTCACCCGGGTGGGGTGGGGGGGGGATGCCTAACCCCAAGTCCCCCCCGGGAGCCCTAAAACCTATTTTACAGCCAACTTGCATTCAATTCTGTATCAGCCTAATATGATTTGAATATCCTGTACAGTGTGTGTGTGTGTGTGTGTGTGTGTGTGTATATATATATATATATATAACACCCCGCCTATGCTGAGATTCTAAAGATGTACATTAATCTGTACACTTACCAAGATACCAAATTAGGGTCTCAAATTTACCTTTTTAATTTTGCTAGCTTGGCTTGCTCCATGTGCAAGTTATTTCCCTTCTCATTAATTCTTGGCTGACCGCTTTCATGTGTACCATTTATTATCTTTTAGTGATGCAAGTAAAACAGCCAGCAGTCCCCCAACATCTCCAAGACCTGGGATGGCAGCGACAAGTGCTCCTTCATCTTCTAGCAGCAACGTCATACCCCCTAGACACCAGAAGCCAATGGGAGCTGCTGGCACGAAGAAGAAGCAGCAACAAAAGAAGAAGAAAGGAGGAAAGGGCAGTTGGTGATGTCAGTTTCAATCCTTTCTCCACAATGTTCTTATAGAACTGCAAATTGTCTTACCATCTGCTGCTTGATGCACCCACATCGTTATCAAGTTTAAAAGCGACAACGCTTTGGAAGAGAATACAGACATAAGCTTCAGTTGCAATTGTCAGCAACCATTGTTGCAATTGATACTCTTTTTTTTTTTTTTTTTTTTTAATCACACTTCTTTATTTAGTTTTTTTTCTTTTTATCCATTATTCGTTGTATTTGTTAAGAACACTTTCCATCATGAAGCTTTTACTGTAATCATTAATTTAATTGTGCATTAAAGCAATCTTTCAGTGTTTTTTCTCGTTTTTTTTTCCCCTCCTTTATTTGAAGGCTAGCTGAAGTAGCCTACCTTGTCCAGGTTTAAATCTTCACGTTGTTAAGTTTTATAATGTGATGTAGTCCAAATCCATCCAGTGGAAAGCCCAGACAGGCCCGGGTGAAAGTTCTGCCCAGCATCCCGGGTCAAAGTTCTGTCCAGCGTACATTAACAGGAGGTCCGACCAGAACCTCAACCCCCATGTATTTCTGGGATCCAATGTTACCACTTTGTGAAGTTTTCGTCCATATCCATCCAGTGGAAGGCTCAGAACAGAGTCCCCGGGTCACCGTTCTGCTCAGCGTACTCCAACGGGAGGTCCGACCGGGATCCTAACCTCCCTAAAACCTGGCCAGGATCCAATAGAACCACCTTGCATTGGTTTCATCCCAATCGGTGCAGAGGTGTCTGAATGCAAATCCAGACAGACAAACATAACAAACAGACCAATTTAAGGTGGCTGCTCTGTGTTATGGCAATGCTGAGCATGAACTGTGAGTCTTGTTATGTGTTAATAGTGTTCACTCTAGGTCCGGCGCCGGGCGTATCTTTAAGCCGCATCCCCAATTCGTCACTCTTGGGGGCGTGCCCGGCACTTACGGACATGCAGGGCTGCCCCCAAGCGCTGTTTTCAGTGTGAATGGATGCTGGGCGCATGCGACCAGCATCCATTCACCGGTGGTGACCACTACACCGCAGTTTTCCCCACCCGTGGGACACCCCGACCCACGGGTGGGGACGGCACCCGCAGGCTGTTTCAGCAGGACGCCGCGCCGGAGGGCAGGGTGCTTTTTCCCCTTTATAAATAGAGCAGGGCGCGGCGCCCCGCTAAAACAGCCTAGTTGGGAACACTAGTTAAGAAACCAGCTTGGATTATGTGTATTATTACCCAATCAGTGGTTCATTGAGGGAAATGTAATTGCCTGAGAGATGCAGGACTTGGTGCGATTCCAACGAGTCTGCCCTATATGGCAATAATTTAAAAGGCAAAACCAAGCTTGTACACTGCCATTATAGTGTGATGGCTGTACAGTACACTACGTATGTTGCATCCCTTCCTTTGACTCTTCATATTGACATTTTCATCAGTGTCGACATGATTAATGTTGACGTGGTTAATGTCGAAATGCCAAGCATGTCAACATTGCAATCAATTCAATGTGATGATTGTTAACAAAATATACCACACCCATCATGGACACACATTGAGATGCATAGTTCTAATTTATAGCTAATGTTTTCCTTACTCAGATCAGCACATGTGAATCAGTTACTTCTGCTATGCAAAACAGTGCATCCATTGGGGTTATAGTGAAAAATGGCTTCAAGGAGCCTAAGAGCCAATGTTAGAAATAAGTGAGAGCCGCCTTCTTACAAAGTATGTACTCTCTACTTATGTAGACTCTGGAAATATGGTTCATCAAGAAGAGTGAGGAATTAGTGACTTCTTATCTTTTAATGTATAGTGTGCCACAAGGGTTACTAATGGGGATGTAGTCATTAGGACAACACAGTGTTGACAATTATAATGTCAACATTGTTAAAATATCGACATTACTGTCAGGCTGCGGGTTGAAGGATTAGGACTATGCTGTAGGAGATTATACCACACCCTTAGTAATGCCATACAAAGTGCATACAAAAGTACAGGAGAAAAAATGATATATATGGAAGTGAACAACTGCAGAACTATGCAAATACAGTAAATGTAACTAGAAAGCACTGATTGGGCCTGTATCACAGTTTGATGGATGCAGCAGAATGGTTCAGAGCCACTGATTGTGAAAAGAATACCTAAAGGGAAGGAGATGAGGGTGTAGGTAAGAAAACGCAGGATACACAGAAGATGGCCCTGGTCATGTGCGTTTATAGGATTTGCATCTGATTATACACAATTCATTGGTCAAACTGTACTCTAATTTTATTACTGTAGGATAATGCTGCTTTAAACAAGAAGTTCGGATTGGAATACATTCTGTGGAATAAGGCTTTTTTATTTTACACTAGCTTGGATACCAGACATTGCCCGGGTTGAAGACTGGACCCTGAAATTACACCTGCAGCCTTCATAATTTTTTTTTTTTTACACATTGTCTTCGCTTATAACCCCATATTATTGATCTTGAAAAGGACCCCACTGTTTGCTAACATGGTTTTAGCAGTGAAAAGGACATATCTAGCCATTTCTACGGGTATTTAGGGGCCCATTTATCAATAATTATTTGCGGGTTATTCCCGTTTTCGGGGGGTAACTGCAAATATTTTGTGTCCCCCAAAATATGACAGATGGACCGCATTAGATGGCTCCGATACCTGCTGTGATCCCTCCACGCTGGCAGCTGCAACCCCCATAGGTTGGGGGATGCTATGCTGTCATATTTACCAATTTACGGAATGAGATGCATTATGGAGACTGGCCTCCGCAATGCATAGCACCTGAAGATAGCGGTAGCCTATGGGCTACACATTTTTAGCTGTCGGAGGGTTTCCTCTCCGGAAAGGCAGCCGCGCAGTACCCCAGCAGCACTCCGGGCACATCGCAGGAACCGGCTCCTATCTGAGCCCCCGCCCCTGCAGGTGGTCAGTGATACATTCCTGCACTATGATCGCATATTGCAATGCGATCATGGCCGCTAATATCATGCCCAGATCGCATTGCAAATGCGATCATTAATAAATGGGTCCCGGAAATCTGGGTACACACTAAGTGATCAATTGCACAACATATTGTTCCGTGCATAGTTTGCGCAAGCCTGCGGGTCGTTAATTACATAGTCTCATCTGCTGTGCTGCATAGCAGATGGGACGATGCAATGAACAACGCTATGCTACTAAGTGCAGTATGGAATGACACATTGTGCCGTCCTCCACTGCATCGTGCAGTGTGTACAGACGGCGCAATGTATTGCGTCGTCCTGTACCTGGGTACACACATGTAGTGTTTAATCCGCTTTAGGCACTAAGGACCGGATTCAATTAGCTGCGAAAAGCCGCGGTTTGATGAAAGGTTTACACTTGTGCAAACTGTGCCAAAAATGTGCATCGTGCTACCCTATTAGCTGCGACTTTTCACACATGCGAATTATGAAATGTGCAAAACCTCTATATGGTTTAAAACCCTTTGGCCACCCCCTTAATGACTAATTAATTAAGCAAAAATAAATTTTTAATCAACTTAATTCCCCCTAAAAATGACTTCATTTTGGGGGGCAAAATGTAAACTGTGTTGAAAAATAGGTTTAAAGTAGTGTGGTAGGTTATTTTGGGGGGGCGTATGGATGGGACAAGTGTTTTTGGTATTGCAGCAGGTGTGTGTAACTCTTTTAAGTACCCTAAAATGACACAAAACAGTATATACTTGCATCCATTTTAATGTACCCCTAATTTAACTGGCATTTATTTTACCCACAAAAAAATTGTTTTCTATAATTTTTCCACTGTTAAAGAAAAATGGATATAACAGCCATTTGACACAATTTGAAAACCCCAAACCATTTGATTTTTCCCAATACAGGTTCAGTCTCCCATATCCAAAATGCTTGGGACCAGGGTTATTTTGGATATCTGTATATTCCGTATTTTGGAATATTTGCATACTATAATGAAATATCTTGGGTATAGGACCCAAAACTAAACACAGAATGCAGTTATGTTCTATATAGACCTTATACACACAGCCTGCAGGTCATTTTATACAATATTTTTAATAATTTTGAGCATCAAAAAAGTTTGTGTACATGAAATTCATTTGTTTCATATACACCTTAAACACACAGCCTGAAGGTTATTGTATACTGTATTTCAATGATTTTGTGCCTTAAAAAAAGTGTGTACATTGACCCATCAGAAAGCCAAAGGTTTCACATTCTCAGTCATACTAAAAATATTCGGAATATTTGGATATGGGAGACTCAACCTGTATTACACTTCTAAAACTATTACCCAATGTTAGTTCACCTTTTTTGGGGGGTGCAGGCACATTTCCCTATTTTTACGCGCCCATTTGCCTTATTTTTTTGGGGTGAATGCCGCATCGTGTCTTTTGTAATAGGCTTGCCCGAAAACCCACATACGCAATAGCGGCGATAATGACCCATTTGGGCGAAGGGTGTGAAAAGTGTGCATATGTGAAAACTTAATGTTTTCGCGTCTAATTGAATTTGGCCCTTAGCATTTCCAGGTTCAAAGATTTTGGATTGATTATGCTGTCTGCCACAATCTGAATGTTGCAGCTGGCGACTACATGTCCTTTGAGGCTGTATGTCTAGCAGCATTGGCTGACTGACATGTTTGTCTTGCAGCTGAGGACTCCGTGGCCCTGGATGCTGCATGTGCACACTTTTAGCAGAGTGGCGAGCTAGCCTTGCATTGAGTGATTCTCTCTTGAGTGGCTGCTTGTCTCTCTTGATGAGCTGCCAAGCGTGCTTTTACTTCCTCTGAAGTCGTCTCACGTCTTGCCACCCTTTTACTTCTAGCAGCTGAAGCGCTGCCACCCAGACTGGATGTTTTTTTTTTGGGTGGCATGGCTTTTCTGAAATTTAGTCTGTGGTTGTGCTTTAACAGTGAATGGTCCTGTTAGGACCACACTTTTGAAGGCTGAGATGTGAACTGAAGTAAAGTGAGTTTGAATGTGGTATACTAAAGGGTGAAAGCTTTGTAAAGGAACACAGAAGTCATTCACACCTAGATAACTGTGTCAATTGGGAGTAAATGCTAAGCTTTGCCAGGATCAAAGACTGTGGATTGATTATGCTGTCTGCCACAGTCTAAATTGATTGAGTGCTGAGCTGATACAGGCTTGCATGAGTTAATGAACGATTTTAGTAAACTATTTTCTACCTTGAAAAAATTTACTAAAATCTTTTACTAAAGTTGTTCATTTACTATGTTCATTTAAATGTAATGAACGATTTTTATGAACTACAAATGATTTTTGCATATTAACTTAATGAAAATCGTTGAGTTGACAAGTCTGACTGAACTACAAACTACAAAAGTGAACTCTCATGAACTATAATCGTTCATCGTTTGACTCAGAAAGTGAACGATTTTTTCAAACGATATCGTTTAACAAATCGTTGTGTGTGTGTGTATGCACCTTTTAGAGTGTCCTGGTTTAATGAGATTGTTGGTGTGTGGCCCTGACAATTCAAACTTAATCCTGTTCAAACTACACCAACATGCCAAATTTGGTGGAGCCAGGTGCAAAACTCTTGCCATATATAAAGGATAAACAGAAACACACACACACTTTCTCGCTTATTATTTATATAACCAGGGGGGACTTCTAATAGGTTAGATTTTATCTTTGCCTGATATTGTGTTTCCTAAATGGTATTACTTTGTTGATTAACGCTGCCTTCATAGGGAGAATCATTTAGCACTAATACAATGTGAGTACTCTAGGCAGAAAAACATTTCTCGTCTCTATGGTCTGCAAGTAAAAACGTCAGCAGGGGGAAAAAAGGGCTTTCCTCCCGTAATTACCTGCTATGTGCAGAACCTGGTTCTTAATTCAATGTGCCCTTAAGTTTTTGTAAATATACTGATCTACTTATTGGAAGTAGAGCAACCTAGTCACTGGGTTAGGTTTCACCTTTAGGTACAATGGGTAGGGGGTCCTAGAAATCCTTTTACATTATACCGAGATCACTAGACTAGCAAAGATGACATGTTAATTCCCCTGGACCCCACAGCCTAGGGAGTTGGGAGAGACTCAGATATTTCTTGCATCAAGTAGTAGCTTCTGGGAGATGTGGATAAGCTGTGAATCAATTCAGCACCCCACCCTCTCCACTCTTGTGGAGGCACCATTCCTGCTCTGGTTTTCACTATGACAGAGGTCTCCCGTTGTATCCAGCCCAGGCTGCTAAGCATTTGGGCAAATGTAGAATTTGGAAGAAGGGCATGCTGGCTGCTTTAGTTTTTTCATTATTATTACTTATTACTGGAACTGCCTCCATAGAAAATGGTATAGCAGAAGTGTGCCAGTGGTAAGTTGTTGGTTACATCTGGTGTGTAAGTGGGGATGGGATTGCCAAATTGGCTATGATGTGAAAAATATTTGCAAAATTGTATTGCATTTCCATATTGAGTCACCAGCAGCGAATGTTTGATATCCAGCTGAATAGGTTAGTCATCTCTAGTTGGAGAGTTTCTAAAGTGCTCCAGGTTTCTCTACTCTGGTACAGATTGCCTCTACAATGCTTTCCATCCTCCAGAGTTTATGTATGGCAGCTGAAAAGGAGACTGCTCCCACTTCCATACATCATAATAGATGGGGGTAATTTCTCTCTATCCTCATTCTTGTTGACCTCTACACAGCCTTTGATACCATGGACTACCCTATTTTTATCTAAACTTTCATTAACTTCGGGTCTGATTCAACCCCGGACACAGTCCCAATTTGGTCACTAGTGACTGATGTTTTCGGGACTGCACATGCGCTGGAGTTGAACATAACTTCTCAGATCCGCTGCGGCCGAAGATACAACACAGATCACTACTGCGTCCATCTCTGAATCAGGCCCTTAATCTTTTTCTCCCATATGTCTAACCATGCCCTTCTGTCCCAAATTTACTTTCTCCTACTATTCCTGCTCTCTTTTACTTCATGTAGGCGTCCATCAAACCTCTGTCCTCAGTCCCACACTCCATCACCTTTCAGGGTCGGGCTCAGTTCGGACCCCCAGTCCCTGCGGGTGCCCCTTAGTATATTCAGGCACTATAATCACATCCTGCAATGCAATCATGGGCGCTAATATCGCGTTCAGATTGCATAGCAAATGCGATCTGAAGATGGTGTAAGCCACGGTAGCGTATAGGCTACACATCGGAACACTAGCCGGGAGAGGGTTCCATAGGAACACTCCCCTAGCAATGGCCACCGCACATGTGTGGTTTGTAGACCACGCATGCGCAGGAGTCCTGGCACAAGAGTGAAGAGATCGCTGGCGCATTCACTTCACTCATCGCAGGGACTAGTTCAGAGACCGCTGGCACAGTCGCTTCACTCATCGCAGGGACAAGCTCCTTTCGGGGCCCCTGTCCCTGCGGGTGCCCTTTAGTAAATTTGGGCGCTATAATTGCAATGCTATCCTGGGCCCTAATATCCCTCCCAGATCACATTGCATAGTCCTCTATCTGTCTAGTTCTCCATTGGTTGTGCCAGTCTTTATTGTAATAAATCATCACTATGCCAAGCTACTTGGCATCCTACCCAACTGAAAGCTAAGTCCTGTCCAGTGCTTACCTGGAGGGCTATTACCTGTGCTCCGCCCAATCTCCTTGAGGGTCACCTTGTAAGTTTGATATATTTTGATTATATATATGTATATACGACCGGCTTAATCCACGGCACTTAACCATCTGGGGTGCCCTTGGTATGTGACCATGCCATCTACATAAAAAATATCACACAAACTTGGCACTCACATGCTTATGTAGATGTGTGGTCACATACCAAGGGCACCCCAGATGGTCGAGTGCCGTGGATTAAGCCTGTCGTTTATTTAAATTTTGTGGTCACACTTGCTAGGGCACCCTGTTTTTCAAATGTAAAACAAACTTTTTTTCTTTTTCCAGGTGTTTATTAACTGATATCCCTGGATGTGGTCCTGTCTCTTTAAGGCAGAACCCAGTTTCATGTGTAAAATGTATGCAAGCTTGAGCCAAAGGTTGCAGATCAAGTTAATTTATCTGAGAATCAGTGTAGGGACTGGCCAGATGGGAATGACCATGACGCGGTGATCAGCTTAACAAATTATTGCAATATTTTGGAACCAACATTCCCTATGTTCAAAGGAGTTGCAGTTTGAAAAGCATGTGAGTGCCGAGTTTGTGTGATTATATATCACTGCTTGGTTCGGCTCTGCAGAATTTTGTGGCACCCTATAAATATATGCTAATAATGCCACCCTGAATGCTAAATTTCCCTAACTAGTAAATGGACCAAGCTTATGCCAGGTCACCTCATCCTATCCCCGTTCCTCCCCTTTCCTCAATACTTACCCCCTGTTCCCAGGGGATTGGTCTTTCTCTCCGGGTGGTCTGTCCCATCACTGCATTGAGAGCTGCTCCTACTGCGCATGTCGGAGACAGGACAGACCACCGCCAATTATTTTATAGATTCATGTTTTATGCATTAATCCATTCCTGACATATACCATTTAGGTGAATAAATTATTTAGCATGAGTCCTTTAGAGGATTCTTTGATTTTTTTTTTTTTCACTGGAAAATATATATTTTTTTTCCAAGCAAAGTTTATATTAATTTCTTTCAGTTCTATAGTTTAGTAAATATCTGTATAATCAACTAGCTGTAGTACCGGCGTTGCCCGGGTTTAAATCTTCAAGTTATTAAGTTTTATTATGTCATCCAAATCCATCCAGTGGAAGGCCTAGAACAGGCTCCCTGGGTCAAAGTTCTGCCTGGCACACACTGCCGTGAGGTCTGACTGGGACTCCAACCTCTCCATTAGGCATTCCAGACTAATTGCCACCCCTCTGTGAAGTTTTCATCCAAATCCGTCCAGTGAAGGCCCAGAACAGGCTCTCCAGGTCAAAGTTCTGTCCAGCATAGACCAACGGGAGATCCGACCTGGACCTCAACCCCCTAGTATGTCTCCTGGGATCCAATGTTACCACTCTGTGAAGTTTTTGCCCAAATTATGTGCTGACGTCCAAATCCATCCAGTGGAAGGCCCAGAACAGAACACATGCGCGGCAGGTACATTCACACTGGCCATCAAATATATGTTGCCATTTTTTGCATTTGCGAAAGACAGCAAAAAAAATAAAAAAGCCCCCCAGAGGCCAGATTTCTCTTTGCCGGGACAGGTCATTTTCACTTGGTGTGTCCCGGCATGGATTTTCATATAAATACAACATATGTATTTATATGAAAGCTGGAGAGCCAACTAAACTGAAGTCTAAAGCAGGCCACACATCTAAAGATTATCTGTCCAACCAGCCAACTAGTTGATTGGTTGCAGTGAAAATCTGGTAACGTATGGGAGTAAATGATGATCAGCAATTTGCTCCTAAATGCCAGAAAACAGATGAAAATGGTCGTCAGACAAGTTTGAACAAATTGTTTAATCAAACATTTAACAAACTTGTCTGATGACCATTTTCATCTGTTTTCTGGCATTTAGGAGCAAATTGCTGATCATCGTTTACTCCCATACGTTACCAGATTTTCACTGCAACCAATCAACTAGTTGGCTGGTTGGACAGATAATCTTTAGATGTGTGGACAGCTTAAGGGGTCTATTCAGCATTAGTGCTGATGTTGTCCTGAATATTTTCAGGCAACATTGACACGATAATTTTTGAATTATCTTTTTTTTTTTTCTACTGCTATTCAGCAATAAACTTAGTAGGGACAACAGTTGCATTAACATGATGTCCCTGCGAAGTTCCTGAAGGAATTATTTTTGAAAGTCCAAATACAAAACCTTCAGTTTCTTCATCTTTGCATGCTCAGTCATTCACTTACGTAACTTTACTCATAGTCTCCTTCCCAGCAGTGTGGCGACCGGCGACTGTAAGTCCAGCTCCAGCCTCCCAAACTGTTTACACTTATTAAAATGTGTACATAGGCTTTATATTACTCTGTATACATGTATATTTATGTGCTTTTACATATAAAATTTATATATACATTTTATATATAAAAGCACATACATATAAATGTATACAGACTAATACCCCTTTTCCACCTAAATTCCGGGTCTGACCCGGAGTTGGAACAAAGTTCCTATCCGGATCAGACCCGGAATTTTGCCGGCGCCAACTCGGGATATTCCCGAGTCAGCGCCGCTCACACCACAGTCGGGTCTGCATAGACCCGGCTTTTGCGGAGTGAAAGTGGTCGCTTGGAGATGACGTCATCTCCAAGCGCCACTGAAGCCGGACCAATCGGCCGGCTAGCAGCGCACTCCAGGTCATCGTGACCCGGAGTGCGCTGTTCTCACAGCAGGGTTTCACGGGCTACGCCCGTGTTAAACCCTGCTAGTTACCTGGGTTGGATTGCCGGGTCACTCGACCCGGCGATCCAACTCTCTCCCCTTTTACACCAGGGAGCTGCCCAAGATAACCCTTCAAAAACCCGGATTTTCGCTCCGGTGTAAAAGGGGTATAATATAGAGCCTATGTACACAATTTAAACAGTTTTGGGAGGCTGGAGCTGGACTTACACTCGCCGGTCGCCACACTGCAGCGAAGGTGGAGTTTCAAGATCCTGCAGGGTCTGATGGACAAAATTTCCCTCTGTACCTGCAGTTTTCTGGATAATTAAGGATTCTCTTCATATAATACCATTCTGAGATGGCATTATATAAAGTAAAGGTTTATTGTGTAATTTAATTTTTTTTTTTGCTTTGCTGAATAGCAAAAAACGTTAAACCACTATGGAAATCAATGGCTTGCTCACTACAGTGCGATACTCTGCGATATGGAAATTAATAGAGAAGATAATTGCGTTATCCTCTCCATCAATCCGATGCTGTATAAAAGTAATTGCTGAATAAAGCAATACGTCTATTCATTATGTTAATTGGCGATAATTGAAATTCCTACTCGCAGCGAGCACCCGAGCAATTCATCATTGCTCCGGTGTGGAGACAGGTGATCCGAAAATCAGGTCCTCCCCGAAAGTTTTCACTGCTGTTTTCGGAGTTCACGCAGGCTCACAAAGCCCTTGTGTCCAACAGGGGTAGAGGGATCTGAAAGGATCCCTATTCACAAACACCATCTGAAGATGGCGAATGCTCCCGCAGTCAAGCTCTGAAAATATTGTATTTTCAGCGCTTGATGAATTTGTCACCATACTAGTATATGGGGACAGGGGCCATTCCGGGAGGGAAAGGTAAGCAGGAGATATCTGTGACATCTCCTGCTTACCTTTATGCTAAATGGCCCCAATACTTAATTTCTACAAAAGCAGGTGAAAATGTTAATTTTCACCTGCTTTTGTAGAAAGTCAGTGATAATGAATAGATCCCTAAAGCTGGGCATACATGGCTAGATAAAATGCCTGTCAGACCGACAGACATTTTATCTGGCAGCCTGCCAGCCGCAGATGTCCACGGCATACACTGTGAGATTTCTCTCACAGTGTATTTGGCAGACATCTGCGCTCCGCCCCCGGGGGAGGAGACATTTCCCTGTTCCTTCCATGGGAAGGAACACAGGAAATGTCTATCTGCCGCGGCTGGGCATACACTGCCTGGTACGGCCGACAGTTTACCCCATAAATAGCTCATCGGACGGGCATGCTGGACAATCCGGCCGCACACACGCTACAATTATCGGGGCGACCAGCGGATATCGGGCGGATCACCCCGATAATTGTAGCATGTATGGCCAGCTTAAGAAAGGAAGTGTAGGTTAAATGAAAGTGATGGAGTGGGGGTATAGGGAATAAAGAATTGTGGTGATGGTGTGTGTTAAATGGAGGAAACGTGGTAATAAGAGATAATTATGATGAAAGGAGGATGACTGATGGAATTAATGTCTTCAATATGAATAACAAAGAAAAATATTGTTTTATCAAGTCAGAACACAGCTCAAATGTACTGAGTTATATAAAAGCATAAATCATTAAACGTTTCACTGACTACACACAAAGTAAGCTGACAAAGGCTGTGCAGTCACCTCACATTACAATTATTTAGTACAGCAAAAGGCAAAATTGGAAGCACATTTTATCAACCTGAAGCAATGTGCTATCGTGTTGTAGGCAGTGCCCATTACCAGGGCAGAGCTCTGCCCTGTTACAGATGTGTCAAAGCCACCACTCCCCAGTCCCCTTCAGCCATTGCTCGCGGAAGTAGTGTTACGGGAGGTTTTGGGGTGGAGCACTCTCTCAGTGCCAACTGCCGAGCATTGTTTTATTTACACACATTGTGAGTCTCCATAGATAGACAGCCCAGCACTACGCAACACAGACCAAGATCCAGGGCCCGGCTGTCCTGTTCAGCACATGGGGGAACAGTACTAGAGCTGTGTGTGCGGTGTCAGCGGTCACTGCGGGCGTGGAGGGGTGATGTCTTCTCTTCAGGGCATTGGTCTGGCCGCAGCTCTCCTCGCGGCCTCTGGTGGGGTGGCCATTGCTTCATGGAGTTACATCTCTACTAGGAGACAAAGGAGAGCAGCAGCAGCAACCTCGGACATTACACCGGTGCAGCAGCGGGACGGGAGAGAACAGCCTGGCAGTATACCTATACCAGTCCCGGATGGGGACAGTGGGGAAGACCCGGACATTACATCAGCGCAGCAGGAGGACAAGAAAAAGGAATTGGGCCACACACCCATCTTGGATGGAGAGAAGGGAGCAGAAGCACACCCGGACATTACACCGGTGCAGCAGCGGGACAGTATACGTGTATTAGTCCCGGGTGGGGAATACCCGGACATTACACCAGTACAGCAGCAGAAGGAGGAGGACAAGGAAGCAGAATTGGGCCACACACCTGTCCTGGATGGAGAGAAGGGAGCAGAAGCACACCCGGACATTACACCGGTGCAGAAGGAGGACCAGATCAATAAGGACGAATTAAGCTATATACCAGTTCTGGAGGGAGACGAGAGAGCAACCACAGGTACCTCACACCTATATGAGGATAATATTAGGGCAAACCAAGACTTCACCCCAGTACAGATGGCAAAAGAGAGAGCAGGCCCCTCACCATTACTACATACGGGAGACAAGAGAGCAACTTCGGACAAAACACCTGTAGAATCTCCTGTTAAAAAGGAAATAACTGACATTAAATCATCTACAGAAATACAGCTTAAGGTAAGAATACTCTGAAACCAAAATAGTCACAATGACGAAAGGAAATGTTAGTTTAATGATCTAAATCCCAGTGGTCACAAGTTAAAATTTTCCTAAACCTGTTCTGATATATTTGGACTTCCATGCTAATGGTGTGATACAGGTGCTCAACTAATACCCCTTTCACATCGCCAACCCGGCTCTGACTTGGGATTTTGAACACGGGTCCAACCCGGCTGCGACAGACCCCTTTCACACTGCACCTTCATCCCGGGTTGGCCCTGGTCACACTGAACCCGGGTCAGCCCTGTAAAACCCTATGGATGTCATTAAAAATTGACTTTTTCACAAAAGGGAACACAAGGGAGGGTTATTTGGCATGCAGATACACCCACAGTCACAAACAGAATATAGGTATGCCGAATATCATTTTAATCAGCAGAAGCTGCTTGTGCTATCTATTTGCATTGCTGTGCGAATAAACCACATTTTAAGGTAAAAAGACGCTCAGCGCTACCGAGTCACACGTTGTGTAGCACGACTTGTAGTGCACGGAGGATAGATGTACGTGGGCACATCTGTATGTGTTTGGAAAGATGGCAGTACACAGGAATTTGCTGTTTTCTGTGAATGCATAGCCAAGACGATGGCCACGCTACTGTAAGCTAACAGGCCTCCCTAACGAGGCTCCCTTTCACAGTGTGACCACTTCCCGGAGCTTTCATCTGCCGCCAGCGCCACTGCAGCGGGTCTGCTGTCCGGTGACACAGACAACCATTGGAGCGGCACGCATATCTGCCCAAACAACTGGGCGTGAGTTCATATTTTCCCAGCGAGACTTTTCCAGCAGCGCAAGTCACTTGGAGAAGCTCCCGCTTGCCAAGGGGCGCTATTAAGGAAAGGCTGACCTTTTAGATTTGTGTTTCTGGACTTATACTAGTGAGTTTGCCACTTTGTTTATCTTGAGCTCCCTTACAAAGTATCATTACAACCATTGCTAACAGTGCAATCTTTTTTTTTATCTGTGAAGGATCCGACTGCTTCTTATATCTGTTTTTATTTGTATTTTGATATGTATATTGTTTTATTTTATTTATTATATGTACTCCCGGGAGCCATTTATATTGTGGATGTATTTATAGATTCATATATATTTTTTTAGAATATATACTTCTTGTATTTTTGAGCGCCACTAAATACTACACATATTCCTTGGTTCAATTTTCTTGTGTGTGGAGATTGGCATTATCCACGTGTTTTGTGCTGTGGCCGCTAGAGATACTTGAATTTAGTTTATACCAGGTGTCTCTTATAGCGCAAGCAGGGCCGGATTAAGGTCTGTGGTGGTTCCTGGGCAACAAACTTGTGGGGGACCCTATACACCACTGTTTCTCGTCACCCTAAGATTTTTTCTCTTTCTATTCACCTTAATGCCCCTCTTGCAATGCCCACTGTAGAAGTGCACCTTGTGCAATGTCCCCAGTAATGGTCCCCCCTATACAGTGCTCCTTATGCAGTGCCCCCTAGTCCCCCTATGCAGTGCCCCTTATGCAGTGCCCCCAGTATTGGTCTTCCCTATGCAGTGCCCCTTATATAATGCCCACAGTAGTGGTCCCCCCTATGCAGTGCCCCCAGTAGTTGTCTCCCCTATGCATTGCCCTCAGTAGTAGTTCCCCCCTATGCATTGCCCGCAGTAGTAGTCCACCCCTATACAGTGCCCCCAGTAGTAATCCCCCCCTATGCAGTGTCCTTTATATATTGCCCCCAGTAGTAGTCCCCACCTATACAGAGCCCCAGTAGTAGCCCCCCTATGCATTGCCCCCAGTAGCAAACACCCCCCCTATACAGTGCCCCCCAGTAGTAGTCCCCACCTATACAGTGCCCCAGTAGTAGCCACCCCCTATGTATTGGCCCCCCTATACAGTGACCCTTGTAGCTGCTCCCCTATACAGGGACGCCTGTAACGCCCCCCCCTCCTATGCAGTGACAGTGCCCCACGCGCACACACAAAAAAAAAAAAAAGAAGCTTACCTGACGCGAGTTCCGGCTCTTCTGTTGCACAGTTGGGAGAGACGTCAGCATCATGACGTCTCTCCCATCATCACTAGCTGCGGGGGGGGGAGCCGGCTCCCTTCCGTTGTGCAGCAGCCAATGAGAGTCTGTCTGACTCTCATCGGCTGCTGTAACATACACACAGCTGCCGCCGGCGGCTGTGTGTATGTCACTGTGTAGTGTGGCCGTGCTCATACTACACAGTGACATACCTGAGCGCACGGTAATTTTGTATTTTTGTAGAATAGGGGAGAGGGGCTGGCACATGGCCACAACCACCATTAGCGCAGGTATGGAAATGGGGGCCTCACTGCCTGGTGAGGGGGTTCACTGCAGAGATGAGGGAGCCTGCATAGGCTCCCCCATCTCTTAAAACATCTTTGAGCAAGGGTGATGATTAGCAGCATTGGGCCTGATCCAGGGATGTGCGCTAACCATCGGGTTAGAGTACATCTAATCTGCTCACGTGCAGGTCCCATTCTGCACATGTGCAGAATGGGTCCTACAATACCGTACAGAGGGCCTGATTCAGACTCGCTCGACAGCGCTGAGCGCTCGCAAGCAGGTTGATGTTGGCCCAGTGCGCATGCGCACGACGGACCCAGCTCCGTCGTGCGCATGCGCGAAACCCGGTTAGCGACGGCCAAGCTGTCGCTATGGGTCTCGTACCAAAGGGGGCGTGCTGTCGATGGTGAGTGACAGCACGCCCCCTTTGTGGGCGTGCCGGGGGCGTGGCTGCCCAGACGGAGGCGTTCCTATGGGAACGCCCACCGTCTGGGGCCGGCCCCACTGACATCACAAGTGATGTCAGTGGGAGTGCCTTCGGCTCTGATAGAGCCGAAAGCACTCCAGGGCTTGCGGCAACGAGAACCTACCACAAGGGTCTCGTCGCAAGCCCGATGGGCGCGATTGTCTTGACCATCGCGACCATCTTTTTGGCCACTCGCTATAGCTGTGCGTGCGGCCAGGAGGCCGCTCTAAAATAAAGAGAAGGACGGCCCTGATTCAGAGCGAGCGCTCTGTTAGAGCGTCCGGCTATGAATCAGGGCCAGAGTTCCCCCAAGGCTCTGCCTGATTGACAGGCAGAAGCGTTTGGAGGGCGGAGCGGGGACGGCCTGCATTCCCGGAAACGTGGGCATGTCACCCCCATTTTCTGGGAATGCTGAGGCCAGGGTCTGCGTCAATGGACGCAGGCTTCCTGGCCTCGCAATCTGCCAGGACCCGGTCAGGCTGCGGTAAGCTTCAGCTACCACAGCCTAGCCAAAGGCACAACAATCGCGATTGTTCCGATGGTGATCCCTGGCTGTGACCTTGTTCGCAGCGGTGGGATCACGCATGTGCAGCATGGAGGTGTTTATTTCCTAAAGACACCACCTGCTGTATTTGAGTTGGACATAATTGCACAACCTCTTATGTGCGGCTCTGCAATTCTGTCCATCTCTGAATCAGACCCATTGTGCATTAATTACTAGAGAATACATGACAGTGAAATCATGTATTGCGTTCAATTACCCTACTGTCATATACTCTACAGCAGGCATGTCAAACATGCGGCCCGAATAAACATTTTATGAGGCCTGACAGTGTGGGCCCACATATCTATAATATGTGGGCCTACACCCCTGCCACAATCGGAGCTCAGGGTGAGCACTGGAGCAACATCGACCCGGTTGCGAGCTAACGACCGGGTCTGAATAAGCTCCATAGTGCATACACACTATGCAATCTAACAAATGACCAAATGATATATAACGTGCATCGTTCGGGAGTTCCAAATCGTTAGTTCGTTAACAATATATGGTTTGCTTTCTAAACATTTGAAGACCATCTTAAAGATTTGTGAACAAATTTAAATAGAGGGCTGTACTTTTCTATAGGGTATATAAAGCAGGTGCCATTTTAGCTCTGTGCAGGTCTGCTCTGTGATTATTGAGGCAACAAAATGGAGGAGGGGAGTGTCCATGGAGTGCCTAAGGTGATGTCCACATCGGCCAGGTCGGAATGACGTAGTTCGGTAGAATCTACAAATTGCACGATTTCTGCAAAACCGTCAACGAGATTGTCAGATTCAGCTGCATGTAGGGGGGCGACCTGAAGATGCGGCAGACGACGCAGCGGGAGCGCACATAGGGCCTGATTCAGACCCGGTCGCAAGCGCTGTGCGCTCGCAACCGGGTCGATGGTGGGCCAGTGCGCATGCGCGAGACCCGGATAGCGACGGGCACTCCGTCGCTCCGGGTCTCGCAACAAAGGGGGCAAGCTGTCGATGCTGAGTGACAGCTCGCCCCCTTTGGTGGGCGGGGCGGGGGAGTGGCTGCCCAAACTGAGGCGTTCCCATGTGAACGCCTCCGTTTGGGGGCGGCCCCACTGACATCATGAGTGATGTCAGTGGGAGAGATTTCGGCTCTGTTAGACCCGAAATTTCTCTGAGGCTTGCGGCAACGAGACCCTACCACAAGGGTCTTGTCGCAAGCCCAATGGTCGCGATGGGCTTGACCATCGCGACCATCTTCCTGGCCGCTCGCTATAGCTGTGGGTGGTCACCCAGAGCTATGCGAGCAGCCAGGAGGCCGTTCTAAATAAAAAAATAGCCTGGCCCTGATTCAGAGCGAGTGGCTCTGAATCAGGGCCATAGTGCGTACACACTTGACGATTTTACCGATTTGTCGTTCCAATCCGTTGGAGTTGGGCAAATCAAAATATTGTCTGTGTACCCAGCTTTAGGGGTTGAGTGCCTTACCTAATGTTTTTGTTTCTTAAAGCAAGAGGTACTTGCCAATCTCAATTTCCACAAAAAAATTATTCTCAGAATTCTATAATATTATAATGTCCGGAGTTTGTTTGACATGTATAATTTAATTAGATTCCAGTATCTTAGAGAAATGTTATGAGATAATTTCAGCAATCATGCTGCACTTGTGACGCACGTTTACATCAAGCTACGTAAAGGTATGTTGCTTTTAGGTCAAGGCTGGATTAGATTTAACAGCATTAGACAAATCTTATTAATAGCGGCTCCATTCATGTTCACATTTGTTCTCTGCCTATTGCTGCTTGAGAATCATTACAATCACAGATATTTACCAGAGACAGTGCTGATGAATGTGTGGCCCATGAATCCATGAAGAAAAGAATGGTAATGTTTTTATTGCAAAAGTTGATTTTCCTGGTATTATTAGTACTGATTTAGTGCTCCTTTTAGTGTCTTTTTACAGTTTTGGTGTATTTGCACGAGTAACATTTTAGCGGTAAAAACTAGAGGTCTGTATCATTGCCTATGCTTCAATTAGTACTCTACAAAGACACTGACCAATAATTTCCAGTTAATTATTGCTCTAGTCCAGGGGTTCTTAAACTAATTTGCTCTGAGATCCCATCTGACAATGAAAATTATTACAAGATGCCAGCAAGTTACCACAGATTGGCTTCCACACATGCGTGGTCAGCAGACCGCTCATGCATAATAGCACTGGGAAGCACAAATTTTAAGTTTATATCCCCTGTGAAGGGTGACTGGGGAGAGACAGTGGGGCTTTAATTAATGTGTGATCCTCCTCAACATCCAACACTGTATGCTCCTATGTTCCCCCATTCACAGACCTATCATATACTGTCTGTGCTCAGTGCTCCCCTCCTTCCCCTGCTGCTTCTTCCCCATCCTGAACATTGATCATCCTACATTTTGTGCTCCCCGACCCTACCACCACCTTGCCCGTCCCTTCTCCTTAGGTGCACTTAAAACACTTTCACTGACTCTGAGAGAGTCCTGGGGTATAGTTACTATAGTGCAGGTTTTTGGAAGTGGAGATGTTGCCCATAGCACCCTATCAGATTCTACTTATTTATCTAGCACCTTCTAGAAGATAATGGCTAGAATCTGATAGGTTGCTGTGAGCAACAACTCCACTTTTAAAAACCTGCACCATAGTAAATATACCCCCTGCTTTCTGGCACCTCTGTGTCTCACCACTGCTGGCTGGGTCGCTGCTTATTTGTCTTCAAAGGTAGACTCAGGGCCCGAATTTTCATCGAAGATTAATACCAGCGGCATATTTTGTTTAGTATTGCAGTGATACAAATGAAAATGCCTCTGGTATTTATCATTACTTAACCATCCGGCGAGGTCCCCCGCTCAGCTGTCTGTAACACTGCCAGTGACGGCCTTCTGTGTAGTGCGCATGCGCGACGGTCCGTCTGCACATGCGCATGGCACTTTAACCCAGTGAGGACCCGGCAGTGCCTGGAAGGCTTCACTGAAGCCGGAAAGGTAACGCTAGGTCCCTATTGCCAGCAATGGGGACCGCATTGCTCTAGCCATCTAAAGATGGCGAGATTGATGCAGTGTCAAACAGCGGTAATCTTAGATTACCTCTGTTTGTTGAATACAGAAAGGATGACATAACCCCTTTAGCGTTTGCTAAAGGGGTTATACATCGTTGATAAATGGGACCTTCAGCTTCTACCGAGGATGCTGCTGGGCGGGACCGGAGAGGAAGGGGTGTGGGCTGCCTTGGACCTCTCAGCCAGTGATCATAGGAGTCTGAAGTAACAGACAGTTCAACTTATTTAAGACTCTTCGTACCACTTGCTCCAAGTAGTCACCACCTTGACCCCATTAAAGTCCTGACCCGCAGTTTGAGTCAATGCTGACACAAGTTTTCACTACAATTTTGGAGCTTATAACAAGCATAATTTCTTCCATAAACATTAATTGGAAAAAAATTCTGTACTACTTTTGAAAAAAAGGTAGATATTTCTAGCCTTTATAAAGCCTCTTGAAGTGAGCATTGAATGATACTTGCTTCCGTAAATGGGTTGTAGTCAGCATCCTAACAGTCAGGATGCCGACGGTTACAATACCGACAGTGGCATCCCGACTGTCAGAATACCAACACATTGCAGAGGTAAGTATTAGGGTAATGGGGAGGGTTAGGCTGAGACACTGGGGGAGGGTTTAGGGTTAGGCTGCGGGAGGAGTGGGTTAGGGTAAGGATTATAATACAGAAATCTGTCGGGATTCTGACCGTTGGATTGCCACTGTTGGTATTCTGACCGTCGGCATCTTGACTGTCGGATCCCGTACCCAACCCCTGTAAACCTTTATTACAGAATAAAGTACTAACCATTTATTGAGTAAACTGGAATGGGAAACGGGATGGAGCAGTGGGGGGAGCAGGATAGATCCGGGTGGATGGAGCGGGACGGATCAGTGGACAGATAGGCAGACTGAGGTGACCCAACATATGCCGGGTCTTTTTACTAGCGAATAATAATGGTCAACTGAGGTCTGGCTGTATAAAATTGTCTTTTGATATGGCAGTTATATATATGTACAGCCATGGCCAAAAGTTTGGAGAATGACGCAAGTATTGGTTTTCACAAAGTTTACTGCATAAGTGTTTTTAGACCTTTTTGTCAGATGTTACTATGGTATAATGACGTAAAATTACAAGCATTTCATTAGTGTCAAAGGCTTTTATTAACAATTATATTAAGTTTATGCAATAAGTCAATATTTGCAGTGTTGACCCTTCTTTTTCAAGAACTCTGCAATTCGCCCTGGCATGCTGTCAATCAACTTCTGGGCCTCATACTGACTGATGGCCACCCATTCTTGTCTAATCAATGCTTGGAGTTTGTCAGAATATGTGGGTTTTTGTTTGTCCACCCGCCTTTTGAGGATTGACCACAAGTTCTCAATGGGATTAAGGTCTGGGGAATTTCCTGGCCATGGACCAAAAATTTCGATGTTTTGTTCCCTGAGCCACTAATACCCCTTTTACACCGGAGCTAAAACCCGGGTTTTTGAAGGGTTAACCCGGGCAGCTCCCTGGTGTAAAAGGGGAGGGGGTTGGATCGCCGGGTCAGGTGACCCGGCAATCCAACCCAGGTAACTAGCAGGGTTTAACACAGCGCACTCCGGGTCACGATGACCTGGAGTGCGCTGCTAGCCGGCCGATTGGTCCGGCTTCAGTGGCGCTTGGAGATGACGTCATCTCCAAGCGACCACTTTCACTCCGCAAAAGCCGGGTCTATGCATACCCGACTGCGGTGTGAGCGGCGCTTACTCGGGAATATCCCGAGTTGGCGCCGGCAAAATTACAGGTCTGATCCGGATAGGAACTTTGTTCCAACTCTGGGTCAGACCCAGAATTTAGGTGGAAAAGTGGTATTAGTTATCACTTTTGCCTTATGGCAAGGTTCTCCATCATGCTGGTAAAGGCATTGCTCGTCATCAAACAGTTCTTGGATGGTTGGGAGAAGTTGCTCTTGGAGGTTGTTTTGGTTCCATTCTTAATTCATGGCTGTGTTCTTAGGCAAAATTGTGAGTGAGCCCACTCCGTTGGCTGAGAAGCAACCCCACACATGAATGGTTTCAGGATGCTTTTCTGTGTATATTATATTTCCAAATTTTTCTATCTTAAAAATATATTTGTCTATGCTTATGTACCCTGCCCAGATGATTCCTCATGTATGATCTAATCCGTATAATTGCAACAAATTTAGAAGCTATTTAAACAGTATTATAGTTGCAAATATCCGTTTTATTTTTATGTGTTTCCTACATTTTAATTCACTTTTACATGTATTTTTCTCTTAGCTATCTAATATGTGCTGAGGCTGGAAAAGACAGGCTCTTATGACTTTGGCATTAGTCTTAAATCCATGTTGTGACTGAAGTGTCAGGTTGAGCAACACACCTGTTTAAAATAATGGAGCATACACACGGTCAGATTTGTCAGATGAACGATTTTACCAAAGATTTGAACGATTTTTGACTGCATAAAAATGAATGGAATCGTCCAAGTCTGTCTGCAAACGCATCAGATGTCAGAAATCGTTACCTGACCATCGTGAACGCGCATCGTTCAAATCGTTCATCTGACAGATATGTCAGATTTTCCTTCAGATATGAATGATTTTTTAAATCGTTATCGTTCAGATCTGAAGAAAAATCTGACCATGTGAATACACCATAAGAAAGTTACCAAGATAGCAAATATATGCTGGCAGTCATTACTTTTTACATACAAGTATTTGTAGTCTCATTTTTATGTACACTATCTGAAGATGATGATGAAAGTTAATTGTGGGTGTGGTTACCGTTATTTTTATGTGTATATTTCAACTTTTTCGTATCTACATCTGAAGGCGTTTTGTAAAACATTGACATTTCTTTAAAATCTTTAGTATTTTGATTGTATCTACCACCTAGTTATGTGCAGTTGCCTGGTAACTCTCAGCAAAAGCTACTGCAATATTGGTGCAATTTAATGGTGTCCAGCGACAATCCTACATTATTAGCATGATTCTTCTCTGAGGATTGTCTCTCTACGTTTTGATAGAAATGGATAAAATTGCAGACGCTAACCCAACACATCCCATCACCCCAAGAACACCATCCCCACAGTGAAACATGGTGGTGGCAGCATCATGCTGTGGGGATGTTTTTCAGCAGCAGGGACTGGGAAACTGACTCGAGTTGAGGGAAAGATGGTGCTAAATACAGGGATATTCTTGAGCAAAACCTGTTTCAGTCTGCCTGTGATATGAGATTGGGACGGAGGTTCACCTTCCAGCAGGACAATGACCGTAAGCATACTGCTAAAGCAACACTCGAGTGGTTTAAGGGGAAACATTTAAATGTGTTGGAATGGCCTAGTCAAAGCCCAGATCTCAATCCAATTGAGAATCTATGGTCAGACTTGAAGATTGCTGTTCACAAGTGGAAACCGTCCAACATGAAGGAGCTGGAGCAGTTTTGCCTTGATGAATGGGCAAAATCCCAGGGGCAAGATGTGGCAAGCACATAGAGACTTATCCAAAGCGACTTGCAGCTGTAATTGCCGCATAAGGTGGCTCAACATAGTACTGACTTTAGGGGGTGAATAGTTATGCACGCTGAAGTTTTCTGTTATGTTATCCTAAATGTTGACTTTAGGGGGTGAATAGTTATGCACGCTGAAGTTTTCTGTTATGTTATCCTAAATGTTGACTTTAGGGGGTGAATAGTTATGCATGCTGAAGTTTTCTGTTATGTTGTCCTAAGTGTTGTTTGATTCACAATATATAAAAAAAACACAACTTCACAGTTGTAGGCATGTTCTGTGAATGAAATGATGCACACCTTCAAACAATCCATTTTAATTCCAGGTTGTGAGGCAATAAAACATGAAAAATGCAAAGGAGGTGATTACTTTTGCAAGGCACTGTATACTGTATATTTATTTCTTTTTTTTTTACTTAGTCCTTACAAACCACCTATTTTGTAAGTAAAAATAATGGGAGGTTAGAAAAGAGTGCTAAATAAGGCGTGAGCATATTTACTCAAAATGCTAGGGTATATTAAAATGTATTCTCATCATAGGTATATTAAAGTGGATTGTATGCATTTATTAAAGTGGGTTCCAGTAAAGGAGAATGTAAATCGTATGTACAAAGTTTATTTATGAAGCACTGTAACTCTGATATGCTGGTGATCAATACATCCTGCTTTAATTCTTCAATAGGGAAAAGCATCACAAGTTTTGGTATTGGGACTTGATGGCTCCGGAAAGACTAGCGTCCTGAATTCCATTGCAGCCAACAGGGGAAAGCCCATTACAACACCAACAGAAGGAGTTAATGCAATGTGTCTCCACAATGGAAATTCTAAAATGGAGTTTTTGGAAAGTAAGTAAATGGACATGACATTGTTTGTAACAATTATTATTTTTATAGTTCTTGCATGCATAAAGACCATTATATAAATTAATCAGTGATCTAAAAAATAGAACAGTAGTTTTACTTTGTCACATGACCTGCTGTTCTTACACTGAATCTACATTTCAATTGTTGCTTTTTTAGACTGATCTCATTCTGTGCATTTTTCATTTATTGTTCTATTACTTCCTGTGCATAGCGTTGTGTAGAAGACACAATTAATTGGTTCCAAAAGTGGCTGGTTGACTCCTAAGTTTATCATTGCATCCATCATGGTTTCTTTTGCCACTAAGGGGTACATTTAAGTTTCTAAAAATGAAAAGTAGTGGTGTTGCCCATAGCAACCAATTAGATTATAGCTATCATTTCCCTATTGCATTCTAGAAAATGATAGACAAAATCTGATTGGTTGTTATGGGCAACGCTTCCACTTGTCTGTTTTAGAAGCTTTAGTAAATCTAACCCAGAGTTTTTTTGCATAGATTTTGCAGTATGTATTAACTTGTGTTTTGTGTGAATTTGTATCCTTGTAAATGCATGAACAGGTATATAGTTTCATAAAAAGGACACATTTTTGTTACCAATCTATGGAGGTATGTAAAAGTAAAAGGCTCTGTTCACAAAGGGGATTCCATGATTTATCAAAAGAAATTGATATACTGTTAATATGAATCGTTTTTCTCCCCAGGATCAATTTCACGGGCACTCCATCCACCTTTTTTTTCCATATTGTGCACATAGCACTCGCATGCAAAACTGGTTTCTGGCTTTTATACAGGAATCCCACACTGTCCTTGTATGCTTCAGTTCTTTGGCACACCAGTCCATCACAGTCACGATTTCTTAAAGCAGCAATATTACACAAATATACTACACTTAACAAATGATCATTTTAACACCCACGTCTGACGCTTTGCAATGCCCTGGCACTCTATTTCAGTTTTATGTAAGGGTGAACGACAATTTGCCTGTAGGAGGACCACTGACACCAGATATGCACAGTTATTTAGGGGTCTATTTACTAAGCCTTGGATGGAGATAAAGTGAACGGAGATAAAGTCAGCCAGTCAGCTCCTAACTGCCATGTCACAGGCTGTGTTTGAAAAATTACAGTTAGTAGCTGATTGGCTGGGACTTTAACTCCATTCACTTTACCTCCATCCAAGGCTTAGTAAATAGACCCCTAAATAACTAGGGAAGTTGGAGACACTTTGGAAATTATGTTGCTAGACCTCCTGTTCTCCTTCAGCTCTGGTCACCCTGTGGTTGGTCATTGTATTGTATTTACTGCATATAATAGTAATTATGCTCAACAGATGTAAAAAAAAAATGGTAACTAAACTTGACCATGTTTCTATTTCACCTACAGTTGGAGGTAGCGAGCAGCTACGTCCCTATTGGAAAATGTACCTCTCCAGGGCATTTGCTGTGATTTTTGTTGTAGACTCTGCAGATCATAGTCGCCTTCCATTGGCTAAAAGACATCTTCATCAACTGATTCAGCAAGACTCTGTCCTTCCACTTATAGTCCTTGCTAATAAACAGGTATTATTATTGATTTTGTATTTAAAGGATCAGTAAGTGCATTTTAAAATATTCTACTTTAATCACTCACTTCCACAAATGTTACATCTTACGCTTGAGGCTTTACAGAGAAACTATTCTTTCGCTCACAGCTGCTCCATCTTTTAGTCCTAAGCTGTAGGTGCCACTTAACCCGGTCTAAAGACCAAAGGAAAAGTGGGTTGTTTGGCTGCAAGGGAACAAAGCACCAGTACCCTGCACATGGAGTTCTACAGTGATCATAATAGCAGTGACACCCTTTACAAACCATGTAACTGCTGTTATATCACTGCATCTGAGCCACCTCTCCCATTCTTCCCAGTGAACAATAAGAGGAGTGAGCTGTCAAGATGGTCATGTATAGCTGGTTGAGCAGAAGATAGAGTAGATCGGTAATCTTGACCTTTTTTGAGATGCAATTTCAAATAGTGATTTGAATATTATTTATTTTTGGCCTCAATGTGCAGTTCTTTACAATCTGCTTCTTTTTTCAGCCTCAAACTTGACTTGAGCCTATGTATGTCTGGAGGGTCAAGACCAAGCCGGGAATGGCTTGCAGTCGCTGGACGTGGTTGTGCCTATGATCACAGTCGGCATGCAGTTGCAGCCAAAGTGCAGTAATGGCGAGCTGGGTGTGTTGTCACAACTAAAATGCGCAGTAAAAGTCTCATATGTTGGCTCCTGATGGGAGCTGACCAACCAAAGCAATCCAGGGGACCCACACCCCAAAAATCTACCCAAAATTGAACTATAGTATATAAACTTGTAGGACTTACCTAAAATTGTGCCTATTAATATTGTGCATATACTATACCAGACTCCATGCTTTTAAACCAATAAAAGTTTATATACTGTAGTGCAATTTTGGGTTGATTTTTTGGGCATGGGTCCCCTGGATTGCTTTGGTTGGTCTGCTCCAGGGCATTGCATTATAACACATTCTTTTCTGCACAATTTTAATACTTTGTTTGTTTCATTATTATATTTGTATTTTCACCTTTCTATGCAGCCATAGCTGCTCTTAATTTTTTTTCTTCACTTTTCTCACTATGGCGGTGCCCTGGGGTGGCTCGGCTGCGCTGATTTAGGGGTGTCCTGCACTATGGATTTGAACCCTAGTATGTTAGGGACCTACCCTAAAGAGGTTTCCTGGATATGGTGGGTAGGCCCATAACCTTGGCCATGATTATGCTAAAAAACCTCTAATGATTGCAAACTTTTATTGCACTTATATATTATCAGTAAGTTAGAGTTGTGCACCTAAGATCTGTCTGTTTCTGTGCCTGCAATTAGTCTCATCAAGTAGCACCTCCCATTTTATATATATATATATATATATATATATATATATATATATATATATTCAGGGTGTGCAGTCTAGGGATCTTTCCTATATACTCCAATGAAAACTCTGCTGGGAGACTAGCATCCCAGATGTCTGCAGTCCAGAGGAAAATGTAGGATCTTGAAGGCCCTGCCGTGACAATGTAAGGAGCATTAACCTTCCTGAAAAGGCAGAGGGCACACTCCCTGAACAATTTCTTGAGGAATGGCTTATTGATACTTGCGGTCGGGATCCTTTTACTGAACACTTTGCAGTAGAAAGGCTCATCGAGGACCCAAATGAGCCTCGCCCCCTGTTCTCCGCCACACACCTGTATTGCTAAACTGTTTAGTTACGAGGATAGAGATGCTATCATTCTTGGCTCACTCTAAAGCCCCATGGAAAGAAACAAATCGGCATTAGTGTTCTCTGACTTTCCGGGGCCGTGCAGAAGAACAGAGCTTTATCCCAAATAAGACTATGCTATGTTGTTTCCCTATAGCAGTGGTTCTCAAACTCTGTCCTCAGGACCCCACACAGTACACATTTTCCAGGTCACCTAGCAGGTGCACAGGTGTATTCATTACTCACTGACACATTTTAGTGGAGCTAATTATCGCACTTGTGATTCTGTGAGGAGACCTGGAAAATATGCACTGTTTGGGGTCCTGAGGACCAAGTTTGAGAACATGTGTCCTATAGGTTGCGAGTTGTGGCCAATGGGGAGGCTTCTTTATTTGATACTCCTACAGAGGCTGTGGCTTGGCTGGACCGCCATGCACTGAGCTGTTGACAGCTGCACTCATGATTCAGAGGTTTTACTTTTCTCATGTTTATGTGATACTGTTTTTTCTATAAATAGGTGAGCATGATTTTTTTTCTTATTTTTCTGTTCTGACTATAATATATTTACAACCCTGCTCATGATGGTATTACTGCTTCCTTACAGTAGTATTCATTATTTTGCAGCTATGGTCCATATAGTAGCCTAGCCTAGTGCTGGGCCCATGAGGGGCTGGAATGTTTCTTAGCATGACGTGCACTTGTTCATTTCTCATACCCTCTTCTGCCGTGTGTGGGGTGTTCTCTAATTACTATGGAATGGATTAGTGCATGGGCTGGGGGGCCTTTCTCACCTCTCTGGGCCCCAATATCTGCTTAAATATAGTGTAGGATGGCTGGCTGCTACATACCAGAAAAAAACACACTGAAAGCAGCGCTAATACCTGATTTAAATTAGGTTATTGTTATGCTTGAAATATTAGTAACCATGAGGGCTATGATAAAAATAAATTTAAAACATTTATTGACACATAAAGAAGGAAAATTCCTTCAGCAACCTAAAAACATGAATTAAAATGTATTCGTACACAAATGATTACAGTCCCCAGTTCAGTGTCACGGTATGGCGTGGGCTTGGACCCGGAGTGGAGTCGGATGCGGAATGGAGGCTTGTTTGTTGATACTGGAAGGCAGCTGGTCTTAACGGAGTATGACTCATGAGGTGAGTGGGTACACGGAGGGCGAGGTGCCGCTGAAGGAATGCGGACTATGCTCAGCGACCGGGGTCGGTTGGTCCGTAGTGGGTACAGGTGGCAAGCTGGTATGCAGAACAGGCGAGGTACAGAGCTGGTAACACTGAAACACTCTGGAACTGCAGCAAGTATGGAGCAAGGGAGCACAGGAACTAGCTCACAGCTATGCTGTGATAAACGTTGCACTGGCAACTAAAGGACCTCTTGACAGCCCTTTAGTACCCTCAGGTAGTGCAGGATTGGCTGCAAAACACTCCCAGGACAGCTGTGACCTGATTGGCTCCCACCAGACACCTGACCAAAATCTAACATGGCCGCGCCCAGTAGTCTCCAGCATGATAGCACTGTCAGTTTCACCTGCTCAAACCTCCGTCCAGATGAGCCCACTTAGTCTGTGGGGACCCCCTGTGCCCAGCGCCGCTCTCCAGGACCCTGCTCCACCGCCAGAGGGACCGCGCCAGAGTGCCCGGCGAGGTAAGAGTCGCGATCCTGGCAGCCTGACAGCCCGAATCGTGACATTCAGTTGTCTCTCAAGGAATATAAATATGTGGGGTTGGTGAATAAACTACATAGGTTGCAAGGTCCGAAGTTGTATGATTACTATACCAAGGGTATTGTGAACCGTATTAAACAAATGTCAGCCTAGTACATTTGATGGATCTCCCAGAGTGTTTAGTGCTGCAGCCTTCAGTGTGGTTAGCACAAAGACCCCCCCGAAAAGCCAGTTGTGTCCCAGTAACACTGCTGTGTAACTCCACTGTTAGTGGAGGACACAACGGCGGCAGGTGTGTGTGATGCAGCTTAATCTTGGTTGGCTGCTAGGCTCTAACACCATCACCAGGAGGTTTGCGCTGCCGCTGTTCTGTGGAGCATGCTCCTTAGGAATTATGAATTATCATTGGATGAAGTTAGCAGAGTCTCGGCTGGTGGGTTGTTGTACCGCGCCACAAAGGGTGCTAGTGTGGCCGGGTATTGCTACCAACATGATCACTCATCTGACTCGTTTCCCCATATAGTATGGCTTTCTCAATGGGCTACATACTGTCTGTTTTTGTTCACCATTGCTTGGTTTACATATTATTTGGGGAGCTCTATGATTTAAGACCATTTTTCTATCACTTCCTATAGTCTACAGAGTTTGTTAGTTCTTTATTAGGATTTTGTAGAATAAAATAAAATAAAAATAGGTTGGTTTCTATAAAGGTGGGTTAGGAAAGTTTATTGGTCAGAAAATAGCCCTAATTGGGGAGTGGGTGATGGGTTTCAAGGTTGTGTTTTGTTTGTTGTTTTGCATTGCTACTACATGTCTTCCTGCTATTTTACAGACAACTGTCAAGCATGTATGTCTGCATTGTTATTTTTGTGTTGGTCGTAGTAATGGTTGGCCCTACTACTTTCCCTCCTGTCTTTGTAGGTACTTATTTGTTGTCACCTAGAAAATATTGTTCTCCAACATTATACCAAACTGTCTCACTTGGAATGTTAGGGTTCTCAATAATAAGAAAAAGCACTCTCTACTGCTCAATCAGGAGTACATGTCTGATATTGTATGTCTAGTGGAGACGCACCTGGTGGGGTGTAAAGTTTTATTCTTTAAAAACCATCGGTAGGTTGGGCTTATAATGCAACACATACGTCAGCTTCTCAAGGTGTCTCTGTAATTATTAGAAAGTGTTTGTTTCATTCTGGACAGGGTAAAAACGGACCTGTGGGGCCACTACGCTTTTATTAAGGCTAGAGGATATGCCACTCCGATTATAATACTGACATTGTATTTTCCACCAGCCTATAATAGTGGTGCCCTTATAAAGGGGACTGAATTTATTTCTTCATCCCCAGACACCTCAGTGCTATGTCTAGGAGACTTTATCAATGTACAGGATCAGACGCTAGATTGTTGGCATCTGGACCAGAAACGTGGGAGCCGTGGTAGTCTGGTTGGGCTGGTGGGGTAGCTGGGCCTGGTTTACATATGTAGACTATCTATGGAGGCTTCTGATTTTTCTCGATGCCTCCATCACTTTGGAAGAAGTTTATCTAGCCATTCGCTCCTTCCCCAAGGAGAAGGCTCCAGGATCTGACATGATACCTGTCAAGTTATATGTTAAACATGCCAGGTTTTATATACTTAGATTACTTGATCTATTTAACGATTTGTGTGGGTTCTTTCAGAGTCCTTTCAAAGCCTGGTAAGGATCCTTTCCTCCCCAACTCGTACCGTTGCATCGCCCTGTTGCCTACAGTTATTAAAATCCTGGTCAAGATCCTTGCAAATCAGTTGAGCCAAGTTAATACCTCTATTGTTAATCCAGACGAGATTGGTTTTATGTCTGGAAAATTTACCTTAGTGTACCTGAGTAGATTATGTTCTCACCTCCATACGTCCCATAATGATGAGGTCACAGCAATTGTAGTTTCTTTTGATGATGCTAGGTCATTTGACTATCAAGTGGCCCTTCCCCTGGGAGACGATGTCATGATTTTGGTGTGGACCCGATATTCCTTGGTGGTTAAAGTTGTTATATATTGTTAAAGTTGTTATATTCTTCCCCCACAGCCTGCATTAGTGTCAGTCGTTTGGTGTCCACACCCTTTAATTTATACAGAGTAACGTGACCGGGCTGCCCCCTGTCACCCTTCCTATTCGCTTTGGAGTGCAGACTAAACACCTGACTCTGTAAGATCGCTATTGAGTATGCAACTGCGAATTCATAAGGAACGCAGCTGCGAATGTATGCTGATGTTTGCAATAGCTCATTCGGCATAAAGACGCCCACTGCTGCTTTCTTACATCCGTACTACCTTGAACTCCTGCATATACATTGGTACCATCGACGCACATCGGCCCATCATGCAACATTTACACCAGGTCTGACCAGCCGCAGAAACTTCAAGTCTCGTCGCACGCAGTGAGTACTCAAGCTGTGTATGCAATTGCAGTGGCTAATTTATGCACGCACAGGAAACGGCGATGGATTCCTCAGTGCGTCCGCACACACAGTGCGGTGCAAAAGCATGCGCAGAGTTTAACAATCGCTCAATCTGCGTTCTTAATTGCATTTGCACACGCTGCTGAACCAGGCCCTAAGAACGCTTTGCGGTATCAAGTAGGACAAGGTTACTTTGCAAGCTGATGATTTATTGCCTTTTCTTGCTGACTCTAACTCCTCCCTGCTTTCAGTTCTGCATGTTGCGGATCAATTTACCCCTTCCACAGGTCTCTCTATCAATTGGGATAAATTGCACATTCTTCCCTTTAAACTGGGTACACACTAGACGATATGTCGCCACAATCCAGCATACCTGGCTGACCTATCGGCCAGTGTGTACCCATTATGCTCTGTCCCGCGGGTCATCATCGGGTTTGTTCTATCGGCCTGCATGTAGGGCCGATAGAACGACCCAGATGCTGACGCCGGCATAGTGGATGGAGCCAGTACCCTACATATCTGGCGGTCGATCGCTGGGTACATGCATTGGCAAGTGTGTACCCAGCTTTAAGGGGGTTGCCCTGCAGTTCCTCACCCTCCTACACCTCTTTGTTGGGTTACTAATTTAAGTACCTTGGAATTTGGATTTCTTATAATATGTCAGACTATCTAGATCTCAATGTTTCCCCACAACTGGACTATATAAAATGGAGCTTACATGTCTGGCGTGGGCTTCCGCTCACTTTGACAGGGAAAGGGAATCTTGTTAAAAATGGTTATACAAGCAGAATTGCTCTATCTTTCAGCTTCATTCCCTAGCCAGGCTTTGAGCTTCCGTTTCTTTGACTTCGCTACATTTTAAGTTATACTATTTTGCAGCGCAGCTTGCACACCTTCAGGTCCGGGTGCAAGTTGGGGAGGCTGATGATTTGCCCACACTATTAGTTGCCCAGTCTAGTATGGGCTTTTCCCCATTCAGGTATTCCTAGGTGGTAGGATAGGAAATTTGGTCCTGACCATCGTATACCAAACTGTGAGGAATTTGGAACGTAGTTGGCAGACTACTGGGATATTCTGATTCTGATTTAGATCCAGACAATCCTTTATGGGGGATTGCTATATTAGCAAAATTACTACCATTACAAGCTATCCTGGCCTGGGGTAGGTGGGAACTGGTCTCAGTGGAAAAATTATATGGTTCAAGTGTTCTTAAGTCCTTCCCACAACTGTGCTCTGAATTTGGGTTGTCTAGGGGTCACTTCTACCACTATTTGCAGATCTGAAGGTGGCTTACAAAATTTTCAGATGTTCCACTTTATAGGCGTTGCCATTATAAAAATTCCTACGCACATTGGTTCCCAAGAGACCAGTGTAATTTTTGTTTTCCTGTCTACTGGGTTCTAAACACGCGGAGGCTCTGTCTCAACTTAGAGGTCAGTGGGAGACTTATGTGGGCCCCTTAAGTGAAAAGGATTGAGATGTGGCATTAGATGGCCCTCGAAAGTCCACAATGTCAAAACGCTTCCAGCAGATAGAACTACTTATTTTACATCAGCCTTACCTCTCTTCTGTACGGTAATGCAAATTTGGAGGGAGAGACATTCATCTACATTCCCCAAATGCTCAGAGACGGAATGTACCTTTTAGGCACCTCCTCTGGTTCTATCCACATGCTTTTGCTTTTTTGTATAGAGTGACTAGGGTGGGGCCCTCCACAGGTGTGTCTTTCCCCCTTTTGGTTCCCAGGATGTGCCTCTTGGGCATCCTTGGCGAAAATCTGATAAATAATCATCTCAGACAATATGTGCTTAATGGTGTAACTTTGGCGAATGTTTGCATTGCTAGAGCTTGGATGGCCATACTATAGATTTTGTTTCTTTGATGAATTCTACTGTCATTCATGAGAAGTGTGTGTACCTTGGACGAGATGCTTTGCTGAAGTTTGAATGTATTTGGAGCCTTTGATTGGAATCACCTTACCGCTCTGCTAAGTTTCTTGAGACTTTGGCCTCTAATAGCAGGATTTGTGAGTGTTGTGTCCACCACAAGTCAATTAACTCAGCTCTGATTGGTTAAATTGTATAACATATATTTGTATGGGGATGCGGTCATAGGGTCTGATTCAGCATGGATCGCAATTGCAACCGCGTGCGCAGATCGGCCGATGGTGCATACTGTGCATGCGTATGCAACGCAGTGCACATGCGCAGAACAGCATTGCAATTGCACTACGATCGCGCACGGAGATAGAAAGCCATTGGAGAGTGAGTGACGGGACGTCAGCGTTTGGGGGGAGTGGTCAGAGAAACTCTTTTTGTGCCTGTCTGTCTAAACGCCGTTGCATGTGCTTGCATAAATTAGCGACGGCATAGGCAGCTTGAGTACTTAGTGCGTGCGACGAGACTTGCAATTTCTGAGACAGGTCAGACCTGCTGTAATTCTGCGTGATCCGATGTTACTCGTTGTTACCGATGTATGCGCAGGACTGCGAGGTATTATGGATGTGAGAAGGCGGTAGTGGACCTCTCTATGCTGGCTGAGCGGTTGCAATCGTTAGCGTATAATCGCAGCTGCGATCACAATAGCGATTCATGCTGAATCAGGCCCATAACTCCGACAGCTGGGATTCCAGCATTAAGAAAGCTGACACCAGAATCCCAACGCTTTTCAGAATACCGTCGCTGACTGCCGGAATCCCGAAGGTAAGTACTGGGGTTAGGGGGAGGGTTAGCGTAAGGCACTACGAGGAGGGCAAGTTTAGGGGGTGGGGGGAGGGAGGGTTAGGGGTTAGGTGAGGCTTACTTACCTGGAGGCGTCAGGATTGTAACCTGGTCATGATGCCGGCGTCGGGTTTCTGACCACTGTGATCCCGAGCGTCGGCATCCTGTACCCATCCCATTTGAATGAACACCTACTTCTCCGATTTACTTTTTTCAAGTACAGCATTAATGTACCTCCTTGCCATCAATTGTACTGCATTTTATGCTGGAAGAAGTTCCTAAAACTGTTCTGTATATTCTTTCCTTTTTAAGCAATGCTCATTTTGTTTGTATTTTTCAAACTATTAAACTCTATTTTGGTACTTTCTAGCTGCTTTATCTGGTCATTAACTTTAATGTTTTTTCCATTATGTACAGTTATTGTTATCATTTTGCTAATGTCTGTTACAGTGGAACTACAGGCCCCAACAAACCTATCCCGGTACTTGGAGAACCACAAGTGCCAGCATGCCCGTACAGTAAGGGCCCGCTGGCACCTGTACCTCCACTGTAAAGGAAATATATAAAAAAAAAAAAAAAAAACACACACAGAATGTTTAACCCTTTATTGTCCAATCACACGCACTCACATTACATACTTACCTACTCCATGGAGCATGTCGGGGTCCCCTTCTCCATGTAGGCATCCAGGGGGCTCGGTAAAAAAAAATAAACCACTCTCCCAATCCCACATACACACAAGCACTGTATGTACATACCCGAGAATGACTGTTTCCACTTGGTTTCCTGCACCTTAGCACTGATTGGCTAAAAGTCATCAGCCGCTGCCATTGAAACCTGCCGCTGATTGGCTGAGAGAGGTCTGACTCTTAGCCAGTCATTGCTTGTGTGTTCGTGGGATCAGGAGAGCACATCAGAAAAAGAAACCAATTAGTTCCCCAAGGAATAGTGAGATCTAAATCAATTACTGGGGGATGACTTCATAGGATGACTCCTCTCAAGTCATCCTCTGGGAATTGATTTTGACACACCAGGCAGGCACCTGGCAGTCTGTGCAGCCGAACGGAACGTCCTCAGGACTCTCCAGTCAGTGGCGCACTTATTGGTACTGCCTGCCTCGCCTCTTCTATGTAACGTAATGACGACATGCGAATGACGTAGAGCGCCAAGGGAGCGGGTTGGCACAGGGCACTTTTAAGCCCTGTGACAGCTCTGACTATAAGTGTGCTATCTGTATATTTTGGAGGTTCTTGCCTTACTTTGAAGAACAAAGATACCTTTAGATACCTGCTCACCTTACATAGACGATGAGTGTCATTTATTTTCCATTTATTTGGAATATGAGTTTGTTATAATTTACACCATGATTTACGTATCTTCTTTTTATTTATAAGAATTTAATACTTTTGAAGAGAAAAATAAAAGAAACCTTTCAAGGCCCATTATCCACCTTTTTAAAGTGATAGCATAATTAATAGGAGACCCTGGCATACCACAGAATTGCACTGTTTTTTGGCATATTTCCTTCTTTTGCATATACTGCATTGAGGAAGCCAGTTGAGTTCCTCAATTTGAAGAAGTGTACATCATAACCAGAGGACTTTAAGTTAAGGACAGCGCTTTGTAGCCTTCTCATTGTTGTTCTATTGGTGGGTGATTTTCTTTTGTTTGTTGGTTTCAAATGTTACCTCTGTTCCTCCAGCAGGGTCATTTTGGAGTTAAAAGGGAGTAAGGTATGCGAGAGCAAAATGCAGCCTGTATTTACAATTGATACAGATCACTTTCATTTTTTTGCAATTAATAAGATCTAAGGAAAATTACTTTCAGAATGTAAAAAATATTTTATCCTTAAACTTGCTGTGTACGACATGCAAATTCTGGATATATATAACAATTACATATATCCGGAACAAATATTCTTTCTATTCGTGGGTGTTGAACTAGTAGAGGTAGTAATCACTCTGTTTTCTCCACAGGATCTAAAAAATGCCTACCACATCCCTGAAATCCATGATGCCCTTGCACTGTCGGAGATTTGTGAAAATCGGAGGCTGTATTTAATTGGGACACATGTGACAAAGGATGACCCTGACGTTTCTTCTGGGATCCAAGATGCAAAGGAATTCCTTGCACAACTGCTTTCAGAGAATTCTGCTAAAATAACATAGTTCTATTTGTCCTAAGCTATAGACTGCATACTCTAAAAGGATCTAGCTTTAAATGGTGCAGACTACTCTGCATAAGCAATATATCTGTGTGCTAATAGGTGGCCTATTGGAATGGATTCTTTAAATAATTGTTCTAAGTACTATTTTTTTTAAAGTCATATTAATACAATGTTTTTCATGTTTGAAAATTGTCTTTGGGAAACAGAAAATATTTTACATAATATACATTTGAATATACTTGAACTTGGGTTGATTTGAAATATAACTAATATGGGGGGGGGGGCAATTTAAGAGATTATTTACTAAACGGGTTCATATAACCACTAAACCTGTGGTTCCCAAACTGGGTGCTGCGGAGCACTTGCAGAGGTCCCACAGATTGGTGGTCCAGGACCTAAATACAATTATTTATGGTCAATGTGATAGTGGCTGTCAGTCATAAAATATGTGGACAAACAGAAGTGCAACTCTGTCCACCACCACATAAATGACCCTAAGGATGACGGCTAAGCACAATTTACTTAATTTATAGTTTTTGCTGAATATCTCAAGACTTTTGGCCTAGGGGTGCCATGAAAAAGATGCTGATACTCTAGGGCGCCGTGACTCAAGAAAGTTTGGGAACCACTGTACTAAACTGTTGAGCAAGTACATTTTAGAATATTTAAGGTGGATATGGACGTGTAATCTCAATAAACAGCGTAAGTACACATGACTTTGCTTCCCGAAGCCCCTCCTAACCACCTGTCTCCTTTCCATTCCTATCCGTCGCATGTGCCAATAGTACATATGTTTCAGTATTTTGCAGGACTGTGCTCTGTAAGTACCCACATGCTTTGACACAAGCTCAGCTATGCACATTTACACTTCTGGTGTTATTGGGTGCAATGCATGTGCAGAGATTACATAAAGTAGGAATGAATACTGATGCCACTCTTTTGTTAATCATGTAAGGATGTACACTTTCCACCTTCCTCCTCTCACCAGGTATGGGCGGGTAAGTTTGCACATCAGACAGGTTTGGGCACTATGAAATTTGGGTTCTATTTAGCAACTAAAATAAAATGTATGTTTCTTTTATTCCGCTATTAAACAGAGTACTAAAACTTAATGGTAGGTAAATGTTTGTTGCAGTCAGCATAGCACCTTTTAAACCAAATAAATACAATCTATTTTGTGCTTTAATTCTATAGTATGAGTTTATTGAAATGCTTTCTATTTTCTTTACTGTAACATTTTATATGATATTGAATTTAAACTCCTATTAATTGCATTAACTTAAAAGTAGTAGTGGGAAGTATTTTGTACAGTTTACCACCTAAGGTTTTCTATTTTATTATAGTATATCATTTTATAAGCGGCACTGTTAAAGACCTCACGAGATTGAATACCTAATTAATAACATAATACATGCTATGAATATTTATGTGAAGGCAAGATTGTTGAAATTGCCTCCAGTAGTTTTAAACATTGCAAACAAATATGTTTTTCCCGTTCACAGTGAAGGGCCTGGCACAATTTACTGTCTGTGGGAAATTCTCAACAAAAATGATCTTGTTAAGTATCTTTCAGCAGTAGGTTTAGCCAGAATACACATTTCCCCTTTATTAATCGAATTTACTGTCCTGCTGATAGCAATGAATGTGGATTACAACTTGTTCTTAATAAACAAACTCCGGTGCCAGATATGCCCTAAACAAACAAAGATAATGAGATGCACTGGAAAAAAAGCACATTGCACTATTTTGTTTCCTGTTATTGTTTAACATAATTAGCTTATTAACTATGACCGCATGGTATTCCCCCTTCAGGACCAGACAAATTTAATGACAGAGGGGGTCCAATTTTGTAACATAATGAATTTAGGGCCTGATTCAGACCCACTCGCGAGCGGCTGTCCGCTCGCAAGTGGGTCGATGTTCTGGACTGAGCATGCGCACGACGGAGGGAGCTCCGTCGTGCGCATGCGCCAGACGCGACGAGTGAAGGAAAGTCCTTCGCTCGTTGTGTCCGATCAAAGGGGGCGTGCTGTCAATGTTGATTGACAGCACGCCCCCTTTGGTAGGCATGCCGGGGGCGTGCCTCCCTGACGGGGGCGTTCCCACGGGAACGCCTCCCATCAAAAGCCGGCCCACTGACATCACTAGTGATGTCAGTGGGAGATATTTTGGCTCTGATAGAGCCAAAATCACTCCGGAGCTTGCGGTTGAAAACCTCAACCGCAGGCTCCGGCTCGCAATTTCGATGGTCGCGATGGTCTCGACCATCGCGGCCATCAAAATGCACGCTCGTATAGCCTGTGGGTGGTGACCCACAGCTATACGAGCGTCCAGAAGGACGCTCCATTTTCATGGAGGCCGGCCCTCATTCAGAGCGTGCGCTCTGCTCAGAGCGTACGGCTCTGAATGAGGGCCTTAATCTGTAATGATATGTTAATTGTTAAGAATAATAGTTCATGGGCTTTGTATAGGGAAGATAGGCAAAAATTAGTAATAAAATAAGGCCTCCTCTATGATTCTTCCTGAAGTTGATTTTAAAGTACTAGAATTATTTCTGCCAAAAATGTAAATGCTAGTAATTTGACTGCCAAATATGTGTACGGAGATTGTACAAACATATGCACTAGTTTGATGTAAAGCCAGTTGTGAATGCAACATTTCTAAAGTGGAGTTTCTAATGCATTTTTATATTTTAATGGTTTATTTTAAATTTAGGCCTATTTTTTTAAGGATTTTATTTATTTTTCTACACTTAAACAAAAAGGAATCAGAGGGACACACATGCAAAAATAAAGAGAGGGAGTGAGCGTTAAACATTCAATATTGAATAAAGAAATATAAAGGGATAGAAGGAGATGATGGATAGAGACGACACACAAAGGGGTAGGAAGAAGTTGGTGGTGGGCTGATGTAAAAGTGTAAGTCAAGGATATGTGCCACTCACATGAGTTGGGGGCGGGATACATTCTTTTGAAACTAAATGGCTGTGTGCTGCCTTCTATATGGTAGTAGGTACTGTATAGTTTAGGGAAAAGAGTGGTCCCTTTTAGAAGGCAGGCCCGCCAGAGAGGGGTAAACAGCCATGTGTAGCAATAAAAGGCGGTTTCCGGGCAATTGGAATCCCCCTGCTGTAGATCCCTATAGGCATACATTAAACTCATTTGCATTTTATGCACAATCAACTGCAGAAGGTAATCCACAATCAGATAGCAGTTGAAATCAATTGTGCAAGTTTTGTGATCTTGAATAGAACATTAAAGCTCAGGGGTGTATCTAGGAGTCCGAGCACCCCTGGCAAAGGAAGGAACTAGCGCCCCCTCATTTTGTAAATATGGACAGCGTGGTCTGAAAAATGGGCGTGTTCTTGTGGGGAAGGGACGTTGCCATTCAATAGTTTCACACTACACAGTAGTGTCTCTTACTTACCTTATGCCGCATACTAGTGTCCCTTATTCAAATTACACCACACAGTAGTGTCTCTTAATTACCTTATGCTGCATACTAGTATCCCTTATTCATATTACACCACACAGTAGTGTCTCTACACCTTACACCACATACTGTAGTAATGTCTCTTATTCACATTACAACACACAGTAGTACCCCTTTTACACGCTATTCTACACACAGTGTATGTACCCGATAATAGGCAGTTTATATGGCATCACAGATTAGTACATACCACCTAGAGAGGGGAATAAATCCCCCTAGGAGTAAACAGTAGTCATTGAGGAGGAGGGGTATAATATATACATGGGGAGGAAAAAATCCTTCAGCCAGAAATAGCAATCGGTAAGGAGGTAGGAGGTGGTGGTGTATAACTACATCGTGGGAAATAACGCCCCTCAGGAGGGAGCAGCAGTTGATGGAGGAGGAGGGGAGGGGGTGTAGCACATACATGGGGATAAACCCCCACAACCCCCCCCCCCCCCCCCCCCCCCCCGGAGGAAGCAGTAGTCAATGAGAAGGGGGGCGATAGAGGGTATAGTACATACATGGGGAGGAGTGGTCTGTTGGTCCTTGGGGGGGGGGGGTATAATCCATATAGAGTGAACAATAGAGCAGTGTAGCCTGGCAAGATAGTTAGATGCACTACTGCAGACACCCAGCTCTGCTATCCTATCACATCATGGCCCAGGGCCCGTACCTGGAAGCTGCCTTCTTTCTCAGCGGCCCCAGCTGTGTCCTCCTGCAGTCTCCAGTCTACCTGTACGATGGGCGGAGCCAGAGACACGCTTAGCCATACCCCTATGAGCCGGGCATCAGATATCGGCGAGCTGCGGTGCCCAGAGGCCTCTGGGAAATGTAGTTCTTCGATGAGCAGGCTGCTCTAGTACCGAGCTGAACGCCCGGTTCAGACTACAGCTCCCATGATGCCCCAGTACATTGATAGGAGAGAGGAAATCTGAAAGTAGTTCTGTTTGAACTACTATGTGATTCTATCCCTTGGCTGCGGGTGGCACCGGCGAGTGGCGCCCCTTCCTCAGCCGGTGCCCCTGGCAAGTGCCATCCTGGCCAAGGGGTAGATACGCCCCTGTTAAAGCTTAATGATAGGTCAATGTTTTGCTAATCAGCACAGCATAAAGTCCAGATAAATAAAATGTATATTTTGTGCTTTAACAATTGTATGTTCATTGACTGATGAATACCTATTTCTTCTCTGAGACTTTTAATAGGATAGATTATTTAACAATATATCCAGTGAATTTGGTTAAAAGGCATAAGTAATAAGGCAGCCAGTTAGAAGCATGTAGCTTTAAGCAGCAGACCTCTATCATAATCAGTAAATATTTTGTACCAAGGGGCTAGCGCTTGCAGGAGATTTATTTATATAACGCACACATATTCCGCAACGCTTTACAGAGAATATTTGGCCATTCACATCCGTCCCTGCCCCAGTGGAGCTTACAATCTATATTCCTTACCACATGCTCTCACACATACACTAGGGGTAATTTTGTTGGGAGCCAATTAACCTACCAGTATATTTTTGGAGTTATGTCTGTTGACAGGCCTATGTGTGTGTGCAGCTAGGTCAGCCTCTGATGCTTTTATGAGTCCATGCCCTTACTGTAAGTGGCCTGTGTTTGTGCTCCCTTTCCCAGTTCCAGCTCTCTAAGCACAGGGAATCATAATTGTAAGATGCAACCAGCCCTGCATTTGGACACAAGCTTGTTTTTGTTATTTGTGCATATACATAGTATGGTAATGTGTAATGTACACAAAAGGAAAATGCATAAATTCAACTCTACAAGAACTCAAATGTTCTTTTAGTAAAAGGTGCAGGAGGCATATATGAGAATATAAATGATCTTAAGCAGGGGTGAGTGACAAAAAACGTATCTGCCTGCATGCACTGACTGGGACCGCGTGAACAGCAACTAAAAAGGTAAGTGACAAGTCTCCCCTCCTCCCTCTACGGCGCCCTGCCCCTGGTATGAGTGCCCTGGAGCTATACATTGTGGCAGCAGTCAGTGTCTGTAGCAATGGGGTGGGGCGATGTGGCACAATGCGAGTCAAAAGTATGCTCGATGAGGCCTTCTTCCACTGGCAGGACACCTCACAGTCACCACTTTACTGTACCTGCTGGCAGTGACAGCTGTGAGGCTATGGATGACCTGTCAGGGCATATAAACAAATGACAACAGTCACTAAGTGCAACTACAAATTAAACGTGTGTGTGTATGTATATTAATTGTGTGTGTGTATTATAAGGGCACGGTCGAGCCCTTATATTAAGGCTGAATAGAAAAGAACTGAAATCTCCATAGAGAAGGGGGGGGCAGTGTGTTTAAGGGGATACACCTCAAAACCTATTGGAGGTACCGGGCTGAAATTTGGCACGGACGGGTAGAACTGTCGCTCGCTGCTACGTGCAAAATTTCAGGGCAAAAACATAAAAAATGAGGATTTGTCCTGTATTGGCTATTTGCTCGGCAGTTGCAGTTTCGGCCTCCTCCCCAGCGGATCAGAGATCCTCCACTATTCTGTTGAGTTTGGACGCCGAGAAGGCCTTTGACAAAATTTTGTGGGAATATTTGTTCCTTGTCCTGGACTCCAGGGAATTTGGGACGTCGTTTATAAACATAATCAAATATCTTTATTTGAATCCGCGTACTAGGTTACTTGTCAATGGCCTTCTCGGTAATACAATATATATGTGTAGAGGTACAAGACAGGGGTGTCCGCTCTCACCCCTCTTATTTAATCTAGCACTTGACCCGTTGATTCGTGCTCTTCAGAGTTGGTCGCTGTTGCGCTGCGCTTTCATTGGAGATTACGAATTAAAGCTCATGGCTTTTGCAGATGACCTTCTCCTTTTTATATCAAACCTGGAAATTAGTCTGACCCCGTTATTTGAAAAATTTGAACAATTTGGCCATATTTCTGGATTTACAATCAACTTTACCAAATCTGCGGCATTAGCTTTGGGTAATAGACCTTTTAGACCTAGAGACAATTTAGGTGGCTTGAGGTGGGCGTCAGCTAGTATACCTTATTTGGGTATACAATTACCCCAATATATTTATAATTTATACTCTTTGAACATTACTTTGATAATGAATAAAATATTTACGGAAATGGAAAGCTGGCAGCATTTTCAGCTTTCATACCTAGGAAGGGCCAATTTAATAAAAATCATAATCTTTCCTAAATTGCTGTACCCTCTACAGGTCCTCCCGTTGCTTCTCACTTTAACTGATATTAAAAAGATAGATGCTGCATTTCGGAAATTCATTGGAATAATAAAAAACCAAAGCTTAATTTGAAAATTCTTCAACGCACTAAGGAAGAGGGAGGAATTAACTTTCCCCATACTTTCCTTTATAATCAAGCTGCAATCTGTAGATACATACAAGACTGGATTCTACATAGAAATCATTTTGCTCACTATGATTTAGAGAGACAGTTCCTACCTGGTTTGGACTTGGTCTACTTTTTACATATGCCCAAACATGATATACCATCATCTTTGCTTGATAACCCACTCCTGATGTCAGCTTGGTCAACATGGCATTCGATACGTAACAAATTTAAACTCCATGATTCTTATTCACTACATCTCCCTCTGCTGGGAAACAATGACTTTCAGAACGGGTCTGCAGCACACCCCTTCCGAAGGTGGGATTCACTGGGCCTCCGCACAGTCAGACAGATCACTAATTCTTCGCTTAAGCGTCCCTTAACATATGAACAAGCACAGGCACAATACGATTTTCTTCAGTCTAGTAATTTGTCCTTTTTACAGGCACAACATTATACCAGTAAAATCTTATCCTTTTTATCTCCCTTGGATTGGGATAATAAGCTAGATGCTGCCTTTTTGTCCACTGGCGATCCGTATAAAACTATATCACTTTTCTACAGCCTATTAAGAGTTCCTTACTTTACGGGAACATTCTCCACGGGTATCACTAAGTGGCAGGCCTGCTTTCCAAATCTAACGGAAGCTAATATTTTACGCACTTTACAATATTCCCACCGCACATTGACAGCTACAACCTATAGAGAAATGTTTTATAGGCTATTTTATAGGGGATATCTTTCTCCTACACGTTGTCATCTTATCGGTATCGCAACCTCCTCTGCATGTCCAAAATGTGCCCAATTAGAAGCATCTTTGGATCACTGTTTATGGGATTGTAGGATCATTAAGAAATTTTGGATGGAAGTGAAGCAATATGTGCTTGCGGACCTAATTAATTATCTTCCATTAACACCAGAGTGGGCAGTGTTGGGATATATTCCAGGAATAACTAGAGTTTCTAAGGGATGTAGAAAACTGTTATTAATTATCTCGGCTGTAGCTAAAAAAATTATCCTGCAACAATGGATTGCTCCTACCCCTCCTTCATTAAATATGTTCAAAGAGAAACTATTCTATATCTTCAAAATGGATTGGGTCGACTCTCAATAAGGAAAAGAAAACAGAACAGTTCTTAATTTGGGAGAGCTTTATTGATGCTTTAAATCCTGAGATTAAAAAACAAATACAACAATGTTTCAAATCAACACACTGGTACGAAACTAGACTGCTCCTACAAGATCCCCCAATAAATAACACCTAAAAATAAAAGTGATCAAGGAGGACAGGGCAGAGAGAAACTGAGCTCGGGAGTGCATGGCTCATATCCCCCTTCCCATCGTATCCCCTCTTTCTTTTCTTTCCCTTTTCTTTCCTCTTCCTCCCCCTACTACCCGTTTCCTATCTTACTTTATATTATTTTTATTATGGTTGAAGTAACTACAATCATTTCTTGATTATTTTTCTATGGAATGGTAAAATGAGAAAATTGTGGTGAAGTCATTTTTTCAAAACCACAAATTATTTGTATTTATGTTATGACTGACATACCTTTGTGATATATTTTTGTGTATCATGATTCATTTGATGACTTCAATAAACACATTTTTTAAAAAAAAAAAAAAGAGGATTTGGGAGTAATCTAAAGCTCCAACTGTCACTTTTTTCTGACAACCTCAATTAGGACCACTGCTGTTCTCTATAGGGGATTTTTGGGAAGGCATAATCAGGGTAGGGGGCGAATTTAGACTTTGGGTTTGTTTTATTAGGTACTGTAGCTATTGTTCCAGAATAGGGCCTTATGGGGTTCAGGTAATTGAGAAAGTTACAGTTTTAAACTAATACCTCACAAATCCGCCATTATACAGATAGGAAGTTTCAATTCCTTGCGCAGCTTCAGTAATAGCCTTCATTAGGTGTACTCACTGTGGCTTCACTTGGGTCCACAAAGATGGCTGAACTCTGTGGCGGGGGCCGGGAATGGGGGGGATGGAAGCCGGCATTTGCTGCGGCCAGGATGCAGGGGAGAGGGGGTAGGGATTAGCTGCAGCTGGGGACGGTAGTGGGCATTAGCAGCGGCAGTGCAGGTGGCGGTGTAGCAGGCGTTAGGACCTGGGGGAAGTAGCAGTACACAGATGCAGGTTTGGGTCTGGAATATCCATAATACCTGCATCTGTTTAAAAAAACAAACAGGGGTTGCACTTTTGAGCAGCTCTGGACGGACACTCAAAAATATAAAGTTTCTGACCCCCTGAAAGCTATCTGATGCCCCTGGTCTAAACCTATAGTCACACTCAACTGAGGGGCTCAGTTCACGGAGTCGGGGGGCCCTTTTAAGTGCCTTTGTGGACTGTGGCCTGGTTACCTCCCTCAAGCCGGGACCTAGATTTATGGATGCCTGCATCAAGGGCCCTCTACTAACCTGTTACACGGAGCCCATCAGAACCGATTTCCTGCCCTCTCCTCCCTCCCAGTGAGTACCCGCTTACCTGATATCCTTCTTCCGCAGGTTCGGCACCATCTGGACCCGGCTGCGGGATGGCTGTGTACCAGCTACTGTTTGTCACGCTGACCGTCCCTTTGGCGGCTGACTCATCCCCTGCGGCTTCCTCACCGATGGAGGTGGCTGGCCTCCTGCAGCTCTACCTCCGCTCCACAGCCGCCAAGTGACAGCCGCTTACTCCGGCTGGTGCCCCGCTCGGCTGCGGAAGCTGTATGCACTAGCTGCTCCCTCATACACCAGCCTCCCCTGTAGCGACTACTCCACTTCTAGTGGCGACCTCGTCCTGGGTCTGATCACACAAGTGGCTGACCTCCAGCGGCTTCACTGCTGCTGCGCTGCTACCAGGTGGGAGCCGATTGCTCCTAGTGCCCTGCATGACTCACCTCACCCCAGGGATATTTGGGCTGTGGGCTAATCCATTCACAGTGTCCATCAGTCAAAACTGCAAACCTTGTGGGACCCGTTTTATACACCCAGCCAGCATTGACAAGCCCCATATAGGGTTACTGACCCTGACCATTCCTTTTCACTCTCATATTTGCTGTCGCAGTTGACATCCCCTGCAACCCACCACCTTACAGAGGTCTAGACAGTCAGTCCCAATAGGCTGCAGATTGTTCCTCTATTATATTGTTGGGCATACAATACATACAAAAAATTGAGAACAACAAGAGAGACCAAATTAAAACCTGTGTAAGAAAAAAAAAAGTGTTTCAATTTGCTGCTATATCCAGATTAACTGCTTCTATTACTGAGGTTCTGGCTCCCTCTTGTGGCAATTTGTTGTAATTTCTCTAAATGTACAATTACATCATCTTTTAACAGCCACATTTGATATCTTAGCACCTTGATAATGGCTCCCTAAACACCAGATTTCATACCCTCTGGGAGTCTATTCACTGGCCTTTTTACCTTAACCATCTCTCTGACCTCTCTCCGATGGTGAATTGCCTTTACCGTCATGAACAGATCCAATACAAGAACCAAGAAGCCAAGTGGCGATATCGCTCAACATTTCACGAAAAACGACAAAATGTCACAACCGCAAAATTCTACTCCCTCACTTCCACTTCAAGATGAAGATAGATCCTCCTCCTCTGCCCTCTCCACCAAGGACAATATCCTAGCCCTAAGGTCACTAATTACTGATTTTAAAGAATCCTTGGAGACCAAACTTGACAAGGCAGTTTCATCTATTAAATCGGATCTCTCCTCCTTGGCCTCTAGAACGTCTAAACTGGAATCTCTTCAGGATATTCTTTACAAAGCTCAGACTGAGACCCATAGAGACTTGGATCATATAGCTCAAGAACTTTCTGATCTTCGCACGAAAAATGAAGATCGTGAAAGGAGAAATAATGTCCGTATTATCAATAACCTCAGAATCTCTGGAACCCTACCTACATAAGATATTCTCTTTTATTCTTCCAGATCTGGGCTCTCATCACATACCTCTAGAACGGGCACATAGAGCACTCAGACCCAAACCTCGAGAGGGTGACCCCCCGAGAGATGTCATTATAAGATTTCTCAGTTTTAAAGACAAAGAATCCATCCTAGCCACAACCCGAGGCAAGCCTCACATCCTATATGAGAATACCAAACTTCAGTTCTATCAGGACCTTGCCCCTACCACAATTATTAAACGAAGAGAACTCAGAGAACTAACAAGGGCTCTATCATGGAATTCGATACCACTGGGGGTTCCCCTTTAAACTTATTATCGATCTTCACGGCAAAACGATTATTATCCGAGATCCTAGAGAGGGTAAAGACTTGCTGACTCACCTTGAAGAATCCGGACCCCCTCTTCATTCAACTAATGGTAGCACTTGAACTTTTCCCTTATCGAAATGAACACACACTTGTCTAATAGGTTTTGTTGTTTTTCATGAATCCTACTCCGTCATACCTATTACTCTTTTGGATCTCTGAATTCCACCCTTATATCAACACCCAAGAAGATCTATATCCTTTTTAGCTAATATAGATTGTTATTATTGTGGAATTTATACACAATGATGTTTTTGTTTTCTTACCTGTATATTGTTTTTTATCCACAGGTTATACATCAGTCGTTTACCATGTATTCTAGGAGATGTTATATAGGTCTTTCAAAGTTACTCTGGCTTATATTTATAGCCAATACCTAATTGTCTGGTTCTTGAAGTTCATATTATTGGAATCTATACATTAATTATGTTTTTTCTAATACAATATAGGCCTTACTATACATTCATTATATTCAGAACACACCCAGAGGGTTCTATCTCGACTCAATTTTGTTTAGATTCATTTACATTTAGCTATTGAATATTTTGCATACTAAAAATTTTCTTTTGTTGTTTTTTTTTTTATTTTCATATTTTCTAGAGGTTATAGGAATTTAGTTTCTTAAATGTCTCTGAACTCTAAGGTCCTAATTTCTGTGTGTGTTATCCTCCGCTGGACTCGGGGGATTTCATAACCGGACTTCTCCCTTGCCTTTTATTTATTTTTAATTTTTTTCTCTTTCTTTTCTTCTCCCCCCTACCCTTTAAGCGAGTCTGGATCCAACGTTTTTTTTTATTCCCCCTCCAAACCTATTCTTGTTTTTTAAATCCATTAAAATGCCTCTGACCTTCGCTTCCATGAACGTCAAAGGTCTCAATACACCTCAGAAGCGATCATAACTATTTTGCTCTATTCGTGGTCTAAAAGCTGGCATTGTATTCCTACAGGAAACCCACTTTCGTGCCTCCTCTCACCCATGTCTCTTCAATCTAAGCATTTCTCAAGTGTGGTTTACTCCTCCAGCCCTACTAAACATAACGGCGTAGCTATAATAATCAACAATAAACTACCCTTTGTTCAAGACTCTATACCGACACAGATGGCAGGTTCATTATTATAAATGGTAAATTGGGACATTTAGATTTGACGCTAGCTAATATATATGCTCCTAACACAAACCAAATCTCCTTCAACTAATTTTTTCAACTCTAAATAAACGAAGGAAGGGTTGTCTCATTGTACACGGGGACTTTAATGCTGTCCTCAATCCAGACCTAGATAAATCGCACTCTCCAAACCGCCCCCAAGCACATCAACTTAGTAAATCTCTTAATAAACATTTGCGAGAATCGGGACTTTTTGACGCTTGGCGTGCATTTAACCCCTCCTCTCGTGACTATACTTTTTTTTTTTCCCCCTCATCAAACCTATTCTAGAATTGATTTATTTCTTTGTTGCACCCAACTTTCAGGACACTTAATCGATTCCTCTAACCTACCCAATACATGGTTGGACCATTCTATTCTCACAATTGCTTTCGATCTCCTAGAAACACCTATGTCTAAACATCCTTGGCGTTTAAATGAAACACTTCTGGAAATACCACAATTTCAAGAAAAAATTAGATCCGCATTGGCTGATTATTTTTCTACTAATAAAGCAAATTCCCCCTGTTCACCTTTCAATACGATACAGTTGCCATAAATACTATTTTTAAGACTTATTATAGCCACTTATATAACCTCTCAGGATCAGCCAGTCCAGACCCCAATGTCGACCCTCAAACTGTTGACTATTTATCCTCTTGCGATCTCCCCTGTATTGATCCACAAATGTCGGGAAAACTTCCCATTACAGAAGAGGAAACTTGTAATGCCCAGAAAACACAAAAACCATCTAAAGCACCTGGCCCTGATGGATTCCCAATATCCTACTATAAAACGTTCCAAGCCTCTTGAATCCCACATCTTACTGAGATGTTCAACCAGATTTTGAATGGTGAAACTTTTCACCCCTCTACCACCAGAGCTACCAATACGGTCATTCCCAAACCAGCTAAGGATCCTCTCATCACCTCTAATTATCGACCCATTGCATTACTTAATGCAGATTTAAAAATCTTCGCTAAGATCTTTGCAAACAGGCTCAATCCCCTTCTACCCAACCTTATCCATCCGGACCAGGTGGGCTTTGTTCCGTCCAGGCAGGCACTTGATAATACTAGGCAAGCAGTGGACATTATTCACTATATAAATAATCATCAACTTCCCTCTCTTATGCTTGCTCTTGACGCGGAGAAATCCTTTGATAGGGTATCCTGGTCATTTATGATGCACACGCTTACTACTTTTGGCCTCGGGGGTAAATTTTTACAAGCTATTAAATCCCTTTACATTAACCCAACTGCATCTGTTCTTGCTGGGGGGATACTTTCGGATCCTTTTTCTATAACCAACGGTACCCAACAAGGCTGCCCTTTATCGCCCCTTATTTTTGCGTTGATTATAGAACTGCTGGCTAGGAGAATACGGGCTAACCCTGATATATCTGGTGTAACTATTAGAAGCTCTCAATATACTCTCTCTTTATTTAACGATGATATTCTTCTTACTCTGACTAAACCACTCACCTCTCTACCAAACTTATTTCGTGAATTGTCTATATGGAGATCTGTCGGGCTACAAAGTCAATCAAATTAAATCTGAAGCTCTCCCTATTCATCTCCCGGGTGATCTGAAACGGCTATTGCAATTGAATTTTAATTTCCATTGGAGAACAGACTCTTTGCGATATCTTGGGGTCAATATTACTAAAACATATGATCACCTATAATAAAGCGAACTACTCTCCTTTGTTTAAATCAATTGAACAGGATATTCTACAATGGAAAACTTATTTTATCTCATGGATTGGGTGTATCAATGCAATAAAGTTGAATGTTCTACCAAAATTGCTTTATTTGTTTCAGATTCTACGGGGTGTTAGGCTCTAGCGCTGTAGTGTTTCTCACTTGGATAACGGGAGCTGCTGGGCACACGAGTTGTCCAGACTCGTAGGTAAGTATCAGAGAAGAAAGGGTAGGTGCGTGTCCAGCGCTAACCTAAAGAGTGATGGCTTAAATCAATATGTGACCTGTACCCATCATTGAATACTAAGTGTTTAGCATATAGGAAAACATGGAAAAGAGAAGCAAACGGAGTAGATATATGTCTAAATAAATGTATTTATTATAAAAAATGAAATTTGTTGTAATAAAAGACAGCAACAGTATGGGCAATAGTTCCTGTTGGTATGGCACTTACTAGGAAAAGTCAGATGGCTCCTTTAGGGTGCCTCTTTCAGTAGGGTAGAGCTACACCTACGTGTACATATGGCCAGTTGATCTAGAGATGATTGAGCTGGCAATATTATGCTCAGTTCAAAAAAACATCCTTGTAAAACCCCCCTGGTTGCAGGTTACATAAGTGGACTCCTTTAGGGTGTCCCTTTCCATATAGCACTTAGTGCCTACGTCTTTTAACACTATTCGTGACAACCTCCCGGGTGTATGTATGTGGTCTCACTTGCATCAAAATATCTTATGCCTGGGTATATGGCACAAGTAATGATGGATCTCTGTTTGTAATTCACACACTGTCCTCCTGTACATGCGTATCAAGTCTTATGGAGGTACAATGGACCAGATGTAGTGAGGGGTCTTAGTCTGCCCTTGCTAAGGGGTGACCTTCCGCATCGTTAGCTGCATCATACGTCCCCTCACAATCAGTGCTGAACAGTGAAAGTGTGTGTGGGTATCCAGTGGCGGCGTCCCGCACTACTGGTTTTACCGGTGGTGATCACTTTCATGGTGGAGCTTCACCACATCTCGTGTTGGCTCCTTCAGTCGATGGTTGGGGAATCACCTTCCACCTGCTGGAGCATCACTTGCTGAGTCTGAGTGGAATGAGTCAGGGAAACAGTGTGCCGCGTGAAGCTGCTGTTTGTCTCCTGCTGCATGTGTAAGCAGCTGGTATGGGGTCACGTGTCGCGTGTGGAACAACGCGTTTCAGCCTATGGGCCTTCCTCAAGGCATTTCTGTACTGAAATCCCGGTGCGGAGCACTCATTGGCTGAGAGAGGCGAGCCTTCCGCCTCTCAACCAATGAGCGGTTCTCACCATTGACTTTAATGGTGAGAACCGCAGATACCCATTTAAAAAATGGCACCTCAATGCCATTTTTGAAATTCAAACATGGCCGCCGTGAGCCAATTACGTCTCGCGTCGTCATTGCCCCGCCCCCTTGGCTGGCTTATATATAACCAGTACGAGGCGCCATCCAGTCAGTCGTCGGCCGAGTAGCTGGAGAGACTACCAGCTGAAGCAAGAAGATGCCGCGGAAGCCCTGGATGGGTGGTAGCCATGCAAAAGAGCTTAAAGGTCGCTGCCCTCCAGGTGAAGATGCCGTGGAAGTCCTGGGGGATGCGGCAGCCATGTAAATGAGCTTAAAAGCTGCCGCTCCCCAGGTGAAGGTGAGGAAAAATAAAATACTTTAAAAAACTGTGTGTTTGTTTTATTTTAGTATTTCTTTTGCAGGGGTACTATAGGTACCAACAGGCCCTTCATGCCCTACCTGCTGGTACTTGTGGTTCTCTAAGTACCAGTCTGCGGGGATGCATGCTGGGACCTGTAATACTACTGCAAAATACAATAGTTATAGTTTCATATGCACCACAATACACAATCAACCCGGCACCCATCGGCCAGGGGTGCCGGGGATAGCCCTGGGCTATCAGCCTGGGTCTGGGGTACCCTGGAGAGGGGGACCCAGCTCCCCAGGGATCCCTGGCCTGTGCTGACTAGCAGTCAGGGGTGATGCTTCGGCTGGGGGCCCTGGTGAAAGGGCTCCCCTGGCTGTGGCATCAGCCCCCTGCTAGAAAGGGTCCGGTGCTGGTTCTGGTAAATACAGGGGACTTTACGTAATTTTTTCCCCTGTATTTCCAGGACTGGCTCAGAGCCCAGTGCTGGTTGCGCTGAATATGGGGGACCCCTACATCATTTGTCTCCAATATTTTGGTAACCAGGACCGGTTCAGAAAAGCCTGGTGCTTGTCATGCCTAATATGGGGGACCCCTACGTCATTTGTCCCCTGTATTTAGCACAACCAGTACTGGCTCTCCAAAGCCTGATGCTGGTTGTCCTTTGGGGGGCATGGCCACATTATTTTTTTACACAGGGGTTTTTTTTTAAACACAGAAGCACAGACTGGTCTCACTGATCCTGTCTGCAATTCTCTATTTATACACAGATGCAGGTCTTTCAGATCCAAGCCTGCATCTGTCTGCTGCTACCTCCCCCGGGTCCTGCCGCCTGCCCCACCACCACAGCTCACGCCCCCAGGTCCCGGCCGCAGCTGGTGCCGCTTTATATTACACTTTCATTTTTTAAAACAATGCTGATCTAACTGATACGTCCACGCATCTGTGTCTTATTGACTTGATTTTCTCAGGTGCATGCCCAGCACCAGTGAGTCCCCCTGTCATGCGCTGATGCTTCTGTGCAAAGCTGCTACTCCCTCTGCACCCTTAAAACACCTCCTGTGTGCTGTATGCTCCTCCACCCATGTCAGTGTACCTATTTGCTGTCCTTCTGCCCTGCAGGTGGCCCGGTTTGCACCTCCAAACCCTAATAGTTAATACATTTTAAAAAACAATGAAATTCCATACACAAAAAACCTTACGGTTTCACATGTCCCATTATGGCTTCTTACACATGATCTGAAATTTCACAAAACCTACTGAATTTGTGCCATGCAAACTAAAAAATCAATGAAATTACGATCATTAAGGCTGACTTCTTAATGGACGTGTTCCTTTTGCAATACAGTTATGGTATACCATCAAACCCTGTGGTTAACTGCAGATTCAGCACTCTCACAGAAGGAGATTGCTGTCACTCACAAAATGGTGGAGCTGCTAATTCACAGAATTGTGTGCCCATTGGAATACACACATGCAGTCTATGCAACTGAGGTCTGAGCAGAAGATAGAGCTGCACAGATGGGCTAACAGTGGAGTGGATGGAGGAAGAGACAGAGCGGTGTGGATGGGGACATATAGGCATGGAAAGGGGGTGAAGATTAAGCAGCACTGATGGGAAAAAAACCAAAGTGATGCAGATGGGTGAAAAACAGTGGTACGGATGGGGGGTACAAAGTGGTGCAGATGCATGTAAAACAGAGGTGTGGATGCAGGAGACACAGAGTGGCATGGTTTGGGAAAACAGCTACGTGGATGGGGGTACAGAGTGGCATGGATGCAGGGAAGACAGAGCAGCGCAGATGGGTAAAAAAAACAGATTGGTACGAATGAGGAAATACAGACCTGCACAATTGCAGAACTCACATCAGTAGAGATTGGGGAAGACTGATAGGTGCGGATAGGTGGGAAGAAAGATTCCCACGTTTGGGGGGGGGGTAGAGTGGTGCAGATAGAGTAATAAAGAGTGGCACAGATGAGGGGAAGACAAAGTGGTGTGACTGGGGGGAAGGTGGTGGCGCAGATGCAAGGAAACAGAGTGGCACGAATGCAGTAAGACAGGACAGCGCAAATGGGGAAAGTGTCACAAACTCTCGGACGGATTGTGGATGCAGCCCATATTTAGGGGATTGGCTAGACCTATGCCTGAGGAGCGGAGTCTAATGTGTCGGCAGTATTCACCAGGGACCCTGGCAAGAAGGTTTGGACACACAGGTCGCGGCCCTCAGTTTAGGTTCCCCTATACAGATGCTGGTGAGTACTGGATGTCGTGCAGAAGAATAAACGTAGTCGACAGGCCGGGTCCAGACGAAACGGTACCAGGGAGCAGACGTAGACGGGTCACAGGGAGTAGCCGAGGTCAGAACCAGATATCAGGAGCAGTACAAGGGATCAGGTGAAATTGGAGTCACGAACAAGCCAAGGTCAAGATCAGGATAACAGGTGAGTACTTGGAACGCTGGATTATGGTATGGAGCCTATACTCTGGCACAGGAGTGTTTCCAGCAAATTCCTTTTAAAGACAGGGCTAGTATAGACGCCTCCGGTGACGTAATCACAAGTAGTGCACTGTGATATTGGTACATTTGGCAGCATTGCATCCCCCATAGAAACCATAGGATACTTAGTATTTGAGGTAAACCCCCGAAAACGTGTGTTTTGGGGATTTTACCTCAAATATTGAATAATAAATGGGCCCCATAATCTTTAACCGCTCACACCATATTGCAGCACAAGGATAGCTTTGATGAAGTAGTGACAGACAGGAGAGCACAGGAGAAATCAAGCAGAACTCCGGGAATAAAGTAGTATTCCCTTCTATTCCCCAGATGTTAGGGGGTTAATTAACTATTTATATTCCACGATAATTGGAATGAGACTTTTAATCCTGTCATAAATCCTGATGTTCAGCACTCATATCTTCACTAAATAAGCTAATGAAGGGAGAAAAAAAACAGAATTTGACACTGAATATGCACATCCTTCCAACTTCAATCCCAGAAGGCATCTTAACAGAGTAAAGTAGGTAATGATTACTCCATTCTGTAGGTCTAGTCATAGCAACACTATTTATGAATGTCAACCTTAGTATTGTAAATGCTATAGTCAGGGCCGGACTGGGACTAAAAATAGGCCCTGGCATTTTAAAGCACACAGGCCCACCTCGCGTCAGCACCTGGCTCCTCCCCTTACTAATCCTGACTCCTCCCACATCTTAGTCTATGCGTTTACACATATAATTAATATTAGAACATAAAAGTGTACATCATTCTCTGTATTAAAATACACACAAAAGAGCACATACTGCAGGGGATTCATACATGTGCCATATTTAAACATTTGGTATTTGGTTAGTTCTGTTAGGTAAAGCTGGTGCTACGTTGGTATATGTCACACACAATGTAAAGGAAAGGCATTTTCCAATTGACCAAGGCCTAGCCTAGCAGTTGTAAATGATTAGATGGTGTTCACTGTAGGAATTTTTTAGGGCAGGGGAGCTGAGCAGAGGAGGACACATCTGTGCCACCAAAGCAGAGCTGTTACTACACATTTTGATGCCCTGTAGACATAATGAGCTTTGGTTTCCCCCCGACACAAAAGAATATGGTAGTATGCGCACTGTAGGCGCGCGTTGAAAAAAACAGTGTGTTCGCCGAGAAGGGGCGTGAGCACACAATAGTACCCCCAATTCAAATTATTCCATACCATAGTGCCCCTTTGTCACATTACACTGCAGAGTAGTGCCCCTCATTCAAGTTACACACAGTAATGCCCCTTACACCCAGTGATCGCGCTAAATTTAAAAAAGTGTGGGCCCCAGGGACCCCCCACTTTAAAAAAAAATGGGGTCCTACCCCATACTGTCTGGGTCCTATGACAATTTATGCCCCACTGCGTGTAGCGCATAAAAAAATCACAGAACAGCAGAAGGGGTACAGACATGAGGAGAATAGGGGGCACTTAGTACACAGAAGAGCAGAAGGGGTACAGACATGGGGAGAGGGGAACAGGGGGCACAGAGGTGGGAGGGCAGAGTACATGTGAGAGAAGAAGGGGTACAGACATGGGGAGCAGGGAACAGGGGTCACAGAGGGCAGAGTCCATGGGAGAGCAGAAGGGGTACAGACATGGGGAGAAGGGAACAGGGGTCACAGAGGCGGGAGGGCATAGTATACAGGAGAGCAGAAGGGGTACAGATATGGGGAGAGGGGAACAGGGGGCACAGAGGTGGGAGGGCAGAGTACACGGGAGAGCAGAAGGGGTACAGACATGGGGAGAGGGGAACAGGGGGCACAAAGGTGGGAGGGCAGAGTACACGGGAGAGCAGGATATGTAGAGACATAGGGAGAGGGGAATAGGGGGCACAGAGGTGGGATGGCAGAGTACACGGGAGAGCAGAACATGTACAGATATGGGGAGAGGGGAACAGGGGGCATAGAGGTGGGAGGGCAGAGTACACGGGAGAGCAGAACATGTACAGATATGGGGAGAGGGGAACAGGGGGCACAGAGGTGGGAGGGCAGAGCACACGGGAGAGCAGAACATGTACAGATATGGGGAGAGGGGAACAGGGGGCACAGAGGTGGGAGGGCAGAGTACTCGGGAGAGCCGAAGGGGTACAGACACAGGGAGAGGGGAATAGGGGGCACAGAGGTGGGAGGGCAGAGCACACGGGAGAGCAGAACATGTACAGATATGGGGAGAGGGGAATAGGGGGCACAGGTGGGAGGAGAGAGCACACGGGAGAGCAGAACATGTACAGATATGGGGAGAGGGGAACAGGGGTCACAGAGGTGGGAGGGCAGAGTACACGGGAGAGCAGAAGGGGTACAGACATGGGGAGAGGGGAATAGGGGGCACAGAGGTGGGAGGGCAGAGCACACGGGAGAGCAGAACATGTACAGATATGGGGAGAGGGGAATAGGGGGCACAGAGGTGGGAGGGCAGAGTACACGGGAGATTAGAAGGGGTACAGACACAGGGAGAGGGGAATAGGGGGCACAGAGGTGGGAGGGCAGAGTACACGGGAGAGCAGAACATGTACAGGCATGGGGAGAGGGGAACAGGGGGCATAATGGAGCTGGAGAGAATGAGTATAGAAATAGGGGAAGGGTTAGGTTTAGGTACGAAGGGTGGAGGGTTAGGTCTAGGCACGAAGGGGGGGGTTAGGTTTAGGCACTAATGGGGAGGGTAAGTATGAAAAGCTCAGTTTTTAATAAACAAAAAAATTTGGTGAAAAGTGAGAAAAATATAGGAAACAATGGGGGTCATTCAGACCCACTCGCGAGCGGCAGTACGCTCGCAAGTGGGTCGATGGTCCCCACTGCGCATGCGCACGACGGAGGGAGCTCCGTCGTGCGCATGCGCGAGACCCGGCGAGTGAAGGACTTTCCATCGCTCCGGGTCTCGCACCAAAGGGGGCGTGCTGTCGATGTTGATTGACAGCACGCCCCCTTTGGTGGGCGTGCCTGCCAGACAGAGGCGTTCCCATGGGAACGCCTACCGTCTGAAGCCGGCCCCACTGACATCACTAGTGATGTCAGTGGGAGTGATTTTGGCTCTGATAGAGCCAAAATCACTCCTGGCCTTGCGGCTGGGAAACTCGACCGCAGGGTTTCCCTCGCAATTCTTGACCATCGCGACCATCTTTCTGCACGCTCGTATATGCTGTGGGTGGTGACCCACAGCTATACGAGCGTCCAGGAGGACGCTCCATATTAATGGAGGAGGGCCCTGATTCAGAGCGAGCGCTCTGGTCAGAGCGTCTGGCTCTGAATCAGGGCCAATATGTGTATATTAGGGGTGTGCACCGGCCACTTTTCGTGTTTTGTGTTTTGGATCTGGATCTTTCTTAGTGTTTTGGATCTGGATTGGTTTTGCCAAAACCACCCTTCCGTGTTTTGTATCTGGATCTTTCTTAGTGTTTTGGATCTGGATTGGTTTTGCCAAAACCACCCTTCCGTGTTTTGTGTTTTGGATCTGTATTTTTTTTTAAAAACAGCTAAAAATCACAGAATTTGTGTGTTTTTCTGCTCCTATGCTATTATTAACCTCAATAACCTTAATTTCCACTCATTTCCAGTCTATTCTGAACACCTCACACCTCACAATAGTGTTTTTATGTCCAAAAGGTTGCACCGAGGTAGCTGGATGACTATGCTAAGCGACAAGAGTGGGCGGCACAAACACGTGGCCCATCTAGGAGTGACACTGCAGTGGCAGACAGGATGGCAGTTTGAAAAACTAGGCCCCAAACAGTACATAATGCAAAGAAAAAAAAGAGGTGCAAGATGGTATTGTCCTTGGGCTCTCCCACCCACCCTTATGTTGTATAAACAGGACATGCACACTTTAACAAACCAATCATTTCAGCGCCAGGGTCTGCCACACGACTGTGGCTGAAATGATTGGTTCGTTTGGGCCCCCACAAAACAAGCTGGCAATTAAATTGTCCCTGCACAAACTGGCTCTACGGAGGCAAGATTTCGTCCTCATCCTCCTCATCCACCGATTCCTCACCCTCTTCAGTGTTGTGTACATCCTCATCCTCACAGAGTATTAATTCGTCCCCGCTGGAATCCACCACCACAGGTCCCTCTGTACGTTCTGGAGGCTGGTCTCCCTGGAAGAGTTGATAATTAATTTTTATGAACATCATCTTCTCCACATTTTGTGGAAGGAACCGCCTACGCCTTTCGCTGATAAGGTTCCCGGCTGCACTAAACACTCTTTCGGAGTACACACTGCAGGGGGGCAACTCAGGTAAAATAGAGCCAGTCTGTACAGGGGCCTCCAAATTGCCTCTTTTTCCTGCCAGTACAGGTACGGACTGTTTGACATGCCTACTTGGATGCTGTCACCGATGTAATCCTCCACCATTCTGTCAGTGGTGACAGTATCATATGCAGTGACAGTAGACATGTCAGAAATTGTTGGCACGTCCTTCAGTCTGGACCAGATGTCCAAATTGGCCCTTGACTTATGACACAGGCGCACGCTTGGCGCTGCTGCTGTGTTGATTCACGTGTGGCTACTGCGCATACATTTTACACACAAACACAGAAAAAAAAGAATTGTTTATTTTTTGTGGAGCGCACTTTGGGGGTTACACCAACAGACTTATGGGACACAGGCGCATGCTTGGCGCTGCTCCTTTGTTGATGCACGTACAGTGCACACAATTCACAAAGACAGAAAAAAAAGAATTTTTTATTTTTTGTGGAGCGCACTTTGGGGGTTACACCACCCTTTAACAGACAGACGCACGCTTGGCGCTGCTGCTTTGAGGATGCACGTACAGTGCACACAATTCACAAACACAGAAAATATTTTTTTATTTTGTTTGGAGTGCACTTTGAGGGTTACAGCACCCTTTAACGAACAAGCCAGCCGGCCCTTTACTTATGACACAGGCCCTTTATATAGAGCTCCCAGTAGTGGTGCAGTGATCCCAGTGGTAGTCTCCCCCCAATGCAGTGCCCCTAGTAGTAGTCACCTCCCCTTGTAGTGCCCCTAATAGTAGTCCCCTCCCCTTGTAGTGCCCCTAGTAGTAGTCCCCCCTTGTAGCCCTTGTGGTGCCCCTATTAGTAGTCCCCCCCTTGTAGTGCCCCCAGTAGTGGTCCCCCGATGCAGTGCCCCTATTAGTAGACCCCCCCTTGTAGTAGTAGTCCCCCTAGTAGTAATCCCCCCACAATAGTACCCCTAGTAGTTGTCCCCTCCCTTGTAATAGTAGTTCCCCTAGCAGTAATCCCCCCACAGTAGTACCACCCCTGATGCAGTGTCCCTAGTAGTAGTAGTAGTAATCCCCCCACAGTAGTGCCAGCCCCCCAGTAGACACACACATAATGAAAAAAAAAAAACAAAAAACACTTACCTGAAAGGCAGGGGAGGCAGCATGCAGGTCTTGCCCGGGATTTTGCCGAACTAGCTGCTCCCTGTTACTAGAGGTACAGCTGGTCCTCTAGCGTCTGGCAGCAGAACATGGCAAATGAAGACCTCTCAAATGTCAATGTGCTACGATGTCTCCTATGAGGTGGTGGCCATTTTGGGAGAGACAATTTCAATAGTACTGTTTCCATGTAGACGGACAGACCGGCCCACGCAGCCATCGGCCCTTCTGGCATTTGCCAGAAGTGCCCGATGGTCAGTCCGGCCCTGGCTATAGTAGAGTAGCAGTTTCCCATTTGTTGGCTTCTATTTTCTGATTCCATCCAGCTGCAGAAATTCTCCAGGGTGCTAAACTTCTATGTATTCATTTGGGACATTGGCATCCTTTAAATCAGATTAGTACTAGCAACATCTCAAACTCGAATTTGCAACAAAATATGTGCACCAACTTCTATTAGCCAGCTACAACCTTCTTCAGCAGATTGAAAATGGGTGGGATACATTAATAAAAAAACTGTTGTAAAACCTCAGAAAACTGAAGTTTCTGAGGTTTACCACAATACATATGGTTCCCCATCTATATTATCTGCTGTGGACTGCCGGCACTGCAAGGCCCACATGATTATATGGGGCTGTGATGTGCCTGTATGCAGCAAGCTCTGGACAGCAAAACATTCCGGAGCTTCTGCGCAGTAGACAACTCCATATAGATGGTGTTGCCTATAGAAGCCTATGAGCTTCTTTCTGCATTCGCCCCGCAGAAAGAGAGATCCTTCGGATTCCTCGTTCCGTCCTTCATTGCCTGCAACGGGGGCGCAAGCAATATCGTCCGGTTGGACGTGTAGCATGGCCGACCAAACGATACCACATTCGACCGTGGGAGCGAGCATATTGGCCATACACACTGAGCGATGTGGCCGATATGTCGTTCCGATTCGTCCGGTAATGACATATCGTGCGGACATCTACTCAGTGTCTACCCAGCTAAAACACCTGACAAACCAAGCCTGATCCCAATGAAGTCCTGAGTAAATAATTAGCTGATCTTACTAGAGAATTGCAGTACTGGAAGCAAGAGTAGAGGGAAAGTAAAAATATAGTAACTGGAGAACTAAAAGGAGATCCTTCAGAGACACCTGGAGATCTCCTCAAAGAACCAGAAGTCGACAGACCGGCCAGTGTGACTCACAATTGGAGAACTATATGTTGTAAATATAATAAGAGTGGAAACCTATTATCAGAGAGCTCCTTTAAACCTGGCGTTCCACCAGTCACGGACCAACCTTAGGAAGTCACCTTAACATTAGGTCCAAATCAGAGGAAGCAGTGGCCCCATTATGATGGGAAATGTCCTATATTTGAAGTTAAAATTAAAGAAGTTAAAATACCAGCTCTATTGGACAATGACTCGCAAGTTATCATCATTCAATCTACTTGTTTTCCCAATATTAAAATGAGAGCAAAATCTCCCCTCCATCCCCAATGTGGTTGCATTTTTTAGCCAGCAATGGTTTGTGCATACCTTGTAATGGATACTGAGAACCAGATATACAAATTGGAGAGGCTCTCCTGATCAGTCAAGGGTGCATAATCATCAGTGTTTGTGAAGAGAGTGTTCCATCTGTGACTCTAGGGATGAATGTGTGGAAAGTCATTCTGGGATCAAGTGGCTGATCCCAGCAATGGCACAGGGTGACGTGTCGGTGAGGATGTGTCCTCCGCGGGACACATCCATAGCCGGCGCTGGGACAGTGAGTTTGTCCTTAGCATTAAGGGCGATACAGAGGTGATGGGTATCTGGGGAAGGGGCCACCCTGCCCCTTCCACCGGCACCGGAGATACACACATTGCGGATACCTGAGGAAGGGACCACCCGGTACCTTCCAGCAGCGGAGTCTAGGTCACGGCAGGAGTCTGGCACTGGAGCTGTTTGTTGGCTTCCAGCGCCGGTTCAGCGGGCGGATAAGCTAGGCTCCAGCCATGAGCCAATCACGGCTCGTGGACTGGCAGCCAATAGAAGTTGGCCGTGGCAAGCCAATCAGGGCTCCCCGCATCATAGCTCCGCCAACCGGTGGCATCATATATTGGATGCTGCCGGGCGGGAGAGCTCAGTTAGTCGGCGGTGCGTAAGGAAGAAGGACCTGTACAGAAGAGCTCCAGTGGCCGCGGAGGGGGCCAGAAGACGGCGGGCTCAACTAAGAAGACGGCGTCTGAGCCTTGAGGACAGCGGCAGTCGGCGGGAGCTGGAGCATCAGCTGAGAACTGGAGAGGACTGCAGTGGAGGAATGCAAAATAGCTTAACAAAGCACCCCTCTGCAGCCTCTTCCAATGGCTCAGGTAGGTGGCTTTGGGCCACTACTACATCCCAAAACACTAAACCAATAATTAGGTGAAAACTACAGGATTAATGTAATGTTGCACATGGTGTACAGAAAAAACGTGTGTGGATGAGAGGGCAAAACTTTCAATAATTTGTTTCATCGAAAGAAGCTTTTTAGTCCATAAATTGACCAATGATCCAATAGAGGTAATGCCCTTGGCACACCACACAGTGAATGGAAAGAGAACTTGACCATATTAAAAATTCAGCAATGGCAGATAAAGGTTATGGCGAAAAAATGATGTGTGGCATGCCAAACTTTCCAAGTAGACACTAGAAAAGGATTATCAAGTATCTCTGTAGAGGTTTCCTGTTGATAAAGATGCAAGAAAATGGATAAATCTAAAGTAGACAGAAAGGATTGTTCTAACAATAGATTAACATACGTGCAACCAGTCACTAACATACTGAAATACACCAGCATATTTATATATACCCATAGGAGAAGTTATTGCTAGCATTAGTGGTTGGCTGCTGAAGTTTGCATAGAGTATTTCTAGGACTGTTAGAATACCATGATAAATCCCTACTCCACAGCTGCTCATCATGTGAAAAGAGTAGGATAGGTAACATTTGAAGTTGATAAACCATTTGGGGAATAAACCCATTTCAATAAGATTCACCCAGCGCTTCTTTTCCTTGATAGCCCGTTTCACAACCCTAGTTATATTCTGAGGATAAATTCCATAAATATTTCTAGGGAGCTAAATCCCAAGATATGTAAAGAAACTAGTAACTCATGATAGCTGGAAATCCCTGCCCCATCTGGGTTTAAAATAACTTCCCAAAAACATAGCCATAGATTTTTCTGTATTAACAGTGAACCCAGAAAGCAACCCATATTCCACAATTTTATCCAACACAGGCTGAAGCATAAAATGGGTTTAGAGAGAAGAAGGAAAAGATCATTGGCAAAAGCCAGCAACTTCATCTTAGTATCACTGTAATGAACCGAAGGCCCCCCAGCTCATTACTAATCCTGCAGATCAGCTTGTCCCAGAATAGTAACTCAGACTGTACTTTACAGCCTGTTTTTCTGCTTCTGAGTTCATAAGTGCAGGGAGAATAGAGCTGCATGACCAATGAATGTCCTGACAGCCTCTTAAAGTAATGACTGTGGGATACGGTGTGGCCAATGTAATAACCTACAGTATGTAATCATAATGTAATGCTTGTATTAGATATTGTGTTATGGTCTTATTGGGCAGTGCCCTTGCTTCCTCTTACTGTGAATATGTGGATTTAAGGATGCAGGTGGAGAGAATATTCTCCACCGCTTGTTATCACTACTCTTATATTTTCCTTCCTCCTCTGGGAAGTCATGCCTGCCAGCACACAGGCTGGCAGGACATGGCCACAGCATCTGGCCGAATGCTGCTCAGAACAGGACTCATTTACATGCTGGAAATCAGAATCCAGCCAATCCATGCACCTGACTGTAGGCATAAAAAAGCCAAAGATAGTCACTGATTCAAGTTCGTTATTGAATTCTTTGTTCTGTCTGGCCTTTGTGACAGGACAGATGTGGAGCTGATTGAGGTGTCTCCGGCCCTACCATACTCACTGGCAGTGCTTCCTTCCAGCCTGCCATTAGTGGACCTTGCTCTACAGAGAAGGTCCAGCAAAAGATACGCAGTCAAAGCGTATGCTCCATCTAGATTGGTAGAGGACACATCAGGAAGTTAATGGCCCCAGTGGATGGAATTTCGGAGAAGTCGCTTTCTGAGAAGTGTTAAGTCGCCCAATGGCATATCTCTCAGTTGGACCCTACTCGGATGCCTCCCACACAGAAATACTTTCCCCAGTCCAGGCGGGTAAGCGTGACTTCGTAACAGATTTTAAATCTATTACTGAAGATATCACTATTTAGATGGCGCACCGCTCTCTAAGTGTGGCTAATACTACTGGTATTTCTATATATTGTGTATAGATAGTAGTTACTATTTTTACCTATGCTATTATTTCTTTCCTGTGCGAACCAAGGGACTCATAAAGGAACTAGGCTATAACCACTGCCTTCCTCAAGACAACAATGGGGAATAAGCAAGATAAATGCACACATAGACCTGATATCCTCACAATCACTAATTCAAATACCCTAAAAGGTAGGCCATGTGGTTAAAATACATATAAGCGGGCCCAATGTCAGGTTAAAAAGCAAATGAGAAAAAGCACAGGCTTGACAGTTCCACACAGACATGGTGAACTCAGGGCTAAAAACAATGTTGACAGAGAGAGAGAGAGTGGTTACAGGAGATGAATACATGTATTGGATAAAATGCAAAAACTACCTCCCAAAGGCTCTAATCTCAAAAAGGCATTTTAAATGCGACCATGAAACCTTGTCACATACTTTCTCAGCTAAGAAGCAAGTCAGGAATATGTTTCTGGTGCATCAATGCATTAACCACCCGAATACCCTTAAATGAATGTCTGCCAAGAGTGAATCCCAACTGGTGAATGTAAGCCATTCCAGACAAGGACATGTTTGGTAAGGGCAAACTTTTCTAACACTGGTTTATTCACTAAATAAAAATCAACTCCTATTATGAGAGTTGGGGCATCCTGCTGAAGCAGCAGACTAGAAAGTGCCTTAAAGAAATGAGTGTTGGGGCCATTAGGATCATAGACTTTTAAAAATGTATACTTTTCCCCCCTAACCTTAATATGTAGCAGAAGAAACCACACCACCCTATCTACAATGGAGTCCTCAATGGCATAACATAACCTCTTATAGAACAATATAGTGACACCTCTTTTCGTGGTTAAATAAAGGAGCAGATAAAAAAAAAACAGAATGTCATGCCCTTGGAGACATTCAAGTGCATCTTCTGGAGGAAGACAATGTCGAGGGATAAGGTGTTCAGATGGGTTACCACTGGTTTTCATTTAACATGGCTATTAAGCCCATCCACATTCCAGTAGATAACACGGAGGTCAGACTGTGCACCACCAGACCCCTAACCAGTTACGTTGGGCGGAGCCATAAAACTACTTTAGGGGAATCCAGAAAAGCAGAGATCTGTAAAGGAAAAACACCCCCTTGTCCCAGCAAGCAGGAGAAGTGAAAAAAACAACAAGCCCTAACATGACAGCATCTGTGTGTTGGACACAAGGCAAAAACAAAAATCAAATACAGTAAAGAAAGCAAATAAAAATGAGAAACACATGTCAAGATGCTTATAAAATAAACTGTCACAAAAAAAAATTACTTTTACACACCATATTTTCTAAATGAACATCCAGAACAAATATTAGGTGCATGCAACACTGAAGCAGGAGCCAGCTGATCAACACATAACAAATTATCAACATAACACAATTGCCTGAACTAAGAATGGTTTGGTGACCTAATCGAAAGATCATCAGGGAGATTCTTACGACTAAAGAAATCCTGTGCAGTAGTAAGGTCGTCAAAAATAAATGATCCCTACCTTGAAAAGAAATGCAAAGTTTTGCTGGGTAGTGGAGGACAAATCGCACATGGTTATGTTATCAAAGAGACTCTTACAAATTAAGTAAAGTCTCTATGTTTTTGGAGACAACAGTTGTAAAATCAGTAAGCCTTTGGACTGTGAGGGAACCCACCCTTGTACACATGTTTTCCTATCTCAAAAGTTAAAGAGCTATGACCGGTCTCGACCTCCTCACTCCATCCTTTCATCAGGGCCCAACCTATGGGCTCTCTCAATAATGAATTGGGTTACAATATTTTGTAGGGACAGGGTCGCAGAGAGTTCCTTTTGAAAGGAAAGGTCTGCAATTTTAATAGATTCAAGAATACCAACAAACCATAAATTATTGCACCTATTATGATTCTCTAGATCATCTAGTTTATCAGTAAGGGAAACAGCGAGCTGTTCCGGAGAAGAAACTGTATTTTGTAGAGAGGCATTGGCATTTACCTAGAGGGAGGTAATTTGTTTAGTTTCAGAATCCAGCTGCATCATAACCGTGGTGATAGCAACTTAAATACCATCTAACTTCAGCTCGATTTGAGGCATCATCATGAGAGAAGTCATTGTAGCATTCTCCTCGGCCGTTGAGAGGGTCCCAGAGGCCAGAACAATAGAATAGCACAGAGAAAAGGAAGGGGTCACAGGAATGAGTTATCAGTTTGCAGAGATTGGGATTTAGCAGCAGCACACTTAGGTTTACCACGTCTCACCCAGATGTTTTGCCCATATATTTCTCCATGACCAAACAGCAATGATAGAAAGGCCACACAAGTATGACAGATTTTAACCAATAACCATAAACAGAGAAGTATATGAGCACATAAACAATTAGAAAAAATGCTAATTACTGTAGTAATATGCTATACTTCAACTCAAACTGTCTTAAGCAATGCATGTAGAGAACCTGCTATGGAAAGATTACCAATAAATGAGCTTTAGATAATAGTGAAGGACTAGTATCATCATCATGACTGGTTGCAGCAGCTACAGTGCTAGTATTTGCTTGCTTCTGCTGTTCTCCTCTCGGTTGGTTGTCGTGATCCATATTGATGAAAACACTCAAGTTGTACAAAATCTACTTACTAGTATTATGTATTTACTAATCACCACTCACTGTGGAGTCACAGTACTTGTGTGTTATGGACACACAGAGGGCTAAGGCTCAAGGAGTCACAGTGCTTGTATATACAGAGGTCTAGGCCCAAGGAGTCACAGTGCTTGTATACACAGAAGGCTACGGCCCAAGGAGTCACACTGCTTGTATACACAGAGAGGTATGGCCAAAGGAATAACTAAAAGGAAAAGAGGGAGGGGGATATCATCGCACAGACAAAAATGAAAAAAATATATAACATGTATATAAATATATATACATGAATAACCATGATTCCTATAGTAATGTGACTGATCCTTAAAAGGAATGCACTAAGGTGGTGGTGGTGCTCACTAGAGTTGATATGATTGGTAAAGAGAGGGGAAAGAGAAAAAACTCTGTGTGGTGAGCACTCTTTCAAGATAAATATAAATGTTAAGACATAACTTTTAATAAATCAATTAATAACAATCAAGTACCATTGGTACATAACAAAACCGGATACACATCAATGAAAAAAGAACATAAATCTAATTAGCCAATATGTGACAAAACAAAGACAAATACAGACAAAAAACATTAAAGTATGATAATGTAAGTACCGATATAATGTGGTACATAAATCTATATATCACTAACTGCAGCTTTATCCAAAATAAAGTTGTACTATATGAATACAAGGCGAAATATAGAAGAAAATGTATATCATATCAAATCACCCAATTGGTGTAATGAGTAAAAAATTAGTTGGTATCATAAATACAGACATACATGTGAGAAGAAATATCAGAAAAGTCAGGAAAAAAGATTTAGTGTAGGCGGCTCCGCTGTCTCTCACCTGGCCTGAGGCCATCTATGGGAAAACTGCTAAGCCTTCTACACATGATAATCCTTAGAAACAACAGAGTAATTGATACATTGCTCAGATATGTATTCTCACCCCTGAGCGTCTTGCTGACGTATAGGACGCACGAGGGAAGACCAATTTTCTGAGTTAGTTTTCAATTAATCAGAAAAATATAGTTGTGATAAATTACATGTGGTTTAAAGTGTAAGGATAGTAAGGGAAAAGGACCGTTACTACCAGTTCTACCACTACTCACTTGTTTTGATAACCATAGGTAAGAAGTGTGACATGGAAGGACGGTAAACCCTTTTGAAAGAAAGAAATGAGTGATATGTTGCTCAGATGATCCTTTCTGCTTTCAAGTGTCATACCAAAGCATAGGACACCTGATGAGAGAAGTACTGATCTGAGATTATAACTAATCAATATGGAAAAGATACACTTTATAAAGATATAGTTAGTTATAACACCTAAATTATATATTTTCAGAATATCAATAATTTGGTGTATTAAACAGTGCAGTATGTGCCAAGGAACAAAGAAAAATGGCAATGTTATATTTTGAATAGGATACAGCTAGTTTATGCTGTCATTATGCCAAATTTAAAATGAGATACAGCTAGTTTATGCTATCAACTCACCTGTTACTGACTAGGAATACACATTAATGAGTCTGATGGAAAAGCATATAGTCTAACAGTTTACACATATATTCAACAATGTGGATGCATTTTTCAAGTACAAATCAACAATATACATCGATTAAAGCTCATGGTTGGATAATAGATATTTGTCACGATGTGGTTCCTGATTGCTACAGCATATGTATAGACCACAAAGTCAACTGTATACATATGTGTAAGCTGATCAAAAAATATACTGAAAATGGCAAAATCATGTATTTAAACAAATTACAGTTAATCTATGCTGTTATTATGCCATAACTAGAATAAGATGCAGCTAGTCTATGCTGTATGATCACCTGTAACTGGCTAGAAAGAAATTAATGAGTCTTAGTAGAAGAGCATATAATAAGCTATATTGTACCTATATTTATCAGGGGGGGTGCCCTTTATAGGCACAAGCCAGATATAAACATCGGTGAAAAGCTCACAACTGGATAGTGCTGATAATAATAAGCATTAATCACAATGTAATCCCTGATTGCTGCAGCATATGTATAGACCGCAAAGTCAACTATACACATGTATGCACGCTAATCCGGAAATGGTAAAGATATGGTACAAGACCCATTCTTATAGTATAAACATTGCCCATAAAATGATAAAGTGGGTGTCAGTAACAGAGAGGTGAAGATACCAACTAATAGCTGGGGTGTCTCATGCTGCGCAGCCACGAGCACCCGTCCTGCCGACGCGCGTTTCACCTGAAAGGGCTTGTTCATGGAGGGAACAGCTGCAGAGGCACGTCCTGTGATGCCCCAGGTAAAGTACTGTAGTGGACCAATCATCTGGCTCCATGTCACAAACAACAGGTTGGTAAGCCTATCCGTGACCCAGCGTTATTGGAACCAATGAAAAAGGAGGTGTGTGAGAATCCTCCTATCACCTCATACTATGGTGAGATGGACATATAGGCTGTCCAATACACGTTCTCATGGCAGTATCTTATATTAGAATGAGCTAAGTTGTCTCGTCAGACTGAGTACACGGCGCGTGGTTAGTAAATCGCTCATCACAAACGCGTTACCATGGTAACCCACCATGGGATGAGCTTAAAAGTGAAAAATTAAAATAAATAAAATAAAATAAAAAATGATAAATAAATAAAGGAGCCCAAAGAAATGGAAAATCAACAGGAATTCCTGCCATCCTAAGTTTTAGCTAGGCAGGTAAGAGTTGTCATTAGAAAGCACTCTGCAAAGGTTTGGTCGAGTGTAATGAGAAAGGGGAACCTAGTATGTATCAAAACTTATGCTCCAGAATTTAGAGACAATGCAGATGATACCATATGAATCATCAGTAAAAATAACAATAATAAAATAAAATATCTGCTACATGTCATATTGATGTGAGACACATGTATAGAGATATACAACCATAAGAATTACTCTATAATGGCATAACTCTTAATTGGTGTCAAAAGTAAGGTGCATACATTACGGTGATATAATATCTAAAGTCCCTGTTATCCTAGTGTAATACTCGTATCATATTAGTCCTAGGATAGAGGTTGAACCCGTATAATACCAATAGAATATAATAAGTGGCTGAGGACCCATGTGAGTGAGTGAAGTGAAATAGCCAAAATTGGGTGAAAGAAGAAGAAGATAAAAAGGAAGAAGAAGAAGGAAAAAGGAGGAAGAAAAAAGAAGGAAAAACACAGTGCTAAGTAATAAATAAACATGTAAGATAACCAATATGGTTAATAATGTGAAATAGTGAAAATATGTGTAAGATAGGTGATATATGTGAGACACTAATAAATACAGGGGAGAAGGGGGGGAGGGGGGAGAAGGAGGGGGGGAGGAAAGGAGGGAGGGGAGTGTTAGTAAAAATAGACAGAAATGAATATCTGAATGCTAAAAAGGGTGTGCAAAAATCAGTGTGTATTAACAAAAAAAAAATAAAAAAAAATTATTATATGTACATGTACTGTACGTAGATGAAAAACAATGGACTATAAATAAATGGTGAAATTACTACTGTAGTGCGTGGGTTATTGAAGAATATTATAAATTTATCCAGTCACCAACTAAAGTATTGCCAAATTGAAACCTTTTAATATAGATTAAATTTATATGAAGGGACTGTAGCTATTCTGTTCATTGAGTCCCTGAGGTGCTAAGGTACCCAGTCGAAAGATCCATTCTGTTTCTTCTCTGAGTAATGTCATATTCTGATCTCCTCCTCTGATGCCCATCCTAGCTTTATCTAAACAGAAAACTTTAAGAAATCTAGGATCACTATTGTGTCTTAGCAGGAAATGTCTTGCCACAGACGAAATTTTCTTCATTTTTTTGATGTCTGATGCGGCATTTCTGATGTTACTAGTATGTTCAAAAATCCAGGATTTAAGGGCCCGTGTAGTCATACCTACATATTTGTAATTACATTCACATTGTAAACAATATACAACACCAGTTGTGTTGCAATTGAAGAAGTCTTGAACTGGAATAGTTTTTCCATGTTTATCTTGCACACTATCGACTTTGATGATAAAGCTGCAAGCTCTGCAGCTTCCACAGGGGAAAGTCCCTTTAACCTTCGGTATCTTTTTCGGACAATGTTCATAATGACTGTGGGTGAGAAGGTCTCCTAAATTTCTAGCTCTCCTCCAGCTCATAGAGACCTCATCCTTTAGTGAGGTCCTCAAATCTGGGTCCAAGAGAAGGACTGGCCAATGTTGTTATATAATCCTTCGCAATTCCTGCCACTCTCTACAAAAATCTCCAACAAAGTGAATCTCATCCTTGTTCTCCTTCGATTTAGGCTTAGGGAACAATAAGGTATCCCTATCAGTTCTGGACACTTGGAATCTCGCTTTCTTAATGGAGCGATGACTGTAGCCTCTAGCTCTAAGCCTGGAGGTGAGATCAGCACATTGTTCCTTAAAGTCCACCTCGTTTGAGCAATTTCATCTGAGACATAAGAATTCACCCTTGGGAAGATTAGACTTAGTTGGGGGAAAGTGGCAGCTTGTTTCATATAACAGGCTATTAGTTGCTGTCACCTTCCTGTGTAGGTTAGTGGTAATCTTACCATTCACTCCTTTACTGATTTTAAGGTCCAAGAAGGGAATACAGGTATGACTAATCTCCCAAGTGAATCTCAGGTTTAGTTCGTTATGATTCAGGAGGCCAATAAACTCCAGAAAGTCATGTTCACTTCCTCCCCAGATGACAAACACATCATCAATATAGCGTAGCCATTGTATGATGTACTGTGTGTATTTTTCATATGATTCGGAGAAGACCACTTCCCTCTCCCACCAGCCCAGAAACAAATTAGCATAAGTGGGGGCACAGGTAGAGCCCATAGCCGTGCCCCTAATTTGCCAATAAAACCTGTCCTGGAAGGTGAAGAAATTTTTGTGAAGAATGAAGTGTAATAAGTCAATCAGAAAATTATTGAAATCACTCACACTTTTCATCTCCAAAAAGTATCTCACTGCCTTCAGCCCATCCTGATGTCTGATGGAGGTGTATAATGACTCTACATCAATGGAAATTAGTAGATGATGTTCTTCCAACCTGACATCATGTATCTTCTGTAAGATGTCTCTTGTGTCCTTTAGATAAGATGGAAGAGTAAACACGTGCTCTCTCAGGTGTAGATCCACAAATTTACTACTTTGTTCCGTAAGGCCCCCTATTCCGGAGACTATTGGTCTACCTGGTGGATTCTGGGTGTTCTTATGTATTTTGGGGAGTGCATAAAATGTTGGAACTTTAGGGTGTTTGACTTGTAGAAATTCAAATTCCTTCTTAGTGATTATGCCTTGTTGATTAGCTTCTTCAATCATTTTGTTGTATTGTGAATGAAATTTCTCTAGTGGGTTGAACATAAGTAACAGGAAGTGTCTTGTAACTGCCTTAACACTTCCTTTACATACATTTCTTTGGGCCAAAGGACTATATTGCCCCCTTTGTCCGAGGGCTTGATGATAATATGATTCCACTCTTGCATCTCTTTCAGAGCTTGTCTTTCTAATTTGGTCAAATTATGAGTGGAAGTCTGGGTGTTTGACCTCATATCCAGTAGTTTGTCCATATATTTGGAGACCAATTCCATAAATACTTGTACCTGGATGCAAATATTTGCTGGGGGAAAGAAAGTAGATTTCTTCTGACAAGTAGGTCTGGTTTCTCTGATAACGGGTGTCATTAAGGAAGAAGATTCCTCTGTTAATTCTTGAAGTATGTCAAGTGCCAAAATTTCTTCTTCAGTATTAAAGTTGATATAATCCTGTGCTAAGTTGGTCTGTGGCAAATCAATGTTAGTCTGCGAGACTGTATATTTGAGGAATTCCAAATTTCGATCCCGCTGGGCAAAGAATTTTTTAAGTAAAAGTTTCCTCCCGAACAGATTTAAATCCTTCTCCCATAAAAATCGGTTGAAACTAGTGGAGGGTGAGAATGTCAAACCTTTCTTGAGGAGAGAGATCTGTTCCATTGACAGAATTTGATCAGAAAGATTAATGATCTTAAGTTCATCACTTGATGGGAAATCTATTGCCTCCTTCTGTTTATCCTGGTGGATTATCTTGGAGGTAACGGTGGGTCCCAATCCCGTGTCCCTCTTCCTCTTCTGCCTCCCCCTCCTTGTTGGCCTCCTGTTCGATACCTTCCTCTCAAATCTTTTGCACTGTCCAAAAAAGGAAACTGAGAATTGGGGGAGGGGGGTCTTGAATCTTTTTGTATTTCTAAGTTGTCCTCCGTACCCGAGGACTCCACCTCTGATGATGAATAATAGTATTTATCCCGTCTATTATACACAATTTTGTTGGGTTGGTTCCATTTAAAAATTCTACCTACAGAGAAATCTTTCTTATCCCGGGCAAATTTATTGCGTTTACGTTCAATGAGAATTTTCTCAAAATTTTCAAGTTCTTTTTTGTTTTGTCAAAGCACACCTGAAATTGTTGATCTTGTTCCCACTGGGAGAGTTTTTTCCCAAAATTTTCTATATTCTTATCACATTCCTCTAATATTAAGAGGTTGTGTTTGATAAGAACCGTTATAAGGTCCTGTGAACACTTGAGGAGACATGACTCCCATTCTTTTTGTAAATTGGTAGTGGCCAGGTTAAAGGAAGGAAAGACTTTCGGTCTTAACCCTCTTGGTGAAATTTTATGTTTTTGGTAGTTTTCTAGTGTAGTGAGGTCCCAATTAACACGTAACTGTTTGTGTAGTTGATATTTCAATTGGGAAAAGTCTTCCTCCCAGTTGGAATTTGGAATGTCATCCGCGCCGGAAGATGAAAATATACTATCCAGGTCTTCTGGAGTCCTTTGTTTGATGGTCAACTCCTCCTTCAGGTTAAAGTTAGCCATGATGTGCCAGTTGTTGTTATGATCTTAATTTGGAGAAGAAAGACTCTTTCTCCTCTCCAAGATAAGAAGAGAAAATACGTATAGAGGAATAAATGGTCGTGCTGATGATGTAAGCAGCTGAGTATGAACTCAGAGAAACATTGAATAACTAAAAGGAAAAGAGGGAGGGGGATATCATCGCACAGACAAAAATGAAAAAAATATATAACATGTATATAAATATATATACATGAATAACCACGATTCCTATAGTAATGTGACTGATCCTTAAAAGGAATGCACTAAGGTGGTGGTGGTGCTCACTAGAGTTGATATGATTGGTAAAGAGAGGGGAAAGAGAAAAAACTCTGTGTAGTGAGCACTCTTTCAAGATAAATATAAATGTTAAGACATAACTTTTAATAAATCAATTAATAACAATCAAGTACCATTGGTACATAACAAAACCGGATACACATCAATGAAAAAAGAAGAACATAAATCTAATTAGCCAATATGTGACAAAACAAAGACAAATACAGACAAAAAACATTAAAGTATGATAATGTAAGTACCGATATAATGTGGTACATAAATCTATATATCACTAAACTGGCCAAAGGAGTCACAATACTTGTATACACAGTATACACAAAGGGCTACGGCACATTGAGTCATGGTACTTGTTTATACAGAGGGCTATGGCCCAAGGAGTCACAGTGCTCGTATACACAGATGGCTAAGACCCAAGGAGTCACAGTGCTTGTATACACAGAGGGCTAAGGCCCAAGGCGTCATGGTGCTTGTATACACAGAGGGCTATGGCCCAAGGAGTCACAGTGCTTGTATACACAGATGGCTAAGGCCCAAGGAGTCAAAGTGCTTGTATAAACAGAGGGCTAAGGCCCAAGGAGTCATGGTTCTTGTATACACAGAGGGATACAGCCAAAGGAGTCACAGTGCTTGTATACACAGTGGGCTAAGGCCCAAGGTGTCACAGTGCTTGTATACACAGAGTGCTATGGCTAATTTTTTAAAACCTCTATGCCCTTGACTATCAGCTTTAAATGATAGTGAAGGACTAGTATCGTTATCATGACTGGTTGCAGCAGCTACAGTGCTAGCATTTGCTTGCTGCTTCTGCTCTCCTCTCGGTTGGTTGTCGTGATCCATATTGATGAATACACAGAAGTTGTACAAAAACTACTTACTAGTATTATGTATTTACCAATCACCACTCACTGTGGAGTCACAGTACTTGTGTGTTATGGACACACAGAGGGCTAAGGCCCAAGGAGTCACAGTGCTTGTATATACAGAGGGCTAGGCCCAAGGAGTCACAGTCATTGTATACACAGAGGGCTACAGCTCAAGGAGTCACAGTGCTTGTATACACAGAGGGCTAAGGCCCAAGGAGTCACAGTGCTTGTATACACAGAAGGCTATGGCCCAAGGAGCCTTTCACTGCTCCTCCTCGTGTGCGCAGGCTGCGTAGAAGGGGGGGTTGTAAGTGATGCATTAAGGTGGGTAGACAGCACACTACTCGTGGTTGATACCGATGATGCATCCATACTGGGATTTTGGCCTAATAAATGTCTTTGCAGGGACACAAGGGCATAAGTCTGGGCCCAAATGGCTTCAGTTTGTGCCCTAACTGCTTGAGTTAAGCCGAACAGACGGCAGTCCAGATTATTGGCCATTCTTATACGGGTGCCTCCTGCTACTCTGCGTTAGTGGCCCATACTATTTAGCTGCAGGCCCATACTCTGAAGGTGATGCTGCACTCTGGGTTTGGGTATCCATAAAAGACACTTAATTATGTCTGAAAGTGAAGTGTCCAGAGAAAGGATCAACTCCTCAGCAGAAGGGGCACGTGGGGCTGTAGGGGCATCTGCTGGTGTGATATGCTGAGATGTGTGCTGGGTTCACAAAAAAACTTGCCATTGGCCTCAGCCAATGTGCAGCAAGTGATTCCTTTGTGGGGCACTCTTTTATAATAAATGAATTGATATAATTTATATCAGAAAATATACATAATTACAGTATAACCTTTAATTGGTTTCCTCTTTAAAGAGATTGAGGATTATTTTGACTCTAACAGGGGTATTCAATATGGGTGCGATAACATCGTTTTTGAGTTAATATCGCACTTTTGACGTCATTATCGCAGGTTTGACTTTTACACCGTATTCAATTTCAAAGACTTATCGCAGTTTTGACAAGTCTTTGATAAAAAACGGGGATAAGTTTTCACCATTGAATAGGTGTCGGAAAAAAGTGCAGAATTGGGGTTTAGGGGTGCAGGCTTAAAAAAAATAGCCTGCACCCCTGGGAATGACATTTAAAAAAGAACTGTGTTAAAAAAAAGTTTAAAAAAAAAAAGGGACACCCCAAAAAATTAATGTAAAAATTGGGGTGAAAAAAAAAAATGGGAAAAAATTGTTAAACAATAGGGAAATAGGTTCAGGGCTATTCTGCAAGTATGCGGCAGATGTTTTCTAGAATAGAATTATAGCGGCAGGTGCACAAATGCAGAATTTTAAAAAAATTACTTTAGGGACACTAAAATATGCTAGTACCCATTTTCATGTACCCCAAATTTGATGGGACCACTTAAAAAAATGAAAAAAATAACCTAAGTGCTCTTCTGCATCACTTCTTCAATGTCGGGAAAAAAAACACCTGCTGCGGCTATTTAAATCCCCGACTTTCAATTTAAAGCTAAAACGGGGGTACCCATAGTGTTGCCCCATGTTTTTACAACTTTAGGGGGGTCTTACAATTATTTTAAGGAAAAATTCGTAACTTTACGCAAATCCAACTTCGGAGTTTCCCGTTTTCGTTAATTTTATATTGAATACGGGGATGAGTGTGAAAATATGACAGTCACCCATCAATAAACACCCATAAATACCATATAGTTGATATCAGAAAATAAACATAATTAAAATATAACTTTTAATCGGATCCTTCTATAAAATAAATTGGGAATTATAAATTATTATGACTGATTATGAAAATATGATAGTCACCCATCAATAAGTCACCCATCAAAATATGATAGAGTCACCCATCAAAATATGATAGAGTCACACATAAATATCATATCCATCAATAAGCAAACATAAATATATTAGACATTCTGTAATGGTGTATGAATTAATTACCTTGTGGTGATCATATTTAATCATTAACAATATATCCCCTAATGGGTAAAATAGGCAGGTTTAGCAGTTAGTATATTCACTCCCTTTCTTCATTAATTCATTTATGTAGTAGCACTATATGCAACCAACATAAACTTAAATTAGAATTTAAACACTATAATGCTTCTAAAAATTATTTTGATAAATGTTGCAGGTATAGTATATACATACAGGGCAGATATATTCTTGATATACTTTTGTTATATGAGAGATAGTTTGTTTTATCTCTGTCTTTCTCTCAACCATAAATGCCAGCAATTCAGTATCATGTATTAGAAACAAATAATAGACAATAAATAATAAATAAATGACACATCTAGTCATGTATACAATGTTGCAGCCTCTGTCTCCTGTGATTATTACCGTAATTATACTTCATGGAAAAACAATCGGGGAAAAATACATGAGCACTGCTATTCATAAATGAGCTGGCAGCAAGAACCAAAGAGGTTCAAAAGGGACAAATAATGGTTAGGTACGGTGTTCCTTCTGCTTTCCCAGGTCTTCAAATTGAGCGGACCTGGGATGAGAGAGGAACACACGGCAGCACCGTTGGAAACAAAAGGGAGTCGTGGGGGACAGTGTGCCTGTGTATGGGGTTAGGCGGGCCCTGTTACTTAAAGTATTGCAGGAGCCGGATGCGCCATCGGGGTAAGTCGCGACCCACCTGAAAGAGAAATACCTGACTTGAAGAGCAGGGTGGTCTTAAAAGCAGTGTGGGCCCTGGGCAAAGCAATGCCACCCATTCACGGGAATAAAATGTATATGGTCAAAAAAATTAAACCTTCCTGCATGCCCGTCAGACCTCCCACACATGCAGAGAGACTCTGTTTGACTGGTCTGAAGCCAGCAGATGAAGTGAAATTGGGACGGAGGTGAGTACTCGTCACGGGGGGGGATGGGGTGGGGGAGGTTAGATCAGAGTACAGTGCACCGGCATCCGGCTTAAAAAAATATCACAAATTTACCAACTGGCCGCAGCTGCAGGGTGGTGGGTTGGTGGGCCCCTACAAGCATTGGGCCCTTGGGCAACTGTCCAACAAGCCCAATGGAAGAGATGGCCCTGTTGAAGAGAATCCATCTCAGAGGAGCTTGCTGCCTGCCGCAAACACTCTCCCCCTGCAGTGGGGAAGTGTCAGAGAGACAGTACGTACGTTTCACCACAGTCAGGCTTGTTCACCTGTCAGCCTGGTGAAGGGGCACGTGGGGCTGTAGGGGCATCTGCTGGTGTGATATGCCGAGATGTGTGCTGGGTTACCAGAGGTGTGCTTTCTTCCTCAGGCTGCACAGGATCAACTGGCTCCAGGATGACCTCCTGCAGTTCAGGTGTGTCCTCATCTGACACTTTGGCTCAGCAAAACATGACATGATGGGCCTGAATTTACCAAAAAAATGGTAAGTAACTAGACTTTACATATTGTTTAAAGACTGAGCACAAACATTTAGTTGGGTATTTATCAAAGCTGGGAGAGAGATAATATTTTAAAAAATAAATTACCAACCAAACATCTCCTATCATTTTTTAAACACAGCCTGTAAAATGTACATCTAATGCTGATTGGTTAGTACTTTATCTCTTGCATTTTTATCCCAGCTTGGATAAATACCCCACTAATGAGCTGCTAACACTCCTTCTATTCTTAACCATGATTATGCTCAGCTGGTTGCACTCCAGACTACCGCAGGGAGGCTCCATTTCCGGGGCACCTGCTGAGATTTTGTTACCAGCAGGCGCCGGGCTCCCCCCTGCAGTGTCAGTGGCAGACGGAGGCTGGAGCTCACCACTGAGCTCCGGCTTCCGGCTCCCGCAGTGCACTATGGGAAAGACGTCATAAGGGACACTACCACTACTGGGGGCACTGCATAAGAGGCAATACCACAACTGTGGGCTCTGCATAAGGGGCACTACCACTGTGGGCACTGCATAAAGGGTACTACCACTACTGGAGGCACTGCATAAGAGTCACCACTACAGTGGGCATTGCATAAGGGGCACCACTACAGTGGGCATTATGGGTAAGGGGCACTACTGCTGTGGGCATTGTATAAGGGGCACTACTACTGTGGGCATTGTGTATAAGGGACACAAATGTGGGCATTGTGTAAAAGGGGCACTGCTGTGTGTATACATGAATAAGGGACACTACTATGTGGTGTAATGTGAATCAAGATTGTGCTACTGTGTGACGTAATTTGAATTAGAAATACTATTGTGTGACCATGCCCCTTTCCTTTTCAGACCACGACCAACTTCTCTAGGACCACTTTAAGCACTGGTCAGGACTCATGTGGTTGTACCTAACATGCTGGTAGGGACTATTTAAGGGAAGTGTGGTTAAGTAAGCCACTTAAAGTGAGTTTTTGCCACTTAACGAAAATAATAAGGCCACACAGGTGTTATGCATTGACTAACAGTACATGGCTGAATGTGTATGTTTTAAAAAAGACAGTGGTTTTTTTAAATGTAACTTTATACGGTTGAGCGTGCGGGATGCCGAAGGCCTGAATACCACCGCCCGAATCCTGAACATTGGCATCATGAAAGTAAGTATCGGCAGTGGCGGGCTGGACCTGGGGGCAGGGTGCCATGTGCCACCCGGGCCGCAGCGCCATGCGGGCCGCAGGCAGTCTGTGTCTGTGTGACACAGCTGCACCGCACGTGTAGTGCTGACCGGACGGAGTTCGGTCAGAATCTACACAGTTACAAACATACAGCCACCAGCTCCGGCAGCTGTGTGTTTGATTTGAGTGGCAGCCAATGAGAGTCTGTCAGACTCTCACTGACTGCCGCTGCGCCCACTGCAGGAGCCGCTCCATCTTCCGGCTACTGCAGTGGGTAATGGGAGAGACGTCATGACGTCATATGACGTCTCTCCCATAATGCAGAGCGGTCCGGCCCGGGAGGACGAACGGAGGAGCGGATGGCGGCGGCGGGAGCGGGGATTCAGGTAAGTGGGTTTTTTTATTATTTATTACGTGTGTGTGTACTGTGGGAGGGGGGGACCACTACTGGGGGCACTACAAGGGGGAGAGCACTACTGGGGACACTACAAGGGGGATTACTACTGGGGGCACAACAAGGGGAGGCTACTACTGGGGGCATTACAAGAGGGGATTACAAGGGGGTATTACAAGGGGGGACTACTACTGGTGGCACTACAAGGGGGAGAGCACTACTGGGGGCACTACAAGGGGGGGACTACTACTGGGGGCACCACAAGGGGAGGCTACTACTGGGGGAATAACAAAGGGGGGACTACTACTGGGGGCACTACAAGGGGGAGAGAACTACTGGGGCACTACAAGGGGGGGACTACTACTGTGGGCACTACAAGGGGGGGACTACTACTGGGGGCACTACAAGGGGGAGACTACTACTGGGGGCACTGCATAGGGGGTACCACTACTGGGGCACTATATAAGATGCTTACTACTGGGGGCACAAGGGGCACTGCACAGGGGGGACTACTACTGGGGACACTATATAAGAAGCTTACTACTGGGGGCACAAGGGGCACTGCACAGGGGGGACCACTACTGGGGGCACTGTATAAGGGGCACTGCATAGGAGGATCACTACTGGTGGCCTGTATAAGGGGGTCCTCTCCCGGGGCACAGGGGGCACTGCATATGGGCACCACTACAGGGGGCTGCCCCATATCTTTATTTTTACTTTACATTAATTCCATATGGACCCACCTCCTCCCTGGAACACTTGAGGGGGCGCCTAAGCACGCACGTGCTCCGGGCACCCTGGCTACACGCTACTCCTCTGCCAGGGCCGCCTACATGCATTTGCCCCCCAGGCTAACAGTTGCCAGCCAGCCCCTGAGTATCGTGGTGTTAGGGGGAGGTTAGGGTGTGGGCTTAGGCACACCAGGGAGGGAGAGTTAGGATTAGGGTGCGGGGAGGGGGAGGTTAGGTTTAGGCACTAGGGGGGAGGTTAGGGTTAGGCACCGGGGAGGGAGGGTTAGGGTAGGGGTTAGGAAAACACTCACTGGTCTTCCCTATGAGTGTCGGGATTCTGGCTGTCAGGATGCCGCTCATACCCAACCCTTTTGATTGGCTGCTGACCTATACACTAATGTTTGCTTTATCCTTTTGCAATAACTCACCAGGTGCATCCTCATCCAGATGTGGACGTGGCCACTTGAGTGTTTCTTTTTTACTTTTTCTGTTGTTGAGCTGGACCAAAAAATAATGTTAATTGAATGTTCAATGTTTTGATAATGTGCAGCCATCATTTGCAAGAAAGCAGACATTTGTAGTGAACTACCATCAAACATTAAGTTGAGATGCACTTACAACAAAAAATAGAACTGTCTAACGGGAATCGGTATGAAATACCGAAGGACGAGATGCCGGCTGTCAGTACACTGACAGCAGCATCCCGAAGGTTGGAATCTCAACATTGGAATGATGATTACTGTTCCCCTGTCCTATTTACCCCCTAACCCTCCTTTTTTGTAACCCTCATACTAACCCTCCCTACCCTAACCCTCTCGGTAAGTGCCTAAACCTAACTCTCCCCCCTTAGTGCCTAACCCTAACCTCCCCCCGGTGGTGCCTGAACCTGACCTCCCCTGTGTGGAGCCTAACCCTAGCCTTCCCCCTCCCGCAGCCTAACCCTGTCCCCTCGGGGGTGCCTAAACCTAACCCTTCCCTCCGCGGCTAATACTTACCTTGCCCTGGTCTATTTGTCGGCATCCCCAGTCATGTTGGGATTCTGTCGCCAGTGTTCTTTCGGTGATTGGGAATCCGGCGCCGAGATTTTGGCAGTCGGCATCCCACTCGTCGGGATATTAACCGCATCCCGTCTAATGTTGGTTACATGTACCTAGTAAACATTTACATTACTTTTAAAATGTCCAATGTTATTGCACAATCATCTTGTTGTGACTATTCCATGCTACTGTCTATTGCATACAATCATTGTTTGTTTGCTTTGAGCACTAGTATGAGTAATAAGCATGGCTCCTGCTGATGTGGCACAATACAGCCCAGCATGCCCTTAAAGTTTACACATGTCTCTCTGGTCTGACAAGTCACAGCATGCTGGGAAGTGTTGTACTCCAGCAGCAGATTACGGTGCTTCCCTGGGCTACCACAAACATGAAGCAGAATGACTATGTTACATACAGATATATGTAACTCCACTTTAGGGGTACTCACCAGAATGTTCCTGGGTTGCAGGACAATCTGTGTCATGGATGTGAATCCCTGGTAGGATCTCTGGTGATAATACTTGTTTGAGGTCCTCCTCAAATGCAGTATAATTAGTCGGAATCCTGCGGCCACCCCCTGTCCTGCGGGCTTCCTTAATTTCGTCAGAAATCTTGAGCTTGAGCACCCTCTTAATATCATTAAAGCGCTTTTTCACATTCTTGAAATCATGTTTGTAGACACTCACAGCATTGACAGCTACAGTTATAGAAAGCCACATAGCCTTTTTCCTGGCCAGGGGAGTGCGGTGAACCTGCTCACCAAGTTGCTGGTGGAATACAGGCCCCATGGCTCTCACCACAGGGCAGTTCTCTTCATAAGAAAAGCGCACATTGCGCCCACTGTGCGATTTTCCCAGCAAAGGAGTTTGTGACTCCTCTTCCTCCTCACCCTCCTCTTCCTTGCCCTCCTCCTTTTCCAGCTGTTCCTCCAGCCCTGCCTCAGTAGTATTTCCCTCCTCCTGCTCACTCACAGCCTGCCTGATGAAGACCTCCTTCTCCTCATCCTCCTCCTCCTGCTCCTCCATCCTCTGCTAAACCACTGGTCTCCTCTTACTAGCCATGCAAAAAAACAACAGAACAGCCTCCTCTCCTTCCAAAACGCCTGACACCCTATCAAAGGACAAAGTGGAGGGTGTGGGGTTTATATCGGGTGTGTGATGCATAATGTAGTGGCCTTTTGGGTGCCAATGGGTGATTTTCTTTCATGCTCCAGCATTCCCACCAACTTGCATTCTGGTTGGTCTAAAAATTGGAACTTTAGATGCAGATTTTATCGCGAGAAGTTGCACGTGAATTGTGTTTTTTTTTTTCAAAAAAGCACCCTATTACATTTGTGATTCTCTGCGCAAAATTCGCATGTTTAAAAAGTTTGCATAGGTGCTATTATATAATCGCACCATAAATCACAACCTATTACATCTGGCCTCAGATGTTAGACAGGCAATAGGTCGACACACTAAAGGTCGGCATGTAAGAAGGTTGTCAGGTACAAATGGCCAACATGGTCAAAAGCTTGACTCGAAAGTGGTTGACACATTTTATTTTGTTTGCTTACCCTAATCTTCACCCTAACCCTTCCCTTGATGGCTAACCCTCCCTCCTGGTGCCTAACCCTAACCGTGGGGGTAGGAGCCTGTCCCTAACCATCCCTCCTGGTGCCTAAACCTAATATTCCGGTAAGTGTCTAACACTAACCATCAGGGTAAGTGCCTAACCGTTGGGGTAAGTGCCTAACCCTAACCCTCTGGTAAGTGCCTAACTCTAACCCTAAAAAACCTGTCGACCATTTGTGTGTTAACCATTTTCATTTCGATCTTTTGTACCTGTCGACCTTCTTCCATTTGACCTTTAGTGTGTCGACCTTTTGTCCCTGTTGACCTTTTGTCCCTGTCGACCTATTGCCAGTCTAACATCTGGGGCCAAATGTAATAGGGTGAGAATTTAGAAATGTGAGAGTTTATCAGTAAACTCTCACATTGGTCGAGCTTTATCTTCAAAATGGGAAAACATCTGGACTTGAGCGTTTTTTGAGTCTAAAAATATGCGAGTTTGCATGTCCTCAGACTCTATTACATTGTCCGAGTTTAAAAAATGTGAGAGCTTACTGGCCCCTGGTGTCTATCTAGTCATTATCGACCTTTTAACTGTCTATCTATATTCCAGATACCGTTGCAGTGCACAACATTTATATTCTGTATTTGAGCAATAAAATAAATAGAGCTTTAATGTCTTGATACTTTCATAAATATATATTGAAATCCATAGGTTCGTTTTATTGTGCTCTATTTCTCAATTTTTGGGGGGTTCTACAAAACACCAGACTGGATTAATATGGAGAGAAGCATACATCTACATGGGAGTGTAAACCCATAAAACTAGAATCAATTGTGTAAATATATTTGTGCTGCTCAAGGTTTACAGTTAGTAAATGTAAGAGGAATATATTTATAAGTTACTGTAATTGTTATTCTCCTCCTATGTAGCCTCTTTAGTCAATTGCACTCTTTCCACAGTTTCCTTGTTCCCCCATGATAATGTAAGTAGCGGAATGTGGATGCATACATCACTTATGTGTTTGGTTGGGGACAGGAGTAGTAGTTGCTCCTGTACAATTATAAATGACTTTCAGTGTGCATTACTCTGTATTAATTCATGCACATATGACATTTTGTCATGTATAAAGTCAGGAAAAATCATGTACTGCACATAGTCTACTAACCATTTTCTAACGCGCGTAACCTATGGAACATCTGATAGTGCATCTGTCTGCAGAACATCAGATAACACCTAAAGTGTGCAGAGCATTTGATAAGGTGTTCAGTCTTTAGAACATCTGATAATGTGTACTGCTCAGCTAGAAGACTGAATGTCATTTTCAAGTATCCGTGACATTTTTCAGTAAGAAAGATAGCAGTGTTCAGAGATGAGGCACCATTTAATAATCTAATATTTTGTCTGCAAAATTAGTTATACTAGCTTTCATGGTGGATTCCTTAGTGTCCTCACACAGCAAATATTACTAGTGAGCAATAGTGATTTCTCTGTCTTAGGCTCCCAGTTATATAGAAGGCAGGCTACTTCCTAAAGGTGACAGTCTGTCAGTGTGTGGCCAATGTCATTCAGTCACTGTTTTAGGGGTCCCCTAAACCTAGTTTGCATTTGGGTGGGTATAACAAAACATGTATTTAATGTATTGGAGTAGATTTTAAAAATAGTATTTCCATTATTGTTTCACAAATACGAAGAATGTTTAAAAATAAATATTTAGCTTTAGTACTTATCTCCGTTTTCCGCTAAACAATATTAATTTAGATTTAAAACAAATTACTGTGTGCATTTGTAAAAAGACAGAACATGTTTCTTTGTTTGGCTGTTTAACAGTCCTATCCCAATCTACCTGTCCAACGTTTTTAGTAGGTAACATTTTTTTTTATTTTGAAGAGGGCCTCATACATTATTGTTTATTTATTTATTTATTTTATTCATTAACATTTATTTATATAGTTCCAACATATTCTGTTTCGCCTTTACGATTGGGAACAAACAGTACTGAAACAAGACTGGTAATAACAGGCAGCCAAAGCGATAAGAGGGCCCTGCTCGCAAACTTACATTCTATAGGGACAACATAAATAGTAGTATAAAAAAACATACATACAGAAGTATGTATAATGTGTTGTACTGCAGTACACAATTATTATACATAAGAGTGTTGTTACCACAAAAATTAAATACTGTACGTAGCAAGTCCAATTGTGCTGTGACTATAGCAAAATATTTAGCCAAATGTCCAGCATATTCAATTGCCTAATATCTATTATATACTGTAATATGTTCAATGTATACAGCCCAAACTCTCCAATATTCAGACCAATATACATATAGTCAACCATGGGGAGAATGTTTCTCCCCATGGTTTTTCTGTAGGTATACAAAATATAGTGGCAATAGAGGACATGACCTGAGTCCAGTTTCTGTGGCCACCCCCTCTCTCTCCCTGGCGCATGAGTAGACTCTAGCACTGTGCCTATGCCTAATATGCATGTGTAGATCTTCACGATTTCTGTACTGGGAATGCACAGATCTTTGGGAAAATAGCATCTGCGCTACTTTCCTGGTGATTTCTGTGGCATTGAAGGAGAGTTAAGTATTGTAAATGGCTGCAGGCTGTGCTGAATTGCCACCCCTGCACCCATTATAGATACACCCATGACTTGTGGGTGTGGCTGCGCTTCTTTGGCAGGCCTGGGCCCATGACTTTGTACACCCTTATCCCCACTTTCAAATCCCTTGATTACTGCAAATGATTGTAATCAGTCGTAATTGTGCTGGATAAATGCTGCAATAAAGCTAAAGTAAAAATTGGGTAAAGCCAGACTGGCTTTCTAAACCAATTACGAATGGTGATGGGCATCCCTTACCGTGGTGACACCTGGTGCGGGGAGGATTGTAGTGTGCGCGGAGGAGCCCTGCGCTGGCAAACAAGGGGGCGTGGTATATTCTGAAAATAATAGGCTTTTTAAAAGTTGATCTGAAATTGTGAAAAACCCCTGTACAGTTAAGTAGTAGTTAACATGTTTTTAAGGACCTATGTATGAAATTTTGTGCAAAATTCTCAAAAGTAACATTCCTTATTGCCGAATATTGCAGCAATGCAGAGTCTTTTTAGAGCTTCGTAAATAGTTTTTGAGTTCCTATAGAAAGCTATAGGGACTGGGGTTGCTTCGGAAAGAGAGTGACAGCAGAAATCTCTGAAACCTCCTTGGGAAATGGCTCCAAAACAGTTATTTTCTGAGGATTTACTTTTTAATTCCTTAATAAATAGACACCTAAGAGAGGCCTATGGGTCACTCATATAGTCAGTGTTAAAGGAGACCTTTTACTCCCCCGCTACAAATTTCAGACCTACAATCCTAGGGTCACATTACAAAGTCTATGTAAGTAGTTGAATAACTATTGTGAATAATGCTGGTGACAAGTGGTCAGCTTTGCCATGTACTATCGAGGCTTCTGACAAATAGGGGATAGAGATTTAAGGCCTGACTCAATCGTGGACGTAGTGTTGATGCCACACGCAAACGGACAATGGTTTCAGTCTGTGAATGCGTCCCAATGGTTACTGCCAGGAGCCACAGATCAAATTTCTAACGGGGGGTGGCTAGCCAGACGCCGGTATATCGCAGTCAGTGACTTCATCTTTAGATGCAGTTGCGCTGACACAGGTATCCATGTTCAGACGGATAATCTACACCTCCATAAGACTGGTGCAATGTTCAATGGTGCAACCGATGGTGTGACAGATGCGTGCTATGGTGCGTCTTAATGCGCACAGCGGCATATTAGCACCGCAGCAGGTGGACGTCTCTGTACAAATACCATCGGTAGTAGCATAAAGACGCAGTTGTGCTGCGGCAAAAATCTCCCTCAGATTCCAATTTCTCCATGTATAGCTTGTACCAGCAGACAACAGACTATATGTGCCTGGAGTCTTAGCAGTGAGCATGGATAGTATGGCTTGCTTGATTTCATCCAGATTTAAGTACATAATGTATCTAAATAATCAGACTGTTCCTGGATTGATTAGGATAGTTAATTGCAGTTAAACATTGCAAACAATCTAATAGTTGTTTTAGTATTAATTATAGTTTATAATTTCAAGTAAAATTTATGAAAACATTTATTTTTTATTTTTTTATGTGGTCTGATTAGGGTGAGCCGCTTGCATCGATAACAACTGCGAATAACATATAAGGTCTCTGGTTTCTAATGGACAAGTCATACTTACCGACTTTTCAACTCTCCTCCCCGGGAGCAGATGCTGGGTCAGACTGTAGACATCATTAGGCCCTGCCCCCTTCACTGGAAAAGGCCGTAGTTAGCGGGTCCGCAATGAGGGGGCGGGGCTAATGTGATTCGCTTCATTTTTGCTCCACCCCTCCTATGGACCCGCAAATTCCCTGTACAATCTCCCCATCCTGTCCACTTCACTAGGAAGTGGGCGGGTTGTGGCAGGTCTGCCTACTCTTTCAGGAATACGGGGGGCTACTCGAAAAATAGGGAGCTTCCAGTAAATTCTGTGGGGGGGTAGGCAAGTATGTGAACAAGTCTGCCTTGTCCCCAACAGTGTTCAGCAACTCAGCATTTTGGTCCCTGCCACCATTATCCACGAGGCATGGAGAGACGGGAGTTCCCATTTATCGGAGTGCATCAGGCTGGCGGCATAGGTACTGGTGTACACCACTCTACACATTGTTTGCCGTTCCAGGGGAGTGACCTGGGTCTGCGGCGTAGGACAGACGCCAGTCCCAACACAGCTGCTACACTACCATCTCCTCCAAGTGACCACTTACGGCTCCGTTACCATTGAGGGCTACGTTCAGCATATTGCCTGACGGCAACGGGGGATACACCCGGGACTGTGATACAGAGCGGACATCAGTCCCAGTATAGCCGCCACTTTATTTCATCGCCAGGTGGCATGTCACGGCTTTGATATTACTGAAGGCTATCCAACCTTGAAAATACTTTATTTCCAACGATAATTATTTCAAGCACATTCCGGTGCTCTATAAACACCAACTGGAAATTAATTTACATCAAGCCTTTGCCGAATAATTATTTTGTGTATGTGATTAATGGTGAGCATTTGACCCGTTATTTCTCATTGATTGAACTTACAACAAAGTACTATTCTATGTTAAGTAAAAGATCTACAATCGGATACTTTTAAATGGCTATAAGAGTTGTTGCAACAACTCTATTATTGTGATTTATACTCTCATTATAGAGTTACATTTTATATATTTTTATTGTGTGTTTAATAAATGTTGTTGAATATTTATTGATTCAAAGAGGCTAAAGTGTTATTCATTTTATCAATCAAGCACATGCTAGTATCCAGTCATAGTAGCGCAGTCTACTTTTTTTTCTCTTTTTCTATGGTTGTATTTTTTATGTCAGAAAAGCAACTGACATTTAGACGTTGCAGCACTGTGAACTGAGATACATAAACAGTACATATTAGATATTTTACCTTTATTGGTTCTTTTTAGCGCCGGTTGTCGACTGGAGTCATCCTTTTATGGAGTGATCTCAGTAGACATAGGTTGTTCTAGTTGTCCCCATACTGGAATATATGTTAGGAGGTGTGGAATATTTAGCAACTGTGTCCACCTCTGAATCACCCCCAAATTGTCCAAGATGATTTTGCCTCTTAGATGGTTGTTTATTTTAGGCCTCACTCCTTTTCGTGTACGCAGGGATAGTCAGAGAGCGCACTGGGTGTCACCAGACCCGGTGATGCCTCTGTGCCTGGCATGTAGAATTCAGCTGCTGTCCTTGCTTGCAGTGCACAAGGCATTGTGAAGTCAAGAGAAGTAGCTCCGCCTGCCAGAGAAGACAAGAAAGATACACAGAAAAAAAAAAACCAAGAAGAAATGGATTAAAATGTAAGTAAGAAAGAAATTATGGTGAATGAGGGCACTGGCACGTGGCATACTGGACCTCATTCAGAGGCGGTCGTTAGATGCTAGCGGTCGCTCTGAATGAGGGTGGCCGCTTGCATCTTGTAGTGCCACCTCTTGGTCGATCGCTAAGCTGTGGGTTACCACCCACAGCTCTAGCGACTGACCAGGGTGATGGTCGCGATGGTTAAGACCATCGCGACCATCGGGGCTTGCGACGAGACCCTAAGGTTGGGTCTCGGCACTCGCAAGCCCCAGGGACTTTCCTGCCCTGATCGAGCAGGAAGCTCCCCACTGACATCACAGCTGATGTCAGTGGAGCTGTCCCCAAATGGCAAGCGTTCCTTCGCGAACGCCTGTTTGGCTGGCCACGCCCCCTGCCTGCCTTCCAAACAGGGTGAGCTGTCACTCACCATCGACAGCTCGCCCACTTTGGCGCGAGACCCCTAGCGACGGAGCGCCCGTTGCTAGCAGGGTCTCGCGCATGTGCACGTCGGAGAAGGCTCCAACTTGCACATGCCCAGTGGGGGAACATCGACCCGGTTGCGAGCACTCAGCGCTTGTGACCGGGTCTGAATGACCCCCACTGTGTACTGGTAAACTGGCATAATGTGAACTGGGGGGACTGTGGTGTAATGTGAACTGAGGCACTGTGGCATAATGTGAACTGGGGAAATGTGGTATATTGTGATTTGGGAGCCCTGGGCATATTATGAACTAGGGGGCACTGTTACATCATGTGATCTTCTGCACTGTGGCACTATATATGAACTGGGGCACTGTTGCATAATATGAACTGTACAAATGTAGCATAGTATTTCAGTACAATACAGTATAAGTTATCAGAAATCAATTTTGTCAATTTTGAAACAGAGGGTTATTAACTTTACACAAAAGTACAAAATCTTCATTAAAATAATAGCAAATGATCAGCAAGTAACTTTTGTCCAGTGTACATAAGACAAAAAAGCACATGTCTGTATAGTTGCTATGGTGTTAGAATACCTTAGTGAATAACCCTTATTACCTGTAGACTGTTATATACATCTATCGTAGCCTAGCAGCCAATGCACAACTGGTTTAAATAAACGGTTGGCAAAGTGGTTTCTATTACTGCCTCACAGCCCTGAAGTCATGGCGTCAATTTCTTATCAGTCTTTGTGAGGTATTCTTGGTTCTCCCACACCGCTAAAAAATACTGGTAGGGTAATTGCTTCTGACAAAAAAAAACCCCTAGTGTTTATGTGTTTCCGTCTGGTCAGGAATACAGAGTGTAAGCTCCACTGGAGAAGGGACTGATGTGAATGACTGAAAATGCTGCAAAATATATATATAATTATAAATATTTTAATAAACAAATAACTGTTGTCCCTTTAAAATTGTTATACCTGATGAAATGCAGTTTGTGTAATTAGGTGAGTGCATCAACGGTGCATGCAGGCCAGCTTGGTCGATATCGACCAGGTTACTATAGGGACCCGATCGTTGATCGCGGGTCGCTGGCCGTCATTGGTGGGTTGGTGGTGTGCTGGATGATCAATATCAATCAGCCAGCACTCTGGAGGTGCAGGTCGATCAGTCAGCGATATCGTTGCTGACTGATCGTACCGTGTGTACACACCTTAAGTCTATGAGCTAGCAAACCTATACCATGAACAAAAGCATAGTTTGTGTATAAAATATGATATGATGAGCAGAGAGAGAGAGTAGGCAGATATGCACTATGACTTGTTTGCATTATACAACAGCACTACTTCAACCTGGACTAAGAGTCACCATGAAATCCTAGGCAGTGTTTTATTTGGTTCACCAGTGTGTTTTTATGTGTGTGTTTGTGTGTGTATATGTATATTTCCTTATAGAATGTAAGCTTGCGAGCAGGGCCCTCTTGCCTCCATGTCTGTCTGTTATTAACCAATCTTGTTTTATTACTGTTTGTTCCCAATTGTAAAGCGCAACGGAATATGGTAGCGCTATAAAGTAACTGATAATAAATATGTATACTAGCTGCTGCCGGCAGCTTCGCCCACAATAAAATCTCTTCTGCCAACATTTTTGGAAATTTGAGGTGTTCTAGTTGTATTGCTTTGCATAGGAGCCCGAAAGCGGGAGTGGACCATGTGGCCAGCAGCGCTATAAAGTCTGTTGGCAGCAGCACCTTCACCCACCACTCACACCAATGCCACTGTGCACCGACTGCTATCTAGCCCATCCTATTCAAGTGAACGCAGGCCCAAAGGACCTCTCCCCCCACCTATTTACCAACCATGCTCATGGTGCCACACCAATATCTTGCATTGACAATGTTAATAAATGTTTTGTTATTGCTCAGCTTTACCTTGACTGATCGAAAACAAAACCTTGATGGATCGAAACAAAGTGTAACTAATTTCTAGGAGTTTCCACTGCAAAATGATGAAGTTTTCATGAAAATCAGTTCAGTCGTTTTTGCGCCAACTTGGAACAAACAGACACAACTTTCTTATTATATTAGTATAGATTGTATATTTAACTTTTTTTTAATGCATGATCTGGAGCCCTATAGCATATATTGACCTTATGCAAGCCTTTTATTGGTAATCATAAGCAAAATGTGCAATGGATACAAAATTCAATGTGAAAAAAGTCTGTTGGGTGCATTCATCGCACTAATTAATGTACTTTCACATACCATAAATTTATGACATATTGTCATCCCTCAGAATCAGATTAGTACATTTTTTCTATGTAAGCTTTATCTTTTCCACTCATTACGTGAAGAATAAAAAAACATTTCCTTTTGCCATAATATATATAGCATCACCAAGTGACTGCAAACATTGCTTCATTTTGACTTTTGGTTTGTTTTTATATATAAAATGGGCCGATACACAATGCTTATATGTGTTCATTTTGGTATATATTGTACCTTCATGGTTTCCATATATGCCGTTTCAATTGAAATTTACAACCCTGATATTTTACTTGATGACATTTGTCATTTAATAAAAAAACTGCTTTGGGAAAGGATTCATTTAGTAAGTAAAACTCTTAATTTGTAGAGAATTTAAAATTATTAATTAGTAATTATTAGAAGCTAAGTAACAATTAGTACCATGATAATGTGATTCAAAGTAACAGTTAACTGTTTTTCCTTTTTTTCAGCGTGCAGATTTAGATTTTAAAACTCCATTGGAATACTATTGGGTAAAGTATATTTAATTTATTTTTTTAAGTATAACATTTTTCTAAAAACTTAAGAGACATTTTCTTAATTGAAAACTAAACTTAAAATGGCTAAAGAAATTTGCTCTTCCTAACAGGTTTTCTGAATAAAAAAAGAAAATTAGAGAGTTGCAAAAATATATTTTATTTCTTGGTGTGTTTACAATGTGGTTAGTAATGGTCATATTTATTAAAATAATTTTGTTGGAGATCACCTAAAAATCAGTTTTTGGGGATATTGTCAAATATTAAGTATCCCCACAATGTAAAAACGAGTGAGATCCCCCATTTTCGATCACAAAAGCAACAGCCTGGGCTTTGTATGGGTGCTGCTACATTGTGAAATTTACCAAGCTCCAGAATGTGAAGCTTTTCAGATCTTTACCCCAGTAACTAAAGCCCAACGACCGCCACTGGATACATACCTGGAAGTTCAGTGATAGCGATGATATCACTTGCCTGTGTCCCAGCAAGAGTCATTTGGTAAATTCCAAATGTTTATCATTTATCATTGCTGCAATATGCGCAGATCAGAAATTATATTTAACTGGGACAAATTGCGATTATTACTACATGCCCCTATGTGTAATGTAGTACACCGTACCAATAAAAATATTCTTGACATTAATTCTTGAAAATTCTTAAATGTAAGATATTCTCTTTATGATCATCCCACAGTAAGTTTTAAAAAAGCAACATCTATCAAAATGATAAAGGCACCATTAACTCTGTTCACTCTTGTGAGAGGATGATGTTCCGTGATATATCCTTATTTTGATCACTAAGCTTTCTGCTCCTGGGTGAACTCCAACTTCTAGGTCTGATAGGATGATCCTATGGTTATTTGTTCACTCCCAGTAGATGCTGTATTATTGTCATCACTATGGGAGTGGACATAGATGGCATCTTATTCTACTTTCAGTTATAAATTCAACCTGGTTCGGACCCCAGAGACAAAGCAGGGGTTCAAGCCGTATACCCCTTTCACACTTAGGGGGACGACCTGGATTATTTCCGGGTCATCTCCCTTAACACTAGACCCGGGTTTTGCAGAGACCCGGGTCTTCTGGCATTCAGTGGACACTTAAGATGATCTCAAAGACCCACTGTCCTTGGTCAATATGTTTTAGGCATGACCCGGATCTTCAAGACCCGGGTCGTACTTTTCACACTTGAGCCGGGTCATAGACCCAGGTTGCAAGTCACAGGAAAAACCCTGCTAGCAAGCAGGGTTGCGGACCTGTGACTGTCAACCCGGGTCGCACCTTTCACACATTCGCCAGACCTGGGTTGATGCACATTCACGCACAAAACCCTGGAATTTAGGCTTAAGTCTGAAAGGGGTATTAGTGACATGAGAGAGATCCCATGGTAAACTACCTTCTGGTTGTTTTATTACTCCCTGGGCTCATCAAAAAACACTGTTGTCCTCTTATTGAAATTAGCACTTGAGAGGCAGATTCTGCATTCTTGTGATATTGATAAAAAGAAAATTGAATTAACAAATGTAGCTTCGATAATAGAGAGAATCACAATATAAAATACACACCAAAATTCACATACATATTTGACATTCCTATTAATATAAGAAGTCACAGAATAATACATGTATGGCTATAATTATGGTTTACTGCAAATTTTTGTAGTTTTGATTGTTTCTCAACATGTAACATTCAACATGTAAGTTTAAAATTAGATGTATGTGATATTAATGAATGATATACGCTTTTGATGTTTAGCCTTAGTAGGTATTTTGTGTATTATATTGTGTTTTTTAAGATTTTTTTAGATGCAATGTTTTTTTGTGTCATTTGGTATTATAATTTAGTTTTTAACAATATATTCGGGATCATAGTGTGGAGTTCAAAATTATAGATACAGTACTAGTTTTAATAAAATTTGCAATGAAATTCGTACATATTTTACTGTTGCATACACAAATGTGAATAGTAGCTCAGAAGAAGAATAAATCCCTTTGTTTAAGAGGCATGTAATATATCCTTAACAGACCAAAGAGAGATACAAACAAACTACTAAAACAGAGAAACCTTCTATACATATAATTTATGTGTTCTCATTCCAGAGGGTTCAAATGAAACAATAATTTTATTACGCTTTGATGTTTTTAATTTCCTAAAATTGTTATTATATGATGAAGAGAAATAAATTAGTTTTTCTTTATTCAGATTTTTGATAAACATCCATACGCCACCTTTATTTTTGACATGCTTGATGCATCTTACTTATATTAACACATTACCACTTAAAAAAGCAAAACAGGATGAGGAATTTTAGTGCATTAAATAATATTATTATCTGTTCACGTTTTTTAATTAATATAGTCATATTTTTCTAGCAATATATTATAGTATACCTACATCCTTTAACACTCAGATCCTCTGTAAACTTGATCCCTATATACACTTCTGCAAACTCGGCCCTCAAAGTACCCTAACAGTCCAGGTTCTAAAGATATTCATTCTTGAGCATAGATGGTTAAATCAAAATGTCTTTGGTACTAATTAACTTACCTTGACTCAAACATGAATATCCTTAAAACCTGGACTGTTAGGATACATTGTGGACTGTGTTTGGGAAACTCTGTACCAATAAGTGGCTTAGGTGTCCTGTAGGAGCCTTGTCTGTGAATGTTGGGAGACTATGGGACTGATTCATTACAGACCGCTATTGCTATTACGCACGCAATCGGACAATTGTTGCAATCTGCGCATGTGTATGCTTCGCAGTGACTACGCAGATCCATCGCAGAGTGTTTGACAGGAAGTGCTATTTGGGGGAGGTGACGGGGAGGGTGGTCGGGGAAACGCAGATGTGCCAGTGCTTTTGAACGTCGTTACAGGGGCGTGCATACATTATCCACTGCGATGCCATATGCAGCTCGATCTACAATAGCGTGCGATCAGCTTAGCAATTTCTAAGTAAGATCTAACCTTGTGCAAGTGTGTGTGAGGCTCTGATGTTACACGATGTTACTGATGATTTCGCAGACTTTCTAAGTATTACGGATGTGCGTAAAGGGAAGTGGGCGTCCTTATGTTTTGCTAAGACTGCATTGCGATTGCAGAGATTAGCATACCTTCGCAGATGAACTGCGTGAGCAATCGCAGCCGCAATATGTAAAGAATCAAGCCCTATATGCATTGCTAGAATGTACACAGTCTGTACATGCAATTGGTTTGGGTCTATAGTGTATGTATTATTGTTTTTGTATGCAGGGTAAATACTGGCTGCTGTTGCATGTAGCACATTAATGCTGGGCAGCTTTATTTTTACACTGCAATTAGATTTGAGTTTGCAATGCAACCTGGATTTGCCAAGGTGCTTTGCTCCCAACTCATAATCAGCCTCTTAATGTTAGGGAGAAAAATAAGTGTTAGTTGCAGCAGCAGTTCTTGCTGGCTCCAGTCCAGGGGGTTGCCCCGAGCTGAAGCTCATGCCAGCCCGGCCACATGTGTTGTGCATGCGCAGAAAATCTCGCTAGGGGAAGAGAAAAGAAGAAAGCACATGTGCATGAAACCAGGCTTCTACAGTACCTAGAATACAGGTAATGCTCCCATTATATCAGCCAAAGCAGCTTCACATGGGAAGCGATTCTGCTAATGGCCATCTGGACTGGCAGTCCCAGGGGGAGATAACACCTCCTTCTGGGACTGACAATCCGGCTTGTTATTAGCAGAAGAAAGGTCTTCCCATGTGATGCCAGAGCACATGGACTGGGGCTTTCTGGGAGTGGTGGGTTTTACTGGGGAGGGGTCTTTGCAGCCCTACAGTCCCTAGGTCAAAACCGCCAATGGTTAGTTACTAGCTTAAAGGGTTCTGTAAGACAAGATAACTCTGAACAGTGAAAGCAACGTTTACACACAAATCAATATCTCCATTAAAAATCTATTCAAAATATTAAGAATATGAAATATGAGTCAAGAGTTGATCTTATATTCACTCTTTAAAGGGTTAGCAACCAAATTGCAATAGCTACAGTATAAGAAATGTGCTCTTAATAACTTCAATTTGTTCTGAATATGAGCTTCACACCGAGTGAAGATCCACTCTTGACAAGGTATCAGTGAGCTGCATATATCTCTGTGTGAATGCTCCATACATATTGGAATATTCAGTTCCTAAAAAGGGTATTTTACTATTAGATCATCCCTAATTAGGTGAAGTTATTAAGAGCATAGTTCAATATATAGTATATTGTCATTTGGTTTCTAACACTTTAAAGACTAGGATATTGTATAAACTTTGTATATGAAGAATATATGACACATTTTACATATTTTTAATACAGAGAAGATATTGATTTGTGTTTAAGCTTGGCCATCTCTATTACACGTAGTGGGTGTTACATTCTTGTCCTTTTATATTTTCATACAAAGATTTGCAAACTATATGTATTGAGGATGAGATGGTCAAGTTTGTATTTTTGCATGTACTGTGAGTTTAGAGGGAATGAAATGGAAATACCAGCGGTTCAAATCCCGACAGTGACAGGCCAACAGGTGAAGATCCCGACGCCCAGTAGTAAGCTAACCCTCCCCTCTCCCACCCCCTAACCCTAACCCTCCCTTAGGGGTGCCTAACCCTAACCTCCCCCCCTAGTGCCTAACCCTAACCTCCCCCCCATGGGTGCCTAAACCCAACCCCCCCTCCCCGGACCCTAAACCTAACCCTCCCAAGGGGGTTGCCTAAACCTAACCTCCCCACCTAGTACCTAACCCCCCCTCCCCCTAGCCTATCTCTAACCTTCCCCGGGTGGTGCCTAACCCTAAGTCCCCCCGGGGGTCCCTAAACCTAACCACCCCATCCCCAGGCTAAGTGTATACCTACCCGGCAGAGAGGACGATCGGTTCGGCATACCGGCGTCGGGATTAACATAGGCGTCGGTATTTTGATGCCTATGTTAAATCCCTTGCCGGGATTACGCTGTCGGGATTTAGACCGGCGGCCATGAAGCCGTCGGGATCATAACTACATCCCTTTTAAAGGGCTTAACTAAATCACTTAAAGATTTTGCATTTCACACCTTCACACTCATTCAACATATGTACATAGAGTTGTTTCTATTTTAAAGAGTACAGTGGAAAATGTCAGCTCAAAAGACTAGTGCATAATAATCCAGCAAAAAAGAAGCATTGACCATAATTGGGGATTCATTACGTAATTGCCTATTTAAATAACTAATTTAATTTACAGTAGTTCATTTATTTACAAGAAATTCAGACAGATGTTCAGAAGCAAAATGACTATATTTATATGACAATTTATATATTTATATTAGTTACCTAATACTAAGCCATGAAACACAATTTGATGAAACAAATACAACTCCACCGCTATAACCAATGTGTTCACGTACAGTACCCAATTACATTTTCTCCAGTTATCTATTTTAGTTTCATGAATATCCCCCAATAATTTTAGCAATGAAAATTGTTACCAGTATAGTGTTTACTTCTAATTTCTAATATAGTTTGTGATATTTCACTCCATTAATACTTTAGTTATAGTTATAACCTGAATCTAAATGGCTTTTTGTGAAATCTCACACCATGTTATCAGGTATGTACTACCTCCATGCAAATCATCTATAATCCTGCTTTATTTTAGATTTAGCTCACATTGTTAATCTCTTACCATATATATAGGCCAGTATCCTGTTAGCCACTGCAATTTGTCGCGGCTACTTACCACCGACGGGGCTATGGAATTAACTCTGAAAGCTGGCACTTATCGGAGATTGTGTTTCATCTGCCTCAGAAAGGCAAAGCAAAATCCCCGAAATAAACCCCGTTTACATGTCCACGATTGCGAAAACACACAGGTCTCACAGAGTAAAGTGAATGTTTTCTCACAAAATGGGGCATTTTTCTGCTAAAAAAACGGGCTTTAATTGGATAGCCCGAAAATGTCCATTGGGCAAAAATCGCGTTAAAAGTAAACCCATTTTTTTGTGAGAAAAATGTTCATGGCTAGGATACTGGCTATAGTATGTGAACCCTGGTTCAAATTTAGAGCCTCTTAGGCAGTGTTAAACTTCAAGAGCGATTATTTAATTATAAAAGCCAGCATCTATTTGTATAAATGTCATAAAGCCTTGGACAAAGGTTACTATATTTATTCATAGCCAAAAAATGGACAGATTGGAAATGCATAAGAAAAATGTATAAAAGTAGCATAATGTGCAGAGAGTTTCAGGGGTACATTTATTAAGTGGTGGATTTTGCAACCTGACGCTTCTTGGTGTGTTTAACCAACAAAATGTAAAATGTCAATTATATTAAAGACAAAACAACTCTGTCCCTAGTATGTATATGTTATATAGTAGGTGTACATAGAATAAGACTGAGCAGGCACACTGCAGAGAGGTTAAATAGTACAACCAATCACAGCAGAGAATGTGGAGAGTGTGTAATAAATTCTACACTCCGTTCTCTGTAGGCTCCGGTTGTGAAAGTAAATGGTTTTAGATAAATACGGAGGTGAGTGATATTTGATAGTTTGGTGGAAGTGTAAGTGGCATGTGGGTGTGGTGTGAGTGATAAGTGGGAAGGCCTGAATAGCATGTGAGTGGTACTGGTTGGGTACAGGATGCCAGCGCTCGGGATCCCGGCAGTCAAAATCCCAACGCCGGCATCCCGACAAGGTTAGGATACCAAACCCTGTCGGTCGGTATCCTAACCCTACCCATACCCCTAATCCTCCCTCCTTGGTTGATAAACCTAACCTCCCCCCTAGTGCCTAAACCTAACCTCTCCCTCCCCGCACCCTAAACCTAACCTCTCCCTCCTTAGTGCCTAACCCTAACCCTCCACCTAGTGCCCAACCCCTAGCCCTAACCCTCCCTCTACTGTATATTGTATTGTGCTTATGAAGTACATCTTGATTCCTGCTTACAATTCCTCTTAATGCTATACTGTTTATTTCAGTTGAACAAAGACTAAATATAAAACAAGCTTACGAAAACTAAATGCTATTTTCACTTAAGTGGGGAGGCCTGAATAGCATGTGAGTAGTATGGGTTGGGTACAGGATGCCGGTGCCTGGGATCCCGGTGGTCAAAAACTTAATGCCGGTGTACCGACAGGGTTAGGATATCGACACCTGTCGGCCGGTATCCTAACCCTCCCCCTCTCCCTACTCCTAACCCTCCCTCCCTGGTGCCTAAAACTACCTCCCCTCCTAGTGCCTAAACCTAACTCCCCCCCCTCCCCGCACCCTAAACCTAACCCTCCCCCCTTAGTACCTAACCCTCCCCCTAGTGCCTAACCCTAACCTCTAGCCCCAACCATAACCCTCCCCCTAACCCCAATACTTACCTTCGGGATTCCGGTGACAGGATTCTAAGCGCTGGCATCCCGGACGCCGGATGCTGACCGCATCCTGAGTGGTATATGTGTTTGCCTGAGTGACATAGGTTTCAGAGTACATGTGGGAACTGAGAGCATTTGAGGTCTGCGGCTACTGTATGTGGGGGCTAATTTATGGACAAACATCTTTTTTTCTACATAAAAAGTTTTCCTAGGCTGTGATTTTACAGAATGATGTTGGAAATTACTACTGTACATTGTATATTTTATTGTGCTTATGAAGTATATCTTGCTTCCTGCTTACATTTCCTCTTAATGCTATACTGTTCATTTCAGTTGAACAAAGACTAAGGAGTATATTTACTAAAGTGAGAGTTTTTAGAAGTGGAGATGTTGTCGATAGCAACCAATCAGATTCTACTTAACATTTAACTAGCACCTTCCAGAAGATAACTAGAATATGATTGGTTGCTATAGGCAACATCTCCACTTCTAAAAACTCTCACTTTAGTAAATATACCCTTAAATATAAAACAAGCTTACAAAAACGTAATGCTATTTTACACTTACCTTTAGGATTCTCATACAGACTGCTTGAGTACATTCATGAGCATCTATCAAATTCAAATGAAAAAACTTAACGAGGAGAAGACAGACAACCATGTAAAACAAATCATCGATGAAATAGATACATATGTGAAAAATTTAAAGTCACAATGTGGAAATCTAAGGGTAAGCAGTGCTGATTTGGTGAGCACACATACGTGATTACATTTTAACAACAATTGTAGCTTTAAGTACACTTGTAGCCTGCCTAGAGTGGAGCTACAGTAATCATTTTGTTGGATGAACCAATATTCATGAGACTGCACTCTCTTAGAGGTATAACTAGGGTTGATGGTGCCCAGGGCAAATAAAAAGAAGTGGCATCCTCATATAAACAAATGCTGGAAAAAAAACTTATGATGGAAGCATAGAAGCAAGGCAAAATCTATTTTTGAGTGCAATAAATACCATGTGCATAGACACTACAGTATGTTGCAGAATTGCAATTTTAAATGAATGCCCAAAAGCATGGGGGCTGGCAATGCCCCCAGGAGCTTTAGGGATTTTGATAGTGTATATTACACACCATACGAGGGTTAGGTATGAAATCCTGTCTGTTGGGATGCCGCTGGTCAGAATCTCGATACCCAAAGGAAGTAACGGTAAGTATTTTTCTAACCCTAACCCACCCTCCCCAGTCCCTAACCCTAACCTCCCCCCCTAGTGCCTAAACCTAACCTCCCTCTCCCCACACCCTAAACCTAACAACCCCTCCTCGGTGCCTAAACCCAACCTCCCCTCCCAGTGCCTAAACCTAACCTCCCCCTCCCCGCACCCTAAACCTAACAACCCCTCCTCGGTGCCTAAACCCAACCTCCCCCCAGTGCCTAAACCTAACCTTCCCCTTCCTGCACCCTAATCCTAACACTCCCTACCTTGTGCCTAACCCTAACCCTCCCCCTAATGCCTAACCCTAACCCCGCTACCTAACCCTAACCTCCCCCTAACACCCCGATACTTATCTTCGGGATGCCAGCTGTCGGGATACTGGTGCCGGGAGCCCGACTTGTTAGGATTTCAGCGCCGGTATTCATCCACATTGGAAGCATGCGCTGTGCGACATTTTAGCTACTTAGATGCTTACACAGTTGAAAAACATTGACCATTTGATTGAATATTGGCATTCTGTGCCACTCAAGATCAGGCCCAGAGTGTACTAATCTTACCCTGGTTAGCCATTTCCCGATATTTGTGTCTTTTTTAATCCAGAATGTGTTGGGGATCCTGTTTGTGGCCAAGAGAACAGGAAAAGTAATTCTCCCTCCCGCATTGCATATTGGAAATTCCGACCTACACATTCACACAAAAGTACACTAAACTCATGGCTGCTGGTTGTTTGTGTTCCAGCGATGTCATCTGATCCATTTCTTTCTTCTTATACTGGAATTGGTCTGCAGGTCCACTTCTGCTATAGTCTCTCCAAAAGCACATGTGGTAGGTCACTGATGGCCGCAAATGATACTCTCCCCTAGTCTCCCTCCCAAAACCAACCTGCATTTCCCCACACACTTCTCCTCTAATGCCCAGCTCTATTCATTTTCTATATTATACTACCTTATCCAGTTCTAATTAAACATATGCATTGAACCAGAATAGATAGGATTTTACTGTCTTTACATGTCTTTTATAGTTTAAAAACATTTAGCATTGCTGGCCTCTGTGAGTGGGTTCATTATGCCGGTACAAAAATGCATATGACCTATTTCTTTTAACTTTCTCCTATATACACAGCTAGCTTCCACGGTTTTATATTGCTCACATATAACAAAGCTGATATATACAGATGTGTCCTCATAGCCTCTATATGCCTTGCGGCGCGGGTTACCTGGCGCGAGTGAGCTTCAGGTCCCATGTGACTCTGCTTGTGCCAAGCGTCTTTTTTCGCTGGAAAATATGTGGAGACTGCTATATGTGACACTTTCCTATTTATGTGCGACTGAGACTGTGGGCCTGATTCAGCACGGATCGCACGCACCCTTTAGCTGCGAAAATATGCTAATGAATGCAATCGCACGGCAACACAGCACTATACCAAGACGCCCATCACTGTATAAAGCTGCTCACTACCCATGACATGTATCCGCAAGTCAGCAAAAACATCGGTAACATCGTGGTTGTGGTTGACCTGACGCTACCACATCAACTGCTAAACTTCCTGTCGCCATCTAGGCCTCTGGCATCGTATACAATCACAGGGGCTTAATTATGCACGCCCCTGTAACGGCGTTTAAATGCACAGGCACACCTGCATTTCTCTGACCACCCCCCATCACCACCCTCAAACGGTCACTTCCTGTCAATCACTGTGTGAAGACTCTGCGTGCTCAGTGTGATCGCTTCCCAATCGATGCGGATGGTTCGCACACGCACACTGCGATGCATACGCATGTGCAGATTGCAAACATCGACCAGCTGCGTTCGAACGCAGCCTGTGATCCTTGCTGAATCAGGCCCTGTAAACGAAACACATTGGACCTAATACTTTACGGTATTCAGTTCAGTTCAGTCAACAATTCAGTTGTTGCTCTGTCAGGGCGAGATAGTTGCCGGTGCCGGCATTTCTGCATGCACTCAGGAGGGTGCGAGCAGAAATGTGTGAGAAACCCCCTAGTTAGGATGCGCTAACTGCAGTTAGCGCCCTAACCAGAATTTTAGACGGGTTTAGCCGTTTTACACAGCTAAACCTTGTCTCATAGGCGGCCAAGAGGGCGATAATTAAAGAGCGCCCAGAACAATTGAACAGCAAACTGGGCGCTCATTAATTATCATGACCTAAAAAACATTTGAATCGCCCCCTATAAGTCTAGATCATACAACTTTAGCTATAAAGACAGTAAACACAGATCCACTCTGTGCTGTGATGCTGGGATTGGTCTGTAGGCCACTAGTCAGGGGTGGATCTAGACTTTTCTTTGCTGGGGACAGTTTAATGATTAATCTTATCTCCACCGCTTTCCTGTGTCTGTTGTTGCAACACAGTGATTGCCTAGCACCTCTGAAATGCTAGGCCATCCGCAAACCCCATTTCTTCCCCAAAACATCCTTGCACTGACGCATGTACCAGTGGCAGGTGGGTGGCATCATCTAGTGCTAAGCCTCATGTACAGGATCATATCTGTTGAAAAATACTTGTTACCTGTTTTGAAGACCTCTCCTACTGATTCCATTTGCTGCCAGGTCCCGCTCATTGGTTGATGGTGTTGTTTCTGTCCCGCATAGATCTCTTATAGGCAGTCAGCATTTACTGTAAAACAGGAACAACACTGACAGCTATTTGGCACAAAAGGTGGTAGAGCAATGAGCTAGGGATTTATTCAATCATGCACAGATGTATAGTTGGTGAGGAAGGATGTAGGTCTTTGTGCACGTGCAAACCGTTTTAGAGTTCCATTTTAAAATGTGTGGGAGTGAAGGCGGCCCTTCCATACACAGCTGTCTTGATTGCCAGGTGGAGAGGGTGATTGCAGTAGCACTGTTTCAAGGGTGAGGTTGTGATAGGTGATTTTGTCCGCTCATTAGCAGAAGGGGAAAGGATAAACGAGGATCCATCACTGACATTAGTGTTATTTAATCCCTTGGCTGCTGGAGCCTCTCCTCTATATACCAAGGGTTGCAACGGATTTCAAAAGTTCCCAACTTTAGATCATACTAATGTTCAGTCCCTACTCTGGTTGGGTGTGACCTGCAGCCCAGGAGGTATTGTCTCATCACGGAATTCCCATGTTTTGCACGCCCTTAAGCTGTCTTTTAAAGGGGGTGGTGATAAACAATCAATGTACTGTATACAACCTACTCTTCTCACCATCTATATTTGCGCAGTGCCTCAACCCAAGTCATGGATTCAGCTTCTGGGCCTTTTAAGGGGTTCCTACCACAAGGGGTCAACTCAGGAGAATCCTTGAACCAGATACCAAGTTGCACTAATTTACATTCTAACTCAAGTTTTGTGGTTTGCAAAAAACATTATAATATTTTTATCAAAGGGGAATAAAGATATTGGTGAATTGGTGATAATGTTAAATTAAGTATATTGTAAATAGGGTGTAAATAATGCAGATTATAAATAATAATAAATAGCAATCCCCACAAAACTATTTGTATATATTACTAAACAATACTGTAGTTGATAATAGTTGGAAACGATGGTGAACTTAATAGTCGGTAACCAAAGTTACTTTTGCTGTGCTGGTATTATAAATATAATTTCCAAATGTCCACTTTGTTACTTTTAACTTGGGTAAACATTAGACTCTGATCAAACAGTATCCAAAAAATGTAGGTATATGATTTGTATTGGGAGAAATGTCTCTGTAAAGCAGCAGGCAACAGTGACTACTCCTGTGGGTAGTTTGCTTGGCTGCCGCAAATGTAATGATGAGCAGTGTTATGCTGCAAAGTGTATGACATTTCTGTAAATACACTTATTTGACCCACAAGATTATTCCACAAGCAGGAATGCTAACAGCTGTTTTACTTGTCAACTTGCTTGAAGTCCTTCTCAACTCACTGTATTTGGCAGCTTTTAATCCCTTCTAAAAGTTTCTCCATTGGTTTGAGTGGAGACGGGCTGGCAAGTCGTAGTGCCCAAAGAACTTCTCCCATACAACCTTGACAACTGTGATAACACATGGGTGTCTGGTGGGATATGACTGGGCGTGCCGGGTGTAGTGGTCCATTACTAATAGAACATTGCTGACATTTGTTTCTTCTGAACAGGAATTATATGCATACAATCTCTAGGGGGCCACTACTGGTACTTATAGAAGGGTATTTCATAGTATGCAATGGCAACATAACTTACAGTACTGCTCTATACATGGCCAATAGAATCTCTCTCTGAGTAGTCTTGTCTATTCCCAAATGCCAATATTTATCATATTTAGTGCACCATCTTGGAAGTCTAGGCCTCTCTTCACTAACCACCTCACTGCACCTATGGAGGGGTCCTCCTTTTGTTCTCTCTCTCTAACTGCTCATGACTCCACTGATGAAAATACTTCATGTCCACATGCATCAGCCAGCAGTACTGCAGTGGTAATGGCTCCTCTGTTGCTACAATAGCATTGAAATTTCCCAGCTTGAGATAGGGGGGGGGGGGGTACATGAAATGTGTATATCTAGTTCATTCCTCTCTCCCCAGGGTTTGGAACTTTCATCTAATCCTTCTTCTTCCTTACACAGCTGTCCAGAAGGTCATCAGCACTGGTGTTCACCCTTCCTGGCCGCTACTTTAGACTAATGTCATAAATGGCTAGTGCTGGCATCCAACTTTGCTGTGGTCTGTATATAAATCAGGGGATTGTAGCCTGTGTGAACCTCAAAATGTACTCCATAGAAGTAGCCATGGAGTTTGTCAACTACTCCTCACGCCAGACACTCAGCTCGTGTACCATGCAGGGCCAGACTGACCATCGGGGACTTCTGGCAAACTTCCCACCTGCCACTGCAGTACAACCTCCCCGGGCGGCGCCATGCTCAGCCCGAAGTTTTCACTAATGTGCGGCCGCGTCATTGCGTAATGACGTCATGACGCAGTCGAATCATAATGCGGCCAGTGGCCAAACCCCTAAAGGCATGGAGTGCATTGGGAATCTGGGCGGAGGGTGAGCGCTATGCAGACAGTCTGCTGCCTGGGAGGTGGAGCCGCACAAGGAGCTGAGATGAAGCTTCTCTCTCTCTCCCAGCTTCTCATCTTTCTGCTATCTCTCTCCCAGGTTCCCCTATTCCTTCTCTCTCCCAGCTTTCCCTCTTTCTCCTATATCTATCCCGTCTCCCCCTATTCCTCCCCTCTCTCTCAGCTTCCCTTCTTTCTCCTATGTCTCTCCTGGCTTCCCCCAATTCCTTCTCTCTCTCTCCTGGCTTCCCTTATTCCTCCTCTCTCTCTCTCTCTCTCTCTCTCTCTCTCTCTCGTCTAACCCGATTCTTTCCTACTCTCTCCCAGCTCCCCTCTCCTATGTCTTTCCCGGCCTCCCCAATTTTCATTCTCTCTCTTCTCTCTCTCTCTCGCCTACAAAGTGGAGAAACCTTTTCTCCAGCCTAGGGCAGGCTAAAAAAATTTGAAAAATCCCTATTTTTGAGTAAAAATATGGGGATTTCTTTCAGAACCCTTTGGACAGCCCCCCTAATGATAGTTTAGAAACAAAAAATTGTAAATTGCATACTGTGTTGAAAAACGACCGCGGAAATTTCAGCGGTCGAAATTATTATTTTTTCGGGAAAACTGCGTTTAAAGTATTGGGTCTGGTATTTTGGAGGGCCACAAGGATGCATCAAGTGTTTTAAACATCGCACGTGTCTGGCGCAGGTGGTTTTTTAAAACCGCTAAAAATAGACACCTGCGCGAGCCACGCACGATATTCAAAACACTTAACGCATCCTTACAGCCCTCCAAAATACCAGACCCAATACGTTAAAGGCATTTTTCAAGAAAGACAATAAAATTTCGACCTAAATTTCAGCAAAAAACCGGCGATAATATCGCGGGTGCAATAATATCGCCAGTAATTGAATCCGGCCCTATGTACTAAATGTAATTTGTATAAGTTGTACCAATAAATAGGCCTTATTTATCTTTATCTGTGTATAATGTTTATTACACTAAGGGGCGCCAAAATCAATATTCGCTTACCAAATAAATAAGGCTCGGGCCGCTATGTAGTGACGTTATTATGCGGTCGCATAATGACATGATGACACGGTCGGGTATGAAATGCACGCTGGGGGCAGGGCCCAGGAGTAATCTGGGAGGAATAGCTGGACGGCATTTTGACAGCTCCTGTGAGCTGTCTGCAGGATTACAAGGCGACACCGTGCCTAGGACAGGGTGGAGTCACTGGAGTGTCACGTGTGACCGCGGTGATGTCATGATGAGGCCGGCCCAGGGATGAAAAGCATGGCAGGGGCGGGCAGGAAGCTGACTAGACGGACTGGATGCCATCTTCAGACACCTCATGATCTGCTAACAGACACCATCTGCAGACGCCAGGGTATTACTGTGTGTGGCATAATGTGTTATAAGGGGCACTATTGTGTGTGTCATAATGTATAAGGGGCATTACTGTGTAGCATAATGTATATGGGGCACTACTACTGTGTGGCATAATGTGAATGGAATCTACTGTGTGGTGTAATGTGAATAAGGGACACTGCTATGTGACATAACATGAAAAAGGGACACTGTGACGTAATGTGAAAAAGGGACACTGACATAATGTGAAAAAGGGACGCTATTGTGTGATATAAAGTGAAAAAGGGACACTACTGTGTGACATAACGTGAATAAGGGACACTACTGTGTGACATAACATGAGTAAGGGACATTACTGTGCAGTGTAGTGTGAAGGGACACTACCGTGTGGTGTAATGTGACTAAGGGACACTACTGTGTAATGTATCGTGACTATGGGGCACTACTGTGTGACGTAATGTGAAAGAGGGAACCTACTATATGAGGTAATGTGAAAAAGGGACAATACTGTGTGACGTAACGTGAAAAAGGGACATTACTGTGTACCGTAATAAGAAAAAGGGACACTACTGTGTAACGTAATGTGAAAAAGGGATACTGCTGTGTGACGTAACGTGAAAAAGTGGCACTACTGTGCGGTGTAAATGTGATGAAGGGGCACTACCCTCTTTCCTCATGTGCTTCTCCTTACTCCTCATAAGGGCATCTAACACTTGATTGCTGACTCCCTTCTGCTTATTTTGAGCGTTATGATCACTATTGCAGCATATACTTGTACTGTATTGTATTGTACTGTAAGTCACTGGTTTCTTGTTCACTTGTTTATGTACTTTGTAAGGCAATGCGGAACACTTGTGGCGCCATATAAAGAGAGGATAATAATAATGTCGCTAAGAGGCACTACTATGTGGCATAATTTGTATTGGGGATACTATTTTTTGGTTACGCCCCTTCCCAGCGAGACACCTGAATTTTTTTGCACGCACTCTCCCTGCTTCACCTGTGGATGGCGGCACAAATGCTCTTTTGGCAAAATGTGTAGTTACGGCTCTGCTTTGATGTGCACAGATGTGTCCTCTGCGTTCAGCACCCCTGCCCTAAAAAAATCCTCCAGTGAACACTATCTAAATTTCTACAACTGCTAAACTAGGGCTTGGTCAATTGGGAAAATTACTTCCCTTTTCTTTGTGTATGACCTACACCAGTGAAGTGCCAGCTTTACCTAAGGCTGTGTACACACCTATAGATATCTGTCCAATCTGTCTGGTGGGAAGGAAAATCGGGTCCATTTTCCAGCATCTGGGAGCAAATTTCTATTGTTATTTGCTCCCATATATTCCCACGTTTTCCCTCCCACCACACGAATTGGACAGATATATCTATAGGTGTGTACACAGCTTTACAGAACCAACACAATACCAAATGTTTGACTATGGCACATGTTTGAATCCCCTGCAGGATGCGCTCTGTTGTATGTATTTTAATATAGAGAATGATGTGCACTTGTATGTTGTTCTAATATTAATTATATTTGTAAGAGCATAGACTAAGAAGTGGGAGTGGTCATGATAGTAAGGGGAAGAGTTTATGCCAGGAGCCAGATGCTGACGCGAGGTGGGCCTGTGTGCTTTTTAAATGCCAGGGCCTATTTTTAGTCCCAGTCCGGCCCTGGTACCATGCAATACCATGTAATTCTTCTCGCAAGGAGCAAACCCTTGATGTAATAGACAAGCTTGAGTCTGCAGTCATTCTCCTAGAGATGGACTGATCTCTGTACCAAATAAGAATTTCCTCACACAACAATCCCACCATGGCAATTGTAGCTGCAATGCACCTTAACAGTGCATCCAATGTAGCACCCCCTTTTGCTCTTTTTGTTTGAGGGTTGTGATAAACAATAAACATACTGTATACAATCTATTCTCACCTTCTCTACTTGCGCATCCGAGTCATCGATTTAGCTTTCGGACCGTGGACATGGTTCTTACCATAGGGATCCACTTGGGAGACTCCTTGAACTTGATACCAAGCTGGTTTAATTTACTCTCTAAGACAAGTTTGGAGGTTTGCAAAACACACTATGGTATATTTATTTAAGGAGAATAAATATATTGAAGGTGTAAATAATACAGATTATTAATAATAATAAAACAGTAATCCTAACTAAACAATAATTAATAATAGTTGGAAAACATTTGTGTACTTAATAGTAGTAACCCAGGTTACATTTACATATATGTGTATGACTTGTATATGATGCAATGTCTCTGTAAAGTGGCAGGCAACTTCTCCTTTGTAGCCTGCATGAATGGTACATATGTAATGAGCGGTGTTGTGCTGGAAAGTGTATCTGTATACACAGGGTTGCTCCACATGTAGGATTGCTGAAATGTCGACATAGTGTCTGATGGAAAGATGCACATCTCTGTTGGTTTTTGATCTATGCATGTGCAGACCTTGTACTGCGAGTTCACTAGCAGTGCCCCCTATGGCATGATTACTATGCTGCTGCATTTTTTTGACAGGGAGGGGGCGGCATTGGGGACCATTTCCCCAAACGAAGGCATGTCACCTCCATTTTGTGGGAGTGCTGAGGCCAGTGTCTTCGTCTTCTGATGCAGATTTCCTGGCCTCAGCAACAGAGAGGAGACGGCCATTCTGAGTAGTCTTAGGTTTACCTAGATGGCCGATGCCATGACTGATGGTTGCGATGGTGATCTGCTGCTGCATCTTTGGACGCAGCACTTGAATCTGTGATGCCGACAGTGGACGTCTTTTTTCCTCACACGCCTCCTGCAGCATTAGCATTTGTTTGCATGGCTGCAGTGTCCAAAGATTCAGCAGCAGTGTGAATAGCATACAACTCTGAATCAGGCCCATAGTATGTCCCTTATCCTAACCCTAGCCCTAAAGGTAACCCTAATGCTAACCCTAACCCTAAAAGTCAGCCTAACATTAATAGTCACCATAACAGTAACCTTAACACTAATGGTAAGCTTAACCCTAATCCTGATTGGAAATATCAACAATTTCTATATTTCCGATGTGGACATTCTGTCAATGTCGACATTTTGTACACTGGTCGCCATTTTAACCATGGCAACATCATCAATGTAAACCTCCTCCTGTTGACATTGTTAATGTCAACACAGTGATTACAAACATTGTGACTGAATACCGGGCTCTGGTGTTAGTAGGTCGCAATGAGTGGTGCTTGCTCAGTCTCTTTGTTTTATGCTTGCAGTCCTACCATTTGCTGCTGTTACTACAGTCACTGTGGCCTGTTATCAACTCTACAGCCCCAGATTAGCTACACTATGCATAATAAGCTATACCTTGTCAGTAGAGAAGGTCAGGAGGATGTATTTGGCAAGGGGAAGATGGGGGCCACAAGTGTAAATTAAGAGCATCTATAATTAATTAAGCAATATATAAAAGCATTCAGGACGCCCACAATCCAGACCTCATGATATGGTATGTTCTCACATCAACAGATCATATCAATGAAATGCATGCTCAGTCAAAAGAAAATCATAGCAAAGACCTGCAAACTTACTACCTTGCTATGGAGAATATAAATAGTATAAGTTTTATGCATACAATAGGTGAACTGAGGAGGTAGCTATTCATCATCGCTGCGAGGGATACTGAAGTATCCAACTTGCAGCGGGGGATAGTTTACACCGGAGCAATTAATCATTGCTTTCGTGTGGGGACAGCTGCTCCGAAAAGCAGCTGTCCCCTCAGTTAGGATCGCAGCTACAGATGTAGCTGTGTTACTTACCTCCTTCCCGTCATCCCGGCTACGCTTGCGTTACCTGAAGTCACGCATGCGCACAGCCACCGGGGATTCCGTGAGAAGGAGAGATCCGCTCAGATCCTTCTTCGCTCCCCGGAACTCTTTGCTCTCGGGCTACGAGAGCAAGCACCGTCTGAAGATGGCGCTTGTTCTCGTGAGCAAACTCAGAAAACTTTCAGTTTTCGGAGTTTGCTGAGTATCAGGGGTCCTACCGGACCCCTGATGATGAATGTCCCGGTAACTAAAACATGCGGAAACTAGTGATTCCGCATGGTTACCGGGCCATTTTTCGATGATGAATAGGCCCCAATGACTGATCAATATAAAGAGAGCATTGCACTGTGATGGCTAAATTCACCTTTCTGATAACTGTGGGCCTGATTCAGAGCCCCTCGCTATTTGCGAGCACACGCTCTGAATCAGGGCGGGGAGTATTTTTTTTTTTTCCTGTCTGCTCGCTAAGCTGTGGGTGCCCACCCACAGCTTAGCGAGCGGGCAGGAGATGGTCACGATTATCGCGACCATCGGCATTGCGAGGAGACCCTAAGGTAGGGTCTCAGCACTCGCAATGCCGAGTGGACTTCCAGCTCTAATAGAGCCGGAAGTCAACTACTGACATCACTGGTGATGTCAGTAGGGACGCCCACAAATGGCAGTGTGCTGCGCATGCTGTGCAGTCCTCATCTGCCTTTCACATTCAGACTGCATCTGGTTTCCCTGCTCCGGATCTGCCTAGTATCCTGATGTTGATGCTGATGTTTTAAAAATAAATGTTAATTTCCTCTCTTACCTATATAGATGCTTGTAACACATCCAACCTAATATTACAACACTCAAATGTGTTCCGAGATCACTGCCGTCCTTATTGACGTACTTATATATTTAGATGTATAAAAGTAACAAAGACAAAATGAAAAAAGTAATGTATTGGTTATGTTTGCCTTTTAGAAAGATGAAAAAACCGAGAAGTGTAACCATTTAACAGGACACAAGACATTTCATGCTTTTATGAAGAACTTCCTAAATTTCTCAAGAATGCTTTCAGATAAACACGCTTGTCATATTGCCATTTATGACAAAGACAACTACAATGAATTCAACAATAGTTATGTTAAGGAATACCATGCCAAACAATGCGTTTTGTGAATAACTAGAGCTTTAAAACAAAAAACTGCTGCCTACAAAAGAATATTGGGAGATGCAATCTACTGGTTAAAGGATCTGCAGACTGAAAAAAAAAATTGTCTTGGGAGCTTGCAATCTCACTTTGTTTAGTGCACAATCAAATCATCACTTAAATGAAAAGGTGTCATTAGTATTGGCGGGTGTTAATCTTATTTTATCAAAATATACCTATAATTAATTTTACTAATCAATAACAATAATTCAGTTATCATTACAGTTTCACAGATCTTTTCAGAGTAAATGTTATAGTAGACTAAAATCCTGCATGTATACATACTGTACCTACCAGAATTCCTGATATGGGACATTCATAATTATTTGGGGGAAAAAAAGCAGACATTTTGTTTTTAGAGGCTCATAATAGGATGACAGCTATCAAACTAAGGGCCTGATTCAGAGCCGTTCGCTATTTGTGGTCGTTCGTTTAAAAACAAGGGGTGGCTATTCAAATGATCCGTACGCACATTGCAGTCTGTTCACACCTCTAAGTCTGAACGAGCGAGCAAAACATACGCTCGTTTATTTGTTAAAAACGCCCCCTGGCCGCTCGCACCATACGTCATGTCCGCTATTTATTAGATTAATCGAGTACATCGACCAGCGTATGAACTGCTCGCTATTCTTGTGGTTGGTGTTTGCTACCACAAATTTGCGAGCAGTTCTGGCTATAAAATAACCCAGTGACGTGAACAATGACGCTGCTGTTTTAAATATACACACCCATAAAACGCCCGTTTTGACCTTTAAGCACGCCTGCGTTCGGATCTCCACTCCCCATTTTCAAGCACCTTCCCCTGTTACCACCCACATACGCCTCATTCTGTCACTCAAAATAGCAGGCACTCGCTATATTGCGTACCAACGATTTTCGGCCGCACTGACTGGTTCGCGCATGCGTACTAAAAACCGTACGCATGCGCAGATGTGCAAACATCGCTCGGAACGAGCGTACTGCCGCTAACGAGCGGCTCTGAATGAGGGCCTAAGTGCGGATAGGGATGGTCCGCCTACAAAGATATGTATGTACTGTACAACTCTTAACATGAGCAAATATGTGCATTTATCTCTGTTCATGTAATGCTGGAACAATTATGACAGACTTGCATTCAATTCCGCATCAGTCCCTCAATGTTAATCTTCAAAATAAAGGAACCATAACAGAGATAACTGTATCTTATGAACATTATAACAGCCACTATTACAAAAGAGAATGATATTAGTAAACAGGAGTAGGTACTGTAATAATATGCAATCCTTAAAGTAGATAAGCATAGCAACAGCACCATGTTAGATGGCTGGCAGTAGTCACAAATGCACCTAGTAAAGTTTGTGAGATAATGAAATAAGCAAAATAAAAAAGTGATTTGTCTGTTTTTAATACTGCTTACTTCATTCAATTAAAGATGTTCAACCATTCTATCTACTAAGTGTTTCGTTTTTTTTCTCATCATCCTGATATTGAAATGTATGAAGTTCAAATATATTAAGGTGCTGATTGTCCATATGGCACATCCTGAATTTTCCCAGTGGGTCGATGGCCTGATGGGGCTTCCAGCCGGCCGATGTTTTAGTTCCTGAAGGAACGCCTGCCGTTTGTGGGCGGCCCAACTGACATCACCAGTGATGTCAGCAGTGACCTTCCGGCTCTATTAGAGCTGGAAGTCCACTCGGCATTGCGAGTGCTGAGACGGAAGCTCACTGGGGCTTGCGGAAGACGAGACTCTAACACAAGGGTCTAGTCGCAAGCCCGCTTGCAAAAGCTGTGGGTGGTCACCCACAGCTCAGAGAGTGGCCAGGGACCGGCTAAAAAAAAAAAAAGCAGCCGTCCTCATTCAGAGCGAGCGCTCGCTTTTTGCGAGCGGCTCTGAATGAGGTCCTTTTTTGCTATTACATTACTTTATTTGAGGTGCAGATGGGGAGCAAAGGCTGGTAGCATGGTGAGGGGTTGATGGTGAGGGGGAAAGGTTGCAGTAGATGTCTGAACTCACAGGGGACTGGCCCTGGCTTAAAGGGTGCCATCCCAGCAGCAGGTGACAGGGACAAATGACAGGCAGCCTACATTTCCAGTCATTCCAGAGGGGACAGAGGAGCTTGTAACCTCACGAGATAAAGCACTCTTTGTTTCACAAGCCTTTAACCCAGATGGAATAGGGGGCCTATTAATCATCGGAAGCCGTATGGCCTCCGATGATGAAGTATTGAACTCGCTGCGAGAGATACTTAAGTATCCAACTCGCAGCGGGGGAAATGTGAGACCGGAGCAATTCATCATTGCTCCGGTACAGGGTACAGGGACAGCTGCTCCGAAAAGCAGCTGTCCTCTCAGTTAGTATAGCAGCTACTTCTGTAGCTGCGTTACTTACCTCCTCCCTGTCATCACAGCTACGTAGGCGTGACCCAAGGTCATACATGCACACAGACATCGGGGAGGTAGTGAGGAGGCGGCAGAGCGGGGATCCGAGAACAAGCGCCGTCTGAAGATGGTGCTTGTTCTCGGCAGCAAACTCCGAAAACTTTCAGTTTTCAAAGTTCGCTGAATATCAGGGGGTCCATTTGGGCCCGGTAACCTAAATATGCGGAAACTAGCGGTTCCGCATGGTCGCATGGTTACCGGGCCATTTATCGGTTGATGAATAGGCCCCTAGGTGAGATAAGTAATGTGAACTGAGGGAAGTTTATCACAGATTCCGAGATGAGAGCATAGATGTATGGGATTAAGTGAAATTACAGTATAGGAGTAAGAAATAGCAAGGAGAGACATCAGTTTATAAAAAGAAGCCATAATTATGACATATTACAAAATCTTAACCAATAATAATGATGGACTTAAACAGAATGTGGTTTATATACTAAAAGAATAACAGTACGCTTGCATTATAATTGTGGGCACAGCTGCTCACAAAGTAGAGACTGCACTCTACTTAAATCTATAGAACAGAAAATAAAGTAGGAGCAACAGTTTCTACTAATTAAATGAGTCACTCCCTTGGGTTAATTAAAATTGAATAAAGTAAACATATCACATAAAAATGCATACAAAACAGTAAACACTGATAACAATAGAAGTTTTTATTGGTGGAGATTGCACACTTTATAAGGACAAATCAAATACTGTACATAATTTCATTAACTGCTTTTGCATTGAACTATTTAATGTAAATGCTGTGTTAAGGTGGGTACACACCAGGCAGATCTCTCTGCTGGCTCATCACCAGGCAGCGCCGGGGATAGGTGGCGTGGCCTGACCGTGGGAGGTGTGGCCACGCCCCCTTAAAAAATATATATTAGGGGTGAGCGGGTTCGGTTCTACTCTGTTCCGTTCGGATTTTAAAACCAAATCTTATTGGCTATCCAAAACTCGTGACAGCTGAGTTTTGGATAGCCAATAAGATTCGGTTTTTAAATCCGAACGGAACCGAGTAGAACCGAATCCGCTCACCCCTAAAACATATATATATTATTTAGCAGCCATGAGCAGTCTCCCAGTGCAGCCCAGCACACAGCAGTGTGTGCTGTGCTGCTGTGACTTAAAAGGGAGGGGGAGCGGTGCTAGACCTGGGCCCCCGCCGGGCCCTTGAAGCAAGTCTGGGCCCGGGTAATTTGTACCCACTCCCCCCCTCTTGGCGCCCCTGCCGCCAGGTAAGCTATGCACACCGATCGGCCGCTCGACATGTCTTATATAAACTTCTGTGATAATTCTCGAAGTAGCTTGATGATTATTGTTTTACTAACATGTAGCTCAGCCCTGTTGGAAATAAACAGTACTAAAATAAGACTGGGATTTCACAGACAGACCTATAGGGGTATTCAATATGGAGTGAAAACGCCGTTTCTGCGATGTTTTTGCTCGGATGACGTCATTTTCGCCGCTTTTACTTTTACACCGTATTCAATTTGAAAGCTTTTCGCCGGTGCGAAAAGTATATTGCATTCAACCCTGCGAAAAAGTATCACCAAGGAATGGGTGGCGAAAAAAACTGCAGAATTGGGGTTTTGGGGTGCAACATTTCGGAAACCACCCTGCAACCTTCAGACAGTCCCCCAAAGGTAAACTGTGTCAAATATTTTTTTTAAAATACCTCAGAAGACCCCATAAAAAGCACTTTCATTTTGGAGGCGAAAAAAAAAATTGGGGGGTACAAAGTTAAAAACTAGCGAACTACAATCTAGGGGGGTCCCCAAGTATGCCCCAGGTGTTTTTTTCATTGCAGGTGTTTGCGGCAGGTAGATTTTTCACGTTTTTTAAAACTTCACTTTAGCAACTTTTAAATATGCTCACCCCCATTTTCAAGTACCCAAAATTTGCTGGGACTACTTATTTTCTGCAAAAAAAACTTCTAAATACTATTCTTCACCACCTTCCCAAATCCCCAAAATAGCAGCTATTGAGCCCATTTAAAGACCCCAAAAACCTTCAGCAGGGCTAATCGGGGGTATCCAGAGTAATCCCCCATTTCAGAGCATCTTTTTGGGGGTGTTAGAGTCATTTCCCCAAAAATCAGCAAAGTTTTTGCTGATTTCACATTCGCCGGGTGCCGTTTTCGACGATTTCATATTGAATAGGGGTATAATCGGGGGTGCGCCCGATACTTTTTCGCCGGCAAAAGCTCCGATGTGTGGCGAAAACTTCGACACGCATAGACGGCAAAGTTTACGTTTCATATTGAATATTCCTCCTAGTGGTAAGAAAGTCCTGTTACTACAGTGTATGGAAAAGTAGGAGAGGTCAAGTGAAAGGGATTAACAGCAGAAGAATATAATTATCCTATTTGCTGTACTCAACATAGATAGAAGAGGTAAAAGTCTGGTTTAGGAAAACCCCGTAAGAAGGGATTGCCATAGTCAATGCAAAAGATAATGAATGCATGACTTACAGTTTTTGCAGCGTATAGTGTGAGATACATGCATAGTCTGGAAATGTTTCTTATGGTGCATCCACACGATCTTATTTTTCCTTCAGATATGAACGATAACAATTTAAAAATCGTTCAGTCGTTCATATCTGAAGGAAAATCGTTCATATCTGACATGCCTGAACGATGGACGATCAACGATGCGCGTTCCCGTTTGTCAGATAACGATATCTGACATCTGATGGGTTTGCAGTCAGACTTGGACGATTCCATTCATTTTAATGCAGTCAAAAATCGTTCAATCGTTCAAATCGTTCAAAACTTTGGTAAAATCGTTCAAATCGTTTAATCGTTCATCTGACAAGTCTGACAAATCTGACCGTGTGTACGCTCCATTAGATGTAAGTGATAGCATTTGGTTATAGATTGGTTATGGGGAGCAAAAGACAGTTCTGAGTCAAGGATAACACCTAGGGCAGCTTGCTTGAGTACAGCTTATAGTTGTGTTGTTAGCAAAATTTGAGATAACAGATGGGTAGTTTATTTTAGCTGGTGGGAATATTATAGCTCAATTTTTGAAAGATTGAGTTTGAGGCGATGAGATGACATCCAAGGTGAAATAGAAGAACGACATTCAATGACGCAGGCTTACACAGATTAGTGAGAGATCCAGCCAGGATAATTGGTTGCCATATACATAGAGATTATAACGAAATCCAAAGGAATTTATTACATCTCCACAGTGTTTTTTTTCTATGAAAAAGGGTTCCATTACTTAGAAAAAAACTAATGGTACTAAGGGCAGGATTAAGCTTTCGGGGGGCCTGGGGCACTTAAAAAAGGGAGACATCATTAACAAGGCCCTGGAAGTGTCTGGCCTAAATATCTATTGAATTACATTTTGAAGACCAAACTAAGTGTCACCAATGCTGAGATGGTTAAAGCTTTTCTTGCAGCAACCTGCAAATACACATTCACCATCCAATTAGTATAGTAAATGTAAAGTGTCTTTGTTAACCCTTGTGTACATATTAAGTGACTGGTTCCCCTGACAGCTCTGTGTGACTCATCTTCACTGTTGCCAACTCTGAAATGAGAAACAAGCATCTTTTGAGTGAAAAACAAGCCCAAAACAAGACCAACCCAATCAGATAAAGCCCAAAACACAAGCCCAACGTAATCTGGTGGTACGGGGGTGGGGGTAATTTAATGAAACCACAAACGTTATTGTTTATTGTTCATTTTATTAAAACAGCTTTTCCCTGCTCTACGAATAGACTCCACTGTGCGAAGTAAAGCGCAGGGTACTCTGGGCCTTGTTTGGCAAAGGACAGAATTGCAAAGCTGTACACAAGCAGCTTTGTAATTCTGTCCTTCCTAAAATGCAAATGCAGCAGAAGGTGCCTGAAATCTCCTTGCTGCATCTGCGATCGCAGGCTGCGGCCAAGGTTGCAGTCTGGGATCACCATTGCAACCGTCGATCGCGATGGTTGCACCTTTGGTCAGACTGCGGTAGCTGAAGCTGGCCGTGTTCTGTCATCCTGCAAGGCCAGGAAGTCTGCGTTCATGGATGCAGATCCTTGCCATTCCCCAAAAACGGGGGCTACATGCCCCCGTTTCCGGGAATGCAGAAAACAGAGGCAACATGCCCCCATTTCCAGGAATGCAGGCCGTCTCCGCCCTGCAAACTCCTCTGCCTGTCAATCAGGCAAATGCATACAGGTGCCTGTGTGATATAGCAGGACCCGTTCTGCACATGTGCAGAATGGGTCCTGCACACTGTTGAATCAGGCCCACTGTGCGTGGTAAAGTACAGAACAAAAGAGTAATTTAAACAAACACGTCAAAACAAAATAACTGACATATGGGAAAATGTAACTTCTGTTATTCGTTTAAACGAGTCATTCTAGTTAACCAAATCTATATAACTACATATACAGAGAGATATACATACAGACAGCTAAACCTAAATGTATTGGTGAAGGAGTTATATAACATTTGCTCACCTTAGTAGTGGGACCTGGCTATCAAGCCCAAAAACAAGCTACCTAAAAAAAAATAAGCCCAAAAACAAGCAACAAGCAACCATCCAAAAAAACAAGCAACTGGGGAAAAAAACAAGCCCAATTCCGCTTGTTATAAGCGGACTTGGCAACTATGCTCATCTTCCTGGCTGGAAGCTGCAGCAGTTTTTTTTGTAAAAACTTTATCAACACACTTTACTATGACAACAAGCACTTCCTGCTTCTCCAGTGAGGATAAGCAGGTACCGGCAGCTACAGGAGGCAATATCAGCACTGGAGAAGACACCTAAGGTAGTGTCTAGATGCTCTTCACGGAGAGAACCCTGACGTCTTCAGCTACTGTCCAACGTCATTCCCTACCATCCACGTGGACATCGAGAGGGAATATAATCTTGTGGTGTGCGAAGCGCTCCACCAGGCCCGAAGCATGGCGAACGAAGCGAGCCCGCGAGGGGCAAGTTTCTTCTTTAGGTGAACTTCATGTGCATGGACCTGCGCTTTCGCTCTCACTGCACATCATGTCCAGGTCCTTAGGATGAAGGGGAAATAAGCTCTACCCTGAAGGTAAGTGCCCTCTCATTTTAGTAATACCTGGGAGTCTTAGCGCTGCCATAGGTGTCTATGGCAGCGCTAAGTGACTCAGGTGCAGTGCGATGTTGTAGCCTGCACTTAGCACTGGCAGACCGCAGGCAAAGAAAATCCCTTTAGTACATACTGAGAAGGGGTATGTATAAGAGTGAGTGCCTTCATGTAATGTGTAGTGCTGTATGTGTGATCCCTGTTTGATAGCCTCCTCAAAAGTTCTCACATAGTGAGGGGGGCAGTCATTGCAAGATGGTAGTGAGTAATCATATGTGACATATGCAAAAGTAGAAGAACCCAGCAGTGAAAGGGATAAAGGTCTGCATAAAGTTGTTAGCATGCCAGATGAAAGGTCCCTGGATAGTGGGATGTGTAATAGCGGCTGAGGGCCTGATTCAGAGATGGAGGTTAATGCGATTGCAGCTGCGATTTCATACACAACGCAGTAACGAAAATATGGTTTTGTTAGCAAAGATTACCCGAGCATAAAGATGCCCACTGCTGGCTTCTTACTTGTGTGCGACGACGCATACCTGTGTAAATATCGGTAACATCAACGTACATCGGCCATCTTACCCTTGCGGCAGGTCTGACCTGCCGCAGCCTTGAGAGCTCTTCTGACACACTGCACTGCATATGCAATCACAGTGGCTAATTTATGCACACCCATGTAACGGCATTTAAACGGACAGGCACGCCTGCGTTTTTGTGACCACTCCCCATTACCACCCCCAAATGGTGACTACCTATCAGTCACTTTGTGATGGGATCCTCTGTGCGCCATAATCGCAATATGATTGCTGCGTACATGCAGTGCAGCTGAAAATCGCATAGGCGTCCATCTCTGAATCAGGCCCAGAGTACCAAGATATATAGAACATCTGTATGTCTGCCTGAAAAAGGTGTATGTGGGTGATGGAAGAAGAGAGGGACCCTGTGTGATAGGATGTGCCACACGTTAGGAGTCTCCCATGAAGGTTGAGACAAGGTGTGATGAACTTAGGGCGCTTCAGATGGTGACACCGCTGCCCTTAGAGCTCCCTAGGGCATCCTTAGGATGTTTCGGGCATTGCTGTAATCAGCGGCGTTTGTGACTTCGCCTCCGTGTGGCGTCAATCGGAGGGGGCGAGACCTGCCAGTCGCGGCCACCGAGCTATTAGGTAGTAGGAACTGAGACAAACAGTGTAACTGCAGTGTCACAGTGCTGCGCACACACTGTCTGTCTCCTCACTCCCCGGCCAGCCCCGCATCCAGACTCTAGCCACAGCGCTACCTGTGAAATGAAAAAAAAAAACAACTTACCCTCAGTTCAGGCCGGTGATCGGTACTCCGGTGATGTCCTCCGTGGCTCTGGTCAGCTGGTGTCCCATCCTGCGCTTAGACCTGGTCAGCTGACCAGGTCACAGTGCAGGATGGGAGATCAGCTAACCAGAGCCACGGAGGACATCACCGGAGTACCGATCACTGGAGGTAAGTAAAATTAAGGGGGGGATGGTCGGGGGGGGGGGGGTGCAGGGCACAGGCAGGTTTTGCCTAGGGTGCCTGAAAACCTTGCACCGGCCCTGGGGCCAAGGGAGTACTTTAACATAACAAGGAGGCATGGTGGGGGGCCATTGACAATGGGTAATTATTATTTTTTTTTCAAAAACCCCATGGAATAAGTTGATCAGAGTACCAGCACTCAGAAGGAGGGGGCAGAGTCTTCCATTTCGAGGGGGTCGGGGGCGGACTGCTGTGTGCACAGCCTCTATTCCTGTTGTCAGCTCACAGGGAGGTCGGGCGGGCTCTGTGAGTGACAGCGCTGAGCGCGGGAGGTTTGAGAGCAGCATCAGCATTGCATGGATACAATAGCAGCAGCATCACGGCACAGTACACACCATCAGCCGGGGGAGAGGAGATCTGTGTGTCAGCCCCCCTGCCAGGTGAGTGCAAGTAATACAGTATGTTACACCATTACCCTGACAGCATGCAGAGGCTAACTAGTAGTTATCTGGATGCTGATTTACTGCTCCCAGACTAGTCACTTCACTTAAGCAGCAGGCAGGGTACCCTGCTGCAGCCTTTTCTCCTCACACAGTCACATGAGAGGAACACCTGTACAATTGTATCAATACAATAGTAGGAGTATTCACACTATAGACTGTCTCCTTTCTAATACATATAAATACATACTAATGATATCTGACTATGTAGAACAACTAATGACATTGATGGGAAGGAATAGATGTAGTCAACAAATTGACTAATATATATGTGACATCTAACATAATATATAATTCTAGCCCTATTCCCCCACTAAAAATATATATACAGACTTGTACTGGCCATACAATCTATTTTAATACACTATTTCTAACTTGAATCACACTTTTTTCTGTTCTTTTTAATATCTTACGGACTGTTAATGAATACAATACAATTTTTAAGATAACAATTAAATGGTATATTTTAATAAATACTGTGCATGTTACAAAGACAACCCTTTCTGTCCTCTTTCTGTATAATCTGTGAATATGCTGTCGATGATAGCACCCCCTAATACTCATAATTAAGAATACAATCATCACATCACATCAAACCTGCTGCAATGGACGCTGAGCTAAAGGGGACGGAGCCATTGCCGGGTGCCGGGCAGGCAACGTCCTCTGTACGGTTTGCAGTACAGATTACGCCATCCTGAGGTGGTGAATCTGTACACAGCAGAGGAATGGAAAGCCGAGTATGGTGATGCGATTCAGACACAAAGCGGGGTCGCCAGAGAAGGAATAACCTTCTCCATGGTAACCCCCTTTATGAATTACCAAAGGCAGTGTAAAGCCCTGTTTTCAGCTAAACAGGGCTTTTCACTGGTCTATGAGTAGACCCCATGGAGGTTTATACTATACAACCTTTTCTAGTCTATGTATACCAAATCATTTTTGGCTAGTTAAAATATAGATAAATAGAAAGAGAGAGCGGAGAAGCTGTCTAATTCTCTCTGGTAGAGAAATGACTAATCACACTCCTTCGTGGGCCCCAATTATTGTTTTCCCCCTGTGGGCCCCTCATGCCCCAGTCCACCACTGAGTGTAGCCATCCAATTCCTAATGTACAAATATAAATAATGATATATGAACTCAATATTAACCAATCTACATTTTATTAGAATATTTAATGTACACAGGTTTATTTAATTTGTCCAATACAGTGTAATAACCAAGAGTATATATTTTAAATATATTACATTTGTATGTATATACAAAAAATGTTTAGATAATTTTTTTTACACCCTATACATTATATTCTATTACATTTTAACATAATGCTCATATCTGTAAAAAACAAAACAAAATGTGTTTAAGTTTAAAGCGTTGCGGAGAATCTGCTTGATGGTATATGAAGAGAATTCCTCTAGTCCATGACAGAACCACACTCTGATGGTAGACCCTCTGACCTTCTCCATTTGGATAATCGAAATTTGAACCATTTCTAGGAAATAAAATCAACACAAAATAACATGTCAAACATTATTTAAAAGAAGCAATTAAACATATTGTGGCTAATGCAGCAAGAGTAGTATTGGCAAATCATAAAGTTGAAAATGGTGACAGCAGTGTGTGATTGAGATTAATCCACAAGGTAGATAACATAACCAGGTTTTAGATTTATTAAACAGGCAGAACAGATTTACAGGATGATACAGGGTTAATGCAGAAGGTATCAGTGGCAAATGCTGGATTTCTAGAGGGGGGTTTCCAAATGCTGGATTTTAGAGTGAGTGTGGCCAGTCCATGAAGAGGGCATAATTAGCGCGTAACCAGCTTTAATATGTGTCATACTAAGTGTATTGTGTGTCATAATTCCAGCATATACAGGACCAGCGATCACAGTAGGCCATCCTGCCTGAGCTGAATGATTTTATTTCAGGTGTGGGCACCAATCCAGAGCATTGGAGAAAGTCCGGGAGTCTGGTGGAGCAGCAGAAGAACCTAGCACTGCCCTGGACATATTAGTTCATATTGGTCCTGTCATGCACTGGATAGTGTATTATCAGACAGTATTAATAATTAATTATTGATTGTCTATAGCAGTGCACCCCTAACAGTGCATGTTTTCCAGATCTCCTAGTTGGCGCACAGGTGTATTTATTACACACACACAGGATATACATATATAGCAGAAGACGCATGGACACGCCACTCATGCGCAGTAGTGCACAAGGTCAGAGGTCAGATCTCTGGCAGCACCGGACGGAGAAACTGCAGAGGATGCTTCCTCTCTCCTAACACGCCCCCCCCCCCTCACTCACGTCGGTCTCTGGTTACAAAATTAAATTCAACAAATGTGTATCAAAAGTGGAATAGTAAAGGCAGTACATAAAGGTTAGTGTGGATATAAGGTGACTGTAAACAAATAAAAGGGGCGAGAAAACAGAACTAGCCATGAAATGGCAAAATGCAAGTGGTCCGTAAGAGGTCCCTATTTGAATTATAGTTTATCCATGTAGCTGCTGCATGAATATTTATCATACAGTCAGGTTCATAAATATTGGGACATTGACAGAATTTTCATATTTTGGCCTCTATTCACCACCACAATGGCTTTGAAATGAAACAAACAAGATATGCTTTAACTGCAGACTTTCAGATTTAATTTGAGGGTAATTACATCCAAATCAGGTGAACGGTGTAGGAATTACAACGGTTTCTATATGTGCCTCCCACTTTTTAAGGGGCCAAAAGTAATGGGACTATCAACTCAAAAGCTATTTCATGGACAGGTGTGGGCTATTCCCTCGTTATTTCATTATCAATTAAGCAGGTAAAAGGTCTGGAGTTGATTCTAGGTGTGACATTTGCATTTGGGATCAGTTGCTGTCGACTCTCAATATAAGATCCAAAGAGCTGTCACTATCAGTGAAGCTATGCTGACCTAATGAGCCCAAATTATAGACAGAGAATATGTAATTCCATATTGCACTTCCAGGCTAAAGAAAAATACATAACAGTAAGAGATATAATACACACTCATAGTTTAAAATATGAATTGTACTCACCTAAGCATTATTGCCATGCAATTTAAATAAATCTGTGCACAATTTAAACACTTGTGTTCTTTAAATAGGGAGAAAGTATTTAGAAAAAAGGCTAACTTTCTATAATGATAAATGGAAACCTGATGAGAGCAGGTGGTTGCCTCTTGGAATTTTATAATAATGAATATCAATCCTTCAGCGATCTCAGGTGAAAATTATATTTATTTACAGTCTGCAGAACCAGAGAAATCCCACAATTCTTCAGTGTTGTGTGCAATCTCCAAAGGTGGTGGTTATCTGAAGATTGCACACTGGAGAATATGGCGTTATCTCAGGATCTGAAGTCTGGAATTAAATATAACCTTGGCTGAATTAACCTTTTTTTTCAGCAATTAATTAATTCTATACAACATTACTGCAATAGGAAGAAAAGTCAGATGTTCAAAAGTAGACTATTTTTTACTGGGTGGAATGGATCATGTTGGAGGGTTAAGGATTTATGCTATGATTACTGGTTTCTGCGACTAGGGGATAAAATATTATATGAGAAACAAAATAATTTTGCATTTATTTAACATTAATGATAGATTCAGTTACCTGCAAGGTTTCGATGGGACCTTGTGCACTAATATATGTGGGTTATTTATTTGGGCAGGAAAACATTCCTTGTTGCTGTATACGAGTGTCCCATAGAAATTAGATCAATAGACAAGGAAAAATTTCCTACCATTGTGCCTGAACCTTGCACCTAATTTAATTTACCCCTAACATAATACAAATACCGAGGTTCCAGGAATGAACACTTCCATTCACAAGAAGTTATTTCTAATAATATGACTTGATGAGATCATAGGTCAACCAAAAGTGCAAAGAGGCATGTTTATTAATGTTACATTTCCATTAGTAGTAGCAGGTCCGATGTAAATGAAACAGGTAATTTCCTAAAAAAGTTAAAAGATGGAAGATTTTTTGCCTATATTTTTTCTCTTGTTTTTGGCTAATTCTTGGTTGCGTTCATAGATAAACAGTATGATAATCAGTGTAGATGCGATAATATCTAGAGAAAATTTTTGGAGAAAATATTCACACTTTCAATATTTTCTACAACGTTTTACACCAGACATACAGACAATAAAGCACCAGCAATAGCATATCAGATTTTTCCACTAGGGGTCAGCAGAGTATTAAATAACATCCAAGAACCAACAAAATAATATATTTTATTTGTTTTTCTGAACTCCAGACTCCTAAATCCCTGATTATTGCTAGCCTTTATGGGCAGCCAAAGCAATGCAGCATGCTTCACATTGATAACTAACAAAGCAAGTCAGTAAGCTACTCCACTGTGGATCAAACAGTAATGCTGGGTACACACCTGAACGATATAGTTTGTGTGTACACCGACTGTGAATGACGTCCTTCATAGACATATCTGGTCGACCCTTCAGCACAGTCAATGACGATAGCAGATATATAGTTTCATTTGTCTGTATGACCTACCTGCCAACATATCGGCCAAACGATTGGTAAGTGTGTGTGCTCTTACCAGTTTTTAGATCGGTTGGCTGGTCAGCCAAGTGTGTTCCCAGCTTAAAACATAATTTTATACATCTAAAAGTAACAAAGGTAGACCATATTCCATAACCAATTAACCCAAACCTCTTTTGGTAACAGAGCAAGACTGTACCTATAGCACAGACAATACTTCATATTGACTTCAATCACAATTCCAGCTCCCACCAACTTCAGAAATCTAACTCCAAGTGTAAAGGCGATTGCTGCTTCTCTCATCAACCATGCAGTAGGACCCCTGAACCGTAACAAGACATTTTAGTGCCCTGGGCAAGGGAGAACAATGCTGCCCCTCCACTATATTTTGGTTGAAGTAAATGCTACCCCACACTGTGGGAATCATTAGCAAGTGCTAGACTATAATCCAACCTGTGCTTCTCTCTCCAACCTGTTGTTACAGCTACAGTATGACTACCTGTTGCTGGTTTCTTAAGCTCAGTTACTGGTTGGATGGATCCTGGAATGTTTGGGCCCTGTTTGGAATAGTGAAAGATACTAGTCATCTTCTGTAAAGATGATCAACGAGTGAACACTGTAGATCAGCAGTGGTCGATCTGTGGCTCTTTAAACTTGTAAATGTGGTTTCCAAATACCAACAGCAGATGCTCCAGGCACTGGCAAGGTTGTGTTGGTCTACAGCCGGCTGATCCAAATCTAACATATTCTCTGCTTTGGTATAATGCAGAGATTAAGACTGATCAGGAGCAGCTTACTTCTGTGTGATGTTAGCTCCTCTGTACAATAAGGGGCGGGGGGGTCACAGACTCACGCATCCCAAACAAGCAGAGGTGGAGGAGGGCAGGCAGTGTGCTCTTCTTCCTACCCCTGCATCACAGGGTCTGCAGGCTCCAGCTCTACAGGTAAGTGGGGGAGGAGTGAAAGGGTATATTTGGGGGACGGGCATGGTCCAGATATCTGATGTGCATGTTGATAGGTCAGATGGCATGTAGAGAGGTATGATGGCATGTGGGAAGGTCTGTTGGACATGTGAAAAGGTATTTGCAATATCTAAAGATGTTTAGCTCTTGGTCTTTGACTTACTGACCACCCCTGCTCTAGATGACCCTACCACTGGCCAGACTGTCATTCAATTAATATTATTTTATTGCTTACTAAACAGGCTGCCTTCCTCTAACCAGCTCTAAAATTAATGACATTCACTTTTAATAAAGATATCTATTTTCCCCAATCTAGCCCATCATTAAATTAATAACATTACAAATTAATATATAGACCTAATTATTTGCTTACATAAACATTTATTTATATAGGGCCAACTGTTAGGAGAGAGCACCTTGCGCTGTCTCTGATCGGTGCTAGGACCTCAGTCTCCTGGAGGCCTGGTTAAGTACATCTACTTACCTCCATCACACACCCCTGCCACCTATATCATCTATAGGGTCTGCCAATACTAACATTATGCAGTCAATAAGTTGACAATCGCTGTCGACATTCATAATGTCAACACCATAATGTCAACATCTAATATGCTCATGTGATTTATGCTGCACGGACCACCCGCACCGTTATTCATATTTACTCACAAGGGGTGGTGAGTGGATTGTAGTTACACAGTTTCATCTTCACCTTGGATGTGCACTTTGTAACACCTAATCTGTGCTGGATATACCCTTTTAAGAACACCTTGAGGGTTCCTTATTGTACACACTGCAGTAGGACCCATCTTCAAAGCACACGCAGTCCAGACTCTGGGCCTGATTCAGCAGTGTACACAATTGCGGTCGCAACTGCAATTGCCTATGGATCGCAGCTGTGAAAATATGCTAATGCTTGCCTTAGTACAGCCGGCATAGGGGAACCCACTGCAGCTTTCTCATATCCGTCCAACCTGGCTTTTCTGCGTATACATTGGTACCATTGACGCACATCGGCCCATCACGCAGCATTTACAGCAGGTCTGACCAGCTGCAGAGACTGCAAGCCTCCTCGCATGCAGTGAGTACTCAAACTGTGTATGCAATCGCAGTGGCTAATTTATGCACGCCCATGTAACGGCATTCAAATGGACAGACACGCCCGCGGTTTTCTGACCACTCCCCCGTCACCACCCCTAAACGCTGACAGCCTATCACTCACTTTGTGATGGATTCCTCTGTGCGTCCGTAATCACAATGTGCATGCTCAATGGCAAACAATCACTCGATGTGCATCCGCATTTGCACTTGCGATCGGTACTGAATCAGGCCCTCTGTGAGGAGGGTGACAGCTACACTAGCGGCAGACGTGATACATTTTATACTATCTAATACAATAATACCCCTTTTACACCAGAGCTAAAACCCGGGTTATTGCAGGATTAACCCGAGTAGCTCCTTGGTGTAAAAGGGGAAAGGGTTGGATTCCCAGGTCTAGTGACCCGGCAATCCAACCCAGATAACTTGCAGGGTTTAACATGGGAATGACCCGTAAAACCCTGCAGTGTAAACGGCGTGATCGGAGTCACGATGACCTGGAGCGCGCTGCATGTCAGCTTCAGTGGCGCTTGGAGATGACTTCCACACCGGAAGAGCCGGGTCACTGCAGACCCGGCTCCAGTGTGAACGGCGCCCACTAGGGAATATCCTGGGTCGGCGCCGGTTAAATTCCGGGTCTGATACGGTTTGGAACCCAGGAGCTGATTCAGACACAGACGCTAAGAAGTGTTCGCTTGTAGCTGCCGATGGTTCGCATTGTGCGCATGCGTATGCATCGCAGTGCACGTGTACGAACCACTGCGAAAGATCAGGAAGCGTTCGCTGGCCGCGCATAGACAGCCCAGCAGAGTGAGTGACAGGAGAACCCGTTTGTGGGTGGTAACAGGGGAAGGCCACTAGAAACGGGGGAGTGGAGGTGCGAACGCAGGCGTGTCTGAGCGTCTCAAAGCCGTTTCAGAGGCGTGCATAATTAGCAGGCAGCATCACAGTACACGTCACCTGGCTGGTTTTACACTGAAGTCCTCACAGTGCTTGCGATAGGGTATAGTCAACCTCAAGCGCTGCGAATACTCTCGGTGGTACCCGATGTACCGATGGTTACATACAGTTCCTGGAGATGACGTGCGCAAGTGGGCGTCTTAAGACAGGCTGGTGGGCGTCTGCATACACAAAGCGATCGCACGCCAAGACATAGTGGACGTGCTTATCCTTTGCCGTGCGTTCGTCTGCCGTGCCGTCACTTAGCCGAATTTGCATACTCTGAGAACGAGTGTACGCATCTAGCAAGCGGGTCTGAATCGAGCCCCTGTTCCAACCTCCGGGTCAGACCCGGAATTTAGGTGTAAAAGCGGTATTACTGACAAGATCGTATCTCTGCGTGGCCATGCTTTATATTTCAACTACCTGATATTTATCTTGGTCATATCTGTCAAGAGAGACATTTAACATTATTTGCTGCCAAACAATATGTGGCTTCTCAATATTTTTTCTTGACAAATCGGCAGTCTCATCCCTTTTTTTCTGTTCATTAACAGAATTAGCACATTGCTTCCATGTTAAGCTTTGATGTTATTCCGATAATAGCACATCCCTACATTTTTGTTATAATTTTTCATTTTTATTTATTGGTTGTTGTACAATACAAATGAACTGGTGATTTTTTTTTGTTTATTGTATAAGTGTATTTTTACATTATAAAATTAATTGGTTTATGGTCTTCCTCTTATTGCTGGGTTTTGTATTTATTTGTGTTTCTCTTGGGTTCTAGGCAAACCTCACACAGCAGCTTTGATCTAGATATTTTTAGTAATACACTCTTTCAGCACTGAAGGGTTTTTATTATCCATTTACATTCACTCGTAATGTTTAGGGCAGAGGCAACTGTAATACAGCTCTCACTAGGGCCCTTAATTATGCACTAATACACATCATAAAAAGTAATGGCCACTAAGATCCATACAGTGTATTATTAATCATCACTAATGGACCGTGATATAATTGCTTCTTCTTTATTATAACATTATATAATTTGATATCTTCCAACGTTCAAACCATATAAAAACACTCTACGCTGTTAAATATTTTTTCCACATTAATCAATGAAAACATATAGATCACAGTTTCTCAAACTCAGTCCTCAGGACCCCAAACAGTGCATGTTTTCCAGGTCTCCTCACAGAATCCCAAGTGAAATAATTAGTTCCACCTGTGGATCTTTTAAAATGTGTCAGTGAGTAATGAATGCACCTGTGCACCTGCTGGGTAACCTGCAAAACGTGAACTGTGTGGGGGTCCTGAGGACAGAGTTTGAGAACCACTGATATAGATTATTATCAGTACACAAGTGACTGTTCAAATCCATTACAATTGTGGTCTTGTCTAATTTAAAAAAAAAAAAAAAAGAAGCTAATTCTATCGGTAAAAATCATATCAAATGTAATAATTTTACTGTTACATTTAAGAAATCAGTATATAACTACAGTAGTACTGTATATTAGTAATATATATATTTACACTTCGAACACTTATTCAGAAATACACATTATTAATACACATTCAGGGGTAAATTTACTAAGAATCGTGTTTGGTCGAGTTTTGCCGTTTTTAAACTCGTCACTGAAACTCGGGTGATTTTAGGCTTTTGAAATACTAAAATTTACCAAGAATCGTGTTTTGCTGAGAGTGTGTTTTCCGATGGTGTATCTGATCGAGATTTCCCACCCGAGTTTGCAGTGTATAACTGCAGCCAAACACTCCCGAACAAGCAGCCTGCACATATCAGTGAGATATGTGAAGGCTGCTTGTGTGTTTTAACTGTAAAAAAATGGTTAATTGAAAAAATATATATATATATGTTGGGTCCCCCAAAAGCATAACCAGCCCCTGGGATTTGAGCCCAGTGCAGGTTTTAAAAATAGGGGGACCCCTGCACTATTTTTCCCCCTATTTTTAAAACCAGGACAGGCACAGCAGCCCACTGCTGGTTCCTAAAATATGGGGGAAACCTACTCGTCCCCCCCCCCCCCGTATTTTTAGAAACCAGGACTTGCTGAGCAGCCCAAGGCTGGTTATGTATTTTAGGGGGGGACCCTACATAATTTTTTTTTTTTTAAATTAACACTTCAAACTATCTGTAGATGCAGAAAAATACACAAATCATAGTGATCTGTGTATTTTCCAGCAAAACATGCACCTCAGGAGGTGATCTATTTGAAACTTCTATTTAGGTCAGAGTTTGCTACAATTACACCTGTGATTGTAATTACGATTCTTGGTAAATTCCTGAGTTGTATACTTTACAGTGAAAGTACTTTCGAGTTTGGCCGATGGTGTATTTAATCGTGTTTGCAATCTCACCCGAGTTTTTCAGTGTACATAGAGAAATCTCTCGCTCGAGTTTGTCTTTAGTAAATTTGCGAGTTGAAAAAAATGCCTAAACTCACCCCAGACTGCAATCTCAACCAAACACGATTCTTAATAAATTTACCCTCTTGATAATTAAGAGCACATCTCCAAGACTGTCCCATCAGTTGCCTGGCATGAAAAGTTGACACTTGTTACTTTTACACTAAACCAGTAGCATAAACCTCACTTAGCTGGAAGATCTACAGTATGGCTAGCCCCAGATTGCAGTCATATGGAGCTCCTTGACACCACGTCCCATACACCATTTGTAGAATATATAGTGTACCATTAGATGAAGTAGTTATTGTTTTTATGCTTGCATGTATATGTAAGAAGAAAATGCAATAAGCTGATATGGGGTGGATTTGAGGTTTGGCTGTCCCCAGGCACAATATTATTGGTCGCCCCCCATCACGTCACTGCCCCCATTGCCCCCTTCATGTTGGTGCCGGTTTTGATGAATACAGACCGCCAAAGTATCCCCAACCTCACAATCTACCACCACCACCACAATTTGGTGCCCATTGCCCTACATGCCTCAACTATCAATTGGGAAATCCACCACTGAACCTGAGAAAACAAGGGTAGTCTGTTGCTGCTCCAATTCGACCACACCGGAGTTATATGGCTTTTCTAAAAAAAATAAAAATAAAATAAAAACTCCAGATTGTGGGCTGCCCCAATCAGCCCATTTTCCACCCAAACTGTGTGCATGCCTGAAAAGACACTATTTGTTTTCGCGGGATATAGTTAGCAGACCAGCGGACGGCATGCCGCTGGTCTGAATCCCGACACTGGAAGTCTGACACAGGACTTAAGATAGGCGTCGAAATACTGACACCTACCTTAATCCCGACGCCGGAACACAGACAGACGCCAGCTCGAACTAGGTAAGTCTGGGGCATCTTAGCTGTTAGCTGCGGGGGGGGGGGGGGATGGTTAGGTATAGGTACCATAGCGGGGTTAGCGTTAGTTTTTTTGGGGGGAGATTTAGGGTTAGGCACCCCTAGGTGGGGGTTAGGGTTAGGCATCACTGGGGGGGTTACGGTTAGGCACTAAGGGGGGAGGGTTAGATTTAGGCGCAAAGGGGGAGGGTTAGGTTGCGGGGTGGTTAGGGTTAGGCTAGAAGAAAGGAGGGTTAGAGGGAGAAGGAGGGAGGGTAAGTATACTTACCCGACCCCTGCCGAGATAACAACCATCGGGATGCCGCTGTCGATATTTTGACAGGAGGCATCCCGACAGCCAGCATTACATACCGTCACATGTCACAAACTGCAAAAGTGTAACTGATTCACAAATACTGCACTGTGATATATGAGTATCTGCATATAATAAAGTGACACCTATTATCTTCAAGTATGCAGACATTTCTTAGCTCTATACAACATGATTAATAATTAGAACTGGTTTATTATTGTATTAATATGTTGTAGAAATGTTAGAGCCAGATACAGACTCTAACAGAGACATTTTAGATCAACACGAGAACAAATAGCTCAGTGTAAGGACAGACAAGTTTGATGTTCTGCATTACCCATTAATGTATCAGTTTCACATGCTACTGTGAGAAGAGGCACAATTGATGCCTTTCTGTACCACAAGGTCAGTCTGGGAAAAGCAGGAGGAACTAACAGCAGACTGATAATAGAACCAAACAAAGACTGTTCAGTGACTGCAAATTAACTGTTGATCAGAGTTTGTAACGTGTTTATGCATTATATGTAGCCTGAATGGGATATGACTAGTGGGTTATATGACAAACTAACACAAGTGCCATTAAATAGTTATTTTTAAAAAGCAATGAATGGTCATGTCATATCATTTACTCCTAGAGCGCCTTCCACCAGACACATTTTATTTTTGCAACATTTTATGAGATACACTATAGTTGTGGAATGACAAGGGACACGGCCAGGGTCTGCATCAGCGTACACAGATATCTGGCCTCTGAAGTGACCAGCACCTAGTAAGGCTGCGGAAAGCTTCAGCTCCTGCAGCCTGACCAAAAGAGCAGTCATAACGACTGACCAAATGGAGCAAGGAGGTGTCTGATATGTCTGCATACTGAGGCCAAATCAGCAAGAACAAAGACCACTCAGGTTTACTGATCTCTGTTATCAGGTTGGTGGTGTGGCTGGTTCCTACAGCTGAGGGGGCAACAGTTAGCAATTTAGGGTCACCAATATGAAATTATATCTTGGCCCCCCTCAACCTAAAAATGTTGTGGCACCCCTGACCTCCACATACCTGTCCTACATCATTTACACCACCACCTACCTGTCCTACATCATTTACACCTCCACATACCTGTCCTACATCATTTACACCTCCACATACCTGTCCTACATCATTTACACCTCCACATACCTGTCCCACATCAATTACACCTCCACATACCTGTCCCACATCATTTGCACCTCCACATACCTGTCCCACATCAATTACACCTCCATCTACGTGTCCTACATCATTTACATCTCCACATACCTGTCCTACATCATTTACACCTCCACATACCTGTCCCACATCATTTACATCCCCACATACCTGTCCTACATCATTTACACCTCTACATACCTGTCCCACATCATTTACACCTCCACATACCTGTCCTACATCATTTACACCTCCACATATCTGTCCCACATCAATTACACCTCCACCTACCTGTCCTACATCATTTACACCTCCACATACCTGTCCCACATCATTTACACCTCCACGTACCTGTCCTACATCATTTACACCTCCACATACCTGTCCCATATAATTTAATCCTTTATTGAGCTTTTTAGAGATATTCACCTGAAAACTGACATATCTGTATAGGCCAAATTATGCTTTTGAAATCCCTCCAAGTGCATAATTATTCATTGGGAGGGGTGTACCAGAGGTTCTGCACTGTGGGGTCGATTCAGACCTGGACGCAAAGCCACGGACGCATGCTATCGGCGATTGTCGCCTGTCTGCGCATATGTATTCATTGCAGTGAGCGTGCGCGAACCAGTCATTGCGATCGGGAATCGTGCGCTCTTAACACAAAGACTGAGCGCTACTTTGAGTGACAGATAGTGCCGTTTGTGGATGGTAACAGGGGAAGGTGCTTGTGAACGGGGGAGTGGTGCTGCGAACGCAGGCGTGTCTGGTCGTCAAAACTGAGTTTTATGGGTGTGCATAATTAGCATGGAAGCGTCATTGTACACGTCACTTGGTTGTATTTCAGCCTGCAGTGATCGCAGTGCTTGCGGTGGAGTATGGTCTACCTCAAGTGCTGCGTGCAGCTCCGATGGCTCTCGATGGTTCTGATTAATCATCCACTTCCTGGAGATGACGTGTGTTAAGAAAGAAAAGTGGGTGACTTTATACCGGCGTGCGCACACTGTGCCGTCGCTCTCTAATACATACGCCAGACAGTGCGATCGCGGAATTTGCATACCCGACCCTTTTGGCAGCGAGAGAGTGCAGCTTAGCGTCCGGGCCTGAATCGACCCCTGTGTCCTGACATTTTTACCTTATAATAAAGATTTTCCCTACCTTTTCACCTGCTCAGGGGGTGTGCTCAAAAAACGTGAATTACTTAAGAAATAGAATAGCTCGCATCTAATTGTATAGATCCCTGAAAGGTTTTATGTTACTTTGGCCCTCATTCAGAGCCGTACGCTCTGAGCAGAGCACACGCTCTGAATGAGGGCCGCCCTCCATAAAAATGGAGCGTCCTCCTGGACGCTCGTATAGCTGTGGGGCACCACCCACAGCCTATACGAGCGTGCAGTTTGATGGCCGCGATGGTCGTGACCATCGCGACCATCGAAACTGCGAGCCGGAGCCTGCGGTTGAGGTTTTCAACCGCAAGGCCCGGAGTGATTTTGGCTCTATCAGAGCCAAAATCACTCCCACTGACATCACTAGTGATGTCAGTGGGTCGGCTTCTGACGGTAGGCGTTCCCTTGGGAACGCCCCCGTCAGGGAGGCACGCCCCCGGCACGCTCACCAAAGGGGGCGTGCTGTCAATCAACATCGACAGCACGCCCCCTTTGATCAGACACAACGAGCAAAGGACTTTCCTTCGCTCGTCGCGTCTGGCGCATGCGCACGACGGAGCTCCCTCCGTCGTGCGCATGCTCAGTGCAGACCATCGACCCACTTGCGAGCGGACAGCCGCTTGCGAGTGGGTCTGAATCAGGGCCCTTGTTTTTTTTATAATGGTAGCAAACATTGGCATATTTTACGACCTGTTTGTTTATTTTGGCTTTGGTGTATTTACCTTATGCCTAATGAAGTATTTGTTTTCTTATTTTTTTAAGAGTGAAAGGAAAGCAGTCACACACTTGACTGTGACAGGACTGTAAACGTGAATGCTTGATAGAGGATAGGGGGATGTAGTCAGTAGGTTGACAATTACAATATTGACATTTATGATGTTAACATTATTATTACAATGTTGACAGGCAACATGTCGACATTAGGGTTAGGATTAGGCACTAGGGGGAGGTTATGGTTAGGTTACAGGGAAGTGGAGTTAGGTTTAGGCACTAGAGTGAGGGTAAGGGTTAGGGGTATGGATTAGGGATAGGGCCAGTTTTCTTGCTGGTGTATCACATGACTCTACTGAAACTGACAGTTACATGACGTCTGGGACCCAGAAAACTGCCACTGGACACGATGCGGCCACAGGGACCAGGTATGTGACTGCTGAGCACCAGGGACGATATATCCACATTCTATTATGAATGTCAACAAATCATACTTAACCAAGTGAGAGGCTAGATTAGGGCTTGGAGTGGGACTAGTGTTGCCAATGTATTGTCTTGCTGAAGTAAATTTGATAGAGGAGAAAATAATGAAGCAGACAAGTTATTAGTGACACCCAAAACAGATAAAGTATAGTGCCAATTACTCTTTGGTGACTTGCCATTATTTTCACTGGGGTACTTAGAAGTGGCGTAACTAGGGCAGGGCTGCCGGGGCTCGTGCCCTGGGCACCGTGGGACCGGCTGCGCCTGCCACAGTACAGGTCTGCCCTAGTCAGTCAGTGTAGTGCGAACCGCATTACAGAGTTACACACACATCGCCGCCAGCGCTGGGTAGTACACTCGTACTACCCGGCGGCAATGTGTGTGTTTCAGCAGCCAATGAAAGTCAGACAGACTCTCATTCGCTGCGCCCACTGCCAGAGCCAGGCTGGAGCTCACTCATGAGCTCTGCCTTCCGGCTCCTGCAGTGGGTGATGGGAGAGACATCATGATGTCTCCCATACAGCGTAGGGAGGGCAGTTCCAGTGAAGTGCAAGCTCCAAGCGCCGAAGGTGTCTGGAGGCACCATGCGCTGAGCCAACTGGTTTGCAGGAGGGCGGGTTGGACAGTGGGAGAGTGCCTGCTGGGCCAGCCCTCTCCTGGGCAGCTTTGAACTGGCCGGGCGACCGCGAATCTAACGTCCGCTACCACGATCGGAACTCAGCTCCAATTGGGCAGCGGTCATGAATGAGCTTCTGCGCATGCACAGAAACTTGTTCAACAGTGAAATAACCGCAGGAGGACTGCTGAGCACCCATAGCAGCTCCTCCCATGGGCCATTGCGGAGCACGTGAGTGACACCTCACGGCATCGCCCCCAGCAGCTGGACTCAGAGTCAGGATCCGGAAAGGGAAGAAGTTGCAGTGAAGGGACAGGGTAGCGATGGGAATCGGGAGTCAGGTAGGACCAACCAGGGGTGTATCTAGGGATCTGAGTGCCCCTGGCAAGGTAATGGACTGACGTCCCCCTCCCACCATAATTTCAGGAAGTGCCCCCTAGTAGTAGTCCCCCCTATGCAGTGCCCCCAGTAGTAGTCCCCTCTATGCAGTGCCCCCAGTAGTAGTCCACCCTATGCAGTGGCCCTAGTAGTAGTCCCCTATACAGTGCCCCCAGTAGTAGTCCTCTCTATGCAGTGCCCCCAGTAGTAGTCCACCCTATGCAGTGCCCCTAGTAGTAGTCCCCTATACAGTGCCCCCAGTAGTAGTTCCCCTATACAGTGCCCCCAGTAGTAGTGCCCCTAGTAGTAGTCCCCCCTATACAGTGCCCCCAGTAGCGGCCATCCCCCTCATAACGTACCCCCACTAGTGGCCCCCACAATACAGTGCCCCCAGTAGCGTCCACCCCCCATAATGTGCCCCCAGTAGTGGCCATACCCTATACAGTGTCCCTAGTAGCCACACTCCCCCACTGTTCTGTGTCAGAAAAAAAACCAAAAACTTACCTAATCCCCGCTCCTGCCAACGACCGCCGCTGTCCACTCCAACGGGCCCGCTCTCGCTCTGCATTATGGGATGGGAGAGACATCATGACGTCTCTCCCATCACTCGCTGCGGGGGGAGCTGGAAGACAGAGCTCATGAGTGAGCTCCAGCCAGCTCCCTCCATGGACACAGCAGCGAATGAGAGTCTGTCCGACTCTCATTGGCTGGCTGCTATAACAAACAGACAGCCACCGCTGGCGGCTGTGTGTTTGTAAACTGTGTAGTGCAGACCGCTCTCACTGCGGTCTGCCCTACATTTGGGGCCCAAGGGACTAGCAGGGTAGTCCACCCATTGGCTACTGGTGGCACTGCCAGACGGCGCCGCCCCTTTGGCTGGCACCCCTGGCGATTGCCATCCTGGCCAATGGGTAGATACGCCCCTGGGACCACCTGCTTCTCTCACCCACCCTCTGGACCTCACACTAACTGCTTCTCTCACCCACCTCCTGCACCTCACACTACCTGCTTCTCTCACCCATCCCCTGTACCTCACACTACCTGCTTCTCTCACCCATCCCCTGTACCTCACACCAACATCTTATCCACCACCCTCTGTACCTCACACCACCTGCTTCTCTTACCCACCCTCTGTACCTCACACCACCTGCTTCTCTTACCCACCCTCTGTACCTCACACTAACTGCTTCTCTCACCCACCCCCTGCACCTCACACTACCTGCTTCCCTCACCCACACCCTGCACCTCACACTACCTGCTTCCCTCTCCCACCCCCTGTACCTCACACTACCTGCTTCTCTCACCCACCCCCTGTACCTCACACTACCTGCTTCTCTCACCCAGCCCCTGTACCTCACACTACCTGCTTCTCTCACCCACACCCTGCACCTCACACTACCTGTCTCTCTCACCCACACCCTGTACCTCACACTGCCTGCTTCTCTCACCCACCCCCTGTACCTCACACTACCTGCTTCTCTCACCCACCCCCTGCACCTCACACTACCTGCTTCTTTCACCCACCCCCTGCACCTCACACTACCTGCTTCCCTCACCCACACCCTGCACCTCACACTACCTGCTTCCCTCTCCCACCCCCTGTACCTCACACTACCTGCTTCTCTCACCCACCCCCTGTACCTCACACTACCTGCTTCTCTCACCCACCCCCTGTACCTCACACTACCTGCTTCTCTCACCCACCCCCTGTACCTCACACTACCTTCTTCTCTCACCCACCCCCTGTACCTCACACTACCTGCTTCTCTCACCCACACCCTGCACCTCACATTACCTGCTTCTCTCACCCACCCCCTGCTTCCATCTCTCACCCCCTGCATCTCGCACTACACCCATGATGTGACATAGGACTATATATATATATATATATATATATATATATATATATCTCAAAAAAGAACCCGCACTCTCATTTTTGAACGACATCTTCGGGGTGCTTCCAAGGACCTCTGTAGACCCTAAAAATACCCTAGTTACGCCACTGGTATATATGGCAGCTGCCACAGCTCGCTGGACACTGGCTGTCACTTACCGGGTCCAGCAGCGCTGGCGTTCGGGCAGCGGTCGGTGTGTCTCCGGTGCCCGCTGTCGTCTCTCCCCTGATGGCTCTGTGTGCAGACAGATGCGGCTCCCATAGGGACGCGCACGCTGCTCTGCTTTAGATTTAAAGGGACAGGCACAGGCACAGGAAATAGGTGGTGCTGATTGGGGCTGGTTGGATCCTGACCTATTTAAGGAAGTTCCTGGGATTGCTCCAGTGCCAGAGTATAGGCTCCATTACCATACTCCAGCGTTCCAATGTATATCCTCTAAACGTTCCTGACCTTTGGCTTGCCTGACCCTTGGTACTACATTTATATCTGGTTCTGACCTCGGCAATTCCCTGTGACCCGCTTTTCGTCTGCTCCCTGGTACCATATTGTCTGTTTGGTTCTGACCCAGCCTGTCGACTACACTGAATATTCTCTACGCTCCATCCACAGTTTCCCAGCACTAGTATAGGGGAACCTATCCTGGGGTCCGCGACCTGTGTGTGGGATGCAGCCAAGTCCATACCTTCTTGCGAGGGTCCCTGGTGAAAACTGCCGGCAAATTAGACTCCACACCTCAGGAATAGGTCACGTCAATTCCCTAAATACGGGTTGCGTCCATAATCTACCTGAGAGTTGTGACAGCAGCATTTGCTTGAGCAGCAGATATTTGCACAAGCCCATGGAAGAAGTTGGAAGGAGTGAGGATGTTCCTTGGATAATTCCATAACAGTGCTACTACAAAATGACTTTTATCTATGTAATTATAATGGCACATACTTTGCCCTGACAACGTTGAACCATGAAAACGTTGACCTATTTACAATGTATCTAAATACTATAAATTTTTCAATCCATACCCACAGTGCACATAGTAAAGGCGGTCCAGGTAAATTGTATGCCCTAAGAAATCTTCAGGTAAGACTGGTGTCCCGGCTTATGAGTGCTTTGATTACACTATAGATGAAGTATACTCACCATTGTCTCCTGCTCTGTAAGTCCGGCCTCAGCAGCAATTAGCATCAAATCGGCCCAGTCAGGCTGCTTGCACAGTTTAAAATTACATTCCAGAATCTCTATCTGGTCCTGGGTCAGGTTCCCTTCTTCATTTTCACAGGTTTCCTTTTGACATGAACTCATTTTTAGCACCAATGTTTAGGTCACAACCGAGCTGTAATACAATTTGACACACAAAGACATTATTTTAAACTTAATAATTTGCTCACTTTATGCTAAAATACTTTCCACATCATTTAAGGTTTACGTATCACATATTAAATTGTACAGCAAGGAATTTCCACCTGCATAATTACCAACCACAAGGTAATCATTATGACAGCCTTTATGAAATGTTAGAACTAATATAAGTCCATACAGTATATTATTATCCATTTAACATTTAAAAAAATGGAAAGATTCCTTTTAAGTATAGTTTAAAATTAAACGTACAGCTATATACCATTTTAAGAGCATTATTCCATTGTCGATGTAAGCCTTAGGGGTAGTATGGATGTATAGTCTTTTATTCTGTGCTATATGCCAATTTATAAAATACACAATGATACACATTAGCTATTACCTTAGAGTGTTATTTATATAAAGTACTAGCTGAAGTACCCAGTGTTTTCTGGCTTTAAATCTTCAAGTTATTAAGTTTTATTATGTGATAGCCTCCAAATGCATCCAGTAGAAGGCACAGAACAGGCTCACTGGGTCAAAGTTCTGCCCGGCGCACTCAGTCATGTGGTCCGACTGGGTCCCCAACCAGTACATTAGGCATCCCAGACCATTTGCCACCCTTCTGGGAAGTTTTAATCCAAATCCATCCAGTGGGAGGCCCAGAACAGGCTCCTCGGGTCAAAGTTCTGCCCAGCGTACACCAAATGGAGGTCCGACCGGGACCCTAATGGTCCTAAAACCTGCCCATTATACAACAGGACCTCTCGCGTTGGTTTCATCCCAATCAGTGCAGGGGTGTCTGAATGCATAACTGGACAGACAGACAAACAAACATGCCATCAAACAAACAAACACACCAATGAAATGTATATATGATTGTTGTATGATTGCATATACCCACAACAGTAGTTACATCCTAGCAAAACACTTAAGCCAGGTACTCACTATGTGATCCATTGGACAATCTATCGTTCCGTTGCGGATAGATTACGATAGATTGTGCGAATCACATAGTGTGTACGGACTATCTGCGCACTCCCGTGGTCGCATGTGATATCATCCGGTCGGCCATGCTGCACGGCCAACCAGATGATATCACATGCACCGCCGTTACATGTAATGAAGGATGGAACGAGGGATCATTCTTTCGTTCATTACATCACTCAATGTTTACCCGTGGAACGATAAATCGCATAGTGTGTAGCTCTCATTACATAGATACTGTACAGACATTGTAAAGTTGAAATAAGATACAGGTCAATTAAAGTCAACATTCAATAAGTTTAATGCAACAGTAGAAATATACAGTATTTATTGTTTGCCCTGACTAGTGCATAAGATTAAGACCAATAGTTTGCACACTGGGGCTAGACAACACCCTCTTGATACCAATATACCATGTTGGTCAGGTTTGTGTTCTGTGTACTATGAGAACAAGGTAATATGTCTACAATAAGTGTGGGACGTATGTGACTACTATACGTGTTTTTCCATGCTGCTTCAATATGATTAGTGTTCTTTCACTTACCAGACTTTTTGAAGGTTGACCCAAGTTCTGACATTTATGTCAAGAGCTTAGTACAGATTATATATTATATATCACATTGTGATAGGTTGCAGGCTAATGTACCCTTTGTATCTCCCCTTTGTGTGAATATTTTTCCATTTCCCCTCCTTCTCACCTCTGTATTGTTTTGTGTATGATTCCTCTCTAATTATTAATTACATTTATAGTGTTATTTGAGGATATTTACTTTGTTGCCTTTTAATGAGTGCCCCTGACTTCAGAGTTTCTTTCCCATTGTTTTTCCCTTAATTTGCTTCAATGTCAGTGGTTTATATATAAAACGATAATAATAACTCTTAGTGAATTTGGCATCACAACAATTACAATAAAGACCACTTTCCTATACTAATGATGAAACCTTCATTTTCCATTTACAACTGATGACACATTGTCCTCTTGCGGTAACATGTTACTATTCCACTCTGTTATTAACCATATTAACACTCCTAAACATAATTCCTACTTTAACAAAGATAAGTAATCCCATAAAAATAAATTTGGTAGAAATGTATTCTTGCTAATTATTAGCTGACCATACTCCAATTATTATCTTATTTCACCACCACTGACCGCTTGTCACGCTCATATCACCCTCGTCCTATAACTCCTTTCCCTTACATTCTTCTGATCCATTCCAGTGGCTGATTACTGACCTGTGAACCCTGGGAGAGTATTTATTCTTCTTTCGTTACACTGTACATCAAAGAAATATTTAATAGTCATACTTTATATAATTTGAGGTCAAAATAACCTGATATTTTCTTGATACAACATAAATAATAGCTGTTTCAATTTTCAATCGATCACAAATTAGAACACAAAATGAACAACATACAGCAACCAAAATATAATCTCAAATAGTGGCCTATTCATGAGAGTGCTTTATCTTTGCTTGTCACATGTCCTCCTCTTCTGTGGCATCTCTTGTCACTGTCAGCAAGCATAGAAGCGTTCCAACTACCCTGATATCTTCATTCCATTGCTGAAATGTCTTTGTGGAATTGCTCACCGTGCTCGTCATTCACTGGGTCGCAGTTGTCAGGGAAAATTATACGCAACTGAGGATTGTCCATACATTTGAGTACTGATTAGATCTAATTATCACGGATTCTCCTACTGCCATGCTGACCAAATTTTTGGGATTATAACTCCACCTACTGCGTAACATTGTTTGTGCTGTGTTTCCCTAACTAATTACGATCATCCAAATTATGATTTAGGGATATAGGTGATGCATTAGAAAAAATATATATATATCTTCGCCATATGTATTATTTTCAGACAGAAGTATTGAAGAACACACTATGTATCTGAAGAGATTGATTATCACCTCATTTGGGATCTACCAACTGGCTCTCTTGGCATTTTCATAAGGAAAAATATCTAATTAAGGTAATTTCTTTGCATTCTTCTGTGATTGGTCTACATAACAATTGTGATCATCCAATTGACTATTATTTTCCTGAGTGGATTCATGTTTTTGTGTTCTTTCATGTATTCTGTTCGTTTTGTACTTGATATATTTTTGTGATTCATTTTTATTTCATTTTGTGATTACTTAATCGGCTACTATTATCCCGAGTGGATTTATTTATTTGTATGTGTTTTTCATGTATTCTATTTGCTTTGTACATTCGACCGGTAGGGTAGAACTCCTATTAAAGGTTCTCTAATAAATGTTAAGTTTTATATTATACTTACTCATCATATCAATATCAAACTTTTAGTATTTTTCAAAAGGGTGCCCCAAAATAGGCTTAATTTGTCTTATCTTTTTTGCCTTGAGCAAAAATATCTCTTTATGAATTTATTGCATACCTGCTCAATTATTTTAGCTGGAGGAGTTTAGCAGTATAATTTTTAACATACAAAGTATGAAGCTTAGACTAAAGAACAAAATTTAAAGAGGACCAAAGTAAGGAAGAGGTGGGGGTAAACAATAACAGGAAAAAAATACATTGTATAAAAAAATCACCACACAGCATAGATGAATTGACCATTTATGATACAATAAAAAATTATATATATATAAAAGTAGAATCCTAACAATCACCACAAAATATTGAAATTCTGGTGGAGGTTATGGTGAGGCAAGGTGATCTGTACGGTACGTATGCCTGGAAAACTATTTTAACAAAGAAGAAGAATTGCTCTGAAAGCCAATGGTTTCCATATCAAAACATCTTTGAACCTCAGCTATACTGGTGAAAAGAGGCAGAAGTGAAGGAGGTCTACAGTACTCAGAAATTACAGCTCCAGGGCAATAAGTGTATACTCCATGATATATCTAATAGGGGTCTGAGTTGTAAAGGGTAATGATGTACAGTAGACTTGCCAGCTCTGAAGAGAAGTGGACATTGAACTACTTGATTTCTTAGGGCAAAAATATAATTCTAGAAATTAAGTAACACAGGACAACTCCAGAACACTTGTAATATTACAGATAAATCAATATAGAACAATAGCGTCCACATTAAATAGGGCTGCAAGGGAACTGAAGTGGTTTTCACAAATCACCACCGTAATATGCCAAAAAAGAGAAAGATTGTTCCCAAGCGCTCCTAATGGGAGTGATGGACAGTATTTCAAATATCTTTCTTAATAAATTATCCCTGTGTGATGTTATTACACCACTCAATCAATCCATGTGAAATGTTCCTGTGTCAATGTCACTGTGCCAGAACAGTTAAAATAATTCACCGTAACTTCAGTAATGTCAAGTCGTCATTTCAAGCTTTGATTAAATTCCTCCATCCAAGGCAACACCTCCTTTATGTGGATTTTTTCCAATGTGCATATATGCAAGACAAAAAGGGGGAGTTGCCGCAATAGTGTAAAATCTTCACAATTTTTATTTAAAGTTTAAAAAAACACAAATGGATGCGTACCATAAATGACCTTTAAGTAAGGTACAATGTTGAACATGTAGGGGTATTAGTATGCTCCCCCTATAGAGCGTTACCTTCCCAGTCTAGGTACTCCAAATGTAATCACCATAAAACCATGAACTTGCCCCAATGGGATTTTTTTTTGCCTGCCATCTATCACATAACAAATGCTAAATGTGTTTGCTAAAGACAATAACCTCTCCCAATTTAATTTTCTCCCCAGAGTAACCAAAGTAAAACGAGCCATGAGGGTCTCTTCTTCATGGACTGGCAGTATAAATGTAATCAAGATGAATGTCATCCTGAGGATTCTCTACCTACTACAAATGCCTCCAGTTTGTATACACCCTCAGTTTTTCACTAATAAGAATCTTTGTGTGGAATGGAAAACACCCCCAATTCAAACATGATATATTACATTGTTACAAAAAACCTGGGGTCTAAGAAAGGTATAAGAAAATTACCTAGTCATTCCTGCAGTGGAGGTCACTAGGAAAAGGACACTTAGGGCCCCATTTATCAAGGAGACATAACCCCTTTATCACACGCTAAAAGTTTTATGTCCTTTCAATATTTCATAAACAGCTGTAAACTAAAATTAGTGCTGTCTGTCGCTGTATCGCATACGCCATCTATAGATGGCGGGAGAAATACCGTCCCCATGGCTGGGATAGGGACCCTGCAACGGCCTTGCACTTCGGCTTCAGCGAAATGTCATGCGAATGTGCAAGCGGGCCGTTGCGCGTGACACAAAAGCCCATCACTGGCAGCTGTAGACTGCCAGCAACAGAGCAGAGGATCCCGCGGGCATGGGGGATGTTGCTGGACCTTGGCGGAGAGGTAAGTAATAGGATATACCGGTTGCATATTGGTTAGTATCACTGCGATACTAAACAAAATATGCCACTGGTATTAAGGTTCATTGTTTTATGGGGCCCTTAATCCTCCCATCCAAAACACTCACTCATATTAAGATGTTGAAAGCACTATTGATATATAGGGCAAATAAGCAATCAACCCTATAGCAAACATTTCTCTACAATTTAATTCCAAGTTCCCTCCTGGAATGACTCATTCATACCTTAAACATACAGTAGGTTCTCAGACGGTGTTCTCTGGGTCAGACAGCTAGTGAACAAAAAAAGAATCTACCCTTTCCGTGAATTCCAACAAGCACTTTTTCTTCTGGGGAGAAAAAAAAAGACCCAAGGTGTGGCACATTTGCACTCTGAGCGTAGGTAGGTAAAGCTGCGCATAATACCAGCGTAATTATGTGCATATGTTCAGTGGAAGGCATATCAAGATGCATCCGCCTTAAAGAATTTTTGGCAAGCATAATTCAGTCATACAAGTGTGTATACTTACTGATCCCATGATTGCTTTCAGAAAGCGTAACAATAGCAAAGACATGTAAGCTTGACAGTGTTAGTAGTAATACTATAGGTGCATTACTCTATTTGAACATAAAATAAAAATGTAATGGAGTTTCTTATCACGACAGAGAATACTGGACCTCATTCAGAGTCGATCGCTTGCTGCAAGCGATCGCTCTGAATGAGGGCGGCCGCTTACTTTTTTAAGTGCGCCTCCTGGTCGATCGCTAGGCTGTGGGTTACCACCCACAGCTCTTGCGATCGACCAGGCTGATGGTCGCGATGGTCAAGACCATCGCGACCATCGGGGCTTGCGACGAGACCCTAAGGTTGGGTCTCGGCAGCCACAAGCCCCAGGGAGCTTCCTGCTCTGATCGAGCAGGAAGCTCCCCACTGACATCATTGCTGATGTCAGTGGGGCCGCCCCCAAACGGCAAGCTTTCCATCGGGAACGCCTCCGTTTGGCCAGCCACGCCCCCTGCCCGCCTCCCAAATGGAGCGGGCTGTCACTCACCATCGACAGCTCGCCCCCTTTTGTGCGAGACCTGTAGCGACGGAGCGCCCGTCGCTAGCCAGGTCTTGCGCATGCGCACATCGGAGCCGGCTCAGACGTGCGCATGCCCAGTGGGGACACATCGACCCAGTTGCGAGCGCTCAGCGCTTGCGACCGGGTCTGAATGATCCCCATTGTCTGAACCGTTAATAATAAATACGAACGTAGCATTTTCAATATAAAGTATAATAAAATACAAACACAAATACACAATAATAATTAATTACAAAAATGTGCAGTTTTGTCCTTTAAAGTGCAGACAACAGTTAAGTAATGCAAATAGATGGCATCAGCTTCATATAATATAGATGCAACATTAATCATTTAAGCACAGTTTCAGCTTGTAGCATTTTGTTACAACAGCCCTACAGGGATCACAAGAGACATATTTGCCAGCTTTTGAAAAAAAAAAACCTCCAGGAGAGTCCCAGAGGTGGCGTCCATATATACGAGGTGCGGAGGGCGTAACGTCATAATTGCGTCATTGTGGCTACGCACCCCACTGTTCAAAGCTGTGATCTGTGGCCTTTTGCAGCGGGTGCAGGACCACAGTGATGCAATTCAATGTGAATCACATTATTAAACTCCAGGGCCATCCCCTTCACTCGGAAAGCGGGCTGCTTACAAGAGACGGGTCCACTCTTTTCAGAGTCTATAAGAAAGTCAGAAATGTAGGGCTCTCCGGGACTTTCTGGGAAAATTGTCAGGTTTGTGCAAGTGATACTTTTCCGAAAAGAGCTCACACTGGCTAATTTATGCATGCCCATGAAACACCGTTTAAACGGTCAGACGCCTGTGTTTTTCTAACGACTTTTAAACCATTTTTATTTATTCAATTTACAGAACCTCCCTTTATACCTATGTTCCTCCCCTCCCCTGATTTACTAAACTCTGGGTAAGACAATTGACAAAAAATTATGAAAAAAACACACTTGCTGGTAGTGGAATGTGCAATGCCCCACTAATACACATTTGGTGGAATTGTCCAAACATAGGGCATGATTCATTACGGATCACAACTGCGATTGCAATAGCGATTACGCACGCAGTCTCACTGCGATAGTATGCCAATTTATTGCAATGTGCTATGTCACTGCAGCCTAACATAAGGATGCCCACTCTACCTTACACACATCCGTAATCCTTAGCAAGACTGCAAAACCATCGGTACAATCGAGTACCATAGCAGCCTCACGCACACTTGCACAAGCCCTGACCTTACTCAGAAATTGCAACCACGCACACTATGAGACCTCACACTGTTTATGGCAGTGGATAATTTATGCATGCCCCTGCAATGGCGTTCAAATGCACTGGCACGCCTGCCTTTCACTGCCCACCCCCATCACCTCCCACAAACGGCACTTCCTGTCAATCACCCTGCGATGGGTCTGCGTAGTCACTGCGATCGCAGTCCCGATCGCAGTAGCTGGTTCGCGCATGCGCACTGCATATGCCTGCGCAGACCACAAAAATCGTCTGATTGCATGCATAATCGTAGTTGCGATCGGTAATGAATCAGGCCCATAATGGACTACTGGGGAGATGTTTTTGAGATTTCTTCTGTGATTCTGTATGTGCCTGTGTCTGGTGATCCCTGATGCCTACTTTTAGTCAAAACTAATATCCCAATATCTAAATATAAACTATCTGCTCATACATCTAAACAACGCAAAGTTTCTACACGATAATACAATCATTTTTGCTCATCATATAGACAAAACAGAAACAAATGTTGCAAAAGTCATCATTTCCCTGATTCTTCCCATATTTTTGGCATGTATGCAATTAGTTCCACTTACTATGAGGAATGGGCTCTGGCTGTCATTTTGTTAATTAATAATTGCAGAGCTTGCATTTTACCAATGTTCTAATAATTATAATTATGCACAGCACATGTCTTAGACAAACATAAAGAAATTATTTGTTTAAGTGGGAAAAAGGATGATTTAATATAAATGTGTACATTACAGAAGGATAGCACAGATTACAGGTTTGCTACGAGTGGCCCTCATCCTGACATGTCTGTGTTCTCCCATGTATACAAGCACTGTGACTTGCTGGTGAAATGGAAAAACTTGTTATGCAAAATGTTTTCCATATGTTCCCTTCTCAGCCAGAGATAAGGTTAGCTGTACATTCACTGTTTATTGAGTAACCAAAGTGTTTTTACAGAGGACCTCATTATGCACATGACCATGACCCTATGTACATATATGTTGATTGTAAACAGTTGTTTTTCAGGGTTGATTTACTCCACGGTATAAAAATATTCTCTTAACCAGGGACATCCTTTTAGGAGGCTGTAGAATATTATAATTAAATAGATATCATAGTAACCAGAGGTTCATATCAGGGGACCGGAACCACAGTATTTCTTTCACATAACAATCTATTACCAGAAAAACTATTCTGATTACATGGCTAAAATTGTGCCTAGTAGTAAATCGTAAATGTCATGTTCTACTAATATGACATATACAGCCCTATTTATTAAAGGGAGAAAAGCTCTTTCTCAAGTAAAAATATGTGCAGAGAGCTTTTCCCTAAATACATATCAATGTATCCTCTGCGAAAAGAGTTTCACTCGGTTTCTCTTGTAGAAGCTTTCCCATGGTTACTTATTTAACAAAAATCGTGGTGGTAGATGTAACTTAGAATGGCTATAACATATGATAATAAGGCAAAAAAATTGATTAACTTACAATTATACAGTACATATTTTCGAAGTCAAGCTGGAAGTCAAAGTTTGATCCTCTAGGACAGTGGTTCTCACACTCGGCCCTAAGGACCCCACACAGGTCACATTTTCCAGGTCACCCAGCAGGAGCACAGGTGTAGTCATTACTCACTGACACATTTTAAAAGATCCAAAGGTGCAGCTAATTATTTTACTTGTGATTCTGTGAGGAGACCTGGAAGACATGCACTGTTTGGGGTACTGAGTACCAAGTTTGAGAACCTGTGCTCTAGGTCCACTAAATGGACTAAGCTTGATCATGCAAGCACATACATGTCAGCACTAGCTGGGGAAGTGATTAGGGGCATATTTACTAAAGTGCAAGTTTTTAGAAGTGGGGATGTTGCCCATAGATTCTACCTAACATTTATCTAGTCTAGCACATTCTAGAAGATAATTACTAGAATCTGATTGGGTGCTATTCGCAACATCTCCATTTCTAAAAACCCACACTTTAGTAAATATACTCCCTCAGAGTCCAATTACTGCAGCCAGTATTACTGGGGAACGGAGCATTACTCAGTTGCCCCAGCAAAATTTTACTCAAACTGCGGCAACAATATATTATCTGTCATGATATAAGTTGTAATCATTGTTGATGCTGCATAAATAAACACAATAGTATGACATAATAGGCTGTGTTTGTTCAGTTTAAAAGTGAACAAAACAAATGATGATTTTCAGCAATTTATCATTAGTAACATTAGCAGATTATTTTACAGCAAGTCAGTGAGTAGAAATATGGAAATTTGTCAGAAAAGTACTTATAAGGATAGCTAGTACTAGTATGACAAGGAAAATAGCTGGTAAGTGGGTACACCCACAGTATTTGTAAGTGGGTACACACTTACAAGTGGGTACACCCACAGAATGCCAGCATTATGTGTCTCTTCTCCTCACATAAACCAGAATACAGATAACATTACATATATAACTCTTTCACGCAGAAAACAAAATTACTGGGTAAAGTACTTTTACCCGGTAATTTGCAGATCAACACAGGTTTTTCGTCTGTATGAAAGGATCAACCTGGGTTGAAATTGTCAGGTCTCCGACCCTGGTAAGAAGCAGGGTTGGAGACCTGGCGTTTTAGACCCGGATTGACCCTTTCACACAGAAAAAAACCTGTGATGATCTCCAAATTACCGGGTAATTTGTTTTCTGTGTGAAAGGGGGTACTGTACCTTGCTTTTAGTTTTTTCAACAAATATTATAGTAAAAACACAATTTATGGTAACTAAATATATCCATTTATTGTTTTACCACTTAATGTATATTTTAAATCTTCAGTAAGGGACATCTTGTTTAGATATAGCTGTGTGCTATATTTAAGTTTCCAATAAGGGAGAGTATTTGCCCTGAGATGCTTATAAGAATACCATATCTTTGACAATACTCCAAACAGATAATAATATATAACAAGTCACAAATTCATTTCTTTCACCAAGGCACCAACATACCAATACAGTTACCATTATTTTCATATGCTATCATTCACCAACTGTCAGACTTATATGTGATCTATAGAGCAATGAAAACATCACCGTCCCTAGTGTTATTGAAGAAACTTGTCCACACATGTCTCAATGTAAGGATTTCATTGATGAGTTGGGTGCTGTGATAGCAATTACCTCCAATAGGTGTGTCTACCACATTAAGGTTTCATTGAAAGGAAATTGCCAGGAAGGTTTCAGTATCTGACTATCCAGTCCCTCTTTGGTTGCAACTAAAACAAACACAACTCAACAGGTAAAAGTTATGGTCTTTCTACTAAGCTGTGGAACTCTCTACATAGGGGTGAATTTGTGATCTAAATGTTACCCGTTTTCTTCACAAGCACTACCTATAAAACATGAATCTGAATGACCTTTTGAACATTTTTAATAAACTGGTGATAAGTTGCCAACCCTGCATGTCTACTAGATAGTGTTAGGGAGAACAGCAACATGTGCACACACTTCTCCATTCAATACAAAAGGAGTTGGGCATGATATATCGACATTCATGAGAATGTGGCCATCATGTAGACAGTGATGAAATATTGACATGTCTACTAGATCGTGTTAGGGAGAACAGCAACATGTGAACACACTTCTCCATTCAATACGAAAGGAGTTGGGCATGATATATCGACATTCATGAGAATGTGGCCATCATGTAGACAGTGATGAAATGTTGACCTGTTAAAATGTTGACATGTCATCCCTGCCTGCTAAGCTGTGACTTACCTGCTCCTGATAACTGCAGCGGCTATAGTGTTGTCTTCCAGGTCCCAGTGGTCATGTGACTGTGACTTCCGGGTCAGACCTGAAATCCTTCGGTATTTGGGTGAGTATTTCTCCCCTAACCCTAATCCCTACCTTTAACCCTCCCTCCTGTGCCTAAACCTAACCCCCACAGTCTAACTCTAACCTCCCCCTGCAGCCTAAGCCTCCCGCCCGCAGTGTAACACTAATGTAAACATTCTGAATATATCGACATTTTAACAATGTCGATAACTGGCAACATTGTGGTTTGGACATTATGAATGTCAACATTTTCATTGTCAACCTTTTGACTACATCTCATAGAAAAGAGTAGTCACAAGAGTAATTTTAGGCAGCCATACAGCAGCTTTTTGGGGGACCCATAGTCTCTGCACATAACCTGCTGTTGAGTAAGTCCAAGCACCATCCAAGATGGACTCACACCTTTGACAAAACCGGTGCTATGCACACAGACTAGTGTGACCATGCCGACCAGTGGGAAGCTATTGATCCAAACCGTCACTCACTCCAGCCTTCAGTTCATAGTTGATGGATGCCCTCACCATTATCACTTCCTACCTGCCCAAAACTCCTATTGGAGTCCCTAGCAAAACATATAAGGCATGTTTCAATGTAATGTACTTTACATATTGAAAGCAGTTTTCAGCACATAGAAAGAATTGCTTGTGAATAACACATGAAAGAACTCCACTGAAAACGTAAAATCTAGTAGTGAGAAAATTGTTATCAGTATGTTTTTTTTTTAACCAAGGCTTTATTTGCCACTGACAAGCTACAGATGATCAAGGCTACTGTACAGGAGACAGTCATGGAAATATTGGGGAACGTAGAGACCCAGTAGATCAGGTGAAAGGACATCAGAAGTGAGGAAAGCACTGGATTTAATGGTAGCATAAGTAAGTTCTAGCTATGGGCTTTGGCTGGAGTCTTCCTATAAGAAGAAACTATGCTTACTCTCCCCACCCATCCCCCCACCAATACATGAATAAACTTTTTTTTATTTTCAGCTGAGAAAACAGAAATGTTTTTACATTGAGCATAATGAATTTTTCTTTTTATAAATACACAAACTGTTCTCATCCATATAAGAGCGGAATGTGAAGGTGCTTCTGCTTAATAATCTAACATGCATTTAGTCACTTGTGCAGTCCTAAAGCAACTTCACCCAAAAAATAAATTTTAGGACTGAATAGATTTCATTTTATTAACATTAAATCCTGTCTTTTCTTCAATAGTTCAATGAAGTATTCACTTAATACTCCATTTGGGTGGCTAATTTTGCATGTGTGGAATTTGGCCTTTCTGGATACAAACATAATTCCACCTATCATTTTTGTTTTACTTGTTGTTCTTCTGTATTATACCTAATGACATCACAGAGCAAAATAAATTGAAACTAGTACTATAAATTCTGCAGAATGATTCATTTATCAATATTTTGCACACAACAGGATGGCAAGGCACAGTATTATAACTAAAACTTTACACCTGGTGAAAATCTATGCTCTGCCACAAAATTCCGCCACAGATTCACTTATACCAAATTATGACTGTCTCTAGGCTTAGATTAGGGCTTGGGGCATTGTTGAGTCAAGGGTTAAAGCTCGAGGTTAGCTCGGATTTAGACTAATGTTATGTTATAATGTTATGTTATTAGAAACATCATAACATAAATGTTGAGGTTGATTTTTTTTATCTTTTTGTCTTGATAAAGCAGCTCACATGAAATAGGACAGACTTCTTTAAAACAAGGGACGAGGGGTCTCTTGTTTTACTTAACACAAAGGGCATGATGCAGAGTTGTATACAAGTCATCCATGATTGCTCTCACATTGAATGCATGGAATAGAATTCATATATATTTACCTGTATGCATCCTTGTGGATGGACAGCGTCTATCTGATAGCTAGTTATGGCCCTGGCTGCCATTATCATCAGTGCGCACTTGCACTAGCCCAGAGGTTCCCAAACTCTGTCCTCAAGGCACCCTAACTGTTCAGGTTTTAAGGATGTCCATTTTTGACCACAAGTCTCTTAATTAGTGCCTCAGTCAATTGGATTTAACCACCTTTGCTCAACCATGGATATCTCTAAAACCTGAACTATTGGGGTGCCTTGAGGGCCATGTTTGGGAACCTCTGCACTAGCCTATACTTAGTACAAATGATACTAAGTATACCAACTCTGCATAGCCTGGAATGCCAGCCACTTGCCTGTTTTGAACTTAGCCTATGCGAAAACACCCTCTTACAGCCCAGTTACCCCCCTAAGTCACAAGTGATGTGATCACATGATCCTTTGACTCACATGCATAGGGACAACCACAGGGGGGGACATCAAGATCATACCTGCTTGTTTGATGCAGGCTATTGGCGGATGATATATAATACAAATAATAAAATAAAAAATTATACTTTACTTTTATAAATTACTGTGCTAACTAGTCACAGCAACATGCCAGATTGATTCACCTTTTGACTTCTGTTAGCCTAAAGCTGGGTACACACTAGACGATATGTCGCCCGATCCCGCGGATTAGGCCGTCATATCGTCCATGCCGGCAAGTGTGTATGCACTATGACCGACCATGCACGCAACCCGCGGAGTCATTCATCGCATCAACAGAACGAGCCTACATGCTGCTCAATCTGTTGATGATGACTCCATGCGGCTGGTGAATGACATATCGTGTGGTCAGTCACCACATTGTGCGACATCAAACAACTGCACGATATGTTGTTCATCGCATCATGTGTCGGCCAGGTACACACATCGTCTGGAGTGTACCCGACATTACATACACTCAATGGACTGTGCTGCTCACATAGTTACTCACATTACCCAAGACATAATCAATGCTTATATTATATAATATGCAGTTCCCCACAGCAGTGTCAGGAATTAGAATGAAAACAAGAATGAAGACAAAAAGGGATTGTTTTCATTTGTGATTACATTTTAAATATATTGGGCCTGATTCTGAGTTGGGAGCAAAGCAAAAGAAAACAAGTAACTTTGCACCTGGAGAAACCACATTGCACTGCAAGGGGTGCTAACCCATTTGTTATATCTGCATGCAGGGTTAAGCACTGGCTGCTTTTGCATGTAGCCCACAAATGCTGGGCAGCTTTATTTTTACACTGCAATCTAAATCTCTCTGCAAATGTTAAATCTCCCCTACCTGCAGTGCAACATGGTTTTGCCAAGGTGTAAAGTTACTCTTATATTCTTTGCTCCCAACTCAATCACAGAATCAGCCACATTGCATTTAGATACCGTATACTACCCGCTAACAATTCTACAACTTGCTTTAAAAGATGAATTATTTGTTTCTGTAAAGAAGAGCAATAATTACTTACACAATAAGTGAAGACGTTGCTTGGAACAGATCACACTCGGCCCAGCACGTCTTGATTACAGAAAAAGCATCAGCACACTAAAAGGCTATTTTGCAGTTGTGCTGTGTTGTGACGCCTACTTGTTTGTCGCACGTTGTTGTGTTGGAAGTGAGCAAACACAATTACCTGAAAAACCTGCAGTACAGGCCCAGCCAATTGAGATGCTAGCAGTCCAGATATCACTTGTCAGCTGAGGATCAGACACTGCCGCATCTACTGACAGACACTGCAAGTTTCTATGGAGCTGTTGTTCCTGTCACAGCCTTAGTTTTCCATATGCTGCTCAATGGGTGTTTCATATTTCACACGCAGCACACGCCTATTGAGCCTGGCAGAAGGTTATGTAAGCTATGAAGGAGCTGCGAAAATCTTTTTTCACTTAAGTGACAGAATGTACTCATAAGTGGTGTTAAGTGGCGTGTGTTCAAACTGACAAACTGATGAGCTCATGTAGCAGCCTGTGCTTTTCATTTCATCCATTGTTTGGCTAAGCCAATCATGCGTCTAAATTGTTACTCTATCTTCACTGGATTTTTCATTCTATGTAAAGAAAGGAATGTGCAGCAGGAGAGGAGTCTGAGATAGTAAGTTCAGTGTCCGATACTGAAGAGACATACTGTTCTCTCATACTAATAAACACTGACAGGAATTAGATGCCCAACAATTGTTTACTATTTACATAAAAATGTGAATGGTTCTTAGCCGGTTTGTGACTGCCTGCAGGATAGATATGTTAGAGATTGGGCAAATTTAGTCTCATATAATTAAAGACATGGCATGAATGTGCGCACCCGAGATATGCAGCATCCAATTGGAAATGCCAGTATGGGGGACTCACAGCGAGGGTGTGCGACTTTTCTACAAAATGCAACCTGGGAGAAGTGCATAAAAAAGTGGGGAAACCATCCTGGACCCCAAAAAAGTGACAACTGAAATAGCAGGACAATATAAAAGTTGTTAGTGGTCATACAGAAAGTACTAGAGGTCTTAAACTTGTGTCACTTGGTTGATTTTTGCACTTTTTATTAATGGTGGAAAAATTATTGAAAGCAAGTGTTTTTCATTAAATTAAAGTCATTCCAGCATTTTGGGGAACAGAAAATTGTCTGTACAGTATAGTAATTTTTCTCTATTTTTATTCAAGTTTGTTAAAAGTTGGAATAAACACTTTTACCTCTCATCTGCAAGTTAAAAAAAAAACCCTCTCCCATCAATACAACACCAAACATACCTGTCCCAAACTATTTACACCTCCACATTCCTGTCCCACATCATTTACACCTCCACATACCTGTCCCACATCATTTACACCTCCACATGCCTGTCCCACATCATTTACACCTCCACATGCCTGTCCCACATCATTTACACCTCCACATACCTGTCCCACATCATTTACACCTCCATACATCTGTCCCACATCATTTACACCTCCACATACCTGTCCCAAACTATTTACACCTCCACATACCTGTCCCACATCATTTACACCTCCACATGCCTGTCCCACATCATTTACACCTCCACATGCCTGTCCCACATCATTTACACCTACACATGCCTGTCCCACATCATTTACATCTCCACATGCCTGTCCCACATCATTTACACCTCCACATACCTATACCACATAATTTACACCTCCACATACCTGTCCCCCATCATTTACACCTCCACATAGCTGTCCCATATCATTTACACCTCCACATTCCCATCCCACATCATTTACACCTCCACATACCCGTCCCACATAATTTACACCTCCACATACCTATCCTACATCATTTACACCTCCACATACCTGTCTCACATCATTTACACCTCCACATACCTGTCCCCCATCATTTACACCTCCACATACCTGTCTCACATCATTTACACCTGCACATACCAGCTCCACATCATTTACACCTCCACATAATTTAGACCTCCACATACCTGTCCCAAACTATTTACACCTCCACATACCTGTCCCACATCATTTACACCTCCACATGCCTGTCCCACATCATTTACACCTCCACATGCCTGTCCCACATCATTTACACCTACACATGCCTGTCCCACATCATTTACATCTCCTCCACATGCCTGTCCCACATCATTTACACCTCCATACATCTGTCCCACATCATTTACACCTCCACATACCTGTCCCACATCATTTACACCTCCACATACCTGTCCTACATCATTTACACCTCCACATACCTATCCCACATCATTTACACCTCCACATAATTTAGACCTCCACATACCTGTCCCAAACTATTTACACCTCCACATACCTGTCCCACATCATTTACACCTCCACATGCCTGTCCCACATCATTTACACCTCCACATGCCTGTCCCACATCATTTACACCTACACATGCCTGTCCCACATCATTTACATCTCCACATGCCTGTCCCACATCATTTACACCTCCATACATCTGTCCCACATCATTTACACCTCCACATACCTGTCCCACATCATTTACACCTCCACATACCTGTCCCACATCATTTACACCTCCACATACCTGTCCTACATCATTTACACGTCCACATACCTATCCCACATCATTTACACCTCCACATACCTATACCACATCATTTACACCTCCACATACCTGTCCCCCATCATTTACACCTCCACATAGCTGTCCCATATCATTTACACCTCCACATTCCCATCCCACATCATTTACACCTCCACATACCCGTCCCACATAATTTACACCTCCACATACCTATCCTACATCATTTACACCTCCACATACCTGTCTCACATCATTTACACCTCCACATACCTGTCCCCCATCATTTACACCTCCACATACCTGTCTCACATCATTTACACCTGCACATACCAGCTCCACATCATTTACACCTCCACATAATTTAGACCTCCACATACCCATCCCACATAATGTACACCCCTACATACCTGTCCCACATCATTTACACACCCACATACTTGTCCCACATCATTTATACCCCTACTTACTTGTCCCACATCATATACACCTCCAGATACTTGTCCCACATCATTTACACCTCCACATACTTGTCCCCATCATTAACACCACTACATACTTGCCCCACATTATTTACACCCCCACATACTTGTCCCACATCATTTACAACCCCACATACTTGTCCCACATCATTTATACCCCTAAATACTTGTCCCACAACATTCAAAACCCCACATACTTGTCCCACATCATTTACACCCCCACATACTTGTCCCACATCATTTACACCTCCACATACTTGTCGCACATCATTTACACCTCCACATACTTCTCCCACATTATTTACACCTCCACATACATGTCCCACATCATTTATACCCTTACATACTTGTCCATATCATTTACTTTCAACATACTTGTCCCACATAATTTACACCTCCACATACGTGTCCCACATCATTTAACCCATTATTGAGCTTTTTAAAGAAATTCACCTGACATGTCTTTATTGGCCAAATTATGCTATATAAATCCCTCCAAGTGCGTGATTATTTATTGGGACGGGTGTACTAGAGGTGACTGTCAACAGTAATTGTTAGGGGATGAAGCAGATTTATAAACTTGGCACCAGTCTACAAGAAGCCAGTTTATAAATAATAATGTAACGTGACATAGCATCAGAAATTCACACAAAGTTTCTTTATCCATGTACAATTATATCAATTATCACATCGAGTTGTATTTTAGTAGATCTTAGCTCTGAATTAAGATGTGAAATGATATGTACTTATAGGCAGGTAAAAGGTGTGCCCAAATAGAAAATAAATTATGTTATTTTAGCAGCTTCCATTGCAATTACCTTAGCATCCCACCCCCACACTGACACACCTTAAAGAAACAAATGAACAATAATAATCTAAGTATTTGATGTATTGACATATGTTGTATGCAGGAACTTAGGTGAAAATAATGCATTTATTAATTTGTCCCCTCTAATGTTTCTGTTTGTCATCCTCAACTCTGAACTCCCCTCCTTCTCCCCACATTCAGTCCCTCTCTCAATATTGTCCTTTCCTCCTCAGTAATATTTGCAGGATCAAAACCTTTGTCACCCTATATGCCAATAAAAATTAAATGAATCCCTTATCATCTCTCACCTTGATTACTGTAACCTTCTCCTCTTCAGTCTATCCTTAACTTCCTCTCTTGTCAATCTGTCTCTGCTGACCCCCTGTGCTAGTCGCTCCATTGACTCCCGGTCACATACTGTACAGAATCAAGTTCAGATGTCCTCTGTCTCACCTGCAAAGCCTTCAACCACTCTTCTCTTTACATCACCAGTCTCATCTCCACACATACTCCCTCCCACCACTTTGCTCTCCAGTAACTGCCAGCTCACCTCCTCCTTGATCACCTCATCCTACTCTCACCTTCAGGACTTCTCCCACACCAACATCTTTCCTCACAGAATGACCCATTGTGCCCAGGCAGTGGGTCTTTCATTGGGGCTAACTGGCAGTCTGAGCCCGATGCAGCTGCTTATTCAAAGAGTTGTTCTTCCCTGCGGATTACTACTGTCTATGTGCACAGGGAGCAGGCACTGGAAGAGCTGTGATCCAGCTTTTCTGGATGTAGAGTGGTCCAGTTGGGGAGAGTGCTTGGTGCTTACTCATTGGCTGCAAATGAAATTTTCAGGGAGGGCATTCTTCTGTATATACTGTCTATGCTGGCAGGGGAGAAGCAGGTTTTAGTGCAAATTACTGTATCACAGCTGTCCTTGCTTATCCATACCCAACTGACACAACGTTTCTGGGAAAAGTTTGGGATGTATGGCATATCATGATATACTTACTGCACATTTTAATAAAGTTGTTATGGCTGGTGGATGATTGGTCTTGCCCTTTGACCATTGAAACTACTTGGCAGACATTTTATTAGTCAGTCCAGAGTTAGTTTGCTGACAATAAAGACATATTTCATGCATCTCTATGTCCTGTCAGTCATCTCTTTGTGAGCCAGCAGCAACTACTTGGTGTCAGAAGAGTGGCAGTGATGGCACTGGGTCTGGGCCAGATCAATCTCTGACTCATGGTTGTAGTTCCACAAGAAGTGGACCGTACACTGCTATGTGTGCATGATGGGCAAGACAAAAATGCTGCAATTAAAGATCCTTCTAATCTGGGCTGGGGCTGTATTGGTGGATAAGGCTGACTCTGCGCCATCATTGCTCCTTTGTGTTCAGTGCTTTGCCATTCCTCTTTCGCTACAGAAATTCAATGCCACCCAAATTTATCAGGGCCATCCAGGTGTGAAGGCCACCTAACAGAAGGCAAAGATGCTCTCTTTTGGCCCACTATGTCTGATGACATAGAGTGTGTTGTTCCTGCCTGTGTTCCTTGCAATGCACTCCACCTCCAACTATCCAGAGAGCCTCTCATGCTGCAATTGTGGCTGCTGATATCTTTGATTGGGGGTGGGGAACCCCTGGTGTTAGTTGACTCATACCCTAGTTAGTTCAAGTTGGACTATCTGCCGAATATCACCTGTGCATTGGTAATCAACAAAATGAGAAGGCATTTCTCTGTGCATAGCATTTCTCAGCAATTGTTCATTGACAATGCCATGCAGTTCATGAGAGCAGAGTTTAAGGTGTTTGTTTCTCAATGGAACATTATCCACAATATCAGAAGCTCAAGGTACCCGCAATCCAATGGTTTAGCTGAAAGGGCAATCCGATCAGCCAAGCATCTGTTGGAAAAGTATTCCAGAGACAGGTCTGACCTTTATTTGGCACTTCTCATTCTGAGTAATAATTCCTCTGCATAGAGTTTGTTATGCAGATACACCCACACAGTGATTTCCATAGCTAAGTGCAAACTCCAACCTCAAGTGGCACAGATTGTGCACCACGCTTTAACCAGCTCCAGACAGCAAGCCAAATTCAGATATGACAGATCCTCCCACCGATTGAGCCATTTGCAAACTGATCAACCAGTGCAGATGGAAACCCCAGTTGGGTTAGACAAGTTTGCTAAGTTTCAAAGACTGGCCTATGGGCCCAACAGCTACAGGGCAAGGCTGATGGTGCCTTATATGAGCGCAACAGGTACCTGTTACTCATCACCCTATGGTCCTTCCCTGGTTAATCATGATAGATACCACACTCCTCTATGCAAGGACCCAATACTCAACACCCCTTATATAGTCCCAGATAATACTCTACTCCTACCCAGATTGGATGATTCTGAGGAGGAGTCCTCCCATTAGCCCCATTCCTTATTACAAGATCTGGCAGGGTCTCTAGGACCAATTCTAAATTTCAAACATTGTCACCTAATGTTGTATTCATCCTATATTACTGTTTTGTTGTTGGGTAGATGTATGAAGCAGTGAAAAAAGTGGAGAAGTTACCCATGGCAACCAATCAGCTTCTACCTATCATTTTATAAAATGTACTTCATAAATGCAACCTCAAAGCTGATTGGTTGCCATGGGCAACTTCTCTACTTGCACACTTCTCCACTCTTTTCACTGCTTCATACATCTATCCCACTGTTCCACAAAACATTGTTACACTCCATATTGGAGGCTCCTGTTAGTTATCTCTCAATTTAGAAATCTATAAATGTATGTTCTATTATCATGTAGCATAGAAACGTATGATCCAAAGTGGTTACTATTATCATGTAGCGTTACGATGACCAAAAGCGGAGATGCCTTGGCGTGGCTGGTGGCTTAACCATATGTTTGCAAATATCTGTACTGAGGGCCTGATTCAGAGCCAGACGCTATTTGCGGACGGTCATTCAGGAAAAGGGGGTGGCTATTCAAATGATCCGTTCGCTCTTTGCGGTCTGTTGACGCCTCCATGTCTGAATGAGCGAACAAAACTTGCGGTCGTTTTTTGGATAACTACGCCCCCTGGCCGCTCGCATCCTACGTCATGTCCGCTATTTATTAGATTAATCGAGTACATCGACCAGCGTATGAACTGCTCGCTATTCTTGTGGTTGGTTTTTCCTACCACAATCTTGCGAGCAGTTCTGACTATAAAATAACCCAGTGACGTGGTCAATGACGCTGCTGTATTAATTATGCACACCCATAAAACGCCCGTTTTGACCTTTAAGCACGCCTGCGTTTGGATCTCCACTCCCCGTTTTCAAGCACCTTCCTCTGTTACCACCCACATACGCCTCCTCCTGTCACTCAAAATAGCAGGCATTCGCTATTTAGCGAACAAACGATTTTCGGCCGCACTGATTTTCGGCCGCAAATCCGTACGCATGCGCAGTTGGGCAAACATCGCTCGGAACGAATGAGCGGCCGCTTACGAGCGGCTCTGAATCAGGCCCTGAGATCTCTGCAATTACTATTATTATATAACATGCAAATCTCTTTACTGGCCTATATGAAGAGTGCTGGGGAAAAAAAAAATGTTGGTCTTTTTTTCTTGTCTAGATTAACCCCTCCCTTACATACACTCGTAATGGGCTTATAAATTGATTTGAGCAACCACCATTTTGTGTATTAATGTTACCGAGAGGCATGGATCGGATCAGTAGTTGGAATGCATGCTGGTCATTGTAGTGTCATATGGGGGTGTCTCCAGATGAGTTAGCTATAAATTTAGAAATATATAAATGTATGTGCTATTATCATGTAGCATAAGAAAATGCATAAATGTATGACCCAAAGTGGGTGCTATTTAGGGATGAGCGGGTTCGGTTCTCAGAGAACCGAACTCACCCGAATTTTGGGGATCCAGGGCGATCCGAGCCAAGCTCGGATCTCTCTGCCTGCCCCGGATTCCTCAACCGAGGAAAAACCTTGCGATTCCACTGTCGGGTCGCGAGGTTTTGTATTGAGCGGGCTTAACGCTGATTGGCTGAGAGAGCCGTCTGTCACGGCTCTCAGCCAATCAGTGTTAAGCCCATTTAATATGCACACAGGAAGCAAAAGAAGATGGCGCCTGCCATCTCCCGCTGCCTGACACCGCCGGCACTCCCCGCTGCCCGACACCGCCGGCACCCACACTGGCAGCATCCCCCGCTGCCGACACCGCCTTCACCCCTGCACTGCTGCCCCACGTGCTGAGGACACAGTCAGCGACCTCCACACTGCCGACACTCCCACACTGACGACACCACCAGCACCTCTGCACTGCCGACACTGTCATCACACATGCACTGAGGACACCGCTGGCACCCCTGCTCTGCCGACACCCAGCATTGAAAACACCCCTGCACTGCTGACACAGTCAGCAAACCTGCCCTAAAGACACCACTGGCGACATCGCTGGTACCCTTCACTGAGGACACTGCTAGCACCGCAGCACTGCCATTCCATGTCCTGAGGACACCATCAGCAACCCCTGAACTGCCGACACAGCCAGCAAACCTGCACCAAAGACACCACTTGCACTGCCGACATCCCCGGTACCCTTCACTGAGGACACTGCTAGCACCGCAGCACTACCATTCCATGTCCTGAGGACACCATCAGCAACCCTGCTCTGCCGTCACTGCAATCACAGTAAGTGCACTATTGGTGTATCCAACCCACACTCTATAACACACTGTTTCCGTGTTGGAAATTGGAAGCTGAACTGCCACATGTTAGTGCTGCCCACTGTGTCACTTAGCTTAGTCAGCCAGCTAGCTGGATGCAACCTTTTGGCCTTAACTAGATGAAAAAAATAATATTGTGAGGTGGTCAAAATTGATTGGAAATGACTGGAAATAAATGTTATTGAGATTAATAATACTGTAGGAACAAAAACAGTCCCATTTTATGTAATTTTAGCTGTTTTTATGATATTTTAAGAAAAAATCCAGATCCAAAACCAAAACTGAAAAACAAAACACCAAGGAAAAAAAATCCAAAACCAGATTCAGATCCAAAACCAGGGGAGATCCAGATCCAAAACACGAGGGTCGGCGCATATCTCTAGTGCTATTATCATGTAGCATTAGAGCCACCAAAAGTGTCATATGTTTGCAAATATATGTACTGAGGGCCTTATTCATTAGTGCACTGCTGAACACAGATTTCCGATGGTCGGGAATCCGCGCAGACACCGGACCCGTACTGTGTATGTGCAGTACAGGTCCTGCGTGATCGCACACAGTACGGCAGCAGTCAGTGATTGATAGTCCGCTGCCGTTTGTGGGCAGGGAGGGGGCGGCGACGGCCTCCATTTCCCAAAACAAGCACATCGCCACCATTGGGGTGTAGGGAAGAGGCCAGGGTTTCTGTTGACTGGCAGAGATTTCCTGGCCTCTTTCTTGTACCTGCGGCGGCTGGTTTTCTTAACTCCAAGGGTCACTCAGCCAGCTGACGTTGTCGCAGATTATCCAATGCTGTGTCTTTGGACGATCGCTCGCGTCATTTTTGCAACTCCATCCTGTGCTGAATCAGGCCCTGAGAGCTCTGCAATTACTATTATTGTATAGGGCACAAATCTCATTACTGGACTATGTGCAGAGTGCTGGGAGGAAATTTTTTGTCTGTTTTTTTCTTGTCTAGATTAACCACTCCCTTACATGCACCTGTAATGGGCTTATAAATTGATTCGAGTAACCACCATTTTGTGTATTAACATTGTTACACTGTCTCACATACTGTACATACTGTAAACAATATATTATTTTCCTTCATTCCTATAAAAAGGGAGGATGTACACTGTAATAAAGTTGTTGTAGCTGGTGGCTGATGATCCCTGCCCTTTGGCCCAAGAAGTTGGCCATTTTGTTAGTCAGTCAGGTGTTAGTTTGCTGACAGTGAAGATGTGTTCTAAGCAGCTCAGTGTCCTGTCATCTCCTTGTGAGCCAGCAGCATCTACACTTACTTTCCATGTTACTGATTCTCTCAGTATACCAGCTCCTGTTCCTTGATAGGCTCCTGCATTTGGGGCATCATAGTGGTATAGTGGTTAGCATTGCTGCCTCACATCACTAAAATCTTGCGTCCAATTCCAACCAAGGCTCTGTCTGTGAAATTTGCATGGTCTCACTATGATTGTGTGGGTTCTGGAATATAGATTGTAAGCTCCACTGGGGTAGGGACTGATGTTAATGACTAAATATTCTCTGTAAAGCGCTGATGAATATGTGTGCATTATATAAATAACTGTTCATAAGTAATTGTACCCTATCACGGTCCACCCCCACTCCTTTGAACCCACCATAGTACTTATAGCCAAGTGTTGCTTACCCCAAAATCAGGGGTAAAACTGAGGTGGCATCCCAGATTAAAGCAGGGTAACCAGCTCTGGGCATTGCCTACCTGGGCTGTTGGTGCCACAGAGTGGATCCCTGCAGCGTGGGGTCCATGGTAGGGGTCCCCCTACCATACCTCCAACCAGCCACAGGCCAGTTGTACCCGGACTGGTTTCCCCAAGGAAGTTGTGCCCTCAAAAAAGGCCAGTGAAACAGTGGTGAGCATTGCCACCTGACATCACAAGAGTCATGGGGGGAGATGTATTAACGGCGATATTGCCGATGCGGTACATCCCCCTTGACTTTGCGTACATACCGCGGTATGTACCAAGGATTTAGGATGATATCTATGTTTATGACTCTTATGATGTATTAGAGTATTTATGACTACTTGGCTATAAAAGAAAATTTACATTTTGTCACTCTTATTTTCCTTTTTATAGTACATGGCTAATAGCATCCATCATAGCCCTTCTCTATACAAGCTAAAATAATGATTAGACCAATAACTATGAATAATGTGATATAACAATAAGCGCGTGTGAGCTTGTCTATGTTTTGTACATGATGTGCTTATTAACAGTAAAATCATATGTAAATAAATCGTATGTGTTTGTCAGGGGCAGTTATGAATGCTGAAAATTGATTTTCTTCCTCTGCATGAAATGCTACATATAGGTTTAAATGTTGAGAAATAATAAACATACTAATACACTGACTCATCAAACAGATTTAGGAGTCATTGAAGCCGTTTATTTATTCATGCACCAGCCCAGAATATAAACTGTAAGGAAAAGAAACATAAAAGAAAGACCCATTCAAAAAGCCATAAGTTGATAGTTACGTAACCCATTCTCCCAACAGCCCCATAAATTATAACCTACCACGGATCCTCCAAGCTGTGTTTTGATCTATCCAAAACTATACCCCTTTTGACCTCTAAAGTCATGCTAAAATTAGCACCGTTGTGAGGCATGATGATGTAGCCTAGTGGTTGCCAAACTGTGCGCCATGGCACCCTGGGGTGCCTTGGGACACTTGCAGGGGTGCCTCAGGTTGGTTGTACAGCACTATATCAAATTATTTATGGTCAATGTAATGTAAATATGTGGACAAACAGAAGCACAAACCTGTCCACCACCACATAACTGAGCCTAATGATGACAGGTAAGCACCATTTACTTCACAGTGCTACTTTACTATATTTGTTTCTGAATTTATCAATAACAAACTGTTGGCTTAGGGGTGCCGTGAAAACAAAGCTGATACTCAAAAAAGTTTGGGAACCACTGATGTAGCCAAACATTGCAATGCAGAGTTCCAGGAGATAAAATGACCTGCAGAGGACAAGCACATTAGAGTGAAACACAGTGTTATTGGTCACTAGTCCAACTTTTTGTATCATTATCCCCTCAATATACAGCTGACAAACATGGTGCTGCTTTAATTCTAAAGAATAACAATAAAAAAATATGGCAACTACTAATAGACTTCTACTGGTGACAATAATAATGAAAAATAAAACAATGTTGAACTTTAGTTGTGAAGCCACACAAGAGGATAGTTGGTGGTTTTAGACATCACTTATTTTCTCTTTTTCATGAAAGGAATGTGACATATTTTATAGTAATTACAGTTGTACCTCTAATAAAAGATTCTAGTTTTCATTCCAGAAAACTACTCCACCCTGTTATGTTGTAGGTCTGTAAATGGTACAATACAGATAATCCTATTTATGTTCTTGGCTGTTTTAGCTTAAAATATGTCAGTCATCACCATAACAAGAATGATAAGCGGACTTGCCCTAACAAACACACCTATGGCAAGATCTCACATCCTATATGCACAACTTTAATTTAGTTCTATAAAATGCATATTTTATGCAGACAGGTACTGTCTGTGACATGATTAAGGAGATTATTTATCGTAATTAGATGCAGTTTAGTATAAATACAAGGCGTGGTAAAACTAAATATGACATAATGGATGGTAAGCAGTGTATTGTATATCAAATTTACATCACATGTTATAATTGAACAAATAATAATGGTCTTTAAATGTTATAATACTTTTAATGATTCATATGTGCCTTGCTGTGAGCTGACATTTAGAAGAAAATAATGGAATGTTTCTTTCTACACAGCAACACCAACATGTTGTAAATATACAGTAGGAGCTATTAGCATTATAAATATAAACCGTTGATATCGAACACTGGTGAAGTCTAGATCTTGCTCAAATCAGAAGCTAGTGGAGTAGGTGAGAATATGAGGTACAGACTATTCATCCGTTCCACTTCAAGGGTGTATATGGTTCCATTGCTGTAGCTGTGGATTTGCCATAGGGCTTACTGGGAATTTTCCCTGTGGGACACTGACCTGATGGGACCATGTGGAGGCTGGGTGCTTTTTTTTTTAAATTGTTTATTGTGATTAATTTTTTTTGTAAATAGTGTCATGGAGGGGGTACATGGCATGACATATGAGGAGGTGCAATATTTGGGCACTCTCGGATGTCCCAAATTAAATGACAAGTACCAGCTCTTAGCAAAGGGAGGAAGCCCCAGCAATGACGTGTGTGATGTGACAGATAGGCAGCCTCCTTCCTCTGATTAGGGTGGGGTACCTGGAGCCTTAAACTTACAAGAAACACATTACTCTGCACGGGTCCTTTCCTCACTAAACGCTAGTCGATCCTAATTTTAGCACCTCTCGTACTACCCTGACACTCACATTAGTTAGGATGTTACTACATTCTGTCTAAACAGCTGCTCCTGTATATAACATGCAGTGAGTCCTTTAAGGAAAAGAGGATCTTTACATTATGCCTGCCTATCGTCTCATCTCTATATTGTATATAAGCCCTTAGAATGCTCTCTCTTTTGTTTAGTAGATACTAGGATGCTCTCTGTGTTGTATGTTGGTCACAAGAGTTATAAGATACCCTCCTGCTGTGACTTCATGCCTGGAGTGTGTAAAACATACTGTAAGAGCAGTTTACTCCTTTGCTCTCATATGGTGGGAAACATCAAGCTTCGCATTTTAGATGTAATGCATCCCCCCACCCCCCAATGATCTCAAGCATACCAGCGTTTAGTAATGCTGTATGCATGATCATTTAAGCAAAGGTCAACTCTCCCGATAAGAGCTGTCCTTTGCAGTGTGGGGACATCTGGTTTTATGACCTGAGAGCAGTGGCGTAACTACTGCTCCCGCAGCCCCCGCAGTGACTTGGAGGCGCCGGGTAGCTTGGGGGCGACGGGGGCAGTGGTTACGCCACTGCAACTGTGAGCGCTGGCCTCTGAAGTGATCGGAGGCTAAGGAAGCCTCCGATCACTTCAGAGGCCAGCGTTCCCAGTAATGCAGTGCGCAGGTGATGTCATGGGAGGAGGTTTGGGGAGGCCACAACTACAGGGGGCACCACTACAGCGGGCACTACTAAAAGGGGCACAACTACAGAGGGCACTACTAAAAGAGGCACAACTACAGGGGGCACAACTACAGGGGGCACTACTAAAAGGGGCACAACTACAGAGGGCACTACTAAAAGGGGCACAACTACAGGAGGCACTACTAGGAGGGGCACAACTACAGGGGACACTACTTGAAGGGGCACAACTACAGGGGGCACTGCATATGGGCTAAACTACAGGGGGCACTACTTTAATGGGCACAATTACTGGGGGCACTGCATAATGGGCACTACTACAGGGGGCATTGCATAAGGGGCACTATTACAGGGGGCATTGCATATGGGGCACTACTACAGGGGCCCCTGCATAATGGGCACTACTACAGGGGGCATTGCATAAGGGGCACTACTACAGGGGGCATTGCATAAGGGGCACTAGTATAGGGGGCATTGCATTTTGGGGCACAACTACAGGGGGCACTGTATATGGGCCACTAACTTGATACACGCAGTTTACAGGTTATAAACTATGTTCTCAATAATCTGGTTCTACACGGACAAAAACTGTGCAACCTGTCTTGAGCTGAGGTGACAGACTGGCAGGAGCAGAGAGGAGAGTTTTTGAAGTAGATCTGTCAGGGTGTGATGTAATGGGCATTACTGATTGGCATAATGTGTATTTGGCATTACTGTGTGCACAATTTGCTATTAGGGGCATTATTGTGTGGCATATTGTGTAATTGGCATTACTGTGTGGCATAATGTGTTGCATGTGGCATTACAGTGTGGCATAATGTGAAATAGGGGCATTACAGCATGGCATAAATTTGCTATAAGGGCTTTACTGTATGTCATTATGTGTTATACATGGCATTATTGTGTGGCATGTGTAATGGGCATTGCTGTGTGGCATAATGTGTTGTAAGGGGCATTCTGGTGTGGCACACTGTGTTATAAGTTGCATTACTTAGTGTGTCATAATGTGTAAGGCACGTTACTGTATCATGTAACCACACACCTTAAATGTCATCTTTGACCTTTGGGGGGAGGGGGTGCCTGAAACTTTTTTGACATGGGGGAGCAAAAGTTATAGTTACGCCATTGCCTGAGAGTCCCTCTGCACATGCGCAGCCGATGTGTACTCTACAGCTGCTTGTTTTACCTAATTGTATGCTAACACTTCCCACTATAACTAGCTACACCTACTGTTGTGGTGACTCCAACTACCATTGTTTGCTACTACAGAAAATTGGGGTGCTAATCTTACCCACGTTTGTGTTGGTTCCACCTACAGTTGATTTGGTCCTGAACAACTGAGGCCACTTTGAATTTTTTTTTCAGGGACTCTTTAAATTCTCATCTGCTCCTGCATTACTGCAAGTGTGTAACAGGCTGCAATCAAAAGGTTTAAAAGGTAAAAAACAACAACTTACCTTTTGTTTTATAACTACTAGTACATTAAAGCTTTATTATAAATGTGTTTTTTTATTGTATTTTTATTTTCAAATTAGCATTACATAAAACATAAAAATAACGAGACGTAAATACATAGATGAAAAATGCTAATGTACATAAGGAAGGAAGGGTGTAAGGAAAGAAGTGGGAAGGGGATGAAATTTACCCAGGGTCAAAAGAGTATAGTAGGGTATCAAAGAGAAAGAGAGCTCTAACCATCTATGCAGACATACAGCAAGTGAGGTTTAGTTAATTTGTATTATAGGAATGGAAGCAAATATATAGCAATTGGCAACCTGACATATCCCCTTGAAAGTAATCAAGCTTCACAATATACATAGGTTATAGAAAGAGTTTACATTGAACTGTACTGATATCAGGGGTTAGTAGATAAAAGACATGCTACTTTGCATTGCATATATTGAGATTGGAATGCTGCATCCTAGTTTCCATAACCCAAATTCACATGGTTTGTTAAATAATTAATTGTTTGTTTCCCATGTCTGCTTTATTGTACATGGCAACCAAAGGGAGCATGGTGAGGAAGAGTTATAGAGTGACCTATATTTAGCTCAGTGGCAGTTCTAGAGGTGGGCAAGTAGAGCTATTGCCTGGGGCACTGTGGCCTGAGGGCATGGCTGCAGTCACCCTGCTGGCAGTCACCATCACCCCGCCCACTCTTGCCCACTGCCAGAACTCGGGAGTCCCTGCTCCCACTTTGAGTCCCAGTCTTCCAGCAACCCTATCAAAGTGATGGGACGGTCATGATGTCATCCCGCATGGCACTCTGGGAGCGGCCGCAGAAGATAGAGGTTCAGCAGCAAAGAGGTGGGATCCGCATGCTTTCACAAGATAACACCATCCACCTGACAAATGGCGCCTGAGCTCAGGGCGGTGAAGAAGGCTCTCGCCCTAAGCTCCACTACTCTAGAGCTGGCCCTGATTTAGTGCACAAACTTTATCTTACTTGAGTGCTCTGATTTCCTGCTTCAAAATAAGAAAGTTCGAACTTTGATGTGACAATGTTTAGTATGTTGCTATATTAGCCATAGGCTGAGCCACACGGCAGGTAATAGTAACAGAAGCACATGCTGCTTATTTGAAATTAAATGGAAACATATTGCAAAAGTATTTTGATGATTGATGTTAACAATTTATTTTCTTTTTACCTATATGTACTGTGCAGCAAATGCCTAGGTCGCCCTTGCTCCAGGGGTCGCCTATGTATGAACACTAGAGATGAACATCGGAAGCCCGGCATTGAATGGTTGCTGGGCTTCTGACATCAAATCCAGTAATGCAATGGTAACTAGCCGTCGCTTTGCAACCATTAAATAGTATAACCATCACGACGGTTACATTCGCGGGCAAAAGGGGACGGAGCCTCTGTGTACGGGGCGGGTCTAAGTCACTGTCACACAGGCTCCTTCTACACTGTTGCTCTGCTATACAGAGCAGTGGTGTGTGCTTCCCACCACAGCCAGCCAACTGATGGGCATTGGAAAGCTGCATCTGATGGCTGGTGCCATTTAATTCCTGGTATTTGATGGAAAAAGTACTTCCATCGAATCATAAACATTGATGGTTGCTAACCATCAGCTTCCGATGTCCATCCCTAATGAACACAATGCTGGGTGGTAGGATAGGCTGCAAATAAAGAGGTATCAGATAAAATATTGCCTATGGCATCAAATTGATCAGGACTGGCTCTGACTTTCCACTGTTTACCCTCATTCCAACAGCGACACAACACAGGTAGCTGCACATAAATGCCACTTGCCAATTCCTTACTATTTGCAATCGATAATCCTGATACAGGGTCAGTTTAAGAGAGGAGGGATTCAATGTGCAGTGTACATGTGGGTAGCCCTCTCTCGCTGATGCATGTTCCAATTATACTCTGGCACCATTTCCCTGATGATTTCTCTACTGCTCATGTGCAGATCTTTAAGAAAAATTTGTACTGCCTTGGTAAATAGTATGGACTGGGTGCATGGTGTGGTTGCCCCAGGGGCCCATGAGCACCGCACACCCTGCACCCATTATAGAATTATAGATACGTCCATGTCCTGCTGCCTTATTGAGCCACAAGCACATTCCCCGCCAGCAGCTACAGTTCATATGCCGCTATTTATTTCTCATAGATTGTAAGCACATTTGGGAAGGACCATCTTTATCTTCTGTTTCATATCTTTGTATGCTATATGTTTATTTTCTGAGAGGTATATTGCAATGCTAATTTGTTCTGTTTTGTGTATTGCCGACTGTGGACACTGCAAAATCTGTTACACCTCATAAACAAACTTTAATTATGAAAATGATACTTAGGCTACTGAACCAGACATGGATCAGGCCACCGAGAAATCAAGCAAACTGCAGTGCCAGAGAGGGTATGCTGCCAATTGCAGGGGTGTGGCCACACCCCGCTCTGCCCACTGTGAATAATGTGCTTTGCTGCGCTGCACACCTAATGTGGAACATTGCTCCGCCTCCTAAGCTGACCCAGGCCACTCAGACCCACCCCATCCCCCTCTGGACATGATAAATACTTTGCATCTGTAGATGTCTGCACATGAACTTCTTAATCTTAAAATATAGATTGGTTATGCACTGTTGTTTTTCCCCCCTGTGTATAAGAGGGTGTATACCGAGCAATCTGTGTCATCTGAATGAAAGACAAGTGTGTACATACCTTGCTTCCATCAAGCCGTCTTTTATGTAACAATCAGTAATATTGTAGTCATATTTTTTCCATAAACAAGTTTCTTTGGGTTTCCCTAATGCTAAGGAATCATGAGGGAGGTGGAGGGTGTGTCTGGAATGCACATTGAAAAAATACAGAGACCAACTTCTGTGGTTGAGGTTAATATCAACAAATTTCCTTTGCCGCCATAGTTACACATCTGCAACCAATAAAAAGGGCAGTCACCTATAAGATCGGCAACTCTACAAACAAATAAAATGTATCGACATGTAAATGTCGTTGGAAGTAACAATATTTGCTTCCTCAGCAGCAATGATGCATATACTGCTATAAAAAGAGAGAAAGCAGAAAAACAATGCATAAATAACTCTGGAAAGCTACTAAGGAGTGAACTGGAAAAATATGTCCAGTATAAGGTTTTACTATTTATCTCACACACTAATCAGTGTTTATGTTTATTGGATAATTGATGTTTCTTTCAAGTTTTTGTCATTAAGATTAAGAGTTATTACATGTTTATTAATATACTAATACTCATCTTGCATAACAATTTGCCATAATCATAGCACAGACACAAAGCAGACATAAGGCCAGATTCTGATGTGGACGGTATTGCAGAGCCACAGGGAAGCCTGGTGGTGTGTAGCGGTATGCTCCCTATTGTACACGGTGGTGGCACAGGGTATTGGGGCACACTGTAGGGCCTTCTATGGTCTGTTGAGCGGAGAGTCTGAGAGGGCGTCCTAACAGCAAGGATGCTAATAGAGAAAGATGTGTGGTAAAGGCAAACATGCGCGAGGCAAACATGCGCAGTAACACGAGTCAGAGGTTAAACCTTTGGAAAAGAGCCTTGGCAGGTCCTAATGGCCGCCAGCTCTCAGCCATGAAGATGTAGCACTGAGGGCTCCTCATCTAACCAATATTACATTGGAAAAAATGTTTTCTTATCTCTCTGCAGCAGGAGAATAATCCATTATAGAGGCACCCGAATGTCATGGTGCCGGACATTGACACCCGCCATTATGCTGGTTGGCCAGAGTGTGGTTAAAAATTGAATAGAGCTGTGCTCTCAAACTAAATAGGAATGGTAATATATATATATATATATATATATATATACACACACAGCACTACCTGTTTTGTTTGTTACAGAAAGCATAGTAGACCAGGTGCAATACAGTTTTTAGTAAAAACATCCTCATTCTCAAATCAACCCCATAGTATTTGCACCTACATACACAGAAATTCTGTCCACAAAGAATATACCAAGTATTTAGGTCAAGTGAACAACTAAGAACATACTAATAACTAAGATAACTGCCACAATAAAGGCAATACAGTAGAAATGATCCTGTTAGGGAACTGGGCCAATATGAGCTATCAGAGCCACGTTCAGCATTCCTTGGTATAGATTATAGAAGGCAGTGGAGGGATGTAACACCATTCTTCCATGACACATTTTATCAGATTGATGTTTTGTTCATGACGGTGGAAAAGGCCATTTTCAGGTGATGCTCTATAAGCTCCATAAAACATACACATGGGTCGAGATCTGCTGGCTTAGATGGTAATGCCATGTTGTTATAGCAGTACACTCCTCAAACTATTTAGTGACCACACCATTCAAAGCCCTGTAGATAGAGATGATTTTCAATAGGGGATGGGTGTTATATCAGCACCAATTCAAAATAATGCATTAAATAATCAGGTTTATATGTAATTGTTTGTGAAATTACCTGACACCTACCATTGTGTGGCATTTTTAGCCAAGCATAGGAATACTTTATAATTGAGATTAAATGAATACACACACCTATTTATTAGGATTCACATGGCCTTTTAGGGACCAAGGTAAAAAAAATTATACCACATAATACAAGAGAGCTGCGACAAACCTACACTGTGGGAACCAACCAAATATTTATATACGAAGACAGTGCACACACACATACCCATCTGTTTCAGCACAGGCTATAAAAATGACTGATTATACCATCTAGCTGCCACTGCATGTATCCCTACTATTTTATTGCAGATGGGCATTTCTAGGTATTATAAGAAATTTGAATGCCAACTATAGCAACTACACACTGTGATGTTTTAAACAGCCTGTGATGACATTGCCAGCTTATGCTCCATATACTGACAGTAATATGAGCCATCATTGCCTGGAACAGATCCAGAAACTAGAGTATGGCAATGAGATATTTGTGGTGTTTTTTATTTCATCTGCCTTGTTTTTATTTCACTTTGGTGGCATGAAAAGAGCATCACCAACTGATTTATGTTGTTACACAGTGAGTGGTGCGAAATACAAAAAGGGGCCACACCACTTCTTCTGGAATCGTCCCTAGTCGGGATAACAATGTCTGGAAGCCGGCGGTTGGCATTCCGTCCGCCGGCTTCCTGAACGTATACCCTTCTAACGAAGATGTTTCACTCCTAGCGAATCTGTGGCACTGACTCCCCACTATGTTTTGTTTATCTAATCTTGAAACGGCTTAACTATTTCAGTTGATTAAGGCACAAATCAAAAGATGGCTTTGGTATTCTAACTATAGACAATGGAATTCATTATTTTTACTATTCCATACACGACAAATTATCATAAATATTCCCACTATAATTTAGATTATTAAACTATCTTTCCTATATTGTTATATATTACTTCACTGTATATATATATATATATATATATATATATATATATATACACACACAATCCATTTTGTTATTTTAAGAAGTAGGACCTCCATTTATTTTGTAAGATTGAAATGCTATACAAAGTGATCATTGCTGCAAAGAAGGTCAACATCTAAAGCTCTCCAGGATTTAATATGGGCACATCAGCATTCTCCCTTCCATTTAATCTGAACTTTCAGGCCATTGTCTCTGTGGAGAGAAAAAAACACGTTACACAGTGTTATCCATTAGGTGCCAGTATCTTATTGACTCTTCATGAAGCATCAGCATCTCATAAATATTGACGTGGTTACCAGGCAATGCCAAGATTAGAAACAATATCCACTTGGGTGTAATGTACCATGACAAACACCACTAAGTGGCAACGTTTTCCTCTTAATGCCGTTTTTGCTAGGCATCTTTCAACTCCTCGCTCAGTGCTTAACTCCTTCATGACCAGACCACGCATCACACAGTCTTTCCATATGTTCATAACTGAGAAATATGATTTACCAGCTTTGTGTACTGCACTAAGGCCCTCAATCAGACCCGCTTGCAAGCGGGTCGATAGTGGGGCACTGCGCACGCGCCGCGCGTGCGTTTGCAGGCCCCGTAGTGAGTGAGAAATGCACTCACTCCGGGGCTCGCTACAAATGGGGCAGCTGTCGATGTTGATCGACAGCTCTCCACGTTTTGTAGGCGGGGAGGGGGGGTGCCGTTTGTGGGCGGCCCTACCGACATCACTCGTGATGTCAGTAGTGAGCTTCCTGCTCTATTAGAGCCGGAAGCTCACTGGGGCTTTTGGCAGATGAGACCCTACCACAAGGATCTCGTCACAAGCCCGATGGTCGCAACCATCGCGACCATAACCTGGCCGGTGGCCGGCTAAAATAAAAAAAGCGTCCGCCCTCATTCAGAGCGAGTGCTCGCTTTTTGCGAGTGGCTCTGAATGAGGTCCAAAGTTTCAGAAATTGTATTTTCCAGGAAAAATAAGACTTCCTTTTGGTGGCGTAGTGAAACACATTTTTATTTTAAGTGCATTACAAAGGTTAGACAGAGGGTCAGCATTATGTTCATTGGGCCCTTAAAAGGTTGGTACCCATTCACTATTTTTCCAGAATACCCCAAAGACCATTGAAAGCCAAGTCTTGATGATAATATATATTTTAGAGAAATGTATTACTACATGATGATATCTTTCATGGTGTGTACTACTATGTTTATGTTAAAGTCAGTTACTTAACTAATGCTGGGCATACACTGCCAGATAAAATGTCTGTCAGACCGACAGACATTTTATCTGGCTGCCTGCCAGCCGCAGCTGTCGCCAGCATACACTGTGAGAGAAATCTCACAGTGTATAGCCCGACATCCGCGCTCCGCCCCCGGGGGAGGAGACATTTCCCTGTTTCTTCCGTAGGAAGGAACACAGGAAATGTCTGTCTGTCGGCCGCGCTGGGCATACACTGCCCGATGCGGCCGACAGTTTCCCGGGTAAATATCGCATCGGACGGGCATGCTGGACAATCCAGCATGCCCGACCGAGCAATATTTAACCCTCGGTGGCCCGCATACACACTGCAATTATCGCGGCGATCCGCCGATATCGGGCGGATCGTCCCGATAATTGCACAGTGTATGGCCAGCTTTAGTTATTAATTAAGTAGCTATTTTTATTTTTGATTTTGATGTTTCTATCTGCAACTAGTGTATGTATTTTGATTTAGTCTACACATACAGAGGATTGATCTAATGGGAGAAGGCAAGGACAGACACTAGACAAATGTATAATATATTATAAAGAAAAGCAATACATGGCATTCTAACAATTAGCTCTATTAGAAATGACACTGGGCCTGATTTGGGAATACAGTAAGATAGAGCAAGTAACTGTGCACCTGGCCAAACCATGTTGCAATGCAAGGGGTACAAATACATAAAGAAAAATGGCATGCAGGGTAAATACTGGCTGCTTTTGAATGTAGCCCAGACATGCTGGACAGCTTTATTTTTACACTGCAAATTAGATTTCAGTTTGGACACACCCATCAGTGTAACATGGTTTTACCAAGATGCAGCTACTTGCTCGTTCTTACCCTATTCCCAAATCAGAATCACGCCTACTGTCTCCAATACAAGATCAAACAAATTGGATGTATGAATTGACAGAAGCCTCACATTACTTCTCAGAGCTTATGCTAATATTTAAGTGCCGAATTGGGTACATGTTGGCCTAGCCTATATGTAAACATTCAGAAGATAGTTAGCGGAATGTATCTATGTGGATGTTAGAATTCCAGTATATCTATTGGCTACAGGTTATTCAGGTGCCATACAGTATATCTCTTTCTTGTCCATGCATGTCGGCCAACACTGCAGAATAGAAAATCAGGACAAATTAGGCCTTGCCTCTCATCCAAAACCTGACTTATCTACTTTACTTGTATATTGTTTGTGGGTTTTATTATAACAAAAGGTGACATGGAGGCACCAACGTTGATTGAATTGAATGAAGGGGTGTGCAAAAATAAATTTTTACACCCCCTTCATCTGCCAAAAAGCAACACATTTTAAGCAAAAGCTTTGCTGCTCTTTTGTTCAGAAAATCTGTCCATTTGGCAGATATTAACAATGTGTCACCAATTACCTATCAAAATCACACATGTAAGTCAAATTTCTGAAAGAGAATGTAATATTGATGACTATCCTGAGAGAGAAACCTCTCAAGACTCTAGGCAGTTAAATGATCTTCTGAAAAAACTCACTGCATTAATGCTTCCGACCTGATGGATTTTTCAAACAACTGCTTCCAGACACTCCGGTGAAGATTTTCCTCCTTGAACAAGCTGTCTACAACCACAATCAGGGCAGCTTCCCCGAGATATAATGCTTTGGCTCCACTACTACCATATAAACTCACAGATTCTAGCTAAGTGCACAAATGTACAAGATATCCAATACTAGGGCACAATCTTCTAGTCTTCCAAGGCTTAGCTCTTGGCTCTCTGAAGAAACACAGTGATATAGGGCCTGATTCAGACCCACTCGCGAGCGGCTGTCCGCTCGCAAGTGGGTCGATGTTCTGGACTGAGCATGCGCACGACGGAGGGAGCTCCGTCGTGCGCATGCGCCAGACGCGACGAGCGAAGGAAAGTCCTTCGCTCGTTGTGTCTGATCAAAGGGGGCGTGCTGTCGATGTTGATTGACAGCACACCCCTTTGGTAGGCGTGCCGGGGGCGTGCCTCCCTGACGGGGGCGTTCCCACGGGAACGCCTCCCGTCAGAAGCCGGCCCACTGACATCACTAGTGATGTCAGTGGGAGTGAGACCATCGCGGCCATCAAAATGCACGCTCGTATAGCCTGTGGGTGGTGACCCACAGCTATACGAGCGTCCAGGAGGACGCTCCATTTTCATGGAGGCCGGCCCTCATTCAGAGCGTGCGCTCTGCTCAGAGCGTACGGCTCTGAATGAGGGCCATAATCTCTATAATGAAAGCTCTTTGCCATTGGAAGATGGAATATTGCTGTGGTTCCCCCTTTCATGTGACTTTCAAATTTCATGGCAAAAACATATGACATTAGAAGACATCCAGAAGACATTATCAAATGTTTGGGATTCCTTCCTAATGAGCCTGCACCCTCATCACTGGAGAGGGAAAGAGACCCTCCATCCCCTGAGAGGTCTCAAGCTTAAAAGCACTTTGGGACATCCTGGACTAGGGCACTCCGCACTGCATTTAGAGTATGTTGTACATTGTTACATGTTGGTATTTTCCTCCCCATACCCCAGGTTCTCTGCAGGATACCTGACTTTTTAAAAAAATGGACAAATCATTCCTCTATATAGTCTGGATTATTTTCTTATGTTCTTTGGTGTGGTGTTGTAGCAGTGTATGGGTATCTTTCTGATTTCACAGTAAAGTTATAAGGTAATGAAGTTTCTTGTTCTATCTAAAATGTGGTCAATGTTGTTTTTATACTGTAGTTAATTATCTCCACCCCCTCCTCCCCAACATCCAGTAATATACCCCACTGCTATATTGCTCTCCCCCTCACAGCAGGGCTCCCATGCCTCCACTAATTACTGTGGCCTCACTCTAGTTGTTTTCTTCCTTATTTTGGTTTAATCTTTGTCACTAACTGCCAAGGAAGAAGGCCACTCATCTTACTGTATATTGTGGCACTCTTCACCCGACGCCAGACTCTGGGTCTCTATTAAATACAACTAATTCCAATGGTCCCCTCAGACCCTATCATTATGTCAAGTTCCTACAGTAGTGTTTTTGCTTAAAATCTTAGCCAGGCAGTCCTGGAAATGTAATCTAATTTGCAACACTCCAGTCCTGGTGCCAGCACTTACACCTGGATTTATAATACTCAGTTGTACATATGGATTTACTGAGATCTAACTTTCCTCATGGATATTGCCGCAGAAGTTCCAGAGAAATACCTGATCCCATATGTGGGAAGTTTACAGAATTTTCAGATACAGCATTGGTTTAATACAGTATATGGCCATAACAGTCGCCCTTAATGCACTGCTCTGGAATACTTCTCTTGGCTCAGAATGCCCTCAAAGAACAGATGACCTCCATCTATTGCCTCTTGCTAGCAGATCATGCTCATGAAAAAGATCCACATTAGCGGACGTGGGAGAGTGACATGAGGGAAACCATCAATTTCCAAAACTGGAACTATATTAGATCCGCAATGTGGTCATCGCTTCCTCTTGCATACACACTTGTAAGAGTTCCTTCGATGGTACGTAGTCCTTAGTTGGATTAATGCAATTTATCCAGAGGTGTTGGCGTGATTGCGGACAAAAGGGCAACCTGCTCAACATCTTTTGGGACTGCCTGAAGATAAGCTCTCTATTCCGAAAAGTACACCCCAAAAAATGTTCAACATTTACTTTGGTATAATCTCAATGCCACATGCTGTCAAATTTCCTTCTCGGAAAAAGTTAAATCCCCCTCTCTTGGCTCCATTGTAGGAAATCTGACGTATGTTTATGGAATGGAGTATATCTTATATTAATAAACACACAACACACAATCTAGACCTTGTTGGATCAGTACAGAGCTTCTTTATTTTTCCCTTGGCCTCGGAGCAGGTCTGGACAATTGATACCCACAGGTCAGAGTCCAACCCCCCCTCCTTTTGCTCATAATATAAATTTTTCTTGCACCCCCCACATTTTCCTTTCTGTACCCTCTTCCAATTGATCTGTAAATGTTTGATAAAGAGTGTAAAGTACAAACCCCAGTCTGTGACGGATTGCACCAATTATATGAGTGTCCAGTTGCTTTAGGCTTATTTTATTCCTGTTCTAATAACAAATAATCACAAAATGTTTTCACATCATTATTAAATAACCTTAATACCTATGGAGTCTGTGCTTCATGCATTTTTTATTTGACACGTACAGTAGTATTACAATAATGATCATTTTAGTGATAAACAAAAACAAAGATATTACCTGTTTGAGACGCATAACACACACTCATTGGAATATGTTTTTCCATCTGTTCCACAAACAGGATTCAAATCTCTTGGACACCCTGGTAACTGATATAAGTAACATTTTGGCTGGGGGGAAAGATTTAAAAAGTGCAATAATTAAACAAGTGAAGCTCAATTATGTATATTTTTCTTTTTTTTGTGCCACAATGACAAATAACAAAGCATATTTCCGCCTAAAACATAAAACAGTAATACAGCCTTTGAATTTTTCTTCTTCCTTGACTTTCCCCCAAAGCCTCAACATCACTAACACATACCAGCATCAATTAAATACATTTTCAAAATAGACGCAGTCACAGAAGCATTGCCTTATTAGGATTCCATGCAATAAAAAAACTGATCTAGATTTTATACCTGTAAACCACCATTAATAATGGAATTTAAAGCGTACTTGAGTATTCTCCCAGCATGCTCAGAAAACTGAACCTCGGGAAGTCCTCCTAGACTCCCGGAAAAGCTGGACTCCCTCCCGTGTCTATCCCACTTTCCTAGTGAAATGGGTGGGAGAGGGGAATGATAATACACATCACATCATAATGGTACCACAGAAAATCGAAGCATTGCACCATGATGCACCACGGCCTCCATTTGCCACATCTAAGCAAGTATGATTAAAACAGCTTCAATTTGTAAAGCGATCACATTTAAAATATTAAGATGGCTAAACAATGTCAGGCCAAGAAGGAAATTAAGTGAGTCCATAAGTAATATATTTATTTGTTTTAATACACAGGTGATCATCATTTCACAATACATGCTACGGGACCACATCACTTGAAAGTGGGGGCTCAACTTTCATATGCGGGTGCTTTTACACATACAAATGCTGTTAGGCAGGTGAGAGATTGTGCAGTGCTGCCCTGCCCTGCATATACAGAAAACCATATGCACAATAAGTACTTACATCAAAGATCGTAAGAGCAGAGTCCTCCCCTAACGCTTGTTTTCATGTTGGCCTTTATTTACACTACTATATATATCACTATGTTGTAATGTACTGTATACTCAGTTTTCCCCACTGTCTAATACTGTGCCTTACAAGTCATCAACAAAAATAATACTAACATTTTTGCTATCTTGGACTTAGTTTGACATTTAGGGCCTGATAACAGGTGCACGCTATTGCAGCCGTGACTACGTCTTTTGTCATAGCGCGACCATCTAAGATAATGCTGCAGCCAATGGTATTCATACAGAGACGCCCACCAGAGTGATGCTAATCCACTGCTGTGCATATTAAGACGCACCATCAGATGCATAGGTCGCACCATCAAACATTGCACTAGCCATATGGAGGTGCAGATTATGAACATGGCCATCTGTGTCAGTGTAGCTGCTTCATAAGATGCAGTTGCTGACCGTGAAACGCCCAGCAGAACAGACTCTCTCAGCCTCCAAATTCGTTCTGTGGATCCCGGCGGCAGAGCAATAACTAGACTCATTTGTAGGGCCCCCCCCCCCATTTTTCAAATAGGGATATAAGGCATGCGCCCAAAAAGGGTTGTGGCCTCATTGGGAAGGAACATGACAAATCTGATTTGTCCCATATGATGATGAAGGGTTACCGTTCCCTCTGAACCACCTTTATCCAGGTGTCCTGCCAAATACAGTGTAAATCCAATGGCTGGAGTGATACACAATAATTATGCAGTATCACCAGCTCTGGTGAAGCAGGATGTGTCAGAACAGCTGTGCACAAAGCCTAGAGCCAGCAGTGTAGATCACCGACTGAAGGTACAGAAAGAGTGCTACTGGTGGTGTATATACAGCATATAGCTGAGCAGAGGTCCATATATGTACCCAGTGCCGGCAGCTGAACTCACCAGCAAGCGTACAAGTGGTGTGCTGTAACACCTGGGTCAGGAATCGGTGACTGTGCTCAGTTGGCATCAGAAAAAGTGGGGCCCAGTACATATGTAACAGGCAGGCCCTCACGTCACCCCCCCCCCCCCCCAAGCCTGTTGGAGGCAAAGTTCGAACGAGCCCCGGCGGCCAAAGAAAGAACATGCTATGATGTCCCTTCCCACATAACACACGCACGCACACACACACACACACACACACACATATATACATACATATGTGTAACATTTTTAGAACACCTATACTTTCAGAACCCTGTTGCTGGGAATCAAAGTAGAGGAGGCTACAAGTGAGAATGATTATCAACAGAACAATGACAGACTGCAGAACAGCACCTGTTCTGCGGAGCCCTGTGCCATGGCACATGTCGCACCACCCCAGTAACGGCCCTGCCCGGCGGTAACCATCGGGATGCACGCACAATGCAAATCGGACGCATGCGCAGACTAATAAAAATACAAGATAGTAAGTGGCGCTTAACACTCACAACAGTGGATCATAATTCAATAGTTTATTGATACAAATCAAACATATCCTTGTTAATAAATAACCAACATTTATAAAACTCTCGGGAGTGGGGTTACTAATACACAAATATAAAAATGAATATTATATGAAAAAAAAAAGAACACATGAATCTGATAAAACCAGATCTCACTGTCCCAAAGAGCCTTCTGTGGTGGTAATACTTTCACACACCGATCCTTGTTGTTAATGAATCCACATATTTCAAGTTAGTAACTTTGTATCACTGGTCTTCAATATATGTAGCAAAGTACTGCGGCTTTTAACCATTCACAACAAGCCCCCGTGAGTCCCAGCTCTCCACAGTACTCCAATAGTAGAATATTAATAGCAAAAAATGTAACCGTGTGTTATAGCTTGAAATAATAGACTGAAAACATTAGCAGCTCGCATGTGGCATCGACCCTGCATGTATCTCTGACTCAGGCCCTTAGTGTTTGGCAACTCCATTACTCCATGTGCAAAAAATGAGAACTCAAGATAAGGTAGACAGTTAAATAATAGTACAGATTAAGAGGACATATATATATGTGCTATATAGCAGAAAACAATGTGATGTATATAAAAAGCTCTGCATCACCACCTAGTGGGCAAACTGCTGAACCAGTGCTAGTAGACAATTTTTCGTTTCTGTTTCACAAAAGATGATTGTTTGATATCAACATCGATTGTATTTTGGTGTTATGCTAACTTATTTACCTTATATCCTGAACTTTTATTATATGTATAGATAGATAGGATATAGTATAAAATAAAGTCCCTGGTAAGCGTCTTGTCGGTTTGTTCTGACTAATCTCAAGAACCACTAGACAGATTTTTATGCAGTTTTAACTATTCTATAGAGCATTTGTCGAGGTTTACAAAACATTAATGTATGACAAAAGGCAGCCGATCAGTAACTATTTTAGTGAAGCAAGTCAATAAAAAAAAAAAACCTGTCTCTTTGTTCGGGCTAATCTCGAGAACCACTGGATGGATGCATTGACGTATGAGAACTTTCTTGGCTTACGCTGCCTAATCCATTACAGATATATCACATTGATGGACTTTATACCAAGTAGAGATTAATTATCTGGTTTATCCAGAAACAGTGATGTAAGCCCTGTTTACTGATACAATATTTCAGTTTTTCCCTTTTTTCCCATCCTTATTTAATTTATGTGAAAAAAACGATTCTTTAATTTCAAACGAGTCCAATTCCCAGTAAGAGTCTGCTATGGCTGCATTCTTAATAAGGGTTGCAGGAGTTAGCGGTTGCACAGAGAAGAAATTAAGGGGAGTGGGGCATGCAGGGGGAAGGGGTAATGTTCCTGCATACCCAGAAACCCCCTGATGGACCAGAGTTTTTTTTTCTGAGTTGGAAACTCATGATGTGTTTTGCTACATCTTTGCTCATAGCGTGGCATGCAGGCTTCTAAGTTGTGGCATGAGACTAGCGCGGTGTGGCACGGTAGGGCGCAGTGAGACTTGACAATATCCATGGCATGCATTACACAGCTTCACTGCTGGGTGCCCAGTGCTCCACTGATTAGAACTACTCTGGTGAATAATACAGCAGTGGATGGGTGCGGCACTACAGAATACAATAGAACAGTAAGCCCTGACAGGTGGGCTGTACAGTACTGCAGAGTGTAAACAGTGTCTTTCCTACAGTATACAGTACTATAGTAATTCTGCACGGCAGGCTATTTTCGGCAGTGATGTGCAGCTCTCACACAGTGATGGCATGCCTTAGAAATTAGTAGTGGGGTTTTAGCAGCGCTGTATGAAATCATCACTGAACCACAAATGTCAGCCCAGAAATAAGTGTATCTGGATTACAAACTGACTGTGCCACTAAACAATTGTACATGTCGCTAATCTGTACACAGCAGTAAGTGGCAGTCACAGCAGCACTGTAGAAAGTGGTGTGTGGGGCGCTCACACAGTGATGGCATGCCTGAAAAATGAACAGTGGGGCTTGAAGGGCACTCAATAAAATCATCATAGAACTACAAGTCTCAGCGAAGATATAGGTGTCTTTAGATTACAAACTGAATGTGCATTTTCTGCCACACACTTGGGGCAAGTGCCTGTGTTGCAAGTTGTGCTGTGGGTGTTACTACAATATGTGTCAGTGATGTGCGGTCAGGCAAGGCAGGTTTGCAGAGCCTTTCCTGTCATACTTATGGATACTCAAATTTTGTCTTATTATTTTTATAGTCAAAACTTTGAAGAAAATATTATAAATATATTCTTTGTATTATTCTAATAAAGTTTATAGTCAAAACTCTGGAGTAAAAAGTGTATGGCAGGTAAGGCACTGCCTCCCCTGTCAATATTTTCAGCACATCCCTGATTAAAACTCACCAAATTTCCAGCACTATATACTGCTGCACCTGTGTATAATGCCCACATGAACCCTCGGGTTCATATAGGTATGTGTAAATCTGGCTCTGATACTAGCAGTGCCCTCTCACCCATTTACCTCACCGCACGTCAATGACCAGTGTGTGCGCGGCTTGCTCTATAGTGTTTTATACGGTGAATAAGAGTGTAAGGGGACACATACAGTACATAATATTAGACTGACAGGAAACACACCAAAGTAAAAAAAACAACTCTTTTGTATTAAATAATAGTATTCTTTAAAAGTGAATGTCAGTGGTTGTTGAGGGGCCAGGCTACTGTACTGTTTGAAATCTTTGGAGCGGGTGGTGCGATCAAATGACAATCTTGGTGTGCCCTCTAGGTCCTTTCCCAAAAAGCAAGCAGGAGCCTTTCATTAACATAACAAAGGATGATGTTAGTAGACCTTGAGCTGACTGCTTAAATGGCTATTACAGTACTTGTGCCATGAAAAGGTGAGGGATGGTGACAATTGGTAGGACACCATCCCCCAGCCGCTAGGAGAACTGCTAGGAGTTTGTACAAAATTTTGCTAATCGGTACACATAAGTGCCGGTGACCTTGGCACTGTAGACAGTGGTGGCATGCCTTAGTAGTGCTCAGTAGTGGGGAATGTGCAGCAGTGTATAAAACCAACACTGAACTACAAGTCTCAGCCCAGAAAGAGGTGTTAGCGTGGAATGCTTAATTAGGTTATTAAATGCTCTATCTATGTGTATGTCACTTTAAGAGTGATTTTAAAAGTTACATAAGTTTGAAGTTTCAGAAAAACATGTTATTCACCATGCAGTCTGGAGTAGAGAAGATAAAGTACTGTCAGGGGTGGAGACCCTTGGACAGTCTGAACATAACAAGATAGAAGATGTGACCAAGATGGCAGGCGAGATACACGACAAAAATGTGCATCGTAATGTCTTATGTTTATCTTATCTACATGTCCAGCCAGTATTGGGGGGCACAAACAAGTTGTTTGTGCCAATGCATAAAGCTGACTCATGGTGACTAACCTTTTCAGGCCCCTATAAATAAAGCCAGCACTCGTACTGTTCCCCAGAGCGGTCTACGCAGTGCTATGATGTGTAACTACATCGTTGTCTGTGTCTGATTTGTTCTCCAACCATGGTTGTCTGTTTGTCTGCTTGCTTTGTCTTGAAACGTAAGCTACTGCTGATTCCAGATACATCAAAGGACATATTTTTAAGCATTATAATAGCACCAACTTGAAAATGTAATGCATTAAAGATCTTTTACAAGTCTGATTAGATGGCATAACAGAAATACAGTAAAATAACTAGGATTGTTACAAGGGACATAAAGAAATGTGTGCATGTTGTAGTGAACATTTTAAAGTTATGATTGGGAATATTTTCATGGGGAAATGGTGAGCGGGATGGTTAGAGATAACTTGTAGAAAGTGTACATGAAATGTTTTGATGTATATGTTTTTAAATGAGAACTGCTAGAGAATATAGTTTTAAGTATTAATAGATTAAAAGGAAACAATTGACATTAATGCTTGTTAGAAGTTATGTAGGAATTGAAATATTGATGAAATGTTTGTTTGAATTTCATTACACCAACTGTACATATTGCTGGGTAAAGATAGCCAGAACAGACGCACTAGGAAAACCCACAATGCGTATTGTAAAGATAACACAGTACCTCCACCAAAGCAAGGGGAAAAGGAGCTTTCAGTGGTCATATAGTGTGTTCATACACTGACCTCAGAAGCAGGATAGCTGCTCACATAGAAGCTAGTCTTTTGTCATAACAGTATCACCAACTAAAGTTAACCAAAGTACATCCTATTAGAAGTGGGGTGTGGCAGACCCCTGCATAATTGTTTCTCCTTGTCTATAAGAAAGAAAAACAGAATAGTAATTACGAACAGTAAGTAAACTGACACTGTGAATACTCAGACGTGGGGGCGCACACATCCAGCATTGTCGGCACATTTGTGAACACCATAATACAAAGAGAAAGAAGTTCAAGTACACGTAAGCTCAGCTGGGGACAGCAACCCAACAGGACAGTGTTCAAGTATATACTGCCCCAGCTGTGTCAGTACCCTAGTTATGGGAGCACAAATAAGTACAGTATCTGATACATTAGACAGACCTCTAGAAATTATGACAGACAAGGAAGGCACTAAAGCTTTAACAGGAATACAGGCCATATTCCACAAAGCAGGCTTTGTCCCCGAAGGGACCTTAGATTATGACAAATGGTGCAAGTTTGAAGAAAATAATAAAGCTTGGATATGCAAGCATAAACACCAGAAAGTAGTCAGATTATGTAAAAAAGTATCAATATCACAGTGTGGCAGACTGTGAGGCAAATGCTCCATATACTCCTTCACCACAATGCATTCACACCACCAGCAAGACACCCAGATGTACAGCGATACATGCGTTACATAGAATTCCCCCCAACATGGCTGTGCGCAAAGTCAGTGAGGGAAAGTAAGATACAGCTTACGCAATAGGAAATTGAGAACCACAAGAAAGGACACTTAGAACAAGCATTATACACAATTAAAAGTAACAGTTGTTTTAAAATGACGTAAACAGTAATCAACAAAGGTTAAATATATATTTATCTGGCAGTGCTGTATATGTATAAGAAGGTACCTTTTAGTTTAGATGCAATTGTATAAAGTTGAATAATCCTGCGAGCAAGTGGTAGTTTGTCTCCTTCAAATGCAAGAAATTGATTATAAGAAGCGGCTAGCAGAAAGAGAGAGGGGGAGTGACTAAGTCACGTCAACTACCAAGCTGTTGATGCAAAATAAGGAATTATTAAAAGTTTTTGTGGCTGTGTACATCATATTTAAGACGTGAATGTGCGACCACAAATAAGGAAGGTATGTAATTTTTTTGCATACAGCACAGATAATACAAATTTATGACAGGAATGCAGAATAAGGAAAAATGTTTTAAATTATAGAAAATGTAAAGTACGTACAGGATTAATGTTTTATTAAAGAATGGTCGACCAAAGAGAAAGTAAACGTTTATAAAGTTAATGTTCAAGGTTTAAAAACATTAGAAATTCATTTAAGATATATTGTACAGATGATAGATATGGTTTGTTTAGCTGTGTGTAGCTAAAGGATGTTTCAGATGATTGCAAAGTCACGTTATGAGTTATAGCTTAGAAGCTCATTGTATTTTTTAGGACTTTTGAATTGATAATCTGAGATATAGAGATAATAGCTACATCTGACAATATCAGAAAGAAATAAATTGCAACCAGAGCTAATGGCAGGGTCAGAGGAAGCTCTAGCTGATATGACACCAATAAGCACGGGCACACCAGAACCACCACCAGATGAAGTGCCTTCAGTGTGTCCTGCCCAGGACCAAGGTGTTGTTGATGAAGCAGGACACTTGAAAGAAATTCAAGAGCAACGCAGACCCTGGGCATTGTCCGGTATGCAAGATATAGTGGCTTTGTTTGCGCCAGACCCCCATAATAAGAATAACCAACTAATAGAGGCAACGAACAACATAGAAACCACAATTGATACAGAAGCTAGAACAGCAAAGTAAAAAGGGAATCTCGCTCCAACAGACCTGACATCGAGCAAAACTTAAAGCAATACCGTGACCAGTCTACACAAACACCAAGAGAAGGATTCCTTTAGATGCAAATAAAATGAAGGAATGGGGGCTATGTTTTTTCTGCAGGAAAAAAGGTCACATGAAAAGGGATTGTGACGAATACAAAAAATAGCAGAAGAAGCAGAACAAGGCCCAAGCATAGGATGTAGGCGCTTGCTTGTACCTCCCACTTTACACCACTGACCAACCCCATCAAGACAAGATTAAAGGCAATGTAATTATGACTTTACCCATTGGTCAGCAGTGTGAATGTTTAATGAAGAGCTGAACAAAGTGAACTAGCCTATGATGAAGAGGAGGTACCAAACAATCTATTATCCAATAAAGTTTAACAGTGACTGGACTTGAAGGTAGTGAAGTCAACTTACAAGAAAATAAGTCTGTACTAATGAAGATAGGATCTGAGCCCAGGTACCAACTAAGTTTTTGATTTCACCTAAATGTCCAGTTAACCTACTGGGAGCAGATGTAGTATCAAAGTTAAAAGCATGTATCAAGTACACTCCGGGCGGAGTGGTATTAACTTCAGGCCTCATAAAAAAAACCCAGAATGAACAGTTGACCGCAGCTATTTATTATTCTTAGCAGAGAACCCCACAAGCTACATTATTATCAGAATGGATGTTCAAGCTACCTGATAAGCTATTGTCCAAAGGAAAGAAGATGTGAGACGTCTAGCAGTACAGCCGGTTCAACTTACCCTGAAGTCAAATACTCTCCCAGTATCAATAAGCACTGACTCAAGTACAGAATGAAGAAAACAAACCAAGCACCTGTCCGCTGCAAGATTAACCAGGTATGAAGTGGCTTTGTTAAGCACATCTCATGTAACCATCTTAATATGCACAAGTTCTCAATCCAGTGACTCACCTTCCTATCAATGATTCATGAGAGGGGAAATTACCTTGTGAAATAATCTCTCAAGTAGGAAAAAGGTACAGATGAAGTTGAATTATGGGATAAGGAAGAAGGTACTGAGATTACAGATGAAGACAGATCATGTAATAAGGAGGAAGAAGTTGTCAGTAAAGGTAGTAAAGAAAATATACATACTTTTTTTCCCCTCATCATGATTGTTTAGCTCGTATGTAAGTTAAAGTCAGGGCTCTTCATCATGTAATGGACACTCCTTTACAGAATGCTGAATGTAGATGGCTCCAGATACTATGTTAATGGGAGCATACACACAGGATATGCAGACACTTCAAATACAGACATCTTCACTTATACAGCACTACCTCCATAGTGCTCAGCACAAGAAGAAGAATTGTGTGGCTGTTTGTCCTTCTGCCAAGATTCAGGCACTCAAGCACTCAGGGGGGCTTGGGTCTTGGCAGGGGGACAGATGGCCAAACCTCTACAGAAATTCCAGGTATGAGATCCACAAAGTTGTCCCTGCCTGAAGAAATCAGAAATTATATCAAGCATGCAACTTTGATTAATCAGCTATTCATTGCCCTTGAACTAACATCAGAAAGAAGCAATTGTAAAGATACAGGCCCCTACCCAGAAACAGACACCAGAAGTAAGGTAACGCTAATGCAGATACAGCAGCATTGCAAGACCCAGTAACTGTGTACCAAGTTCAAGTACAAGAAGCTCCAGTCCATGAGGACACCTTACAGCACTTCCAGGAACAGGTTTCCAAGGGAGAGAAGGAATCGTGGATAAAACATAGGAGCCGTAAAAGAATGAACAAGGTATATGGGCAAAAAGGACAACAAGGGTGTCTACCAAGGGTGTGGTATCTAATCATGTTACAGATAACGTATGAAAAGATGAACTGTTCAAAGAAAGCCAAATTGTGTGGCAGCAATGGATGGCACCAGAATTCGATGCAGCAGCATGCAGGAAATATGTAATCCAGGATAAAGCAAAGTAAAGACCTCACAGAAACATACCCCAAGGCCACTGTAACCTTTTCAGAAGCTGCAGAAAGATTACCTACAGATATTTAAGAGAGGGCCTTACACACCAGTATAAAAAGTAATAGGAACAGGTAGGCTCTGATTACAATGTCTACCAACAGTTTTGTTCTCTATTAGAAATACTTCTGTAAAGACACATAAGCTTTGATACAGTACCTAAGACAGGGTGTTACTTCCCTCAGCAGTTACAGCATAACTATGAAGATTTAACTGCCTATGTACAAGCAATGTGTAAAGCTTTAACTAACCTCCATTGTCAAGTATTCTCTTCCCTTCCAGATCCAGACTCTGATTACAGTACTCATTCATTGAGTCCAGGAGACTGGATCTATCTCAAGAAATGTGAGAAGGGCACTTAAACCTTGATGCGACACCTACTGCAGTAAAGCTGGAAGGAAGAGACACTTGGGTTCACAGCATCGCACCGTAAGAAGTGAACAATGGAGATAGAGTGATCAAGCGACTCGCTACAGAGTAAGGATAAGAATTAAGTACACAATTAAAGAAGATGAGCAGAAGCGTTCTTGCTTGAGTGAAGTAATTGAAGATCAAGAATTCTGAAGTACCAGCAACAAGTAAAAGGTATAGTCCTCCTGCATTATACTCAGTGTTTGCTCCAGGTACCAATCTTGGGGGCCGCGACCTGTTTACTTGGTGCAGCAAAGCCCATATCCCGCTTGGAGGGCTCACTGGTGAATACCATCAGGTGGGCTAGACTAGGCGCCCCAGGAGAGGTCTCGTTAACACCTGGGAGTTACATATGAGGGGGGCCTATACTCTAATCCCCAATGTCCAGACACCTGATTCCTCGATCTTTCCTCCTGGCATGATTGACCTTCAAGCAACAGTAAGAATAGTTCCTATGATAAACACCTATGATATGTGCTGAATGATATTTTGATCTATCTATATGTGTTCCTTAGGATAACATAGGCACTATAAGGTCATATGCTGGTTATCGTAGGTAACTGATAGGCAGGAAACAAAAGTCATAAAGGCCAAAGAAAGATGAGGAACAACAAGAACATCAAGAGGCTCCAGAAGGAGTTACTAAAGAAACATGGACATTTCTACTGAAAGATAGATCATTTGATAAAAAGAGGGGAATGTTAGCGTGGAATGCTTAATTAGATTATTAAATGCTCTATCTATGTGTATGTCACTTTAAGAGTGATTTTAAAAGTTACATAAGTTTGAAGTTTCAGAAAAACATGTTATTCACCATGCAGTCTGGAGTAGAGAAGATAAAGTACTGTCAGGGGTGGAGACCCTTGGACAGTCTGAACATAACAAGATAGAAGATGTGACCAAGATGGCAGGCGAGATACACGACAAGAATGTGCATCGTAATGTCTTATGTTTATCTTATCTACATGTCCAGCCAGTATTGAGGGGCACAAACAAGTTGTTTGTGCCAATGCATAAAGCTGACTCATGGTGACTAACCTTTTCAGACCCCTATAAATAAAGCCAGCACTCGTACTGTTCCCCAGAGCGGTCTACGCAGTGCTATGATGTGTAACTACATCGTTGTCTGTGTCTGATTTGTTCTCCAACCATGGTTGTCTGTTTGCTTTGTCTTGAAATGTAAGCTACTGCTGATTCCAGATACATCGAAGGAAGTAGTACAGCTCTCAAAACTACGCTCACAGCGTTGTCTCTGGATTACAAACTGACTGTGCGTTTTATGCTACACACTTGCGCCAATGTCAGCATTGCTGTGTGCGGGGGGTGGGTGCAGGGTTATCGATGGTAGTGTAATGTAGTTAGTGTGTGCGGGGAGGGGGTGCAGGGTTAGGAGGAGTGGAAGCTGTCTGTGACACTGGAGAAAAGATGGAGGAGGAGGAGGAGAACAGCACTGCAAGGTGAATAATTAAGGACTATTTAAGCTAATTGGAAACTTCCAATTGCTTAGTCATTAGGGGGTGTCCAAAGGGTTCCAGAGCAAGTGTAGACAATTTTTCCTTAAAATATGGATTTTAGGAAAAATTGTATGTGCTCAAAAAATAAAAACTTTATTAAATACCAATAATCTCACAACTGCAGGAAAAACCCAACAGGTGCGACAATTTTGGTAAACTCACACCTAATTGGATATGCCCCTATGAATGTCAACACATGCAATTAGGGTTAAACTGCAATAACGAGTTAGGGTTAGCTTTAGCAGTGGCTGATCCAAGGGGGAAGAGCGATAACGACGGTTGTCCGCCATTACACACAACTTTTCAGACTACATCCAGGGCCGCAGAGAGGGTGTTGTGTCTGGTGCTGTGTCCCAGGGGACGATGCCCTGGGGGTGGCACAGAGGCTGCCACCCCAGCATCCTTGATGTTCTGTCGCTCCGGACAGGGATTGGGTACCGTTCACCCGCCGTGAAGGATAATTCACAAGGCACGCACCTGGCTGTGCTGTCCCGTCCTGGCTCTGAGTTTCCTTTGCCAGGCTACCTAAATTGGTCACCTAGTTAGCGGGCAGCAGTGATGGTGTGACAGGAGAATTAGGTGTAATCACATCATAATGTCTCATCACCGAGAAAAGGAGCAGAGCCAGAGGCTGCATGCAGAGCACCAAGAAGTGCTACCACCACCCTGGCCAGAGTAAGCCCAGCTTCAGCACCCCATACAGAGGAAAGAGAGAAGAGGATAGAAGTAGATGCGGTGGACCAGGTAAGTAAAAATAGAGGGATGGGGGCAATATTAAAATATATATATTATATACATACATACACACAAGTGAAGGGGTGAGGGGAGAATAATATACACGCACATACACACAGTATGTATGTATATATGTATGTATATATGTGTGTAGGGGTTTGGGGGGTCAAAATATAATTATATATAAGTGAAGCAGTGAGGGGTGCAAAAAATAATATAATATATAAGTGAATGGGCGATCATTAAATATGAAATGACGTGGGAACAAAAAATAATGAAATATTTCAGTGAAGGGGTGAGGGAGGACAAAGTACTAAATATCTAAAAATATAGATATATATAGTTGTGCATATTGATAACATATCCTGTCTTTTAATATTGACCTACAGTAGTGTGGCTGACAGTCTGAGCATTAGCAGAGATTATACACTTTTTCCCCCACACAGAGAGCATTTATCCTTCTACGTACCCCTATATTGAAATAATAAAGAAACCCACCATCCAATCCATCTCAGTGCAGGGGCCAGACCAGTCATTTATTTGTCAGCCCATCACGAAGAGAGGCATGGTAAGTCAGAGTCCCATATAGATCATTTGAAGTTTATGTATAATATTATATATAAACTTTATTTCACTCTCTCTCCCAGGGCACTAAAATTTCCAGCTATGGCTCTGATTACACCTGTCCCCTCACCACAAGCAATACGGGCAGCCTCCTGCAATCAAGCAGGACTGGGAAGGAGAGAAAGATATTGAGCCAGCTGTTGGGCACAGGAGTAACAGTATGGCACCTTTCCCTGCTGCATATCCAGGTACTCTTGTACTGTATATAGGAAAGGTTCCTGGACTGCACACCCTGAATATATATAATGGGAGGTGCTAGCTGATGAGACTTATTGCAGGCACAGAAACAGACAAATCTCAGGTGCACAACTCCAAATTACTGATAATATATAAATGCAATAAAAATTTTCAATCAATAGAGATTTCTGGCATAATCATGGCCATGGTTATGGGCCTACCCACCATATCCAGGTAACCTCTTTAGGGTAGGTCCCTAACATACTAGGGTTCAAATCCAGAGCGCACTGGCGGTGCCCTGGGGTGGCTTAGCTGGGCTAGTTTGGGGGTGTCCTGTGCTCTGGATTTGAACCCTAGTATGTTAGGGACCTACCCTTAAGAGGTTACCTGGATATGTTCGGTAGGCCCATAACCTTGGCCATGATTATGCTAAAAACCTCTATTGATTGCAAAATTGTATTGCATTTATATATTATCAGTAATTTGGAGTTGTGCACCTGAGATTTGTCTGTTTCTACACTTGTACTGTAGCAGGCAGCTCTCAACTGTTGCCATTCTCAGCTCTTTAAAACTCTGCTCTCTGACATCAGCCCCAATGCTACCCTGCTCAGTGTCACCTGTCCTGCCCAGCCCTTTCTTTGCATTTTATGCTGCACACTTGCACTGCTTTGCCATAGGACCTTGTACAACATGTTGCTAATTGGTACAGATCAGTAAGTGCCTTCACTGCGGCACTGTAGAAAGTGGTGTGTGGCGCTCACACAGTGATGGCATGTCTTAGAATTTAGTAGTGGGGTCTGAGCAGTGCTGTATAAAACCATCACTGAACTACAAGTCTCAGCCCAGAAAGAGGCATCACTGGATTACAAGCTGACTGTGTGTTTTATGCCATTTTATGCCAAACACTTTGCTTTGGGCTACTAGTCATCATCCTTACTCTCTAAATCGAATTTGCCCATCTTTCAATTTGTGAGAGTCCTGAGGAATAATTTGGATCCAGCAATAGCTGAGGCACAATTGAGAGAATGTCAGGAACATTTTTTGGAACGTGGGTATAAAACTGCTACAGTAAGAGAGTGTCTCACCAGAGCCAGGAATATCTGTTATCACACGCAAAGAAAGTTGCAGAAGACCATAGTGTCTAAAACTGTTATTCTAAATCTACGCTGTGATTCCAACTTGAAATGTACACAGAAGGTCATTAAGAAATATTGGCCGATTGTTACGTCTGACACAGCATTTAAGAAGTTACAGAAGAGACCACCACTCTTGAGTGTGAGGTGTGGACCTGAACCTGAAAGATTTCTTGTTGAGAACAGATATGCGTTCAAGGAGTAACTCAGAGACAAATTGGCTGTCCCAAAAGAATGGATGTTAAAATTTTTGGGATGCATGACTTGCAGGTCTCCGATTACGGGTAAATTCTTCTGTCACCCACAAAGTGGAAAATAGATTTACCTTCGCCATTATTTGACATGTTAGTTGGATCATGTCATCTATTACTTGGTTTGTCTTTTGCGGACTGTTCTACGTGGGCAAGACTGTAAGGACTTTCAGAGAGTATGTCTCAGCATCACTCCTCTAATCATCTTGCGTATGCTAGTGGATCCTCAGATAAACCTGTGGTACTGCACTTCTTAAAGAGAAGATATATATATATATATACACACACACACGCGCGCGCGCGCGCGCTATGCGGGACCTTCCATGTATATGTATGCTATATCTGGGAGTGCTTTATGAACCCCTATTATTGAGCACTTTCATTTTGATACTTCTAATAGTAGGTTCTGTGCCCCACGGCTGCTTTTCCGGGTTTGTGGTCTACTGCTGACACGCAAACCGGATATGCTTTGTTTGTGCGTTCCAAGTATTGGAGCACATACCGGAAGTTGCCATAGCATACCATTTGCAGCCTGTTCTTTTGTTCCATATTGTGGAGTGCGGTCACAGGAAGTGAATCGTTGTGGTCCGGACATACTGTAGCCTTGTTGACCTCGGGACGGATAGCGTCAGTAGTGCTGTTGCCGCTGTCACACCACCACATATATATATATGTGTTTTTTGAGCCTTTCAGTGAATCCCATTTGGGTTTGTATATGTTTGTATCTGGGTGATGTGTTGACTAATTATATATATATATATATATATATATATATATATATATATATATATATATATATATATAATCACAGAGCTGGGGGAATATGTGACAAAAGCACTGGTCAAGTTATTAATGGGAGGTATGTCTGCCAGAGTTCTTAACTTCTGTCTGGTAATTCCTCTTGTTAATGAGCAACCTGATTAACAGATCTCCCGCTTAAAGGCTGATACAAGTTGTGTCAGTTGCTAGTCTGTCTCTCATTACCTGGGGAGAAGGCCGGCAGGTCTGTTGAGAGACACCACTGTGTTATGTTCTGTTTTAGTGATTTGGACATTAGCACCTTCCACCCCTAGAGAGGGATACTTATGATTAGTTAGTGATGGATAGCTCAGAATGTATTTTTATGTTTTGTGAATTTTTGTGCTGCTAAATAAAACTAGCTGCAATACTCGTACAAAGGAACTGGACTGAGTGCTATTAATTGGCACCTGTCAAGAACAATCCAAGCATGTTTATAAATTCTTGCTTTAAGACAGAAAGCAGGATTGTGATGGCTGCATCAGAAGAATGCCATCTCAGCTGGGACTACAAATGTGAAAGCAGCTGGTACGCTCAGGTAACTGCAGTATAAAGAGCTACAGAGATAGGAAAATGAGAAAGCAGAGTGTGGGAACAGGTACAACCTGTCCAACAAAAGAAATCCAAATCCAGCATGGAGACAAGCAGAGAACACAATACTAACGCAGTGAAAGGTCTTTTTATATTCAAATGTCACTCTTTTTCTCCATTTATGTGCTCTATCAAACATATGACCTTTCCAGTAATGTACAAAGAATATATCTAAAAGTGAAATTGTAAAGTTACATTCCCATGTGAAACCATAAAGATGTATTGATAAATTGAAGAAAAAAGAATTAATGCTTGTAGACTATATTTAAAAAATCAAAATTTACTTTTGTAATTAGATTCTTAAATCATCCTCTCAAAGCTATGGATGAACATGACAATGAATATAATAATAAAGAGAAAAAAAATATATATATATATTATATTATATACATATATAATATATATATATATATATATATATTTATTTTGTGGCAGTATCACCAGAGGTGGCACTGGTGGGCAGCAGATTCTGTGTGGGGCAGGGGAGATCCACCCACACAGACTAGAAAGGCATTGTGGGAAGATGCCTAATTGCTGCCGAGGGAACTCAGTCCAGGGAGGACTGAGGCAGACCAGTCAGACAGAGCTCACTGTGCTAGTAAGCCAGTGAGGACCAGAAGGCCTGAGCCCAGACCGGTGAGATACAGGGAAGGCTATCCAACTCTGGGACTGAGCTATGGTACCTGCAAGGAAGCAGGCCAGACTGTGAGAGGTGGCAGCCAACAAGCTAAGGAAGCTACACCAGGCCAGGAGGCCAGTGTCCAGTCCTGAATGTGGCAGGAAGGACCACCAATCTCAGAGACTTTCATGCAAAATAGCTTCTTCTGTAGAGAGGGTTCAAGAAGTGAGCTAGAGCCCTAAGAAAGGGCTAGGCGTTTATTATTTTCTGTTTGTTCCGGATTATGCTGAAAGTAAAGCATCACGTTCATTGGTTTTACTGGAATGTTATGTGTGGAGTCTGATTCTGGACCTAATCACTGCACCACTGACACTAGTCTACCAAGCTAATTACCCTAAGTATCACAATATATATATTTCATAGACAAAAAACCTTACAGTTTCACATGTCCCATTAAGGCTTCTTAGACCTTATGATCTGAAATTTCACAAAACCTATAGAATTTCTGCCAATTAAACTTAAAAAAGCGCACACAATTCTGTGAATTAGCAGCTACACCATTTTGTGAGTGACCGCAATCTCACTCTGTGAGAGTGTTGAATCTGCAGTTAACCACAGGGTGTGAAGGCATACCATATCTGTATTGTGCAAGAAACATGTCCATTAAGGCGTCAGCCTTAATGATCGGAATTTCATTGCTTTTTTAAGTTTAATTGGCAGAAATTCTATAGGTTTTGTGAAATTTCAGATCATAAGGTCTAAGAAGCCTTAATGGGACATGTGAAACCGTAAGGTTTGTCGTCTATGGAATTTCATTTATTTTTTACAATTTATTAACCATCAGGGACTGGAGCAGCAAACCGGGCCACCTGCAGGGGAGAAGGGCAACAAAATGGTACACTAGCGATGGTGGTGGAGGGGATAGCACACAGGTGTTGTGGGGCTGCAGAGGGAGAGATGGCTGAGGCAGGCTGCAGGCGTGCGGGGCAGTGGCAGGAGTGGGGCAGTGCACAAGGACAGCAGCAGGGGACAGAAAGGCTCACTGGCGCCAATAGTACCAGCCCTGAACTGCTTCTTAAGACCCCTACACACGAAGCAATGTGCTCACGATGCAATATTGTGAATGATTTCCCTTGAACACTCCCCGGCACTCCAGGACACTATATGGTGCTTAAACAGCACATTTGGACTTGGGAAGTATCGTGCAACATTTAAAGATAGCTGACTGTATACACGGATCAGTGAGATCCATGATGCAGGCATCTGTGTAAAATAAACGATTCAGAGATGCACGCACAGATCAGTATGATCCATGTGGCTTGCATCTGAAAAAAAAATAAAATAAGACATAGATACATGGACGGATCAGTGAGATCCATCCATGCATCTGTGTTACAAAAAAATAATAAAAGTACTGTATATTTTTTTTTTAAAAACTGTGTTCACCCCCCCTTCCCCCACGAACAACCAGCCCCGGGCTCTGGAGACCTAGTACTGATTGTGCTATATCCAGGGGACAAAAGATATAGGATCCCCCATATGAGGCACAACCAGCACCAGGCTTTTCAGAACCAGTCCTGTTTGCCAAAATAGAGGGGACAAATGACATAGGGGCCCACTGTATTCAGTGCAACCAGCACTGGGCTCTGAGCCAGTCCTGAAAATACAGGGAAAAATAATGCATAGGGTCCCCCTGTATTTACAAAAATCAGCACCGGATCCTTTCTAACAGAGGGGTAATGCCACAGCCAGGGAGGCCCTTTCACCAGGCCCCCCAGCCGAAGCATCACCCCTGACCACTAGTCAGCCCAGGCCAGGGATCCCTGGGGACACCCCCAATAAAGGGGTCCCCTTCTCCAGGGCATCCCTGACTGGTGGGTTCCAGGTTGATAGTGTAGTGTAATGCATATGAAAGTATATTGTCTTTTGCAGTAGGACTACAGATCCCAGCAGGCCTCCCCCGCTTGCTGGTACTTGGAGAACCACAAGTATCAGCAAGCAGGTGATTAAGGGCCCGCTGGTATCTATTGTACCCATGTAAAAGAAATATTAAAATTAAACAAGGACAATGATTGTTTTAAATTTTTATTTTTCTGCACCTTCACCTGGGGGACGGCAGCCTTTAAGCTCTTTTTCATGGCTGCCGCTTCCCCCAGACTTCCACGGCATCTTCACCTGGAGGGCGTCGGCCTTTAAGATCTTTTGCATGGCTGCCGCCCATCCAGGAATTCCCCGGTGTCTTCTTTCTTCGGCAGCTCTTCTCTGCTGCTACCAGGCCGACGGACTGGCGTGCCCTGTCCTCGCACTGGCTTATATAAGACATCCGAGGGTGCAGGGCAATGACATTGCAAGCCATGATTGGCTTGCAGCGGCCATCTTGGAATTTAAAAGGCGCCGTTTTTTAAATGGGCACGTGCAGAAGGCTCGCCTCTCTCAGCCAATGAGCGCTGCGCTGTGACATAATTCCCCCTGCTAGAAAGGATCCAGTGCTGGTTCTGGTAAATACAGGAAGACCCTACGCATTTTTTCCCCTGTATTTCCAGAACCAGGACCGGCTCAGATCCCAGTGCTGGTTGAGCTGAATACAGGGAACCTCTACGTCTTTTGTCCCTCGTATTTTGGCAACCAGGACTGGGTCTGCAAAGCCTGGTGCTGGTTGTGCTTAATATGGGGGACCCCTATGTCATTTGTCCCCTGTATTTAGCACAACCAGTACTGTGTTTCCAAAGCCAGGTGCTGGTTGTTTTTTTTGGGGGGGGCACACAATTTTTTTTTACACAGGTGTTCTTTTTTTTTTAAACACAGAAGGGTCTTACTGATCTCATCCGTACTTCTGTGCCTCCTGCACCACTGCCACCTGCACTGCCGCTGCACCATTGCCGGGTCCCGGCCGCAGCTAATGCCTTCTACAGTACACAAAAAAAATAAATTTTATCACAGGTGGGAGGGGGGAGTATTTAAAGCCTGTTTCTCCCATATCTTGTATCAAATAAAAAGTGGTTCCTCATTTAGGGGTCTATTTATCAAGCAGTGAAAAGTGTGGAGAAGTGAACCAGTGGAGAACTTGCCCATAGCAACCAATCAGCTTTCAAATAACATTTATCAAGTACGGTCTATAAAATAATATGTAAGATCTGATTAGTTGCTATGGGCAACTTCTCCCCTGGTCCACTTCTCCACACTTTTCACTGCTTGATAAATAGACCCCCAAATGTGGTAGTTTGTATAGTTTATAAAATGGTAGGCCTTGTTATGTTAACAAATTCTTCCTATACATACAGTAGGAAAGGTCTCAATAGACATAGCTATTTTTTTTTTAAATGCATTTTTAATTAATGTTCAAATTCATTTTTTGTCTAAACCTACACTTAGGGCCGAATTCAATTAGCAGCGAAAAGTGCGATGTTTTCGCCTCATTCGAGCATTTTGTGGCAAAGTTTTCGCCTGCTTACTCAACGCGTGCACACGCATATTGGCGAATGCAGCGAATAACTGGCAAAAAGGTCCGTTTTTTTTAATCAGTCTGTATCCCCAATAAAGTCTAACTCACCCAGGGAATCAATACAGAAGTGTATTAATAAACCTAATAAAAGTAATTAGGGTATGTATATGTAAATTGAGTCAAAGGCCTGTTATATGCATACTTGCATAACTGTGGAAAAATGATGGAAAGCATTTTTTTTGGGGGGGGGGAAATAATTGCAGTAGTTAAGTTGGGGGGTACATTAAAATGAGTACTAGTATATTTTGTGTCTATAAGGTGCAGATTTAAAAAAAAAAAAAAAAATACACCTGCTGCATCCAGGCAATCATAAAAACACCTGTCCCATCCATACAGCACCCCAAAATACCTGTCCCAGTATTTTAGACTCATTTTCCAACACTTTTTACATTTTTGCCCCAAAAATGAGTAGTCTCTTTTTGGGGTGAAGATAATTTTTTTTTGCCTAATTAGTCATTGGGGGGGTGTCCAAATGGTTCTGAACCAAAAACCCCAATATATGGAATTGAATAGGGCGATACTTCAAAAACAGGCGAAAGCCGCACACCGGCGGAAACTTTTCCACAATCGCGGTTTTTCGCTCCTAATTAAATTCGGCCCATAGAATATTGCTTTTTACTACTTTGGAAAGATGGATTATTGGTGAAACAAGACCCACAAAGTATTTCTATGTGCTGTTTATAAGACAAAAAAAAAGTTATTTTTTGTTCCCTTTCTTATAGCTTGAGAAATGCGCCTTCGAGCAAAAGGAACGAACATTTTTGGAGTACATCATTTCGGGTTCCTTTCTTAGAATGGATCCAGAGAAGCTTGCTAAACTGGCCCCGTCTAGTTGGGTTGAAGGCTATTCAACGCTTCCTGGGATTTCACAATTTCTACCGCCAGTTTATCAGGAATTATTCGTCCTTCACAGCTCCCATCACTGCTCTTACCAAAAAGGGTCAAGACACTCGTGTATGGCCACCTGAGGCAGAGGATGTTTTCACCCATTTGAAGCAGTGCTTCCTTTCAGCACCCATTCTGAGGCAACCAAATTGCGATCTACCTTTTTTCTTGGAGGTGGACACTCCCACGGTTGGTGTGGGGGTGGTGCTGTTGCAGAGGGATAAAGAAAACAAGTGGTATTCCTGTGGGTTCTTTCCCCAAAAGAAACTATGCTGTCGGTGATAAGGAATTGCTGGCCATCAAGTTGGCTCTACAGGAATGGCGATACTTATTGGAGGGAGCTAAATTTCCGGTGACAGCATATACCAATCATAAGAACTTGACTTATCTCAAGACTGCCAATTGTTTAAATTACTGTCAGTCTAGATGGTCGTTATTTTTTTGATCGGCTTAATCTGGTGATTACCTACCGGCTGGGTAATAAGAATATCAAGGCTGATGCACTGTCTGAAACATTAAGTTCTATTGAGATGGAAGAATTAAAGGAGGATAAGCCCATTCTAAACCCTGCTTGATTCATGGCTGTTACCAACAAGGTCAAGATTCCACTGGGGAAAACATTTGTAGCACCTGAGTTCTGGTCTAAGTTGCTTCAGTGGGCACATTCTTCACGTTTTAGTGGGCATGCAGGAGTCAACAGAACTCTGGAATTAGTCCTCAGGGAGTATTGGTGGCCAACGGTTCGTCAATATGTTAAGGATTTCGTGGCAGCCTGTCATATTTGTGCTCAGCACAAGGTTCCTCCGCACTCCCCATCAGGTCATCTGTTGCCACTACCGGTGCCTGATTGTCCTTGGACTCACATTTCCATGGACTTCATGATGGATCTACCTTCATGCCAATGGTTCAACACTATCCTGGTGGTGGTGGATAGACTGCCCACTTTGTTCCATTAAAAGGGCTACCTTCAGCACCAAAGTTGGCGGAAGTGTCTATTGGTAAAATCTTTAGGTTGCAAGGGTTTTCTAAAGACATTGTTTCTGACCGAGGGGTACAATTTACATCTAGATTCTGTAGAGCATTATGCAGGTGATTTGGCATCAATTTGAGCTCCTCTTTGGCCTACCACCACCAGAGTAATGGCCAGACGAAGCGAATAAACCAAGATTTCGAGAAGTTTATTTGGATGTATGTTTCTGCCAATCAAGATGACTGGGTTTCTCTGTTGCCTTGGGCCGAGTTTGCACACAATAATCTGTACCATGAAGCGTCGGGGCATTCTCCATTTTTTACTCAGTACGGTCTAGTACAGTGAATCGGTTTTGTAATATTGGAAGGAGGTAAAGAAGAATTTGTACAAAAACTCTTCAAGGTATAAACTTTTTTCAGACAGAAAGAGGAGACAGGGTCCGGTGTTAAGTCCTGGTGATAAAGTCTGGCTGTCAACCAAGCATTTAAGATTAGGAGTTCCAACCATGAAATTTGCTCCCAGATACATCAGTACATTTCAAATCCAGTGGCATTCCATTTGAAATTACCTGGTACACTTAGGATACCCAATGCATTTCATGTAACTCTCCTAAAACCCCTGGTGCTTAATTGTTTCTTGACATCTCACAGTCCTCCTTCTGCGATTTCAGTGGACCATCAGGAGTAGTATGAGGTGAAACAGATCTTGGACTCCAGACTTTCTAGGGATTCTGTTCAGTTCCTGGTAGATTGGAAGGGGAATGGTCCTGAGAAACGTTGTTGGGTCAAGGCCCATTCATGCACCTCAACTACTTCAGAAATTCCATCAGAAGTTTCCTAACAAACCATTTGTGAAGTGTTCAGTGCCCACCCCTAGAGGGGGGGGCTAATGTAACAGTGTGCCGGACACCGGGGGGTACTTACCGGCTCCTGTGACACTGGACTGACAGGCAGCAGGTGGGGAGTCCTTGGCGCACGCTGCCGAGGCATCCGGCTCCCTCAGGCGATTGTGACAGACTGCCATGGCTCCCCTAGGAGCATGCGCGCACCGACCTGCTAGATTTAAAGAGGCAGGAGCTCTAAACGTGAAGTCACGTTTGGCGCAGGATTTCATCTCCTCCCTATAAGAGGGAGTCTCTGGCAGCACACTGGTGCCAGAGTATAGGCTCTATATCCATACTCCAGCGTTCCTGTGTTACTTGGCTTCTGACTCCTGACCCAGATTTTGTCTGCTCCCTTGGTACTGCATTTGATATCTGGTTCTGACCTTGGCTATCCTTAGTGACCTGCATACGTTTGCTCCCTGGTACCGTTTTGCTCGTTTGGTTCCGACCGGCCTGTTGACTACGCTTATGTCCTCTCCGCTCCATCCAGAGTACACCAGCGCCTGTATAGGGGAACCTATTCTGAGGGCCGCGACCTGTGTGTCGGACGCAGCCAAGTCGATACTTTCTTGCGAGGGTCCTTGGTGAATACCACTGGCACATTAGACTCTACGCCTCAGAAATAGGTCACGCCAATCCCTAAATACGGGTTGCATCCACTATCCACCCGAGAGTTGTAACACCCACCTGCTACAGTGAACTATTTAACATACTAATTAGCACCAGATTGTGAAGGTATCCTCCATAACTTTTTCCTTTTTTTTTTTGACATGTTCAGAGAGTCAACATTCACAATGTCGACTGATGTTTTCCAGTTGCTCACTGGTTTCTCACCCTCCCTCTCAGCCCCAGTCCTGTCAGTCAAGTTGCGAAGGAGGATGCTTAGAGACAGGAGGGGGTTTATGAGAGATGTAGGTCCTGGCAGGATTATGGGTAGTGTAGATAGTGTGTGTGTGGGGAGGGGGTGCAGGATTGCCAGCGGTGGTGTAGTGTAGAAGGTCGAGTGTGTGCAGGGGGCGGGTGTAAGGTTAGCGGTGGTAGTATAGTGTAGGTAGTGTGTGCGGGGAGGGGGTGCAGGGTTAGGAGGAGTACCTGTCCATTGAAGCTGTCTGTGACGCTGGAGAAAAGATAGAGGAGGAGGACAGCACTGCAGAAGGTGAATAATTAAGGACTATTTAAGCTAATTGGAAACTTCCAATTGCTTAGTCATTAGGGTGGTGTCCAAAGGGTTCAGAGCAAGTGCAGACAATTTTTACTTAAAATATGGATTTTAGGAAAAATTGTATGTGCTCTAAAAATAAAAACTGTAGTAAATACCAAAAATCTTCACTTTTTCCACATTTTGTTATTAAATAAATTCATTTTTGTCCTCAAAATTCTAAACACAATACCCCATAATGACAACGTGTAAAAAGTTTTTTTGAGATATTTGCTAATTTTGAAAAAAAATTAAGAAATCACATGTACATAAGTATTCACAGCCTTTGTCTCGGGTGCATCCTGTTTCCACTGATCATCCTTGAGAGTTCCTACAGCTTAATTGGAGTCCACCTTTAGTAAATTCAGTTGATTGGACATGATTTTGAAAGGCATACACCTGTCTATATAAGGTCCCTCACTTGACAGTGCATGTCAGAGCACAAACCAAGCACGAAGTCCAAGGAATTGTCTGTAGACCTCAGAAACAGGATTGTCTAGAGGCACAAATCTGGGGAAGGGTACAGAAAAATATCTGCTGCTTTGAAGGCCCCAATGAGCACAGTGGCCTCCATCTGTAAATGGAAGAAGTTCGGAACCACCAGGATTCTTCCTAGAGTTGGCTGGCCATCTAAACTGAGCGATCAGGGGAGAAGGGCCCTAGTCAGGGAGGTGACCAAGAACCCGATGGTCACTCTGTCAGAGCTACAGCATTCCTCTGTGGAGGAGAACCTTCCAGAAGGACAACCATCTCTGCAGCAAACCACCAATCAGGCCTGTATGGTAGAGTGAGAGAAGACAAGCAGCGCTGACCTCAGAGAGCATACATACAACACTTAATTATGCATAAAATGTAATAAAAAATTATGGTGAGTAAGGTCTTATAAATACTGATATTCCCCTCAACAGGATAGGGCAATAATGGTGTCAGAAAAGAGGGCTAGTATCTGTGCCCAGATGAAACACATCAATGGTGCCAATATGCCAAGTTCCGTGGGTACTCAACTAATTACTAAGTCACTTTCCTATATGTTGGCCGTCCACACTGGTAATAATGAGTCTCTGGCCGTGCACAACTCTAAACTGTAACTTCAATATGAGTACTCATGTGGCACACCGCTACGCTGGCGATGGGGGCGACTGCGGCCGGCTGTGTCTCTAGGCTGCTCGAAGCACTCTCCCAAGCTTCCTTCTCATCTCTGTCTCTGTGCCCTCCTAACGTGGTGCTTTGCACAGTATCTGGATCCACAGATCCTCTGCGTGTGGCGCCACACTGCCGTGTGAATGCTGACAATGAGACAGATGATGTCCGAAAACGTGATTAAACACGTGACTGTGTGTCACGCAGACGGGGAGTCCTAGAGAACCCGGGGATCTAAACGGCAGTGCTGGAGAGTGCGAGCCAGTCTTCCTTCCAACACGTCACTGGTGCGGGGTGTGTCTTGGCGCATTTCTCAGCCGTGTAAGACAGGCTGCTTCCTCAGAAGTAACACTCCCTATTTTGGACCATCCATTTATACTTAGTTAATCAAATCCCAATTGATTCCACTCTTGAGACATAATTTTATCAGGATTACTATTAACCCCTTCTTGTCTCCTCCATAGGCGATGACCATTATAAATATTAACTTCTCCTTATTTTTACACATGAGGTAAGTAAAATCACCATACAGAACATATTTAAATCAACAAATAAATAAAAACATCAGTACTTAAATCACATATTCTATTATTAGAGTCCGACATCTCACCAAATATTATAATTCTCCATAAACATAGGGAGAGAGAGGATTCATTCATTTAAATTCAGCACATCTAGAGGCTTACCCATTGAAATATATATACCACCCTAATATACAGATGAGTATATTCCATTTATCAATAAATAAACTAAATACTAAAGTAGAATCTAAGGATTCCATTAATATTTACAAATCCATATCTATTTATTAATGGTACCATATAAACGTACCAGACCAAAGGGACAGAGAAAAAAAGGAAAAACGAAAAAACACAACATGACAGGTGACAAATGATCAATCTGTCACTAAAATGAAATACTGAATGAACATCACAGCATACATTCAAACATTGAAGGGTATAGAGTAATGCTGATAACCATTTAATAAATCAATCATTGATTTTTATCATTGCACTAATCTCTCAGATAGTTCATATACCCAAACTGATATTAAGTCAGAAATATAATTCCTATAACACATGCTCTTAAATGTGATAGCTATTCAGTAGATGATGCTGTGATGCTAATGCTCTAAACATATCTAATATGTAGGGGATGAGGGTGGGGGAGGGGAGGTCGTTTAAATTATTGTGAACCTGACAGGAAGAATTATTATAAAGCACATGGGTCAAGGAATCTTAGTGTGACTGATGGCATTCAATAGGGTCCATCGGAATACCACTTGAGAACCTACAGGGACCTGGAGTGTCCATAAATGCTACCCCATTATACCCCCCATACCTATCCTCAATCCTATACTAACCTAGTGGACATCGACCTAACGTGTATTATCTACCATTCAATTCAATATTATCATTCAATACCCCACGGACTAGGGTTCCCAATCTATAGATCCAAAAGGCCTATTTCCTACATAGGGCCCGAAATCTGTCTCCTCCTCTCACCGTTGGTTTAATTTGTTCTACCGCTTTAACCTTAATATTGTTAATATTACCGGAGGGACATGTCAAGATGTGATTGGGAAGACTGTGTGCCTTTATACTCTTCAAAACACCTCGTCTGTGCTCCAGAAATCTGGTGTTCAAGGTCCGGATAATGCGGCTTACATATTGGATCCCACAGTCGCATGTGATAACATAAATCACATAATTCGACTGACAATTCATAAAGGAGTCGATCTTAAAAATACTTCTATCCGTAAATTATACTACGGTATCACTCTTGTGGTCTGCATGTTGACATGTATGACAATTTTTACATCCACATTTAAAAAAACCTTTGGGTTTCGGGGCCAACCACATCAGACTGGAATCCTCTCCAGAAATATTCACTTGTTTTTTAAGTAGGCTAGGTGCTAGCTTAATTTTCAGACTATCCGCTTTCCTGAAAACAACTCGACTTCCACCTTCAAACTCCTTTGCCAGTAGTCTATCCCTTTTAAGAAGGGAGGAATTTCTATTAATGATCCTCCTAATTTCTGGAGCAGATGCATTATATTTTGTTATAAATGCCATGGACTTACTGTCTGTATCCAAGATCTTGTTAAACTTCTTGGTTGTATGAATGATTTTATCTTTCAAAAGTTCAGATCTATCTGCTTGCGTGGCTCCTTCTAATGCTCCATCTAATAATTTTTTGGGGTATCCTTGTTCTAACAAAGCCCTATATAGAACCTTGGATTGTTCTAAAAACTTGCCCAAGTCCAAACAGTTCCTGCTGACACTCAGGAACTGTCCCTTAGGAATATTCTGTTTCCAACACTTGTTGTGGCAACTTTTATAGTTTAAATATTTGTTACAATCCACCTCTTTAGTGAATGTTGAAGTGCATATTCTCTTATGTTCTATTTTAATAGTGATATCCAAATAATTAATTGACGTGTCACTCCAAGTGCTGGTGAATTTTAAACCAAAATCATTAGTGTTATGGGGATTAACAAAATAAATAATCTATGTACCTTCCATATAGAACCAGGCTCACCCCGAACCCAGCCCTCCAAATGTACCACTCCTCGAATGTATGGTAGAGTGGCCATCTTTTTCAAGGTGACAGCTGCAGTGTCTTTGAAAAGAGCTTCAACACCAATGCGTTTCAACTATAATTTTAGTCTTTTTCAAGGTGACAGCTTGAAAAAGACTAAAATTATAGTTGAAACGCGTTGGTGTTCCAGTTCAAGGTCTGATCCAGGAAGTGAAGCTCTTTTCAAAGACACTGCAGATCGTTTTGGGACCCCTTGTTCCTGTCTCTCAGGAAGGACTCCTATAGCGCTTTTGGTGTACTTTGTCTACACCCCCACTTTGCGGTACGCCTTGATTCTTATCATAATACGGTGGATTTTTATGTCTTGTATTTACATGTCTCACTCTAATAAATGGTAAAACATTAGGAAGGTCCCTTTCTTTTATGTGCACGTGAGAGACATGGGAATAAGGAGACCTTCATGAAAAAAGCATCTTAAACATAACAAAGCAACCCTCCTATTGTGACTACGAAGATAGCCCACAGAGACTCTTACCACATACTTTTATTGAAGTTTTTGTCACGTTGTATACGAGCATACAGTGGCAGCATCTACTATTCTGACTCTATATCCTTGTATTTTGTGCGCTCTGGTGACTATATTGTGTTTTATACATCACGAAGAGAGGCATGGTAAGTCAGAGTCTCATTCAGACCCAATCACAAGCGCTGAGCGCTTGCAACCGGGTCGATGTTAAGGCCCTGCGCACTCGCAGCGGCCGCACTGCGCGTGTGCAAGCCTCGGAGCGAGAGAGAGACTCTCTCACTCTGGAGCTCACTACAAAAAGGGCGGCTGTCAATGGCGATCAACAGCTCACCCCGTTTTGTAGGCGGGGCGGGGGGGTGGCTACACAAACGGAGGCGTTCCTGATGGAACGCATGCCGTTTTGTGGGCGGCCACACTGATATCAGCAGTGATGTCAGTGGGGAGCTTCCTGCTCGATCAGAGCTCCCTGGGGCTTGCGGTTGCCGAGACCCAGCCTTAGGGTCTCGTTGCAAGCCCCGATGGTCGCGATGGTCTTGACCATCGCGACCATCACCCTGGTCGGTCACTAAAGCTGTGGGTGGTAACCCACAGCTTAGCTAGCAATCAGGAGGCCGCACTTAAAAAATCAAGCGGCCGCCCTCATTCAGAGAGAGCGATCGCTTCTTGCGACCGCCTCTGAATGAGGGCCAGAGTCCCATATAGATCATTAGAAGTTTATGTATGATATTGTATATAAACTTTATTTCACTCTCTCTCCCAAGGCACTAAAATTTCCAGCTATGGCTCTGATTACACCTGTCCCCTCACCATAAGCAATACGGGCAGCCTCCTGCCATCCAGCAAGACTGAGAAGGAGAGAAAGATAGTGAGCCAGCTGTTGGGAACAGGAGTAACAGCATGGCACCTTTCCCTGCTGCCTATCAGGTGCACTTGTACTATAGCTGGCAGCTCTCCGCTGTTGCCATTCTCAGCTCTGCTCTCTGATGTCAGCCCCAATGCTACCCTGCTCAGTGTCACCTGCCCTGTCCAGCCCTCTCCTAGGCGTGTCACAATTGTGACTGAGGCGTCTGGTCTGCAAAATATGCAGCAGCACATATCTGGTCAGTGGTCACTTAGAGGGTGTGATTGACCTCTGCCCTCAATCACCATTCTGTTTCTGTGGTGTGAGTCCCCCATTGCTGCAGCCCTCTTCTCCACCCTATTATATAGTTTTTACTTACCTACAGACGATCGGGATTTCCAGCGCTGTCGAGCTTCCGCTGCCGGGATCTCTGCTTCTGTCGGCCTGCCACTGCCTGGATATGAACTGCCGGCCAGAGAGCCGGCGGTATTTCATACCGATCCCGTACTGTATTCCTTGTTGTGGAGCAGTCACAATACTCATAATACTGTGACACGCACCCCTATGTAATGTAATGTTTACAATATAAATATGAGTAAACTATATAAAATGGGAGGAGTCAGTACTGCTAGGAGGAGAAGGAGGAGCCCCCTCCTTAAAAGAAATATCTAGAACCGCCTCTGAGTTTCAGGTTAAAATATCAGTGTCAACATTTTTATTATCAATATTCTAAATTTGAACGTTTTGAGAATGTCGACATTATATCAGTATTGACATTGGGAATGCCAACATGATAAGTGTAGAAATTCTGAACATGGTCATCCTAAAAGTCGACATTCAGACCATGTCGACATATTGTTCCACATCCCCATATAGAACAATACAAGGGCTGCTTTTCAATTATTTTTGTTTCTTTGCTGTCAACATGGCTGGTGTTATGTAAGGCTCACGGCTCTGATAGTAGAAAGCAGGGTTATTTTTTTAAATATAGAAAATAATATGTGGAAATGACCTGATAGTATTTTTTTCCTATTATCAATATCTAAATTAAACTCAAATAGTAGTAGAAGATACTTACCAAACTTGTGCCTTCAATTACATGTGCTGGCCATAATGCTGAAAATAAAAAAGACCAGTGAAACATAAAAACGTACATTATATTTAACAGACATTTTATACATAGATTTGTTCATTTTGCCACAATTTAATATTAGGTAGAACTATAATATTATTTCAGTATAATGGTAATATTTATTTTTCAATTCCAGACTGTAGTTTTCATTTTGTCTATACATTTCTGTTTTTTGCTCCCAGTGTTAAATTTCCTGACCATATGTAATACAAGTGTTAATGGTACACATTATGTACAGCCTAGAGAAATTAGAGGCCATGGGGAGAAATCAAAAGAAATGTGTTTAACCATCAACAGCAAAAATACTTCATCATGTAGATGGGATGCCATGTTGACAGGCAATGTGTTGACATTCTCAGAATATTGACATGTGAAATGTTAACATTGTCAGAAAGTCGACATTAGGGTTAGGCTGTGGGTGGGAGGGTTAGGGTTAGACTGGGGAGGGGGGGGATGTAGTGTTAGGTGTAGGGATTAGGGTTAGGGGAAAACTACTTATCAGAAAGCTCCATGATCACAGGTTTAACCCGGACACGACCATTGGGATCCGGAAGTCGCGCTGGAACCGCTGTAGCCATTGAGAGCTAGGTAAGTCACCGCTGGGCTATCAGGGATGATGAGTCGACATTCTAGCATGTCGACATTTCATCACGGCCTATAATAATAAATGTGTACGTGGACAATGTCGACATTACGTATGTCGACATAACATACCACACCCATGTAGATATGAAAGTAACATTTACTTTTAAATGTTATCTTACATTTCATCAGCGACATATTCCGCTATACCTTATGCCCCTTAAATACTTTGCTGGCCGTGTAGTACAGTCCTGCCTTTTTTCTTGAGATGGACAGTTATCTATAAAAGTCCTTACAAAGCGTATTTGTGAAACAATGTGATAATTTATAAAACTGTATAATTTATTAAAACCCCCTTCTCTATATAATGGGGAAAACTGGGCAAAAACAGATGTATTATATTTATCATTTAAAATGTGTGGTTTTGTTTCCTCTTTCTCACTTCAACTGCCACTTTTTGGATTCCCCAGATATGTCAAGGGTGGGACTACTGGTTTATTGCCATATAGGTTATCAAGATCTATAAGCACAATTACTTGGAAAAGTCAAACCACTTGGAAGCGATATCTCCGGTAGAACCTTCTAAACAATGAGAGGTATAAAAAATAAATACATTTGCGACAATAGTCCCCTTTTTTTCTGATTGGTCAGAAGGGTCATTATTCTGTCTTGGCATAACACACCAGACTGAGCTGAAATAAACAGTTCTGCCAGGCTTACAGTAGAGGATTTGGTTACATCTAGCACTACAGGAAAAGCCAATACTAAATTTTAAAGTAAACATTCCTGGATTTAACTGTGCATATGTATACACTCCAGAAAAACACTCAAAATACCTATTAATAGATAAACATATGAATATTACAAAATGCCATTTCATATTGAATCTTTTTTTTTTTTTTTTTGCAGCAATGAAGTGGTTGATTAACCAGCATGCCATCAACTTTTAAACTGGCATTAAGGTAAAAGAGAATTACTGGATTGCAAGTTCTAGCAGAAAAAAAAAGTCAGATAAAGTTTTACATATTCATTATAATTTCTTGCACAATGTTTACTATTAATGCTGCCATACAGTAACCATATTTTACATGTATTTACTTTAGAAATATTATTGTGATTTCTTTCCTAGGCAACATCTTCTTTTGTGACACTGGATTTTTGACAAATAAAACCAAACCTTCAAAAATATAATTAAAGTAATAGAAATAATAAAAAGGCAATCCCTAATACAAATCATTAATAGGAAAATGATAAAGGCAAATAAAAACATTTCATCTGTTGACTATACGGAAACAGGTAATTCAAAACATATTATGCAGTCTTGATTAACAGACTAATTGGAGAGAGTTGTTCTATTTGTATTGTTGAAAAAATAAATAAAACAAATGAATTTTGTATCTATGATTATTTAAAAAAAGGTCATTCATCAAAGCATCATTATGCCAAAGCCTTACAAATGGTAACAATTTATAGGGTTAAACACGACATGCAATCCCCTTAAGATGCTTTCTACCCTACTATCTTCCCTAGGTGAGCTAAATACCTGCTGTTACTATGCAGAGGAGCATGACTGATGGGAGAGGCAGCTTCATTTCTTTTCTGGCAGACTGCAGTCGTTGGTGCCCAGAACCTGTGTGCTGTTGTCAGCTCTCGGTTTCAGAATAGCTCTCTCCAGTGTATGTCTGCCAACCTGATTGGACCAGACTTCTGATGTCACAATAGATCACTATTAGCAGTGTGTGTTCAGACAGTTCATTCTTGTTCATAAACTACCTCATTAGGATACATCTTTAAACTGTCAGTAAAAGAAGGTTATACTATATTTTAGCTATATGTTTTAAACATTCTATGTAAAATAAAATACAATGGCAGTATGGAATTTAAAAAAAAAAAGTGAAAGAAACATAAGCAATAATAAGTTACGTAAATATAAAGCTAGACTCCCTTACTGAGAGCAAATAAATAATTTAGATACAAAGAGTAATGAAAAATAAGAGTAGTTTCTTTGAAACAAACAGCATGACGTTGTATAGGAGAGAGTGGAGTCAATAAGGTGACATGACACATTTCCTCTACTCTGTGCCTCCAACTGTATACATGAAAAATAAGTAGGTATAACAATCACCACATGTAGAGAATAAATATAACAGTGTGAACATACAGTATATAAATGAGGGTGCAACAGTGGATCACCATGCCCCATAGCCCTCTAGGGAACGGTATTGAAATGCCGGCGGATGCCTGAGAGAATGAAGATCCCAACTGGGCATGTAAGTGCTATTACCCTCCCCTGTCCCCCCCAACCCTCCCTTAAGGGTGCCTAACCCTAAAAATCTCAGGGTGGTGTCTAACCCTAAGTCCCCCCAGGGGTGCCTAATCCTAACCCCCCCCTTCCCGCACCCTAACCCTCCTGGGGGGGTGCCTGACCCTAAACTCCCCCCAGTGGCACCTAACCCCCCTTCCCCTAGCCTAACCCTAACCCTCCTCGGGGGGTGCCTAACCCTAAGTCCCCCCAGGGGTGCCTAAAGCTAACCTTCCCCTGTGCGACTAACTCTAAGGGCGCCCTGGATTTACCTCATCCGGTCTAGCGTCCTTCTGTGTTCCGGCGTTGGGCATCGAAATGCTGACGCCTATCTTATTCCCATCTTAAATCCCCCGTCAGACATTAGCCGTCGGGATTTTGACCAGCTTCATCGTGGCCGCCAGTCATTTAACTACATCCCCCACTCTAGCCTACTTGACCCCTCACTATCCCACCCAGATTTTCAATTCAGAGTGAAGGCAGCCCTCTATTACTAGGTCAGAAAAGTGCTTATGCTGGTATTAATTATAATGTGGAAGAGACAGGCCTGGGAGAGAAACTGGATGTGAGGATAAAGCAGAGGGTGAAGGCAAGTGTTACAACACAACAGTAAGATTGGGAAACTAAGGAAAAATTATTCACAATAATGGAGCATACACAAGGTCAGATTTGTCAGATGAACGATTTTACCAAAGATTTCAACGATTTTTGACTGCATTAAAATGAATGGAATCGTCCAAGTCTGTCTGCAAACACATCAGATGTCAGATATCGTTATCTGACCATCGGGAACGCGCATCGTTCAAATCGTTCATCTGACAGATTTTCCTTCAGATACGAACGATTGAACGTTTTTTTAAATTGTTATCGTTCAGATCTGAAGAAAAATCTGACCTTGTGTATGCTCCATTAGAAAGATTTAAGGGGAGTTTGGGAGAAAGGTGATGTGGGACATTAATGTGGAAATATAAGAGACTGTTGCACACAATGTTATAGTATGGAAAAGGTCAGAGGAGTAGAGGTAGTTTTGGGCATCGTTCATGTATGTAAGGTGCTACTGGAGGCTGTGCAGGAGAAGCGGGTGATCAACAAAATCAAAAGCAGTAGAGAGGCCCAGTAGCATGCAAATTCAGAAGAGACCCTAATGGTGCATACACACAGTCAGAATTTATTTCAGACTTGAATTACGATTTTAAAAATCGTTCATATCTGAAAGAAAATCTGACATGTGAGCCTGCAACGATGAACGATGTGCATTCCCGCTTGTCAGATAACGATATCTGACATCTGATGTGTTTGCAGTCAGACTTGGATGATTCCATTCATTTTAATACAGTCTAAAATCGTTCAGTTGTTCAAATCATTGGTAAAATCGTTCATCTGACATCTGACCGTGTGTATGCCCCATTAGAGTTTGCTGTAAGTAGATCACTGATCACATTTGTGAGTCTCTGTGGATTGTTTAGGGCACAAGCCTGAATGCAGAGTCAATAATATAGTGATAAAAGCTAAAGCATACTTGCCTACACTCCCGGAAGTCGTGGGAGGCTCATAATATTTTGGCTAGCACCCCGCACTCCCAAAAGTGTAGGCAGATCTCCTGCTTCCTCCACACTACCTAGTGAAGCGGGCAGGATGCAGAGATTTAATGAGGAATTTGTGGGTTCGTGAGGAGGGGGCGGGGCTAAATGGTGTGATTTGCGTATATTGGCCTTGCCCCCTCCTCATGGACCCGCGAATCGCAGACTTTTCCAGGAAGAGCCGGGGCCTAATTACGTCACCAGTCCAGTTCCACCCCCCGAACCGGCCTGCAGCAGCAGCAGCTCTCCGGACTGCTCCTGGAAAGGATGTATACAAAGTCGGTAAGTATGAGCTAAAGTGAATTAGGCAGTGTAATTGTGATGGTTTGATAGTTGGAAGGAGAGTCTGGTTTGAAAAATGGTTTCTTTAGAATTATTGAGATGAGCGTCTGTTTAATGGAGGGGAGAGAGAGAGAGAGGAGAGGTGACTTAGAGGTGGTCATGCAGTGGAGGAGAGGAATCATAGAAGACACGTGATAAAAAGGTCAAGAGGTAGATTGCAATGTGAAATGAATATAGCAGTGTAAAGACTTCATCTTCATTTACTGGTGTGAATGAATTTAGGAGTGTAAGGAGTTGGCGGGATTGCATTGGATTTTGCATGAGTAAATATCTTCTCAAATTGTGCAGATTTGGATTTTGTAGTGGGTCGTAATAGGTGGGCAGAAAAGTGTCACAGACCCGGTTCTAATGGATCGAAAATCTCTAACCACTGTCAATAACTTGACTAGAACAGCACTCACTTGAGCCTGTGTGATATCGGTGTAATACAGATTTAATAAAATAAAATAAAATACACACACACACTTGGGGCCAAATGTAATAGGGTGAGAGCTTAGAAAAAGTGAGAGTTTAGCAGCAACTCTCACACTTTTTAAACTCGGCCAATGTACAAGAACATATAAACTTGCATGTTTTTAGACTCCAAAAACTCTCACGATTTAAACGCTCATCCAGATGTTTTTCCATTTTGAAGATAAAATGCAAACAATGTAATAGGTGACAGATTACTGCTAAACTCTCACATTTTCTAAACTCTCACCCTATTACATAATGCCCTGGTCTATCGAAAAATGTTTATTCACACACTTATTATTAATTCTCAGGTTCTGCCACCACTTCAGATTGTTTCAAGAGCTACTCACTCCAAATAAGAAGCATTAAGCCCTCCCTACACAACAATTAAGTCCCAGTTATTATTACCCAAATAATAACATGTACAGTACATGTAGCATGGATTAACCAAATCAACAGCCAAATGGATCCGATAGAGTGAGATGTTATTAAATGAAGTTTAATATGAGAAAGATACTCACAATGCAAAAAAAATTACATCTAAAGATAGTCTTAGGCACATAATTTTCTTATAAACAAAAAGGAAAAAAAAAACACAGCAGACTGAATTACATGAATCTGTTTGTGGGGAGAAGCAAGAAGATGGAGAAATTCCTAATGTCATATTGGATCCCAAGAATTGTACAAAGTTTTTATGTGGCATATGTTATTTATCCCTATCTGCGTGTCAGGTGGTCCCCCCTTTGTACGGACCGGTGATTATCTGTGTCAGTGTAAATTAGCAAAGATTCTGCTTGCAAACATTGCTGAGGTGGGGGTGAGCATGCTGTCACTAAGGTGGGGAGGTGAGACACCCTCCAGGGCATCGCCATTTTGTAAGAAGTGCAAGCCCGGAATTTACAGTATAATTTTATCATTATCCTTCTGTTGGATTATTTACTGGTAGTTCGAATGGACTATACATTAATAAGCCAACCTGCCCTTTACATGGCGTTTTCTTAGACAAATAATTACCTCAGCAGCTGGACATACACATAATTACAAAAACTAAGTATTATACAATTAATAAACATATAGGGTTCCATGTTGCCCAATATCTAATAGTCCATATCCATAACATAAGCATGACAAGTAGCAAAGAGGCAATGGGTATAGCAGGCTGGCTGAATATTAGAGAAATATGTTTGCTTGGAAAATGAAACATCAGTGTTGTAAAATGAAAGGATTCATTTATAGTGAATGAAGTTGGCATAGAATTACAATTTCCTCCAGTGGTGAGAGCACTTTTTGAGACAGTTCATGTTTGGATGATTGGAGACTATGGGCCTGATTCATTATGAATCGCTATTGCGATCGCAGCTGTGATTACGCATGCAGACCCACTGTGACAATCGGAAAGCTACTATAGACTCCCAAAGCCAGAATAGAGATGCCCACTACCGCTTTCACACATCTGTAATACCTTGCAATCCTGCGTTTTACATCAGTACCATCGAGTAATATCAGACCCTCACGCACAATTACAAAAGGTCAGACCTTACTCAGAAATTGCTAACCTCATCACACAGTGAGAGCTCAAGCTGTATGCCAACGCAGTGGTCAATTTATGCACGCCTCTGTAACGCAGTTCAAACGCACTGGCATGCCTGCGTTTCGCCAACTACTCCCCCCGTCAACACCCTCAAACGCTCACTTCCTGTCAATCACTGTGCGATGGGTCTGCGTAGTCTGTACGATCGCAGTACGATCGCAGTGGTGCCTTTGCGCATGCAGTGGTGCCTTCACATGCATATGCATGCGCAGTATGCAACAATCGGCTATCTGCGTGCGTAATTGCAATAGTGATCCGTAAGGAATTAGGTCCTATATGTGGAGGCTGGAGCTGCATTACCTAGGGCTAGAGTAAACAGGAAAGTACTTTTAGTGAAAATGAAAGGTGGATCAGGTCACTCCACTTCACTGAAACTGCTTTCAAAAAAGCCAGCAACAACCTCCTTGCTGCCAAATCCGAGGGCCACTATTATCTTCTCATTCTCCTTGATCTCTGCTGTTTGACACTGTGGACCACCCTCTCCTCCTGCAAATCCTTTGCTCCCTTGGTCTACGTAATACTGTCCTCCTGGCTGTCCTCCTACTTCTCTGACCGTAACTTCTGTTTCCTCTCATGATTCCTCCCCCCCCACCTCCACTAAAAGTAGGTGTTCCCAAAGGATCTGTTCTTGGACCTCTCCCATTCTTACTCTATGTATCTTCTTTAGGTGAGCTCATCAGCTCGTTTGACCTCCAATATCATCTCTATGCTGATGATACTCTATAGATCTGATAAATCTACCTCTCCTCCCCTGACCTCTCCCCATCCCTCCTCGCTCATCTCTCTAACTGTCTATCTCTTCCTGGATGTCCCAGCACTTTCTTAAACTTGACATGTCTAAGCCTTAGTTGATCATCTTCCCACCCTCCCATATAACCTCACTCCCACAATTTGATTATCTATTGACGGTACAACCATCTCCTCTAGCTCCCAAGTGTGCCGACTTGGAGTTATTCTTTACTCCATCCTCTCCTTCAAATCACACATTCAGTGCCTCACGCAGTCCTGCCATTTCCATCTCAAAAATATTTCAAGGATCAGACATTTTTTCTCCCTGTATGCAACCAAGACCCTCATCCACTCACTGGTCATCTCCAGATTGGACTACTGTATCTGCCTACTATCTGGCCTCCCCGATTCCCACCTCTCACCACTCCAATCTGTCCTCAATGCTGCTGCTCGGCTTATCTTCCTCTCCATTGTTTTGTACTGTAATTCACTGTTTTCTTGTTCGCTTATTTGTTCATGTACTTTGTAAGGTGCTGTGGAACCCTTGTGGCGTCATAAATATGGGATACTAATGTGTATTTAGGTTTCACTGTGTGCATGTGGATTTGGGTGCAGCGTGGGGACAGGCAAAAGTTAAGCAGTTGTAGTTCAAAAGCAAGATGGCCAAGTTAGAAAAAAATATAGAGATCAAGCAGAAGCAGGAAAAGACAAGGTCAGAATTGTGTTACAGTGGGTAGGAAATGGAAGTTCACTGGAAGAGCCCAAAGGAGAAAGTGAATAAAGTTTTGTGGCAGCAGAAAGTGTGGTTTTTAAAGGGAATGTTGAAATCATCTAATATGGGGATCCAATCAAGATGCTGGCGGACGGGATGCCGGACATCAGGATACCGACGCTGGAATCCCAATGCCGGTCAGAATGCCAATGCCGGCATCCCGAAGGGATGCCGGCATTGGCATTCTGACCGGCGTTGGCATCCCGACCCCGGCATTCCGAAGGTAAGTATGCGGGTTAGGCCGGGGATGAGGGGGGTTAGGGTAAGGCACCAACCAGGGAGGGTTAGTGTTTGGCTGCGGGGAGGAGGATTAGGCACCACTGGGGGGAGGTTAGGGATATGCACCACTCGGAAGGGTTAGGGTGCAGGAAGGGGGGGGGTTAAGTTTAGGCACCCCCAGGGGGAGGTTAGGTTACTTACCGGCCCATTGGGATCTTCACCATCGGGATGCCGCTGTCGGTCTTCTGACTGCCGGCATCCCGTCCGCCGGTATATCATATCGGTTCCGTAATATGAACATAATAAAGTGAACGGAAAGAAAATAAGTGAACCAGGCAGCAAAGTTACAATAAAATAGGGAAAATGGACTTGCTGGTGATAAATGACAGCAACACAGAAGGTGGAGAGAATAGATAAAGAAACATTTTGAGAGTATGAATCAAAAGGCTCAGAACGGAGAAAGTAGAATGCCTATTCTACTACCTTGTCTGTTCCAGGTCTGGGAGTCTGGATGTCCCCTGTAGGAGATAGCTAAAAGGGATGTAGTGTCAGAGGAAATAAGTTTCTGTGTAGGCAAGAAGGTCACAGGATTTTGAAATAAATAGATCATGGATGGATAGGAGTTTGTTCAAGAAATTCCAAAGTGCATAGGAAACGGGAAGCAGTCTGGAAGCCGATGGACGGAATCGCGGCCGTCTGCTTCCCGACTGTCTAATCCCGGCAAGGGCTAAATGACAGGCATCGAAATCCCAACGCCTGTCATTTTACCTACGCCGGGACACCGACATGCGGCTTACCGATTGAAGGCAAGCCGGACGCGGACAGCTGCGGGGGGTGGTTAGGTTTAGGCACCCCCCGAGATGGGAAATAATTATGGGGAGGGAGTCATCAGATACTGGAGACTAAAGAGCAGTTTGGAATGGAGTGCTGAGAAACTGAGTAGCATTAGTAAGTAAATTGAATAGGTGCATGGTGGAGTGATGTAAAATGTAGATTAATTAATCCAGGTGGTACAGGGCAATGAAGGTGGAAGCATATATAAACCCCAGCAAGGGGTGGTAAATTAAAGAGGCAATTACTACAGCTTTTATATTTGCTTCAAGGTGCTTACAGTTGGTCTTGGTTGGTCCAGCAGCTGAATGGCGATGATACTGTGATTCAGTAGATCTTTAGAACAGACTTATTTTAGTGAGAAGTCACTTCTCAGTGCCCCCCTCAGTGCCGGATCGGACGACATATCGTCTAGTGTGTATCCGGCTTTAGAGTCACTGTATAAAAATATTATAAACTTGTGAATGTCCATCCTTTATAGGAGGCAATTAAAGAAGACTTGTTGATTATACTATGGTGACCTCTACATTCTGAATAGTGCCCACTGAGATGATATCAGCCTTATGGGTCAGCTATCTTATAAATGCAGTGAAACTGGAGTGGTCTTTACAATCCCACTAATACACATCACTTTTCTCCAGCACATGCTATAAATGGTTGAGGGTTAAACAAAAACTGGGGTCGATTAAGCATGGAAAGTTTGGTTCTTTTGTTTAAAGGGAATCCTTAGGCAGTCAAAGAGATCAGTTTGAGAATCATAGTAATGTAGGAAAAATATTCTTTCAATGGAATAGTCACAAGGAATTTTAGCTCAAACTGTGGCTGCATCCTGGCAGATCAGAGGGAGAAAATCCAGATAGGACAAAAAGGTATACAGGGGAAAATTGTGTCAGAAAATAAATGAAAGAAACCAAAAACTGTAAAGGCACAAGAAGATTAAACATTTTGTGAGTTGAATGAAGCCTGTTCAAATGGATTCAGCATCTTTACTTCACTTGACAAAAGGAAAATTATAAAAGGGTGTGAGGATAGAAGGCAGCATAGAATATACACTTCCCCAGGGAGAAGTTTGCATGCTGTTTGTAAAGATGAGTGAGTCCTAGGACTAAAAAAGGTGTAGCTTGAAAACTATTGCATCTACACTTCCCTTGAAATGTAGATACTTAAATGCTGCCTACAAGGAGTATACCATGAGTGCCATCCATAGGTAGGTATCAGAACTGAAACCTACGGTGCAACTAGAGAAATAAGATGGTAAATTGGTGTGTAATAAACATAAAGGTAGTCAGCCAAATAAGTCACAGCTGTACAAATTTGTTTGCTGTCCACTGTATGGCCACAACCTCCTTGTGGCTTGTGTCTTCTAGAGTAGTAAAGTCATTATAGCACACCCGCAATTTTCAAAAAACTTTTATGAAGTGCTCTTAAAAGCCGGTTGTATACTAGAGATGAGCTGTTCAGTTTCAGAGAACCCGACCGAACCGAATTTTGGGGGAGTCGAATCGAATCATGGATCAGTTTCTCCCGCCAAATTCGGTTCTCAAAACAAGGTAGAGCTTAATTTTCCAGGAAATGTTGGATCTCGCATTTTTTGGATTGCATACAGGTGCCATTTTAGAGAAGAGTGCATGGAGAGGGTTGTTGGCTGTGCTGCAATTTTGTCTATTTGGGATTGGAGGTGGTTGTAATGGGCGGAAAAGAAGGCATCTTTAATCTGTGTGTTTGCGAGGGTCAGACACTATAGCAAGCACTCTGCAATACAGGCTACTCCTGTGTATGTTTGTTTGAAAGTAAGCTTCATTTAAAATTGTTTTCACAAGGGTATCTATCTACAGTATAGATTGTGTATGAGGGCAGACACAGTACTGTGATTTCAAGATTAGCTGACAAAAGGTCTAGTTTCTAAGTGTTATATCTTGGTGGACAGAAAAGCAGGGTCTTTTAAACTGTACATGTTAAAGGGAGATAAAGGGACAGACACTATAGCTGTCAATCTGCTTGCTTTTGAGAGTCTGAGAGCTGCACTTACTGTGTAGTGTGTACACATTTGAAGGGTATATATCTTGGACGATAGGGGCAGAGACAGTAGTGTGATTACATGTTTAGCTGACCAAAAAATACTGTTCTTTGCAGGCCCAGCAACGGGGGGGAGGGGGGGGACTAGGGGCATAGCCACACTGGGCCCCGAGATTCTAGGGGCCCCGGAGGAGCCCACAGATGTTTCACTGCTGGCTGCTCTGCTGCGATGCAGTGTGCACTGCAGGCACCCTGCATCACATATGGTGCCCGCAGCGGCCTTGACAGCATTGCTATAATAAGACAGACCGTAGCAAAGAAGGAGGATAATCCTCCCTCCCTCCCCTCTTCCCCTCCTCTTACCTTCGCCTCCCTGAGTGCAGTTGCCGGGGGACCTGACATCACAGTCTAGTGACTGGCCCCAGTGCAAAGAGCTGAGAGTGGTCAGAGTGGCAGGGGAAGTTACCTGCTGCAGAAAGGTCAGATCTGTATCGTCCCGACTTAATTTCTCTGTTGTTTTTGCATTATATAGTTATTTATTTATTCTCTGTCTCTCTCTACCTGCTAGGGATGGTGTGGGGGCCCTAAAAAAATGTGTGCTAGGCCCCGTGATTTCTGTTCCTGGCCCTGGTTCTGTGTCTGAGTGAGCTGCATCCCAAATCAGGCTTGCCTACCCTCCCGATTTGGTCAGGAGCCTCCCGAATATCGGGTGCCACTCCTGACCCACTGGAAAGGCAGGCAAGCCTCTCAGCTGCTGCTTGCCCTCCCCCCCCGCCTACCTACTAGAAACCCCCGCAGCGGGGGGGCCCGATGACACTATTCGGGCTGAATCGCGTCATCGTAGCTCCGCCTCCTGCTTCACTGCCTTTATTTTTGGATTGCGAGGGGGCAGGGCCACAATGACACGATCGTGCGGCACCGCCCCCAACACAAACCCATTGCCCGGCCACGCCCCTCACTGTTTGCAGGTATTCAGCTTCCTCCCGGAAGCAGGGAGCTGAAAGTCGGCAAGTATGATCCCAAAGAAGACATTTTTTTTCTGCTTTAAAAAAAAAAATCTCAAGTCTTTTAATTAAATTTTGATATTTAAAGGGAAGATTGTGTGCGTTTGCGAGGCAGTGTATATTTCTGTATTTACTGGGCGTTTTGGCTCCATCAGCTGCACCCCAAAATAATAAAAGCTGAAAGTCCTTTATTCTGGTTTCAAAAAATAATTCTCAAGTCTTTACATTAATTTTACACATTTCAAGAAAAGATTGCGTGTTTCAGATGTAGTGTATATTTGCCAATAACGGGACAAATACTGAACATGTTTTAGTCAAGAAGAAGTTGATAAAATTCAGGAGGATGATGTTGTTGTGTTGAGGTCAGCTACCAGTGGCAGCAGTTCATGTCAGTGATAAGAAGCACTTTGTCATGCCTGGGCAAAACATCCCAAAAAGTCATCTCTTCCATGTGGAAATATTTTTTCCCCAAATCCTGGACAATATTTGTAAAGCCATCTGTGACATTTGTAGTGCCATAGAAAGTAGAGGTAGGGACGTTAACAATTTAGGCACCTTCTCCCTGTTACATCATTTACAACAAGTTCATTCAAGTTGTTTATCAAAATCTGAAGCAGCATTTATTATAACCAGCAGTCCAGCATCAGCTACCAGCAGAATGGATACCAGCACGTGCAATCTCCACCGCCAACACCTTCATCATCAATCTCCTCATTAGCAATCGGAGGTAGCGCTCTTGATCCAATTTGCAAAGGCAAACTGACTCCCCGTTACGGCTGCTGCTGCTGTTGGTGCCGAATCTTCATCACCGAAGGGGATCAAGAAGACTGTCTGTGAAACATAATTTGCAAGAGGAATCAAGTAGGACAGCCACCATCCTGTACAGTAGATCACTGAAGCCATGAAGGCTACATTAGCAATAGATCTGGATCCAATACCTGCCATCAGTGCATCTGGTTTTAGACCAGTTGAGGTCCTGTGCCCACTATCAAATTACATCTCAATTCTATTTTTCCAGAATGGCAATTCCTCACTTGTACCGGGATGTTAAACTTAAAATTATTCTTTGACTAGAAAATTCCACTGTACCAACTATCCACTTAACTACAGATATGTGGACAGGTAGTGCTGGACAAACTAAAGATTACATGACTGCCAGATATTAATTTTAGAAGTATGAGGGCACACTTCAATAAAAAAAAAACCTATGAAAAACTTTTTGGAAAACAGTGATACTTCCACTTTAAGTTAATGTAGTTCACAACTGTCTTTTAATGTTTCAAAATACATTTGTGAACTACATTAACTTAAAGTGGAAGCATCACTGTTTTCCAAAATACATTTTAATTGTCCACCAGCTAAGAGTATAAGCAGGATTATGAAGGTTGCGAAAGAATGCAGACATGGGGCTATATTTTTGAAGCAATGGATTTTCAAAGTCGGAGATTAGTGGCATTTTTAGTTGTAGAACTGAAAACAATACAAACTATGTTTGGTTTTGCATTTAATAGTATTACAATTTTATATCCCGCAGCCAGAACCACAGGATTTAAAAGCCACCACTTAGTAAATATACCCCAATCCACTTAAAATATATTTGGTGTTGGAAATTATGTGTGTACAGGTGTTGATATTGCAGAGTTATATAGGTACAGTACAGGGAGCAAAGAATGCAGGTACACACTCTTAAGTACTAAGAACAACAATAGTAAACATAATCCTGATAAACTCTACAATTAACATGGAGTATAAGTGAGGTTCTTAGTACATGTTTGCCCAAAGATGTTTGCCCATCCACCACATCAAGGTGAACCCCATCAGATGGGTCCCTATCATTATATAGGCACACACCAGTGTATGACTCACACTATGAACAGCCCAGTTACTTAACCGGTGTTGGTTTATTGATCGATAACATGTATAGTCGTACTCACTATTACATGTCTAGTGGTATTGGAGTGTAACTTGAGCAGAACGGGGTCCTATAAAAGCTCACCAGCCAGTGACTGTATGGTGCTCGCAGGTAGTGGTGCAGGATGCTGGAACAGCTTTAAGCAGGTATACACTGGGGTCTCTCACAAGCTAAGCAGACTAGGTCTCTGTCTCTGACTAGGTCACTCACACACAGGTTAAGAGGCTGCAGTCACTTGTGCAGTAGCACATCAGATTGGAGATTGGGCCCTCCTGCAAACTCTGGGTCCTAGTGCCTGTACTGTATGTATGCACAGTGAGTAGCGCACTGCTTTGTAAAATTTGGTATGTAAATTTAGTTTACCCACTTTCCAATGTATCCTAGGCATACCAAAATAAATCACATCACACATGCACATGAATAACTGTCCAGTTTTAATACTTAATGCACCATAAAGTTTTACCAATCAAATTGTTTTGAAATAGTTAAACAGCAATATTTGTTAGTTTCTGCATCAATGTTACCATCACTTTTCTATAACACAACTCATATTTTAATTTACAAAAATTTGTAAAATGCTATAAGTAAATTTCAGTTTGCCAAAGAGTTTTTGTAAACACATGTCCTTATGCAATATACTGAACTGATTATTTGGAAATATAGGGGAAAATACTTGATATTTAGTACTGAGTTCGAACAAGCTTTAGCACTAGCGATTTAATAATTTTTCACATTGCTAAACACTGCGCTTAATACTAAATTGATATTGAAAACATATGACCCACTTATAAGGGGTCTATTCTTTTAGCAGATAGCAGGGCAATATGCCTTTGCACATCAACTCACCCCCACTTTGTAGTTTTTTTGTATGCAGCCCTATGCTAGTTCAAGGTTACCATAAGAGTTGCACATTACTTACTTGCAGGGCAAGCTGACTTACAGCTAACTGAATTGACCCCACTGTTTTTCTTGCATAACAATTTCTGTTAAGGCCATAATATTTAGCTTTTGTAAGCATCACACTCTAGACGTGCCCTAGGCAAACGCAGGGGGGGTTTCTGTCTGCCTGGAAACCCCCTCCCCAGCCCACACCATGACCACAATAGAAATAGTAATATAATGGAATTTTACTAGTGCTGCATGTTCTTCTCAGTATCATTAATGAAATAAATAGCACCACCTGTGGATTTTTTAACATGTATCAGACAGTAATAAATAACCTGTGCAAAAATTAGGGGATTTGGAAAACATGCACTGTTAGGGATGCACTGCTATAGAGCCCAATATTTACATATATGTCCAGGGAAGTGCTAGGTTCTTCTGCTGCTCCCCCAGACTCCCAGACTTTCGGACTTGCTCCCATGCCCTGGAATGGTGCTCACATCTAAAATTAAAACATTCAGCTCAGGAAGGATGGCCCTACTGCCACATTTAATGGCTTACTGTGATCTCTGATCCTGTATATGCTGGAATTATGACACACAATACACATTGTATGACGCATATTAAAGTGGGATAAGTGGTAATTATGCCCTCTTCATGGACAGGCCACACTCACTCTAAAATCAAGCATTTGGAAACCCCCCTCTAGAAATCCTGCGTTTGCCCACTGTGTGCTACTGTTCCCTTGTGACAGTATTTGAAAATCATGTTTTAAAACAGTAGTTCATTAATGCAGGTGGATAGGTGGTCACAGCAATATCTGGGAGACAGCAATATGATTGGTAGGAAATAAGATATCTTTTCCATTATCTCCGACATTGGATAATAGTGAACGCAGGTTGGTTAACAATCAAGAGAAGATGCAGCCAGCATTCCCAGCATCACAGTGCATTTTCCCTTCAGTAACTCCAATACGCAATCTGTATTAAATTGTACATTGAATGACTTTTGTATATCCCAAATAGAAAGCCAGTATTCCTATTGGATGTTCATTATAGTAGGCAAAACAACTAGGGGTATATTTACTAAAGTTAGAGTTTTTAGAAATGGAGATGTTGCCCATGGCAACCAATAAGATTCTAGCTATTATCTTCTAGAAGGTGCTAGTTAAATGTTAAGTAGAATCTGATTGGTTGCTATGGGCAACATGTTCCTTTCTAAAAACTCTCACTTTAGTAAATATACCCCCTAGTCCTCTGTGATGGTAGAAAGAGAAAAATTATAATGTAAGTTTACTGGTCACTATGCTGAATGGTATACTGGTTAAATGCAACATTGCCTGGGCATTTTTGGAAGCAAATGTTGTGTACACCACCACAATTTGGCCATGATAGCTTTGCTGTGGCCACAGGAACATTTTTCCATGAGAACCACTGCTTATAGTATCAATAAGTTTAATAGATGCCCAACAGGAAAAAGGATATAAATTACTTCCTGCAACATTAAAAAGGTCAGATACACTTTCAAACATTTTAACTACTGTTAAAAGACATCAATTCCTATTACATTTTTTTTTACATTTAGTGGCTTTTAGTAATATTATAAACTTTCAGTTAAATTGAAAATAAAAGAAAAACTCACCCAAATTTCATTATTTTAATGGTATATGAACAGTTCTGTACGTCAATTGTCTATAGAATAAAAGTAGTTAACAGTAACTAACCACTATTTGGTTTCTAGGGCAACTGAAATACAGTACAAAAAATGCAGTTACTGTCCAAATCTGAGTAGTCTAGAGCATCATTACACCATGGGAAACATGGTTGAGGAAACACTTCTATGGTAGAGTTTCATCTGGCTGTCTGTATGGCCGATCCACTAAACGCCCAATAGTTCGCCCTAAGAATCCCTGCAGGCAGACGATTGGTAAGTGTACACGCACTTATCATTCGTTATATGGGTCAGCCGTCACCTGGTGTGTACCCAGCTTTAGTGTGTATGTATGGACAGCTCTATCTATCTATCTATCTATATATATATATTGCTTAACTCTGTTCTCATCCCTGCTCAGACTGTAAAGCTAGGTCACACTTATCCCATGTTGACAAAACCACTCCTGCAAATAACTGAGCTGCACCAATATTTTCTTCTCTCTCATCTGTTGATTTAGATTGTTTTCCTTGCTGTCACTGGCTGATCCAGGCCTTTTAGAATACAGTATATGACGTGTGTTCGATGTAACTATAATAATGCTGCAAATAATGTTTAGATTTGCCAATGAGAAAGACTAGACAAGAGCTAGTCTGTGTGTATCCTAATGGCAAACAATCCAAAAATATTGATGCAGAAAGTAATTTTGTTTACATAGGGTGTCCAAACTCGGTAAATCTAGTTCTGGACTGTCCAGCATATAGAACTTGTGTCTCTCAAAAAAATTAGTCATACTCACCTAATAACTAAAAATAATAAAAATAAATTAAAACATGACCTATAACAAACCATTTCTGTAGTAACTACCGGAGACTGATCCGAAATATGAATAGAGTTTGCAGTAATGGCAATCCCTCAGCTTCCTCCGTAACAAGCCTTCTGAGGAAGCTGGGGGACAATACCTCAGCGAAACTCATCAAGTGATTCCTGGCTACCCTGACACCATTCCTGAACCTCTATTCAGATTTCAGGCCAGTTAAAAGGGACAACCAGCAACTATAAGGAAAGAACTTCTTGCCATAGGACCAATTGCACACTGGTAATAACCCTGACTGGAATATCCAGATTCACATTTTAGCTCAATTTTATACCCAAAGCTGCATATACCCAGTGCATGTGTTTATGCCCTATTATTTCTTATACATTTTATGTATATATTGCTATTCTGATAATGATTAAATATATGTGATAAATTTTTATCCACAAGCCATAAACATTATTTAATGTTTATTCATATATTTTCATTGAATACCTTTGAACACTCTTCTGATTGTTGGTTAATGTATTGTCACAAACCGCCACGCTGCCAATGCTGTGCGGGGTGAACGCCGGACAAGCGTTCGCTGAGGTCTCCTGTTAGGATCAGTGGTTAGCAGCATATTGTTGTAGTTCCAGTCTTGGTGGCTGTCTTGTCTCTGCACTAATTACTGCCTGTCTGTGTGCACTATCAGGTGCACACTGATTGATTCTCCTGTCTAAATACAGCCCAGGTGCTCAATAATTTCTCATTAGTGAAACTTGCTCTGGTTGGGCCCTGCTCCTGTTATATTCCAGCCAGAGCTTCTACTCCGAGTTTCTCGTACTTCCGGCTGTTCCAATCTCCTGTTTTCCAGTCGAGTTCCAGAGCCAGTCTACTGTGTTTATCTACTACCGTTTGTCCCATCCAGGCGGCGCAGTCTACATTCCACCTGCTTGTGCTGCTTGTGTCACCTAGGCGGCATGGTGCGCTTTCTCCACCTGAAGCGCCAGTCTGTGTCCAGCGCCAATGTCAACCCGGCGACATTGGCCGCTACTCAGCGGTCCAAGTGTGCACTCCAGTGCACCGCAGCCAGTGTCATCCCGGTGACGCTGGTAGCGACTCAGCATCCTCAGTGCGCAATCCAGCGCACCGTCGCCAGTGTCATCCCGGCGGCACTGGTAGCTACTCAGCATCCTCCTGCCAAGTCGTTCTGCCCTCAAGGCAACAACCAGCCCAAAGGCCGCATCACTACTTTCAGGACCTCAGGCCTCAACCAGCCCAGAGGCTGCTACCGGCCCAAAGGCCGCATTACTACTTTCAGGCCCTCAGGCCTCAACCAGCCCAGAGGCTGCAACTGGCCCCAGAGGCCACATCACAATTATACGGCCGCATCTTGCCAAGATACTCCAGCCCTCAAGGCTGTGCAGGACTGTTTCCACTAGTGACTCTGAGCCCTTAACATTATCACCGGCCAAATAGAAATTATATATCTGCAGGGTTTGTGATCTTTTCCATCATGGACCCCAGTCAGAATCCGGCTCAGGTCCTGGCTAGCCAGATCCAGATTTTGACACAAAAAGTGCAGGAACTGTTTCTCCGAGTGGAGGAAACCTGTGGTTCCACTGCATCCACTATAATGGAGCCTAAACTGAACCTACCTGACCGGTTCTCCGGAAACCGAAAAGACTTTTTAAATTTCAAAGAGAGCTGCAAACTCTATTTCGAACTCAAGCCCGGGTCCTCGGGATCAGAGACCCAGCGAGTAGGCATTGTCATTTCCCTGCTTCAAGGTGACCCACAAACTTGGGCCTTTGGGCTCCCGACCTCCAGTCCGGCTCTCTTGACTGTTGATGCGTTCTTCAAGACTACTCTACAATGACCCAGATAAGGCAGCTTTGGCAGAGGAAAGCCTCAGATCCCTTAAATAGTGTCACAATTGGTGTCTGGGAGTTACCTGACTCAGGTGATGAACTGGATTCAGCGGAGACCGGCTTGACTGGGAATCATGGATGACGTTAATATCTCTATTGCATAAGAATTGTGTAGCAGTGAGAACTGCCTTTGGTGATAAATGAAAGGAACTAGGAACTTGAAATGTTGGAGTGGGACCAGTAGGAAACTTGGAGGAACCGGACTGGGACTGGCAGGAAGGCTTGCTGAGCTGGACGGGGTTGGTAGACTTGGTGCAGCTGGGAAGCCATAAGGAGAATGATGGTAGCACAGGAGCTACTTGATGCAGCTGGGAAGCCATATGGAGAATGGTGGTAGCACGGGGGCTACTTGGTGCGGCTGGGAAGCTGTATGGAGAATGATGTCAGCACGGGAGCTACTTGGTGCGGCTGGGAAGCCGTATGGAGAATGATGGTAGCGCGGGAGCTACTTGATGAGGCTGGGAAGCCATATGGAGAATGATGGTAGATAACTGGACTCCAGGTATAATGGAGGACGACTGTAACTCAAGTTAGGTCCGGAGGGTAACTGGACTCCAGGTGTAATGGAGGACGACTGGATTATCACCGAATAGGACAAGCAGGTAAACTGGACTCCACGTAATTGGAGGATGGCTGGTTCACTGGTGTGTACCAGTAGGATATCCAAATGCACCAGGTATAGCTATTAGCAGGACTGCTAGATGAACTGGTCTGGGAACCAGCCTGTTTTCTGGGTATGCCAGGTATTGCTGTTAGCAGGATTTCTGGGTATGCCAGGTATTGCTGCAAGCAGGATTTCTGGATTTGCCAATTATTGCTGTAAGCAGGATTTCTGGATTTGCCAGGTATTGCTGTAAGCAGGTTTTGTAGCTGCACCAGGGGTTGTTGCCAGCAGGAGCCTGGGATACACTAGCACACAGAGAAACAGATATAGCACAAACTGTACACCACGGGAAGTAACAAAATGTTCAGGCCAAGAATGCTATCAGAGGAGGATATATATACCCTGGGTCTGGCAGGAATTGGTGGATACGGTCAGGTGGTCTGATAGTAGCACTCTGAGTGGTGTAGGGCACAACATGCAGAGGGAGCAATCATCTCTGCAGTACTGAGAGTCAGAACTACACCTGCAATTTCAATCAAGGCTAGCAGTGGTCACAGATAGAGGAGGGCCCAGGTGAATAATCACTGTGGAAAGGAAAGCACAGTCCAAATGCACACACAGAAGTGTTACAGCCAGTATGATTTAGAGCAGATCTCCCAGGCGAATTGCACACACAGATCCACGGAGCAGCTGGCAGAAGTAAGTCTCAAGGCAAAAGGTAAAAACTAGCCAGGGTTGTGACAAATAGGAGAATAGAGCTGCAGAAGAGTTGCACGGAGTTCCACAAATGGGCTGTTGATTCTGGGTGAAACGATCCTGCCTTGCGTAGTCAGTTCCGGTGGGGCTTGTCAGACGAAATAAAAAATATCCTGGTCCAATATCCAGCCCCATGGTCTCTGGACGATCTCATGAGCCTGGCTATTCGAATTGATCTACGGCTTCGGGAATGCAGAATGGAGAAGTTACCTCCTCAAGCCCCTAGGTCTCCGTTATGGACTGCGCCACCTGACTTTGATGAACCCATGCAACTGGGAGCGTTTCGCCTTCCCCCTGAGGAGAAACTCAGGAGACGTTCGTTGGGCTTATGCCTTTACTTCGGAGATAAAGGTCATATGGCCCAGCTTTGCCCTCTGAAGTCGGGAAAAGGCAAGGTCTAGGTGAACTTGGGGAGGTTTATCTAGGCCTTGCATCTGTCTCCCCGAAGAATTCGGTCCTGGTCCACGGTCATTCATCTGTCCAACACACAGGTTTCCGTCCCAGCATTTAATCAACAGTGGTGCAGCAGACAATTTTATGGATTTATCTTTTTTCCAAACCCTGAGTTTGACTCCACTGTCATTGTCCACGCCTGTGACAGTAATTGGATTGGATGGGTGCAGTCTTTCCAAAATCCCAGTGCTCTATCTGACTCCTCATGTGCAGCTGTCAGTCGGGGCTGTCCATCATGAGGAAGTCTCCTTTTTGCTCTTGCAGTGTCCGCTGGCTCCAGTGGTCTTGGGGTTACCCTGGTTGAAGAAGCATAACCCTGTGATCCAGTGGCAGGCCGGTGAAGTTCTGGAATGGGGCACGTCATGCTTCTCCCAATGTCTGTCTCGGCCTATCCGGCTAGCTGCTGCTGCAGTTGCTCCTTCTATTCTGGCTTCATACCGTGACCTAGCCAAAGTTTTTTTCTAAGAAAAAAGCCGATGTCCTGCCTCCTCACCGTGCCTTTGACTGCGCCATTAATTTACTGCCAGGTGCCAGCCTTCCCAAAGGACGATTATATGCCTTATCCATACCGGAGGACAAAGCCACGCAGGACTATATTCAGGAGGTCCTGGAGAAGACTTAATTCGTCCATCTAACTCCCCAGTGGGAGCGGGATTTTTCTTTGTGGAGAAAAAAGATGGATCCCTCAGACCCTGCATTGACTTCCATGGACTAAATCAAATCACAGTCAAAAATGCATATCCCTTACCACTCATCTCCGTTCTGATTGACCAACTACGAGAGGCTTCCATCTTTTCTAAAAATAGATCTTAGAGGCACATACAACCTCATTTGCATCAGAAAAGGAGATGAGTGGAAGACAGCGTTCAACACGCATTCTGGACACTTCCAAGATTTCATCAATGAGGTTCTAAGGGATTTCTTGGGAGTCTTTGCAGTGGTTTACTACGACATCCTCATCTATTCAAAGTCTGTAGAGGAACACCATGGGCACGTACGGTAGATCTTACTAAGACTCTTGTCTAATGACCTATATGCCAAACTTGAGAAGTGCGAATTTGACGTGAAAGGTGTCATTCTTGGGATATATAATCTCTTCGCAAGGCTTCTCTATGGATCCTGGCAAGGTAAAAGCCATCTTGGATTGGGAACAACCCACAACTCTGAAGGTCATCCAGTGATTCTTGGGCTTTGCTAATTATTATCGGAGGTTCATTAAGTCCTTCTCCTCGATTGTGTCACCCATTGTGGAGTTAAAGAAGAAAGGAGCAAAGGTTGCGAATTGGTCTCCTGAGGCTATTCGGGCCTTTAAAACCTTGAAGGAGGCATTTGTGTCAGCTCCTGTCCTCCGGCATCCCAATCCCGAGTTTCCTTTCATTGTCGAGGTTGATGCATCGGAAGTTGGAGTAGGTGCTATCCTATCACAGAAAGATGTCAAAGATGGCAAGCTTCACTCGTGCGCCTTTTTCTCCCGGAAATTTGATTCAACAGAGAGAAACCATGACGTGGGCAATCGAGAGCTGTTGGCCATCAAGTGGGCCTTTGAGGGCTGCAGACAATGGTTAGAGGGGGCTAATCATGTGGTGACGGTTCTCACAGACCATAAGAATCTCGCCTATTTTGAGACTGCTAAAAGGCTGAATGCGAGACAGGCCCGCTGGGCCTTATTCTTTACTCGATTCAACTATGTGATCTCCTTTAGACCGGGATCTAAGAATGTCAAGGCGGATGCCCTGTCTCAAAGTTTTTCCACCACTCATCCTCCAAGGACCTCAGAAGAGAATATTGTGCCGACTTCCAGAATCCATTTTGCTGTGACCAGGACATTGGCAGATTCTCTTAGCGCTTGCCAGTCGGCAGCCCCTCGTGAGACACTATCTGGAGTGCTCATTGTCAATGAGAGACTACACAAGGAAGTGCTAAAGGATTTTTATTCTTTCAAGACGGGGGGGGGGGTCATCCTGGCATCGCCAGAACTCTGGAGCTGATGTCCCGTTCTGTCTGGTGGCAGGTCATGTTACAGGACACTCGGGAATTCGTTTTGGCATGCGATGTCTGCTCAAAAAATAAAACTCTCCAGACTGCTCCTCAAGGATTGCTGTGTCCTCTTCCTACGCCCTCTAAGCCATGGTCCCATATTGCTATGGACTTTGTTGTCGACCTTCCATTGTCCTCACGTTGCTCTGTCATCTGGACCATTGTGGATCGGTTCTCCAAAATGGTGCACTTTGTGCCCTTGAGCAAGTTACCATCTGATAATGAGTTGTCTACATTATTTATCCACCATGTCTTCAAGCTCCATGGACTTCTAGTAGACATCGTCTCAGATCGTGGTACGCAGTTCGTTGCCCGGTTTAGGAGATGCTGCTGTGCCGATCTGAGTATCAACATCAGCCTATCCTCTGGATACCATCCACAGGCCAATGGTCAGACGGAGCGGGCCAATCAGTCGTTGGAGCAGTTCCTCCGCTGCTTCATTTCCAAATGTCAAGACGATTGGGTCCACTTCTGCCCTTTGCAGAATTTGCATACAACAACTCCTGCCATTCTGCATCCTCCTTCTCTCAGTTTTATTGCACCTATGAAACACATCCTAGGAGTAATTCATTCGAGCCTTCTACAACTGGAACTCATGTTTCTTCTTCTGTGTCAAGGCTACGGTCAGTATAGAAGAAGGTACACCATGCTCTCCTTCAAGCGTCTGGACGATCCAAGGCACGAGCAGACAAGCATCGGAGACCGTGTAATTTCAGAGTCGGTGATCTGGCGTGGCTATCTTCCAGGAACATCAATTTGCGCCAGAGGTCGCAGAAATTGGGGCCAAAATTCATCGGGCCATTTTGCATCATTGCCCAGATTAATCCCGTAGCCTTCAGGCTGAAGTTACCAAAGACCCTTAGGATCAACAACACATTTCATTATTCTCTCCTCAAGCCGGTGTTCTTTTCCTCCAGGTTCACTTCTAGACAACCAGTCAGACCTCCATCAGTGCTCGTCCAGGGCTGCCAAGTTTGTGGCGAAGATTCTGGACTCTAGATTTTCTCGTGGACATCTTCAGTTCCTGGTTCACTGGAAAGGGTATGGGCCAGAGGAGCGTTCTTTGGTGCATGCTCCCACCTTGCAGAGAAGATTCTTTGAGAACTTTCCAAACAAACCAGGCTCTAGGGGTTCCCTAACCCCTCGTCAAGGGGGGGGGGTACTGTCACAAACCGCCGCGCTGCCAATGCTGTGTGGGGTGAACGCCGGCCAAGCGTTCGCTGAAGTCTCCTCCTTCCTCCTGTTAGGATCAGTGGTTAGCAGCATATTGTTGTAGTTCCAGTCTTGGTTGCTGCTGAGCCTCTGCACTAATTACTGCCTAGGTGCACTAGCAGGTGCACACTGATTGATTCTCCTGTCTAAATACAGCCCAGGTGCTCAATAATTTCTCATTAGTGAAACTTGCTCTGGTTGGGCCCTGCTCCTGTTATATTCCAGCCAGAGCTTCTACTCCTTGCCGGTGATAAGAGTTTCTCGTACTTCCGGTTGTTCCAGTCTCATGCTTTCCAGTTCCAGAGCCAGTCTACTGTGTTTATCTACTGCAGTTTGTCCCATCCAGGCGGCGCAGTCTGCATTCCACCTGCTCGTGCTACCTAGGTGGCATGGTGCGCTTTCTCCACCTGAAGTGCCAGTCTGTGTCCAGCGCCAGTGTCAACCCAGCGACATTGGCCGCTACTCAGCGGTCCAAGTGCGCACTCCAGCGCACCGCAGCCAGCGTCAACCTGGCGATGCTGGTATCGGCTCAGCATCCTTAGTGCGCAATCCAGCGCACCGTCGCCAGTTTCATCCCGGCGGCACTGGTAGCTACTCAGCATCCTCCTGCCAAGTCGTTCTGCCCTCAAGGCAACAACCATCCCAGAGGCTGCTACCGGCCCAAAGGCCGCATCACAAATATACGGCCGCATCTTGCCAAGATACTCCAGCCCTCAAGGCTGTGCAAGACTTTTTCCACTAGTGACTCTTAGCCCTTAACATGTATATGCTCTGACTAGACTTGGAGGCCAACACTTTCTATATAGCTGCTTCAATCTCTTTAGCAATGCCATTATAGATCATATTATTGAATTAGGTAGGTGCATGGTTTTGGACATCAACCTCAAAAGGACAGGACCGGAGACTCTATGCCACACTAAATTGTGAGAAAAGGCTGGTGGGAGCATCCTGTGAGCTAGAGAGTTGGAAGACATGGTGGTTATCTCTTTGGAAAATGGCTTCTCTCCGCAAAACATAACCGATTCCACTTTTTCGAGTTTTTGTGGGCCAAGGTTAATTCCTTGTTTTTCCAAGTTGATCTGGGGAAATATAATGTGCCTAATCAACAGAACTGTTACCTACAGATTGAGGGAGCACGGTGGCTGGGGTATGATTAACTCAGTGCTAAGACACCTCAATGATGTCTTTAGAGTTTGGTTTCTTCCTTTGAAGGTGACATGGTGTTGGGGTCTGAAAGTGGGAGAGGTCAAAGTCTTCTTTAAAAAGGAGCTGGAGAGGAGAATGTTGCAATCCCACTTACTAAAGGTGCAGTCACTAATCGACTGCCCAGGTGATGTTTGTTCAGCATGGCTGAATCTGGTCAATTCCCAGAGGATCCCGCTGAATAGGGACATTGCCTAGCTCTCTTTCCATGGGAGGCTCTACATGAGGGGAAAACTGAGAAGTAGAAATACTGATGCTCGTGGCTGCCCATGGATGAAGTATCATGGGGGAGACCATAAACCATTTCTTGCTTGAATGTGCTTTCAATGTAGAGGTTTATAGAAGAGTTTCAAGAGCCTTATGCTTCCCATGACTTTAAAAGGCTGTTAGTCTGAGAGGGTTTATAGGGCACAAAAAAACCTTAAAAACACTGGCAGAATGGGCCTTGAACAGTCCATTCTGTCACAGGGGTTACTGTATAAAATTGTGCGGTTGGCTTTTCAGTTATTTATTTTTTGGTGAAGTAACCATATTTAAAAAAAATAAAAAAAATCTTTGGCCCAATATATTGTTTAAGTTAGCCAAATAATGGTTCGATATGCAAATAGTTGTTGCTGCAATATTTTTTATATAAAATATTATATTCTTATATTTATTATATTCTTCCATCTCAGCAAGAGAAGAGGGTGTGTGCAGCTGAGCTCTCAGTACATACGGAGTATCATATTACACCTAGAGTTTCCTTGTGGGCTCCGGGGTGAGGAATCCAGTGGTGATCCTTGAGTGCCTACCTCCTGGGCTGGAGTCAGAGGAGTCTGTCATGCTGGAAGGGACCACTGTTGCTAGGTTTTCCTAGGTGACTTAGGTTTGTTCGGCTTAGATGGTAGTTGGACAGCCAGTCATTGTGAGAGTGGTCTCATTGGGAAGGGCAGAGGTGGTCTCTGGAGGAGTATCAGTGGCATCAACTACAGCACAGTGCATGCCAGCCCTTGACAAGTCAGCATATTAATTCAGCAGAAGCAGTCATGGAGACAATTTTTAGCTAGTCCAGGTACCAGTTAGAGCTGGTGCTGCAGTGAAGTTTATTAGTGTGCATCTGGTCACAGATGACATTCCTGGCACAAATTAGTTTAATAGGAGTGAGAATATGACTGGACTTCAGTACTAATGGGTGCATGAGTGCCAATGACAATGCTACAATTCCTGTTAATGCAGGTAATAATATTGCTCCCAGTATGGTAAATAGTGGTAGCTAATACGGCTGTGGTTGATTCCATTCTGCCCCACATGGGGGTTAGTGGTAGTCAGTCTGCTAAAAGAAGGAATATTGTCCAGCTGAGGTGGGTGGGGAAATGAGGTGCCCAGTAAGACTGATTTTCTGTTCCATGAGCATAATACAATGTACTTTTATGCTTTAATTATCATGTAAGATTAGTGGAATTTGGATTTTGACTCTTACAATGGATTGCAAGCTGTTTGGGTTTATTGGTTCACCCATAAAGAGTAGGGCTCCTCTCTGTCATTACTGAATGCAGTTATGAGGCAAGAGAGGGTTAAAAGGTAACCGTTTAAGGATTTCCTCACTGAGGCAGATATAATCCTTTGGTTCAAAAGATACTGTCGGGAACAATCCTGTTGCTCAGGGTCAGTCATGGTAAGGCAGTATGGGATGGGGCCTGGTCTGCTCAGGTACCATTTCATAGTGATAGTATGGGGCCAGCACATATACCACCAGCTGCATATATTGGTCAGGAAAGGATACAGTATATCTATCCCGGTCAGGCTCATACCTGCCACAAGTGTCATAAATTTAGACATGGGAGTGGTGATTGTCATGTACAGAAACGCTCAAGCTGTGGTCAACTTTCTGAGGACTGCAGGAACATAAGATGCAACCTTTGTGGCATTGTCGGGCATCTTTTAGGAGGTGCTTTCCATAATGAGTACTTCCAATCTAAGTTATCCTTTGCTTGAAAGTAACAAGGTGTTGGCAAGTGGGAGAAGTCAAAAACTCCTCTAGAAGGGTGATGGAAAGGAGAATTTTGCAGTCTCGCTTTCTGGAGCTGCTGGCAGTAAAAAACTGCCCAGGCAATGTTTGCTCAGCTGGGTTTAATCAGATTCTCTGAGCATTCAGCTGAATTATACTGTAGGGACATTGCTGGTCTCTCTTTCCATGGAAGACTTTACGTGAGGGGTAATTGCAAGTGTAGATGTGCCGATGATTGTGGCTGTCCATGGGATGAATGTCAAGAGGAGACCTTGCACCACTTCTTGCTTGAGCTTTTCTGTCTTTTCATCCACCCATGATGGTTTGATTTACATAAAACTAAAAGCCTTCTCACTTTTTTCTTTGAGTTGAGGTATATTGTTGTATGTAATGTTGATTTTTAATTATTCTTTGTCATTCCCTTGTACTTGTTACCATTACTCAGGCAAGTGCTGCTTTTGTGGTGTAGTAACCATAGTTTGAGTGTCCTTGGCCTGATAATATGCATCAATTGGCCACATTTTATTGTTTTGGTTAGGTGTATTTCTTGTTGAAATTTATATAAATAAAAGATTTTCCATCACAAAAGAGGTTAACGTGAAAAACAAGAGATATGGTAAGAACTTACCTTTGTTATCTCTGTTTCTACGAAGTCCATAGGGTCCACAGGGTTGACCTTGGGGGTATAGGTTGGGAACCAAATCCGGGCACCACGCAGTTAAAGCTTTTAGCTCCCAGGATGCACTTGGGTCCACTCTCCCTATAACCCCGCCCCCCAGCCAGAGGCACCTCAGATTGTAAGTAGCCAAAGGCCGGAGGAGGAGAGAAAAAGAGAGAGAAAACTGGAACACTCTAGAACCATACTCACAGAAAAGGAGACGGGAAGCCGGTGACCAGTAACACAGCCCATATGAAGCCAGGTGCGTCAGGGCGGGCGCCCTGTGGACCCTATGGACTTCGTAGAAACAGAGATAACAAAGGTAAGTTCTTACCATATCTCTTGTTTTCTACTTCAGGGTCCATAGGGGGTCCACAGGGTTGACCTTGGGGATGTCCCAAAGCAGTTCAACCAAGGGTGGGGACGCTCCTGTGCTGAGAGGAGAATCCGTCGCCAAAAAGGAAGCATCCTGAGAGGCAAAGGAAACCAATGCCTAGAACCTTAAAAAGGTATGGACAGAAGACCACGTGGACACCTAGTAAGGCAAAACAGCCGAGGCGCCACGACGAGCCGCCCACGAGGGTTACACGGCCCGAGAAAAAAACAAGCCTCAACGACAGAAATGCCCACCCATGGGTAGGCCCCTGAGGAAGACATACGAGGCCATCCAGTCAACATTTCATTATAGGCCGGCCATCGTTTCCTGTTAAAACCAGAAACCGCAGACCACCAACAAGGAGTCCGCTTACCATAAGGAACTTGAACGGATCACATAAAGCCAAAGAGGCCGGACCACAGTCCATGAGGCCACAACAGCCGAGAGGACTGGGAACTGAATGGCCATACCATAAGTTCCAGAATAATATGGAACCTAAAAACCACTTTAAGAAGAAACACAGGGCGAGAGCAACTCACACCCTGACATGATGCCCTCCAGAAGAGGGAGCCACATGAGAACGCTCCCCATTCAGACACTCTCCTGATTGATTTAAACACCCTGAGAGAGAGAGAGAGAGAGAGAGCTTAAACAATAGACCATGTAATGGCTATCACAACCAGCGGTTCCATGGACTGTCCCCGGAGGGAACAAAGAACCACTACTAACTCCCCAGGAGTCCCTAGGGAGGATAAGTGGAGACATAATCCAGAAAACACTCCAAAGGATGAACTGGATACCAGAGCGGAGCAATTCCATATCTTAACCATACCGACAGTGTAGAGATCCGCACTGTCAGGAAGGCCAGGCCAAGGGTGAAACCCAAGCCAGCTGGAAGGAATGCCAGAATATCTGGAAATCCTGGACACCGGAGGATCGTATCGACAGGTACGATACCATAAGAATTATGTATGCCACAGTCCGTGGCAGATCCCAGCAAAGTCTGGCCTATCTGCTCTAAACATCTCAATGAAGACAGAGCCAGGGAAGCCCGAGGACCACAGTAGGGGCGCAGTTAAAGACAAGCGATCCAGATCCAGGGAAAAACAAGGACCCTGAGACAACAGGTCCAGATAGTGAAGCAGTAGGAACGGAGCATCGAGGAGGAGACTCCGAAAATCTTAGTACCAGTGATGTCTGGGACGACCTGGAGCCCCCAGAAGGAAAGCCCCTCCGTCTCGAATTAAACTTCCGAAGACCTCGAGGAAGAAGGGAGACCGGAGGACACAGGTACACAAAGTGGAAGGACCACTTCACTGACAAAGAGTCACTGAAGGTAGCTTCAGTACTCCTAGAGCTGGACTGTAACACCGGTAATGTGTGATCGAGTCAGAAGGCCATGGGGATCAATCCCCTCAGGGAGGCCCCCTCTGCTCACCAGGAGTTGAAACCTCTCTTGGAGAAGAGACTAGTCCCCGGGATGCACGCCGTGACGGCTGAGGAAGCCCGCTTCCCAATGGAGAGCTCCGGGAATAAACACCGCAGAGTTGGCCAGGAGAAGACCCTTGGACTATGTCAGAATGGGTGACATTCCTAACATTGCCACCCAACTACCAGTGTTGCCTAGATGGAAGCCACTGTTGTGACACTGTCGGACTGAACCTATTCAGGTTAACCGTGACAAATGGGTTAGGCCAGAGTGAAAGTCCAAGACAGCTTAAAGTATCAACAAGGTAAGTGGCAGGGCAGAAGCGACAGACGTCCAACTGCCCCGAAATGAATGCGGACCAGACACTGTCTTTAGCAAAGAACACCCTGGACGAGATGGCCATAGCCACCCGGACAGAGACCAACTCGCCTCCGTAGAAAGTATCATCGTTCGAACAGTGATCCGATGGAAAAAACTCGATCCATCTGGAGGGGAGTCAATTATGGCAAGGCCTGGAATGGAACTGAGCACATTCCACCCTACCAAAAGGTAGACACTCTGGTAGACCGCGCATCACAAAGAGTAATAACATATGTCGACTGCGTAGATATCCGCACCCTCGAAGTTGAAGAGTGGAGATCTTGTCTTACGCCAGAAAAATTCTCAGATTCTGAGAATCCAGCAGTGCTCCCAGATGAAGAAAACCCTGTGAGGGATGCAGGGAGGACTTTTCTGTGACGAGAAGAAGCCCCGGTTATCCTGACCTGGCGGTAAAGTACCTTGGTGATCCTGCTAAAAGTAGGAGACCGTCCAGAGAAAGGAGCATTCGGATACACTGAACAGGTGAACTGTCAGAAAATCCATAAAGCTGGTAAACCCCGGTGGAGTTGAGGACAGCCCCAAAAGGCAGAGCCCGAAACTTACAAGTGTTGCTGTGGCACAGCAAACCTGAACCCATGCTGATGAGAGGGCTCTGTATGTACCCGTAGGTACGTATCCTGAATACTCGGATATACCATAAAATCCCCAGGTTCCAAACATCGGATGATGGAGCATGGACGATTCCACCTGAGTCAAGGCACCGTTGGAATCTGATTCAGGGATTTGAGACAGAGTATAGGCAAAGGAGGACCAGTCGGTCACCGCCCCAAAAAGAAAGTAGAACAACCAGTCCCTCACTGAGATAGTGAGGTTGGCCGAAATAGCTCTGCTTACCACAAAGACTGTATAGCTTTCTGGGATTGTAAGGCCCTGATCAGTTCTGAAGAAGGGCCCGTGTACCAATGCCTGTGAGGAGGCTGCATGAGCAATGAGAGGCCGTTGAGAATCAGTACCTCACTCTGGAAATTCCCCAGATGTAGACCTGTCCCGTCAGGCTGAGGGTATATCCTCAGGTGTAGAAACAGGGTCGTCCGGAAGTCCAGGACTGCTCGGTACTGGATATGGTGGCCCCCGTGGAGGCCGACAGCCTAGGAAAAAACAGGCCTTTAGGCTGACCCTGAGGACAAAAAGACTTAACAGAGTTAGTCCGAATGTAGTGGGAGTAGCTAAAGATGGTATCTCCCCATTAGTGATACTGCCAATGATGCAACGATCTTGTCAAGGTCGGGACCAAACAAGAACTTCCCCCTGGAAGGAGTGTGCACCTCTGCTTTCCCATAACGCAGCCATAGGGTACTGCGGCGGATACAGATGCCGCCGAAACCCTGAAAGTTAGAAGACCGGCATCCCCTGAGGTAATCCCACATATGACCACTGCATATTTTGTGAGCGGCAAAAAGATATTTGAACCTCAGACGTGTTGGAGGGGAAAAACGTCACAAAAGCATCACCATGCGATGGCCCTGGTAGGACGGGCAACAGGCCCTGAAAACGAGTACATTGATTTCAGGCAAAGTTACCACCTACGGATCCGTAAAATCCGTCCAGGCCGGGATGGGAGGCGTATTAATGCCTGTAACCCGATGATTAACATACAAATCCATCCCAGAAGGGGATTTCCATTACTTGTGAGGACCCTCAGGGAATGGGAAACAGGAGGCCTTTGTGACTCCTCGTATCTGGGGACAGCCAGACTCCCGCTATGAGATCCACCCGCTGGGCAGAAAACGGGAGATGTATGATACAGGTGCAGGATCGACATTCTCTATATCCAGAATGAGCCTGGCTACCAGCCCCAAAGCAGGGATAATAATACTTGAGATCGGCTCCCCCCCATGTGAGAGGGAAAGAGCCGAATATACCATCCAGTTCACGGCAGAGCCACTGGTCAGTAACCACAGGGCGTATATCACGCCAATTAGTATTTCGTATAAAACGACATCCACCAGGGTGGCCGTTGTGGTAATCCCTGCAAGGGGAATGACAGACCGATGTGGTATCGGAGGTAATTCATGTACTGTGAAAAACCCCGGCAGGGAGCGATAGTCTGTGACACAGGGGTAAATTGCAAGAAATTGCGAGATACCCCGAGTTCAAAAGGGCAGTATGGTGAAGTAACTCCAAGCGAGTGACGACAATGGGGCCCGCCCGGCGATCCTCAAAGGAGAGGATCCTGAGAAACAACGCCCTTTAAGGGGGTCGTGCAAGGGGCCCGGCACCAGATGGTGCCGCATACGTAAACCTTTCTGAGTTAAAATCCTCCGCACTAATTCCTGCAGGCTATGACTTGCAGGATAGCAATAATGGGTGCAGTATCGTGTGCAATCTCCTGGTCAGATATATCTGACTATCTTGACGGAAATATTAAGCAGCGCCATACCGGTCCTGACTGACGCTAAGATTAGCTGCAGGAACCCATTATCAGCGTACGCAACTCACAGTTCCATCTAAAATATGGCAACGTGCAGCACGCAACAGTATGTGACAAACCTCACAGATATTAACAAATATATATATGTGAGGTCTCAGAACCACCCCAGGTACACCTGTATTAGGGCAGATAAAGAAAAGGGATAGATATACACTGACAGGTGAGAGAAAAAGCAGACAGTCAGCACTAGCATAAGTCACATACAATGCAGAAAAATATATATACATACATAAGCATGACATATAATATACTGCACAATGTCGCTACATTCAACTGCCCAGATTCAGTGTCTGGGAAGGCTATAGCGCTGTGTACACTCACCCAAAATGGCCAGGTACGCAGGGGGACTGGGCTCACTGACATCCTAAGAGTTCTGCAGCACCACAGAGAGAAAATGGCCGCTGGAGACCTCAGAAGAAGCGTGGCCCGCGGAGGAAGCAGCTCAGCGACGCCAGACTGTATTATTGAAAGGCGCGCTGAGCTGAGGGGAGGAGCCGCTAGACAGGGAAGGCTTCCTCCCCTGGCTAGCAATTAACCCCCCGGGATGCCGGCTCCCGCTGCCGCTATAATCCCTGGTGGGCTGTGGACACGCGGGGTATGCCTCCATGGAGGGGGAGCCCGCCGCCACCGCTAGCGCCTCCGGTCTGTCCCCAGAGACCGGAGGCATAAGGCTGCATGTACACGCGGGTCACCGCAAGCGGTGACCACGCGACTTACCTGTCCCCGTCGATCCGGCAGCAGCCCAGGGATTCCTCCAGAGCCCGGCTAGTACAGACTCTGGGGTCCCGCTGCGATCCCCAGATCTGTACTGGCGTCGCAGCGCCGGCGGGGTGTAGGAGCGGCAGCTCAGACGTCCATTGGACAGTCTGATGCTGCCGCTCTGAAGAGTAGTAAAAAAATAATAAAACAAAACTCTTTTAAGCTTAGGGGCTGCTAAGCAGCCCCCCTGCAGTAACGGTGACCCGACTCCGGCCGGGCACCAACTTAAACTGAGGTGCCTCTGGCTGGGGGGCGGGGTTATAGGGAGAGTGGACCCAAGTGCATCCTGGGAGCTAAAAGCTTTAACTGCGTGGTGCCCGGATTTGGTTCCCAACCTATACCCCCAAGGTCAACCCTGTGGACCCCCTATGGACCCTGAAGTAGAAAGAAAAGGTTTTTCTTATATTTCCGATTTCAATCCTCCACTGCCGAACAGTTTGAATGTAAACAGGAAATTATTATTTCATCAAACAGATGATGTCATTCCCACCGAAGGTGACACACTGCTGGAACACACAGCATCTTATTCAGCTGGACTGCTGATGAGGATTGAGGTCAGCTGTTTCTGCATTAATAGGTTTAGAAAAAGACTGGACTTTAATTGGAACTATGCACCTTGAAAAAGACTGCAAGAATGCAGTTGAAACGAGTCGGTGATAGAAGGGCCTTTCACGCAGTACCAGAAAACTTTAAAGGTGGACATTTCAGTGTTGCTTGCATGGACGGTTGCCAGCAACCTGCTTAATGGGGATATCCGTTTTCCCGTATGATGTGTATGATGTGGTCCCTGAGGAAGATCTCAAAATTAAAGAGATTGAAACGTTGGAATACAACTGACCTGTTTGTTTCATCTATTGTGAAGTCCTGTGAGTGCCGCCGATATACATTTATTATTCGGTGAGGTTGCATCTATCCGGGGGAGGGCACCCAGGCAAGCAACCCTCTGCTATTCTATTTTTGGGAGTGCCAGACATCGAGATTATATATATATATATATATATATATATATATATATATAACACATACACACACACATATACATACACATATACATAAACATACATACACACACTTGTTTATTTTGTAACAAGCCTTTTACTGTATGCATTTTGGAAGTTTAACTTGACTAAATTGAATGCGGTTTTAAAAGTGAAATATGCCAGATGGGTTTTTCGGTTTTCTTTCCTTTTTGATGATATAATTATTTGGAGGGATGAAGATGAAAACGCCCAGTTTCTGCAGTGTATTCTATATGAGCCTGAAGACAAGCTGTCAAAGCAGGGCCACAACTAGTGGGGGGCTAGGGGGATATGAGCCCCACATGCAGAATTCAAGGGAGCTCGCATGCCGAGGGGGGCCAGGTGGTAGCAGGTGTGAATTTGAAGCTGCACATCCACACCTGCAGCCAGCCACAGCCCTTGAGACACAGTGCCCCCCCAACATCATTCTAATGTGGCCGCTTGTGGCGCTGGTCGTGAGCCAATTGGAGCTCATGGACCAGCAGCAGCTGTCAGTCCCCGAGCTCCGATTGGCTCGGGACAGGCACCACATTAGAATGGCAGCAGCAGGTGCTGTGTCTCTTTCAAAGAAGGCCTACAGGAGTCTGCCTGCGGGCGGGCAGGCGGCTTCAAATCCACACCGCCTGGGCTGCTGTGGGAAGAGGGGTCGAGGTGAGAGGTTGCAGGGTGGGAGGGGCATTACCGGGTGTGCCATAATAGTGTAAGGGGCATTACTGTATGTGGCATAATGGGGTGGGGTGGGGTGGGGGATCTGCAGAGGTAGCAAATGTGCCCCCCCCTTCCACCTCCCCACTGCAAATAACAGTAACAGATGAGGCAGGAGGCATGGCCTCACTGTTGGTTATAGCCCAGAAAACTACTGTATCCATACAGGATAGTGTAAATAATATGTACCCAAGTTGCATGGAACATGTTAATAGCAAATTGGACAAGATGCTAATACTACATTTACATTCCACCCTAACAAAACATATTAGCAGCCTTCCCCCTTCTCAATGCTACATTTCAATGGAACTTCAGGATTTTTTTTTTACCATCAGCTAGTATTCAAGCTATCAGTCAGAGACATGGATTATAACTCACTGGTGATTTTCACTTCGCTGTACCTTCTCTGTAGGTTGCGTCCCTCTAGTCTGGCTCCTAGTATTATATGCTGTTTGAGAGAGGTCGGCAAGCCAGTTTTTGGTATGGGATGTAGTCAGGATGCCAGCGGTCGAAATGCCGACCGCCAGAATCCAGACACTGAAAGCCCAGCATGGGACTAAAGACAGGAGTCTACATACTGACGCCTATCATTAGCCCCACGTCAAAATCCCGATGCCCGGCATACCGAACGTAGGTTAGCCGGGGGTCGCGACATTAGCAACAGGAGGGGGGGCGAATGGATATGCCACAGGGATAATGCAGAGGAGAGTCAGGAACAAGCCAGAATGTTGCACATGGATAGGTCACAGATTTGCCACAAGGCTAAATAGAGGAGTTGTCTGGACACAAGCAAAAAGTTAGTAAGCACATTGGAGGACTCTTGAATAAGCCACAGACTGAGCAGGAGAGGAGTCAAACCAAGGATCACATATATGAGAACAGTAACAATACAGAACATTGGAAGCTGGAGTGAGGTAGTGACACCTAACACTCTCACAGTGTGAAATTGTCCAGGTGAGACTTAAATATTAAACCCCATTTAAAAGTACGGTACATGGCAAGCTGTGATACCCGAACAGAGATGGAATCATTTTATTTATTAAAACAAAGTGTTCAATACACTGTAATCCTGTTATTAGTTAGCAGCCGCAGCAGGTATAATATATTTGCATAATTGGGTGCGTCTTATACACGTTCGCCATCATCATAATAGGCTCGCAACTTGCACCAGGGGTTGAGTACTAGCAAGTCTTCCCCCTTCAAACTTTTTGGATGCTGTTTGCATAGACATGCCCTTATTGTACTTTTGCTGAGTTTACATGCCCCTTTTACTGAGCAAAAGATGCACATCGCAAAAAAATGTGTACTTGCAATTAAATACAACAACACAAGAAGGAGCAAGTCATGGGAAAAAAATTCTACACCTTGTTTTTACGGAAAACTCTGCATAAGGTCTAGGAGTATTAAAACAGAGGGAAAAAAATCTGAATATTGCATGGTTTACAAATTTATAAATAAAATGTGTAAATAGTTAATATTACAAAGTTTTGGTAAATATGCAAATTTCAAGACCTTTTCCGGTGTGGAAATGGCAATGCACCCCTCCACATAGCAAGGTATGCACATTTATTGCATTTTAATGATTACATTCCATAAACAAAAATTGTTTTTCTCCTTTCTCTGCATTAATAGGTGTGCTTGTGTAGATGATTTAGCTAGCAATAACCTCACTTCCTACCCCTGGTATCTTCATATAGTCTGCTTCGCAGGGAAAAAAATGCTGCTATCTTGTTCTATAAACCTTCAAATGTGAATATTTACAGTAGCTCAGTGTCAGCAAATGCATGCACGTCCCCATTCTCCAGTGATTCATTTAGGCCATAATGCAGAATAGAGCAAATACTAGTTTTGTGATAAAGGAACTTAAAAATTTTTTCAACAAAGTGGTAGTACTAACATTTTAGATCGTTTAACTTTCATTGGACATTTGCCTGGTGCACCTCATCACAATAGATCACCTCTGCATAATGTACTATAAACTTCTTGTTTGCAGAGGGGTCTATCAGGAGCTAAGAGCACACTTGGCATTCCAAACAGGTATATTGGTGTAAACAGAGGTGTTTTGCATACCGTATGCTTCACAAATAAGGCCCATTCTGGGTTACTTACAAACATGCAAATATACAGAACAAAGAAAAACAATTAACTTTGAATAACATTTCCAAATAAAAGTTGCTATGACCTACTGCACATTAGTAAATACTGTAGCTCACAGTGCCTTTTTATTTTATTTAACATTTATACAGCGCCAATTGCAGCATATTGCAGAGAGAATATGTTGTCATTCACATCAGTCACAATGTATATTACATTTCTCAACACACAAAAATCTGTTTGGTCAGAAGCCAATTAACATAAAGTGCGGGAAGGAACTGGAGTATGTTTAGAAAACCCCTGCAAACTTGGGGAAAACATACAAACCCCATAGTGCTGAGAGGCAGCAATGTTAACCACTCCGCCTTGACTGAAATGTATGTGTAGTATATAATTCTTAGACCTGTGCAATTTCTTTACATTTCAGCAAATACTATGGGGATTATTTCTAAACAGTGTTTAATATGCAGTAACCCATAGCAACAAGTACTTTGCTTTCAATTTCTGCATTTTTTTTTACCTAGATAGTGATTAAGCCAAAGCAACTAATCAAGGCCTTGAAAAAGTTATTGCATTGTCTGAAAATTAGTGTTTTAGCTATATAAATGTGTGAAGCAGAATGTGAAACAGCTAGTTTCATTTCCTAGCCGTCTAAGCCTGGCCCTGATTAGCTAATATCCTATTAATAGAACTCCTCACCAGGTTTTAGAGACTAAGAGGGCTATAGACATCAGCTAGCACCTAAACAGTGGGGCATGTAACTGTACCTGACAACCGATTCAGAGTACAACAGTGAACACTAAGCGTGACTGTCTTTGAAACACAGCATAGGGCAACACCTGGCTAACAGCAGTTGTATTCTGGAAGGTGAGTGACACAAGGCCAAAAGGAGGATAACACTGTCTTGTGGCAGAAAACAACACTGCTGTCACACTTGCACCACTACTGCCCACAGCCCTGCTGGACTGCCTTCTTCATGGAGCTAATAAGGCTTCACTCAAGTTCTCTTATAAATACAAAACACATGAGGTGTATTCTCTCATCGGTAATTCACAGTTATTTATTTTGACTTAAGCTGGGTACACAACTAAAGATTTTCTGTCCAACCATCCAACTAGTTGATTGGTTGGAATGAAAATCTGGTAAGGTATGGGAGTAACTGATGATAAGCAATTTGCTCCTAAATGCCAGAAAACAGATGAAAATGGTCGTCACACAAGTTTGTTAAATGTTTGATCTAAACAATTTGTTCAAACAACAGTTTTCCGGCGTTTGGGAGCAAATTGATTGTCATTTGCTTCCATACCTTACCAGATTTTCATTCCAACTAATCAACTAGTTGGATGGTTGGACAGAAAATCTTTAGGTGTGTACGCAGCTTTATTTTTATCTCTCACTATTTAAGCAGTGGAACAATGTGAGAATAAAATATCATATGCTAATAGTGGGATAATTGTATATCCCACTTTGGATAGAAATACTTGTTAAAAATCTTAAATGAGGGTATTTTACCCCCATCAAAATAAAATTTAGCTAGGAGGACTATTATTTCGGGGCGCACCCAATATGCGAGATTTTAATAGATTGGTAACATTACTACTATTACTATTTAAGCAATGCTATTTGGATTTTCTGACAATTATTATTATACCATCCAATAGTGCCATAAGTCCTCTTTTCTGCTGGATGGTATTGAGGAATTTACATATACATTTCGGAGATAATTACATAATTTTGGATTTTTTTCATATTATATTAGAATACTTTAAGAAGAAAAAAAAGCCTGCTGCAAAGCTGTGTCAATGTTGCTATTGAACACAAATATTAAAAAAAAATGAAATTTCAGTTCAATACCAACTGTGTAACGCAAACTGCGTTTTCTGCATTAATAGGAATTTCAGCTCATTTTTACTATAAAATGCTATTGCATATAGTACATTACAGTAAGCCGAGAAGCTACAAGAGCACCATTTAGTTGCAAAACGAAGAATCATTATGGTGGGAATTCATAGGGATAGAGAAACCCTTTAATTGTGTTTTATAACAAAAAGAGAAAGAAAAAAAGTTTATAATTCCAGTTATTCGTGTACTCAAACCTGCATAGACCGTTATTTAAAGGCTTGAATAATATACACTTACCAAACCATTCTTCATCTATGCAACCTTTGAGTTACCACTTCACGATACATGATAGAAATGTAAATAAGCAATAAAAATATGACAAACATGTCGTCCAACAATCCTAGAATTCCAAAGACAGCTTCTGGAATAATGTCCAAAGGTGACACCAGATAGAAAAAGGCTCCAAGCAGGCAGAGGACAATTCTTATTCTGAACATCCGAAAGAGGCCACCCACTGAAAACATCTCACGAAACGCGTGGCGTAGCAATGTCGGCAAGTCCATAATTCTGTCCACAAGCTAGGAATACAAAGAAATTTTAATTGCACATTTAATTATATATTCTCCAGCAATATTCAAAAGTATTATGGCTAAAAACAATGTTTACATATAAATGTACATATAAATGTAGCTTGTCTTTATTTTCAATGTGTACGAGAGGATAGGTGGGGTATAGTAAGTTTTTGTATACAAGATCCTCCTTCCTTCTTTAGGTATGGAAATTATTATACTGGTCAACAACAATTTTGTCCTAAGGGTTTTGACGGGTGTTCCAAGTATTATGTTTTATGCCGATTCCAAATAAGCAGTTAGAATTTTCCTATGAGACTTAGGAGGGGAATTCAATTAGTCGCCAGGGCAAAACCAGGGGGGGGCATAATCAGTGTGATCGCACCCCCCCCTGCAGAGGAGAGGAGACTGCTGCTGCTGCTCAGTGGCAGAAGTCTCCCTGGTCCCACTGCAACCCAGTGTGCTGTGCTGCTAATAGGAAGCCGCCACTATCTGGGATATTTTTCAGCTGCCCAGAGGCAGGTGAAACAAAGTCCCAGAAAAGTGCCATTTTTCCGTGGCCGCAATTGCAAAAACACATGGATCCGGGAACTTACCGCGCAAAGAATATTGTGTGCAACTGAATTCCTCCCGCTTTAGTTTTCTTGTGGGGCGACATTTATTTTCGTCATTTAGAATCACAGGATTAAAAAAAATATATATATATTTTTTTTTTATAAAATTAAGCCGAATTTGCACAATTGATAATGCTGGCAGGATACATTTTATAAGATTAAATCTAACAGTTATTGTACTTTGCTAGGGTTGCAACTAGATTACACCAAGTACTCTTTTTTTTTAATGTAAGTGGGACAGTAGGGACATGCAAAACCACTACATTCTGAAGTATTGGCCAAAACGTATCTTACTTGTTACAGGGAGGAAAAAAATATTGTAAACAGTTTATTTGATGACCCTGATAAAGTGTAGGTTCCTCCTTTGCACATCAAGATTGGACTTTGAAAAACCTTGCTAAAGCGATGGATAAAATGCAAACTGGATTCACATCCGGGAAAAAATATTTTTCAAGTATCAGTGATTGCAAGGAATAAAGAAAGCACTTTTGTAGGCCCTTAATTGTTTTCAGAGATGGGAGATCTGAAGGAGAGCTGAATGAGGTTGACAAGGCTAAGTGGCAGAGTTTCAAAACTGTCTGCAAAAACTTTTCAGGGAATCAAAAAGCCAAAAACTATCCTGAAATAGAGGGTAACCTTAAGCCTTACAAAGCAATGGGGCACAGTGTAATTAAAGGTTAATTTCTTGGACTCTCACATGGACATTTTTACTGAAAAGCATTGGAGCGATGAGCGACGAACACAGTGACCGTTTTCATCATGACGTTTCTAAGACAGAAAAGTATTACCAAGGCAAGGGTAGCCCCATTTCCTGGCTGATAATTGTTAGACTCTTAAAAGACATTCCTTAGGCAAAGTACAGAAGAAAATCAAACAAAGCTACGGTTTAAACTACACGTTTGCCTTTTTGAACAAATTTTAATACAAAGTATGTAAATATATGGGTTTATAAAAACAAATTGTATGTCACTCAAAAACCTTGCCTGATTAGAGAAATTTCAAAACATACACTATATGGACAAAAGTATTTGGACGCCTGACCATTACACCTACAGCGACTATAATGACATTGTATTCAAATACATATACTTTTGCAGCTATTACAGCTTCTACTCTTATTTACACAAGATTTTGGAGTGTTTCTGTGGGAATTTGGGCCCATTCATTCTGTAGAGCATTTAGGAGGCCAGGCATGGATGTTGGACGAGAAGGCCTGGCTCGCAATCTCCGTTCCAGTTCATCCCAAAGGTGCTTCATGGGGTTAAGGTCAGGGCTCTGTGCTGGCCAGTCAAGATCTTTCACACTGAACTCATTAAACCATGTCTTTATAGTCCTTGCTTTGTGCGCTGGGGCACAGTCATGTTGAAATAGAAAAGGTGTAAACACAATATACAAAGAAAAAATTCAGCGCTAGTTAGATATATTATGAATCTATGAACAATCAGTGTTTATCAATGTAATATAGAAGTTCATCCAGGTATAATTTGAGCAGCAGATAAAATCAATGTGCCTGTGGCAGCACACAAAAATACATCTGACAACCAGGTGCATCCAAAGACATAAGAAATATAATGAAAATCTGCGCTAATAAAAATATATAAATATAATCCCAAGAGAACTGATAAGTGCAAATCACCACTAAAACAAAAGTTCTAATTAAAAAAGATGTATTTAGTGCATGTCGAAGCTGAATAATTGGCAAGTTCAGTTTAAAATTTAATCGCGGCGACGCCATCTTGAGAATGGCCGCAAGACTCCATTTTGGAAATGAGATCGCAAGACGCCATTTTGTGGCCAGCGTCAATTCAAGTTACAATTCAGGAGCCAAGAACAGATGGCAATGTTAATCTACCAAGGGCAACTGGAAAAACAAGCTTTCTGAGTAAAAGTAAATAGAAATAGACAATGGGTATTTTTACATACAAATTGGGAATCCCTGGATGCAGATAAAGTATAGTTGTGACAATTGTAATATAATCCAGGCATTGATCTACACAATTGGATTTGTCTGAACCCAAACAGGCTTTAGTTTCATATCTAGACAGGAGGGTCTAGTCTCACAGCTGGAAGTCACATTTGCATTGCAGTCTGAAACTGTGAGTGAGGAATGATGTGTGTGTGTGTATATATATATATATATATATACACACATATACATATACACACACGAGTCCAACATAGATGGAATCTCATGCATAAGCACCGCACATTACGCACAATTGAGCTACTAACATGACGCCCAGTAGCGAATGCACAATTATTAGCATCATGCGATTGCATCTTTCACCATTTCACATACACACATTATGCTTAAGATCCCGAATGAAAATACAGTTTATTAGCTTTATGCGCACGCATCTGCCCCAAGTTAACTAGCGTCTTTATATCAAACCCCGAATACTCACACATTACATATTCACACATAAGGTTTAATAAGCTTTAAAGTATATGATTTAAGTTGGTTCAGTTAGTTTAAATGCTGTGAAATAAAGATATTTGATAACTTAGGTTCTGTACATGATAAGAAAGCAGTGTTTGGGTCCGTACTGATGTGTACTCTTTCAACAGAATTCCGGTACTATCTGTGTGGAGATCGCATCGTGCATTCGCAAGTTATGGATCATAGAACCTACAAGCAACAAAATGTTTTATCTCATGAATAATTGTTAGGATGTTACAGAGGGCGTGACTCGAAAGATTCCCCTGCTGTTAGAGGCAGGGAGAGTCTATTTGAACCAGCCTGTTAAATGTGCTGTAACATATGCTTCTCCTCTGAGAACCAGTGACATCAGCAAGAAACTTCCCCATTGTCCTGTTTTAGTCTGGGGGGGGATAAATATGTGTGTCTGGATACTGGTTTTTTAGTCCATGCTGAATGCTGTATGAACTGAAGGTCTCTTACTGATGCCTATCTCCGTGTCCGGGGGCGCAGCGTATGTATACTGTACTTGGGTCTGTATTATTTCCTTTTACACCTAAATTGTGTATGTATCAATTGCGTGTAACTGACTGAACTTTTACCTGAATAATACTTGTGCTTTGGAACCACAGATTCCACTCCTGTCTTTATTTGCGGTCAGACTGCGTACACAAATTGGCGTTATTCTTAGAGGTTTATAGGAAGGATTTTAGAAGGTATAGGCAGGGGTATATAGAGGTTCATTTTAAAATCAACAGCAATTAATCCAATATGACCGGTCAATGTATAAACAACAAGAATAATCACACACACAATTAGCAATGACAATAAAATAAGAAGCTAAATATAGCAAATATATTACTATATTAGTGTAATAATAAATTGATAATGTTAATAAAAGAATCACTGGAGGAGGTGGATCCAAAAAATGAAAACATATAAAACTAATCCATATTGTCCGCATCTGCAGTTGATGATCTTCAATCTCACCAGGAGTATATTAAACTGTGATTAAATAGTTATAAGCTGCATGCAGAAACATTCCTGGCAGACAATGTCACATGTAATGACTTACAGATCACTTAGTTCACATCCGAGCAGATGAAGGCTGCATAAGCGGCGGAGGAGGCGCCGGAGAGACGAAAGTTCAGCGGCTCCTTAATAATTAGGTGGTTTTAGTACTTTCTTTTGGACCCATTGGATTACCTATCTGCATTTGTGCATTGGCTATATCATCCACACACCGAGACACGAGACCTACGGTCCCGTTGGACACTAAACAGCAGCTGGAGTAGAGGGAGGATTGAGACGTGGCCAGATCGATACTAACACTACCAAATTATCAAGGAGCAGCTGAACTTTCGTCTCTCCGGCACCTCATTTTTTGGATCCACCTCCTCCAGCGATTCTTTTATTAACATTATCAATTTATTATTACACTAATATATTTGCTATATTTAGCTTCTTATTTTATTGTCATTGCTAATTGTGTGTGTGATTATTCTTGTTGTTTATACATTGACCGGTCATATTGGATTAATTGTAGTAAATACATCTTTTTTAATTAGAACTCTTGTTTTAGTGGTGATTTGCACTCATCAATTCTCTTTGGATTATATTTATATATTTTTATTAGTGCAGATATTATATTTCTTATATCTTTGGAATAGAAAAGGGCCTTCCCCAAGCTGTTGCCACAAAGTTGGAAGCATAGGATTGTTCAAAATGTCTTAATATGCTGAAGCATTACGATTGCCCTTCACTGGAGAAAAGGGGCCTAGCCCAAACTCTGAGAAACAGCCCCACACCATTATCCCTTCTCCACTAAACTTCACAGTTGGCACAATGCAGCCATACAGGTAACGTTCCACCGGATTTCTCCAAACTTAGACTAGCCCATCTGACTGCCAAACAGAGAAGTGTGATTCATCACTCCACAGAACACATTTCCAATGCTCCACAGTCCAGTGTCGGTGTGCTTTACACCACTCCATCCGACGCTTGGCATTGGTGATGTGAGGGCTTGCATGCAACTGCTCAGCCACGGAAACCCATTCCATTAAGCTCCATTACATTAATGCCAGTGGAAGTTTGGATCTCTTCAGCTATGTATCAGCAGAGCGTTGGTGACTTCTATGCACCATATGCCTTAGTAGTCGTTGACCCCGCTCTGTGATTTTACGTAGTCTTCCACTTCGTGGCTGAGTTGCTGTTGTTCCTGAACGCTTCCACTTTCTAATAATATAACTTACAGTTGACCGTGGAATATCCAGCAGGGATGAAATTTCACAAACTGTCTTATTGCAGACATCCTATCACACTACCACGCTTGAAGTCACTGAGCTCTGCAGAACAACCCATTTTGTATCGCAAATGGAGAGTGCATGGCGAGGTACTTGATTTTATACACCTGTGGCAACGGGTCTTACTAAAACATCTCAATTCAATAATTAACAGGTGTGGCCAAATACTTTTGTCCATATAGTGTATCCGTATTCAGCACAAGAAAACTACTATAAGAATCCGGTATTTTCATCCTTGGAATACAGGAGAGAGAAAAAAAAAAAAAGTTTTCCCCGGTGTTATGGATGTTACTCATTTGTACACGTTTCCACTGGCTTATAGGGGAAAGAATCACTGCAGTTTTGCTTTGTTGTATGGTTACTTTGCTTTTTTTTTTTTTGCTTGTTTACATGTGTGTTTGTACGTATGAAGCAGTAGTCCATTGATCGGTATATTACATCATATTGCTTTGTGTGCAGGTGACATAACATACAAGCAATCACTTACTAAAGACATAAATAAGACTATTTCTTTCCTTTTACTTACAGAACGAGGCTGTCCAGAAAATCTTCTGTTGTAATTATTAACTTCCTGAAATATTTCTTGTGCATCTTCCTGTTCACTGACATCAAACAATGGAAACAACAAGGTTACCTGAAATGGACAATATATTTACTGACAAGAATAAATTATACAAATATATAAGCATTACTGGAGTATAGCTGCAAAAGTATTTGTGCAGATGATATAAAAATACTGTAATTAGATTACATCATTTCTTTTCTGTAACACAGAGTTATTATTTATCCATCATTCAGCAAATCATTACTTTAGGTTTGGTGTCAATGTCCTGGCAATATCCGTCGATAGGAGGTAGAAATTGGTGAACAATAGGACAGTAGCGCCTGTAAAGGTGGGTACATACTCTACAGATATATATCGAGTGATCCGCAGATATATCTGCAGATAATGGTTGTTCGTCCACACTGAACAACCATCATCTGTGCCTGCCTGCAGGTCCCGGTGACCAGGGGGTGTGTCCCACCCCCCTCCTCATGCTGCCGCTGTGTGTGTACGGGCGATGTCTGCAGACCTATCTGTCCATTGGCTGTGCAGCACAGCCAATGAGATATGTCGGTGAACGCCGATGTTCACCGACATATCGTGGGTACACACTGCCAGACGGGCAGCAGATACATTGGCCGATCAATTGATCGGCCAATGTATCTGTCAGTGTGTACCCAGCTTAAGGGAGGATATCATGTTCCAGAAATCTATCCAGGAAGGTTGGAGCTTGGAATAGTGCCACCATATCGAAGAAAAGAGCCCTCTGATGCACAGCCCCTACAGCAGCAACTAACCACATTTAAATGAATTTTATTAGGAAGAGTTGGAACATAGTACCACCTGTAAAGTAATTTATAGACATTTTCCTTGATGTATACACAAATGGAGCTGCAGGAAGGGTAAGCCGGATCCTCCCCCATTTGTCATCATCTAGAGCAGTGATTAACAACCTCGGTCCTCAAGGCACACTAACAGTCCTGGTTTTAGTTATATCAATGATTGTGCACAGATGGTTAAATCAAAATAACCGAGGTACTAATTAAGTCACTTGTGCTCAAGTATGGAAATCCCTAAAACCTGGACTGTTAGTGTGCCTTGAGGACCGTGGTTGGGAACCCCTGATCTAGAGTATCTCCCAGGTCCATCTCCCATAAAGATTTGACAGTCCCTGTGTAACCATAGGGTTAATAATTAGATTTCAACATTTCCCAATGAGACCAGCAAATGTACTATGCAGAATTTGTCCATGTATATTTTTAGAGAATGGCCAACTGTTAGGTCTCTTAATGTCCTGTTTGACCTAAGTGCAGGGAGCTCATAAGAAACAGTAGGCAGTAATCGTACCTTATATGGTGTGAGAAATCACATGCCAAGAATGGTCAGTGTAAGATGGACACAGAATAGTTTGGTCAGCAGAAAGTATAGTATACCAAGAGTGTTTGCCTATGATGAGAAGGGAATTCGTCTGGAGGGAATTTGTGTGAGGCAGTGGAATGACATGCATCTGTGCTTAGATGTCTGCGGGTGTGACCATCCATTATCAATATGCAGGATCCTCAGATGAATGAAGATATGAAGGACATATTTACGAACTTGCACATATAAGTTGAGTATTGATACTTGTACTGCTTTTCATTCTATTGAATTGATAATAAACTGCTGTTTGTTCATATAAGCTTATAAATCTGGTTATGCGTATCTGTACTCAAATACGTGGTATTTTTCACCGATAACCCTGTGTAATAAATGTCCACTGGGGACACCCTGTTAAACTGGGAGAAGGATTTGAAGTTCTGAGAACACTATTGACACTAGGCCCTTGGAAGAGGCTTGTCATAAGATCCTGGATTCACAGGTGGTAAGAGGTCTGTGTCTTAAATGCTGCCTAATACTATGAAAGTGTGTGAATTGAAGTATTCATAAAAAAAAACATTATGAGGGATGTGAAGTCTTGTAGCACCAAAAACATAGGAAGGAGTGTGCCCATTAGGAATATAATTTGAATATTTAAGTCCACCTTCCAGATAGGGTTCAGATAAAAAAAAAAAAAAAAAAAAGGAGAGTCCCGAAGGAAAATCCAGGTTGTTATAAAGGGGTACAAGAGGAAGTGGATGTGGATAGGAAGCCACTCCAAAACTGTGATTGGTGAATTCCCATATAGCCAAATAATGCAGAAGTTTGATATCTGAGGATTTATTTTGAAAACAGACATCTAGGAAGCCACAGGAAGGAGGAGGCGGAGGAAAGCCCAACCATATTGGCCTCAATCACAACCAGACCCTCTCTGATGTAGGACAGCTCCATAAGACGTACTGGGTGAGTTGGGAATACTAAATAATATCCCCTGAAGACGGGAACACCCAAACCTCAATGCTGAGTCTCTGCAAAATCTGTGGACTCTACGCTGTTTACTTAACTTTGGCGAGAGGTGTTACAGGAATTTGAATACATGGAGGGGAGGACACAGATTGAATGGGTCTGGAATAAATAAGGAGGAAGTTCATTTTGACAGCAATGATCAGGCCAATCCAGGAGAAGCACTAACAGGACCATCTTTCCAAGTTGGAATTGATTAGTGAAATAGAGGAGGATAACTGGCTTGAAAAAGTTGCGATAAGGTTTGGTAATTTGAAAACCCATGTACTTAAATTGATGCCATTGTAAAGATAAATTATGTTTTCCTGGAGTTTCTTTAGTGGTCAGAGTGCAGTACATATTCTTCAATAGTTTCAAGAAGTCAGCGGAAGAAAACTGGCCAGATCTGTGATATTCAAAAGAACATTGCTCATATAGAAGGCCATCTTGTGCGTGTGAGCACCAACAGATAATTCATTGATGTTTGGGTTAGCATGGATCTTGGCTGCCCAGGAAAATGTTAAATGGTCAGGACCATACCCTATTGGCCAACACAGTAGTTCAAGGACAGCGATATAAAGCTTTGATCCCTTTGAGGAACTTGCCCTCAAAGTCAATTCCCAAGGACTCAAAACATAAATCACCAAGAAATGCGCTCAAACACCTTTTTGGTGTTGAGTGCAAGGACAAAGGCTGAAGCATTCTGAGAGCATAGCACGTATTAAATCAACTATGTCTAGAATTATCAGAAGCCAGTTGGCATGGGTCAAATCAACAAGGTCGGGACAAATCAAGGAGGACAGGAGCTGACAGTCTGTTCTCCAGGAGTTTAGCATAAATTCTGAAATATACATTTAATAAACAAAAAATAGGGTATAATTTACGCAGTGCAATGGGTCACGTCCTAGTTTTTGGATTACAATCCTGTCGGCCCATTTGGCTGTCAAAAGTTATCAGCACTAAAATTTATTATAGAGGGAAGGCTGGTGCAGCGCCAGTATCAATTATATTTTTTTATATAGTATTGGGGTAGCAATGAACATTTTTATAAACGTTTTCCAATATGCCACTTATATAAACAAGCTCATCTAGAAATAATGTTCTGATGTAGAGTGATGATAATATACACTTAACAATTGACATAATTTGGTTTCAAAAATAGAATTCAAAAGAAAACCACTATCTGTTTATGACACATCCAGCATACGCTACCATAGTAACATTTCTTACCGTTTGTCTGCAAATAGGGCAGCTGATAGCACCAAGCCATGAACCACATCTCCAGTATGCAATAATACATGAACCTGTAAAGATATATTTCTGACATTTATATAAAAGCCATAAAAGGGCTGTGTACTAAACTATTACTCACACAAGATAAATTACACTATGTAAAACTAAGCAAGAGTCAGAGATGCCTACAAAAAAAACCAAAAAACAGTTTGCACCCTGAATACAGTATTCTACACGAGAAAAGCAAATTAAAAATTGGGTTAAAAATTGGAGTAATCATTTAGACAAATTTAGAATTATATTTACCACAGAAAAGATGACCACAGTTTGTTTCCAATGGAAACGTAGCTTGTTGTAAACAGACTGGGCAAGACATGTCTGAGTAAAATTGATGCCGAGGTGGGACAGTTGTTTCCTGCTAATACAAAACAAAAGCAATTAAAATGATTTAGAAATTCTCTAACTTTATTTATTATATTGGCAGAATGCAGACAAGTGATACATATTTATTAAAACCATTTCTATTTTTTTTTACCACAAACTTTTATTACTCATACAACTAGTATAACTGTGGGACCCCCATTATTTGGGTGCCAGTTAAACCTGGTCTTCGTTGCTCTTCCAGTTATAGCAGCCTGCAGAATTTTAAATCAGAGTGGGTCTCAAAAGACAGCAGACTGAATGGCTACTGAGGGAAATACAACCAACACTCCTCTTCTTGAACAATAAAGGTGAAAAGAAACACAAAGGAGTAAAATAAAAATAAAGTAATACTGTGCAAGCTTTGCCTGTCTGAATAACACTTTTCCCCCCCATCTTTCAGAGTACAAAAGCTTCCAGATAAGTGCATACGTTCTTTACCCTCCAAAAACTATGCGCATGCCTGGTCCTGCGAACATGCAATGGGGAATTTGTCCTTCTCAGCAGCTTGTCTAGGCCCCCGCTGGGCCCCTCCAACTAGCATGGGCATGGGCAATCAGTACCTGCAGACCCCTCTCTGGGCACCCATGTGTTTGTATCGTGTGCACAACTGTTATTTGTGCGTCATGCACGTAATTAGAAGTAATCCATTCAGCAGCTGCTGTTTCTGATATTTCCAAGTGGCCTACACATTTATTCAAAAATACATACATTGGTACAGCTAGATCATGGAATAAATTAGCTTTCATTAATGCACTAGTACATTTCCTGGAGGCCAGCTGTGAATCATTCACAGTAGGAGTCAGTGCATGAAACAGGATACAGGCCTGGAGAGCAGACAAGGTAGGGCAATTACTCAACACTGTATGTTGCAAGTTACCCCCTGCCCAATGATTAAAATGTAATAAAAATGTCAGGCCACATTGGCCTGACATTGTCAGCCTTCGATGGTGCTATATATGGTACATTGATTTTTCCTACAAATTCGACCCAATCTTACCAAGTACTATGTGGACGAAGACATACAGTTTGTCCAGCAACTTAACAAAAATCAGGATTGGTTGCTCATTCTTTATCAGAAACGTCTCCTGATGGGTTACATATTTATAAGGTAGGCGGGCTTGGTTAAGCCATCTGCAATGGGAAATCTTAGCGAACAGCACATTTGTTTTGCCCATTTTTGTTTTCCGATGGGATTACTTTGTGTCAAGAGAAGATAATAAAAAGGTAAGTGTTATATCCACTACAGTAAAAAACATTATGGGTGCAAATTATACGTTGAACAATGGTGCAAATAGAGCTTAAACAAAAAAATAAGTGGGCACAGATCATATTACTATACTAAAGGTGGGCATTATATATCTTATTGTAATAAAGGCAACAGTTATTATAAAAGGAGGCACATTTATTAGTCAAGAGGGCACAGAATTTATGAATATACTAATGAAGCCTTTATATAAGTATAATGGCCCCTTTATTCTATTGTATTAGTAAAGGGGACATTTATTATAAAGGGGAAACAGTTATTAGAAACGTGGCATATAACAGTTATTAAGCTATAAGGTATACATTTACTTTTGTTGTTTGGTACCTACTGGCAAATGGTTACAGGAGGGGATCGAACATACTACTCCCCCCCCTCTTCCCCAACAGACTGGGACCAATGATAGGTAGCGCAGCCAACTCAGGAAAAGCAGAACGTTTAGTTATCTTGTCTGTCCCCACCCCCCACCCCACAAGAGGTTCTCCTGCAGTTTGTGTAACCACAGGTCAGTATATCTGGCAGTGTATATTTTCTATATGTAAAAACACAATTATGGTTTTGTTGTGTTTTCCCATTGGTTTGTAACTCACCCAAAAAAAGCAGAGATATAACCAAATCAAAACCTGATATTTTCACCATAGAAGTAGTGGCCATAAAATAAAGTGGAAATACACGGGTAACTTTCATCAATTTTAAGTAAATAACATGTCAGCATAGTCATGCTATGTAATGTATACAAATACTGGACTGCACAGGTTGGCTATAGATAATTATAGCTGTAATGTAAGAGGTCAGAGACGCTGAAAGGTTTTTGCAGGAGGTTCCGTCATCTAGGCAAGTTGCTAAGGATTTACAAGCAGCATTGTCTTACTTGATATCAGCAAGGAATGGAGAGGGAAAACCATTATCAGGACAGTGGGGCAAAGCACACACACAACAGCCTCACAATATCCATGAATGATCTCAAGTGCAAGGCAACCGCAGATCAACTGACTGCCTATTTCTACTTATGGTTCAAGCAGCCAGTTTCAGCAAAAATGGACGAGCAAGATATTATAGTGGTGTTTCATAATCTGATCATCACTCCTGGGAATACATGTTTGACAGTTTAATGGTACAAAGAGCACATGCAGTGGACTACTGAGCTGCAGTGTAAGGTAATATGCTCAGACAGATGACAAATCTTTCACCATGCTCTAGACAGGGGATCACCAACCTATTGAACTCTACAGCCCTGAGTTCTGGTTTCCGATGATTGTGATGGTGAGTTATGATGGTTCCATAATATTGCGGGGTGCATTTTCCTAGGGTGTACTCATTCCTTTAGAAGGCAATGTGAACTGTTACTTAATGCTACATAGCTATCATCTTAACCCCATGTTGCATCAATCCTTTACTTATGTAGCGTTCCCGCTAGGCTGTTTTAGCGGGGCGCGGCGCCCTGCCCTCCTTCTGGAGGGCAAAAAGCACCCTGCCCTCGAGGAGGAGGGCAAAAAGCGCCCTGCCCTAACAGCCTGCGGGAGCCGTTCTCACCCGCAGGACGCAGTGTCCCGCGGGTGGACAAACATGCGGTGACCCGGTCACTGCCGGAGAACAGACGCCGGGCGCATGCACCCGGCATCTATTCTCCCTTTCTGCAGCACTTGGGGGCTGCCCGGCATGTCCGTAAGCGCCGGGCACGCCCCCAAGTATGACGAAAAGGGGACGCGTCTCATAGACATGCCCCCTTTTCATAACCACGCCCCCTTTTCGGGCGCACGCACACAAGATTGCCCTCTCTAGCTCCGGCGCCCTGCCTGCCGCCGGAGCTAGAGGGAACACTACTTATGGGTGGGGTGTCTTTCAGGGGGTATACACACACACACACATCTATATCGACATACCGTACACACAGATATAGAATTACACAGCAGTACATTACTTGTACAATAATTTGTTTAAACATATTTATATCTACCCATTTTTCACATGTTAACAAATAACATATGTATACCATATTTAAAGGACAAATAACAGTCAATACAGCCGTAGGATTTAAAACACAGCAGGTCCTATTTCGGATGCAGTGCATGTATTTATATTAATTTGCTCAGTACATACCTGCGAAAACAAGCCCTTATAACAGAAGTGTATTCATACATAAATCATTGAAAAACATAGTATTTCTTTTATGCCATTTGGAACCATAAATTAACTACAACAGTTTACATTTTTCAAAAAACTATAAAATAGTAACAAAACTTCTACTATAAAAAAAACAAACAGGGGGAGGTCTTTACAAGACTCCCTTCTCCCCCAAATTCGTCACTGTTTCACGCCCATAGTTACATCATTGTGATCCAAACAAGAGCATCATTCCCACTATTATACATGTGCCAAGCATTATAGTCCAATGGTAATCAGTGTTCATACCACTACCTATGGCCCTGTGCCCAGATTTCAAACCTCATGCACACCAGTCTTATTGCTTCTCTTAATCATAGAACATGTAGTTTGTGTCATAGAAACTACTGATTTCACTTTGTGATGCTGCAGAATTTTCATATTCAAACCGTGCGACTTGGTACTATACCAATAATGATTCCTACTGTGAGGAAGAGTGAAGTCAAAAAGGTCAGCAAAACCACTTTGTCACTTTGTCCTTGTCAAAGTCGCTCAGATTTGTACACATGGTCATTTTTTTCTGCTTTCAACACATTAACTTCAAGAACAGAGAGCTCACTTAATACCTAATATATACTACCACTTGACAGGTACCCTTGTAATTAGATGAACATTATGATGTTATTCCCTTCACCTGCAAATGGTTTTAATGCTATTCCTGATCAGTGTAAAAATATTAATATATATATATATATATTTTCACACATACACACACACACTCTGTTACTGACGAAGGCACAATAAAGCTTTCGAACCTCGACATCTCGAAACACTGCAGAGCTTTATTTCTAATCAGGAGTGCCGCCATTCCACAGTATTGGTTTATCTCAGTGTCACACTGTTAATGTGGAAGGCACTCAGTAAGCAGCCGCTTTGTACCATTAAGTGTCAGATTTTGCACATATATTGTACACGCACACACTACATGGTTTTTATCAGTAGTACTGGTTAGAAACAGAAAAGGTAATTGAAAGGCCAAGTTTTGGGTCTTAAATTGCTCCCATTAATAATTAGTAGCACCCAAATGAGTAATAATCTGTTAGGCAAAACCATGTCACATGTTAGTCTCTATATTTCAATATCCAACTTCCTTGAAAGGATGTGAAAAAAAAACCCATAGATAACTAACCTGTTCATTTTGTATCTGCTCCCGTATGGCTCTTACCCTTTCTTGGTTTTCAGGATGAATGTTTTGCTGCTCACCTCTTTTGAACAAACGAAAACAAAAAAACTTTGGTTTCATTCAACATTAGTATATACACAAAAGTAACTTCGAAACTTCAAGTGACAAAATGCTAACAGACAATGGTTTTACAAATTACACAAAATAAATGGGGCGCCCCACATTTTAAAATTTCCACAATATTAGAACACAATGGTTGGAAAAGCAGCATGTATATGTTCCATACATTTATGTATAGGATATAAAATCCAGGAAACAGATAGGTGTGTGCATTCACATCCAACAGTCCTGTATTTACTATAAGTAGAATGGACTAGCAATTGGGGGTATAACTAAAGTGGATCAGAGTTGTGACCCGATTATCATTTTTAAATCAGTAATGATGTATGGGCCTCCAAAACAATGTTTATTACATTGAAAAAAAAAAAAAAAGGCATATGTTTAAGTTCTTATTTTTAATATGCTGAAAACGAAAAATAAACACCGTCTATATCCATTATATTCACTTTACCCATTTCATTTTCTATACTTTTTTTGTACACTAAATATTTTGATCCACCGAACTTTGTTATACGTTTCCACTTCCTTTTACTGGCACATGCTGAATATTTTACAGCAAATTGTAATATTTACCATATTTTGCCAAAGCACATTTCACTCTTTCAAAACACTACAAACAGTAATGTATCAAAATAAAATTACACCATTGTATAAAAGTAATACTTCAGAGCACTTAAAATAATTGCACCTTATGGCTTACCTTAACATGAAATATGTAAGTGCAGCAATAAATGTCAGACTGATGACAACTGCAACAATCACTTGATTGCTTACGCCTTCAATAAACGACCCATCATCTAACTGTAAGTGCAGAATATCTTGTTGGTTTTCAGCCATTCCAAACTACAGGCATTAAAGCCTAAAAGACAAAATAATGTGTAAATGTTCTACATGTTTTACACCTGTGTTTTGCAACTCCAGAACTCAGGGACCTCCAACACTGCATGTTTTACAAATCATCTCAGTATCACAGTAGGGGGCCTATGTATGAAAGACTGGAGAGAGAGAAAATTGTGAGCGATAAAGCACTAACCAATCAGCTTCTAACGTACATTTTACAAGCGGTGTTTGAAAAATGACAGTTAGGAGCTGATTGGTTAATACTTTTTCTCTCACAATTTTATATCTCATCAAGCTTTAGTACATAGACCCCTAGATCTTTTAAGCCATGCACTGTTACGGGTCCCTGAGGACTGGAGTTTGGAAACACTGTCCTACACAAAAATGTAATAGCAGGATTTCCTCATTCTATAAATGTTGGGTAAATGCGAGTAAATATTTGCATTGTTCTTACATGATCCCTAAACTTTAATACAACACTACCCCACAGTGGTAAAATTGTAGAATGCATGTGCAAGTTTACCAATGTCCTAAATTAATTTATTATTTATTACCAGTTATTTATATAGCACACATATTCCACAGCGCTTTACAGTGAATATTTGGCCATTCACATCAGTCCCTGCCCCAGTGGAGTTTACAATCTATATTCCCTACCATATGCTTACACACATACACACTAGGGTTAATTTTTCTTGCGGGCCAATTAACCTACCAGGATATTTTTGGAGTGTGGGAGGAAACCGGAGTACCTGGAAGCACAGGGAGAACATACAAACTCCACACAGTTAGGGTCGTAGTGGGAATCGAATCCCCACCTCAGTGCTGTGAGGCAGTAATGCTAACCCAGCGGCTCCCAAACTTTTTTGAATCACGGCGCCCTAGAGTATCAGCTTTGTTTTCAAGGCAACCCCTAAGTCAAAAGTTTGTTATTGAGAAATTCAGAATAAATGTAGTAAAGTAAAGTAAGTAGTGCTGACCTGTCATCTTAGGTTTGGTTATGTGGTGGTGGACAGGTTTGTGCTTTTGTTTGTCCACATACTTATATTACATTGACTACAAATAATTTGATTTGGTGCTGGACCACCAACCTGAGGCACCCCTGCAAGTGTCCCGAGGCACCCCAGGGTGCCACCACGGTGCACAGTTTGGGAAACACTGTGCTAACCAGTACACCGTCTCTGCTGCCCATTAAATAGCAAGTTACAAATACAAACCATTAATAAAAAAAATGCAAAAACCAGCCATTTAACACCTTTTAAGAACCTACTTTCCTTATGGCCACTGACAGCCTTCTATATGATCCTGCTGTATCAGTTGCCAATGTTTGGGGGGACAAGATGGATTCCACAGTTTTTCATGCACTTCTCCCAGGTTGTTTTTTTGTAGAAAAGCCACGCACCCTCAGCACAAGTACTGCAAATTAAAGTTTCTAAATGAATGTCGCATTTCTCGGGGGTGCGCATTAACGCAATGTCTTTAATTTTCAGGATACAAAATTGCTTTCCCAAACCTGCACCTAATTGGGTTGACCCTTCTTTTTTTCTTAATAGGTCGACCGTGAACATAACATTCATCATGTCTACACAGATGACATGTTAACATTATAGAATGTTTACCTAAACGTACCTGATTCTGACAGCTGCAGCAGATCCAGCATGGCTTCCAGGTCCCGGCAGACGTCTGACGGAGCGGTGGTTTGGGCGACTATATTCCCCCTAACCCTTACCCTTAGAGCCTAACCCCTACCTCCTGCAGCCTAACCCTCGGCATCCTGTGAATGTCGACATGTCACACGTCGACACTGAACATGTTGACATTCTGAGGATGTTGATGTGGTGCCTGTCAACATGTTGAACCATGTCGACATTCTATTGTAGTCATTATGGATGTCGACATTAGAGCGGGTGATAGTTTGTTTTTCTTTTGCATAACAATCTATAGCTGTCTTCAAACATTATACTAACAACTGTTAAACTAAACCATCAAAATGTATTTCCAGAGGTCCATTGTGCTCCCCTACATCATCTTTATTTGGAGGGAAGATTAATTATTATAAAATGTATATATATTTGAGGGTCTATGCTTTCATATTTATTGGCCTTGGTTTAGGACCCTTTCAACATGAAGGCATTGATCCTCCTTGCGATAGATAAATGGGATTATATCATTTTGTCAAATCTAACCTATTTTTCTATGTACCAGCAACCAAAGCATGCCATGGAGCACCAGTTTGGGGTTCATCTTCTAATAATTGACACAGATACGCTTTAGAGTTTCCTTAAAAAGAAAACCAAACTCCTGCAAACAGGTCTTGTCTCGTATTTATGGTTGTCTGTGACACCTAAAATTGTTGAATGGCTTAATAGCCATAGCATTTCTTTTAAATAGAAGTATGTAGAAACAACAGTTTCTGCATAATTTTATGAATTGCTGATATGTGCTAACAGTCTAAAGCACCCCTGCATAACGCTTATTAGCGCTACAGACCGCAGTCCCCACTATTATCAATTGGGACCATGGTTTGACCACTATGTACAAAACTCTGAAAAGCGTACTATTAATAATTGTAGCATTGCTGTGATTATTAACACATAGGCCCATTATACAGGGTTGGGACAATGAGGTTAGTAGTTTTGCAGATAAAATTTGGAATCTTGTATGAACGGACTGAAGATGCCACACTTAAGTGACAATTCAATTGCTTTAGGTACCGTAGCGCACGTCTAAAGTGACAGGAGCAATTCAATTGTGTGGGTGACCAGCCTCAAACTGGTTGCAATAGCCACTTTCTCATGCCCAAAATGCATGGGATTAGAGGTGTAATGTGGTTTCTCCCTTGCCAATTGCCAGTTAAGGCGCCTAAAAGATGGGCACACTGCAGTTAAGGTGCCCAAAAGCCCTACTTTAAGCAGATTTCTGTTCTCACCTCTGGACAAAACAATTAAATAGCCCCCGGGCACTCTCAACGGGAGCTACTGGCAACCAAAACCCTTTTAGGTCTTACATAGATTGCATCTAGATTCTTTCAAATAGGCATACGAGCATCATCAGAATGTCCCAAATGTAGTGATCCTTCAGGAGCTTTTCTACATATGATTTTGGAATGTCCTATAATCAATCTCTGGGCTTCTACTTGGGAAATTACCCTTGGAATAAGAATAAATATCCACCACCATAAATTCTAAAATATTAATCTTTGGATTGAATTAGGAAAAACTTGGGGAGTTTGTAAATTTACTCATATGTAACTTGATATCTTTGGCTAAAGTGGTATTTGCTTGTAAATTGATGGCAGACTGTTCTTCTCATATTCAAGATTGGATACACCTATTTTACAATACAATATGAACAATTCACCTATAAGAGCAGGGGTGCCATTCAGAAATTTTTGTAATACTTGGGCCAGATGGTCCAATTCTAAACTGCCAGTTTACCCTGTGGATGACGAGAAATGATCGCGATAATGCACTCCTCTAGGTGTCAGACCTTAAACTATAACACGATTGATAGGAACACTTCAATACAACTATTTTTATGTGGAGTCGATTATGATATTTAGTATAGGTAATTAAAATATATTTTACATAAAAAAAATGAGGTTTAACTATATAAGTTCATTATACACTATGCAGGTTTATAGTATTTACGTAAAATAAACTGTTATACAATATGTGATCTGCAATTAAAATTGTAAACCATAATGTTTGTATTGTTGAAATGTTCAATAAAAAGACATTATTAAAAATAAATAAAAAAGTGTATACATATATAAATATCCAGCCAACAAGTTTTTATTTCATTTGATTGCGTTGAATGCATATACTCTATGTAGCTCTGGAAGAAACAGTCGCACCTAAAACACACAGGTACATTCTAGAAAATTAGGTTCCGCATTGCAGCAACTCCCTAATAGAAAAACAAACCAGAAGAATTTGCCTGAAGGATCTCCTCTGATTAAATCTCAGTTGGCAATGAAATGCATCAGTTTGAGCCTCGACAATTTAATTAATTTGCGGACTATGAATGGAAATTGAGGATCATAACTACTGCTGAAATGTACACATCTTAGGAGTCTATCATGTATTAAATATTGCGATACTGACGAGATTATTAACGGTCCAACTCGGCAGGGATATTTTCATTTTTAATAAAAATATCCCAGCTATGTCCTACCGGGAACTTGCAGGGACAGCAGTTGCAGTAACCGATCTCCCCGCAAGTTATATGCCCGGCATTTAGGAGAAGTCTTTCATAGAAAAGAAAGACTTACCCGAGGGAAGCTGACAGTGCGCATAGCGTTAGCTTCTGGGGCTGGCCGGGGGCTGCGGGGGAGAGATCAAAAGATATCTCTCCTGCCCTTGGAGCTCCCATAGGCAGACAGTTGTTTACACCATCTTAAGATGGTGTAAACTACTATCAGTGCTAAACTCCAAAAAGCTTTGCTTTTTGGAGTTTAGTACATAGGGGCCAGATTGTAGTCTGATCTGAAGTGCTAATTAGCACTTTGCTGGATATTTATGTGAAATCTCCTGCACTGTGCTATTCGCACATAGGATCGATACATAAAATTATGCAGAAACTGCAGAATCTGCATGATTTTATGTAAAAATTTGCTTGATACATAGGCTCCTTAGAAGCTGCATTTAATGGATTTAAACTACCGGACATCTCAATCCACAAACGACCTTTACAGCTGCCACTGTGTCTGATACAATTTCCTTCAGATCATAGCATCACACTTTGTGGTTTGTGGAGTTCAGTTTTAACAATGTATCCAAATATACTATGTTTACTAAATGTTTGAGACGCTTATAATATTTATTCCTACTGAAATTGGCCGATTGTTCTATTTAAATATACTGATTTTTAAAAGTAAGTTTGTTTTTATGCTATACTAAATATTGAAACGTATAACTCCTTTGCTGGAATATCATTACTAGACAGAATAAGAAGTGCTCCATGGCCACTCTTTTTTGTTTAAATTTAGGTGTGAACAGATCACACCCTTGTGAGCTGCTCCATATATTATGTCTTGCTGTGGTCTATTTCTAGATCAGCAAGTATTATGCTCAATACCTATCTTTTTGTCATTGAAATACTGTATATTTATATTTACAGAAAACTAGCCCTTTAGGAGTAATTCAGTAAATCAACAGTTTCCAGGATTTAAAATACCATAAAGCTCCAAAATTAACATTTTCAAATATGAACCATGAAGGTATTATCATTGTTAGACAGACATTCCACTGCTGCTTCATTAAAAAGTGAGTATTACCTCTTCTATTGCATAAAGCTGGCCCCACACACAGCAATATTTTACCCGATCTGGCCGATTCCGATGCATTGGAACGACGGATCGTGTAAAATATGCCAAAATCGTGAGGAAATCGTGAGTCCCCACTCACGATCACGATGCGATTCCCTGCTGGTCGCACATCGCATCTTCAGATCTGCCGTGCAGTAGGGCAGATCTGACAATCTAGGAGGCGATGCTCTGTGAATGTCTGACTGCAGGAGAGATCGTATGAAGATTGGACACCAAATTGTGTGCAGATTGTGTGTAGATCGTGTGCAGAGCTGCCGGGGAGAGTTTCAAGGGAAATCGTACACGAATCGTACACATCGGCTGATCGTGTGCAGATAGCCATGTGTGTGGCCACCTTAGGACTGCAAATCCTTCTACATCTTTCACTAGTCAGTAGTTACTACCACATTACTGGCCCTGTGTATGAATAAACCAATCCACACTGCTCATTTCTCCAAGGCAAGTCTGGCATCTTATCAGACACTCTGGGGGTAATTTAGTGGTGGGCACATATGCTCTAAGGCTGGGTACACACCTAAAGATTTTCTGTCCAACCATCCAACTAGTTGAGTGGTTGGAATGAAAATCTGCTAAGGTATGAAAGCAAATGACAATCAGCAATTTGCTCCCAAACGCCAGAAAATTGACAAAAACTGTTGTTTGAACAAATGCCTTAGGCTGGGTACACACGTAAAGATTTTCTGTCCAACCATCCAACTAATTGATTGGTTAGAATGAAAATCTGGTAACATATGGGAGTAACTGATGATCAGCAATTTGCTCCTAAATGCCAGAAAACAGATGAAAGCTTATAAACAGCAGCATTTGTGCCAGCTATATGTAAGGTGTGTGTATGTGTATATACTTATGCCCTACTATAGTGGAGAGAAAGCATAAAGACTTGGCAGTGTAAGTAGATACAGAAATCACATTATCATATTAGTACACAATATAATGCAATGAAGTGTCAGAAACACAAGACAAAAAAGTGTCTGGACACTTAATAACTGAAAATGTTGCATTTTAAATATAATACAAACAAATATAATTATATTCAATTAATCAACATCTGTTGTTTTCCTTTTAAAATATCCAATGGGAATTTGCTTTAGTGCAGTAGTCCAAAGGGAAAGATCAATTAAGCAATGTGAACAAACACCTGTGACTTAGATATAATATGAATACAATGCTAATTATTTTAGTACTATCAGAGTGACGGAACAAGCAGTAAGAGGAGGCTAGATAGTACTACTGATATGGGGCCTGATTCAGATATACTGTATGATAATCTCACAGCAGCCTTGTCTTTGTACGCAGCGGCTGTGTAATAATATGCTAATGCAGTAGGAGGAGTCTTGTGTATATAGACTCTTCCTGCCGGCTTCTCTGAACCACTGCTGTGTTAGTAGACGCAGCATCGGATTATCTGCATAACCATCGGGCATCTGAGTAACCCTCATGTTACTCAGTATGACCGGGGAGTTCACGCTGAAGCTGCATACAAGGACATTGCCACAGGTTTCAGCACGCCCAGAAAACAGGGGTGACACACCACACCCCCATTTTCTGCAACGCTGTCCGTCACCACCCCAGCCCCACCCCCAAACGTCCATGACCAGTCAATCAGGCTGAGACATCCAGGGCACTGCAAGTGATCTCGCAGAAGGAGATATGCACACGCGCAAAGTGGCATCTCACACAGATCTTACCCCATCGGAGATACCTCTGAATTAGGCCCATGGTCATCTTCACCATAAAGACACATCTGTAGATACATGCACCACTAATTGTGCTGCACACACCTTATCCTTACAGTGTAAAGCCAGGTACACACTATATCGGGGGGGGGGGCTCAGGGGTCCGTATGCAGTGCATCCAGATGTATGGTGTCAGCCACTGGATCTTGAGATCTGCCTGCACCGCAGCCAGATCTGAAGATGCAATGAACGACCAACGTGAGTGTAGTGCGTGTACACTGAACGATTTGTTGTTCCAATCCATCTCAATAGGACAAATTATCCAATATACTGTCTAGTGCAGAGGTTCTAGGGATATCTCTTGAGGACCGCGTTTGGGAACCTTTGGTCTAGTGTGTACCCAGTTTAAGTAGATGTCAATACAAGGGACAGAAATGCAAAAATTTAGGTATACATTTTTTTGGTGCACATGTACAGAATGAAATGAGTAGCTAACATAAAAATCAGACATATACCGTACATCCAATTAAGTATAAAACACTCTAGTTAGTGCATGCATGTTATTGTGCTCAGAAATGCACAGCCTTTTATATTAGTGACAAATATGGTTTTACTTTTGCTTTGAAGTGGTAGCAGTATATACAGAAAAAAGGAGGATTCTAAAACCATCATAAATTCAAAATAATAAAACAAATAGGTGATATACAGGCGTGTATGCTGTTATATAGTATCAGAAGTGGATTAGATCTTTATGGATGCATTAAAATAGTACTTCAGATCACAAAAACACATGCAAAATGCCAAACAGCAACAACTGCATAAAAAGAAACTGAAAGGTGCGTATCCACTAGCAGATAGTGGAACGACAGTGTGATTACAACACTGTAATCGTACAGTCATTCCTCTTCCCCTGCAGTGTCTACACTGAAAGATATGTCATTCAGTGTAGGCACCCTCCCTTATACCTGAACATGGCCAATCTGTCGTTATCGGCAGATTGATCAGCATGTTCAGGCGATGATTGATATTGGAAACGACCAGCAGGAGCGCGCATTGCAGGTCGTTTCCGACATTTTCATGCCCGACTTGTTCACGATTAATGAGCGATTGAACGATATTGTAAATGTTCAATTGCTCATTTTAATCGGTAACGCAGCTTTACACTGCAATACAAAAAGTTGCACAACACAGTAAATCTATTTGATTTCTAAAAATAAAAAGCAGTTTCAAATATCAAAGTGGAAAAATAAACTTCACATATGTAAATGAATACTAAAGCACAGAGAAAAAGCCACTGTCCTGACATACCTGTCAGTATTTGAAATGTAAATATACAGGGCTGGGGTTCTCAACCACTATCCTCATGTATCCCCAACAGGTCATGTTTTGAGGATTTCTGTCTGTGGAAGCAGATGGGAAAATTACTGATTCAGCTAAGATTAACTCATCTGTGTATGTTTAAGGAAATCCACACAACATGACCTGTTGGTGGTATTTGAGGAGTAGGATAGAGAACCCCTGATATACCGTATTACAGAATATAGAATAAACCTGCTACTGGCATACGAGAAAGGCAATTACTATAGTTGTTGTGTAGTATTGTACATGCAATGATGTGACTTGTGTTACATCTACAACATGCTTGGTAATAAAGGTGGTATATCTAGCAGCACTGTGTGATATTAATAGTTACTGTATGCCCAAATAAAGTCACACAATTGATTACCTTTACAATGCTCATATACACTGGATACTCCAGGGATTACCACAGTTGTAGCAGACAACACAACACTACCACTTTCTGATAACTTATCTAACTAAGCACTAGCAACAAGAGTGTGATGCATTGTGAGTGACTAGCGTCTGTCCGGGGACACGCAGCAGCAGCGGCTCCTCGGCGCCTGTTGTTAGGATTGCTGCGAGCTACACAAGCAACATTACACACGGTATAACCAAGAGCGCAACGTGCCTAACCTCCTCCTGCAGCAGCAGCGGCTCCTCGGCGCCTGTTGTTAGGATTGCTGCGAGCTACACAAGCAACATTACACACGGTATAACCAAGAGCGCAACGTGCCTAACCTCCTCCTGCAGCAGCAGCAGCCTGTCAGCCTGGCACTGGGAGAGTCTCATCTCTTCCTGGAGGAGGTCGCTGTGCAGGAAACACAACGTATATCACCATCACTTCCTGCACATACAGTACACGCAGAGGGCTGCTGTCACTAGTGCTGCTATGCTGCCTGGAAGGCTGGTGCTTGGCACATACCTACAGTATATACAATATAGTATATGATCGAGTATAGTAACATTACACCATACGGTGTTGAAGTACAAGTGTTAGGGACCACCGCACCATAGCACTGCCAGCTGCTCATGCTGTTCTTCAGAGAGACATTCGTTGTTCGTGCAGATGACAGATTCGTGTACAAAAAATAACAAAATGTATTTGTTATGTGGCATTAATTCACAATAGGTGAGCAAAAAATCCTCAAGATTATTGCTGTAATCCTGAGGACGGGGCACGGAGTGGTCCTGCATCGTTGATTGATGCAATTTGCATCATGCAAATATTATAAAACATTGAAGCAGTGGCGTAACTAGGGCAGGCTCGCCGGGGCTCGTGCCCTGGACGCCGTGGGACCGGCGGCGCCTACAGGCCCGACCAGGGCCGGCTCTAAGGGTGTTCGACCAGTGCGGTCGCACAAGGGCGCCACCCCTCGAGGGCGGCACCCTTCCCCAGCATCCCGATTTTTGTCCCGCTGCTCCAGCGGGTGGTCTAATTGGGAGGTTGGCAGTGCCGGACCCCTGGAGTGTGAATGCATCCATTCACTGACGGAAGAGGGCTGGGGGAAGCCCAGCCAGTGACGGATTGCTGGGCTTTACCCCCAGCCTCATGTTATTTGGAGGGCACGCCTCCAAATAACGTCACATAGGGGGTGTGGCCTATGATAATTTAACATTAGGATCTTTTTCCAAAACAGCTTTATGCGCTAGTTCAAAAGCAGCAATCTTCTCTTTAGTTATATTTAATTCCTTGGTGGATTGTTCAATGATAAGGAGAGTCAAATCAAAAGAGCACTTGTTTAAAATTGAGACCCAGCGTCTACAAAAATTAGGATCATATCTACCAATAATAGGACTGTTCTTTATCCGCAAACCCCTTGGAATTTTTTTAGCTCGATAATAATCACTAAGTGTTAGACCATGATAAAAGAAGTCTATTTCTTTCTTCTTGAGTTTTAGGAGGTCACGATAAATAACATCCACAGGTAACGTGTCAAGTTGTTCTGATAATTGCGCATTAATCAAGATAGCCTCAGCTTCCATATCCGAATAGCTGAAAGTCTCACCTATTGTATATGTAGTTTGTCCAAAACCACTAATTGGCTTGGCTACACATACCCTTGCTTCACTTCGTTTGCGTATGATTGATCACGTGCCATTGTCTATTAGAGGGAGTAATCGTCCACTTAAGTTGTTACAATGCGAAACCCGATGGATACATACGTTGGGGACCCTTGCTCCCAAGGGGCTCAACGAGCAACATGGCCTTAGTTGTTTTCATTAAGTGGCTTTATATGTATTGATTGTTATTGGATTTAATTTTCTTACTTTTGATAGTTTTCTCATATCTGTAGTTTTTTAGAGGTATTCATTATACTGTATCTCTATATTGTGCTATTTAATTATATATCTTGGGGTATGCAACCCCTATAGCTATATTAATTTAAGTGCTAATGTTTGTGTTTTATGTAATTAATGTGTCTGCATATTTATTTAGTTTAGTTTATTATTCATTTGTCTAAGTATATTATTGTCTTTTTTTCTTAGAACGTACAAGTTGGTATTTGTGTACTGTTTCCATGGTGAAGGGAGCACGACAGCGTCATCACTGTGTGCATTGTATGCTACCATGTGTTTGATGAGGTTGATTTCTAGCGCCGCCCGCCGGGGGAGTGGTCCCGATACGGGCTCAGCGGTGTCACTTGGTGTTGTTACTGTTATAAGGTAAGACTGTTTTTTGTGTTGTTAGTCCTGATGAAAAAGCGCCATTAAAGGCTTTGAAACGTTGCCCATATAACGCCACGTGTCTGCCGTTGTTTGTACCAGGAGTGCCGCTGTATACTGTGTGACTGTATCCCACTTCTCCAGCGGGCACCCGGTCAAGTATTTGGAATATAGGGAGTGCCGGACCTACCTGTTTGCTATATATATATATATATATACACATATATACAAATATATACAGTGATAGAGCAGAACAAAAAAATTGTGAGTCCCGGGACCCCTCGCTTTTACAAATTGGGGTCCCACTCCACTATTTCTGGATCCCATTGTGTATTATGGGGGTTGAGGGCAGGCAGCAGTTGGGGTAGAGCTTGTGGGTAAAGGCAGGGAGAAGTTGGGTAGAGCGGTGATAGAGGGGAGTAAATACCAGTCAGTCTTGGGATAGGGAGGGGGTAGGCGTAGTTACCAATTGGTGCAGTACTCGGGGCAAGTTGGATAACACCTCAGTTCAGAGGCATAACTAGAACTTTGTGGGCCCCATAGCAACATTTTTAAGGGTCCCCCACCAACTCAGGTTTCAACCAGAGTGTGTGTGTGTGTATATATATATATATATATATATATATAAGTTTGTAAAGCAAGTGTGCACACTCCTATTATCCAAGGAATGGGTGCACAGTTCAATCAATATAGAAAAATTTCCCTGTAGCCACAGAAAAAAACCAGCACTCCATAAATATGCAAAAATGTTTCTTTAGTGAAGAATTTCATAATAATATGGACAAATACAAACACATAACTGCTGTGCTAGTATATCCAGCAATTTACAGCAATGATATACAGTCAATCAGGCTCCTTTAAGCTTTTTTAAGCATCATGGACAAAAAAGCAAAATTCTCATCATATAATAAAGGTAGTTGCAGTATTCTCATGCATAGTCACCACCAATGAGTAAACTTGCTATGGTCCTGAGGAGTCAGTAGTGTCCAGCAGTAGTATCCGGTCAATTCAGGCTCCTAAAAGCTCAATGAGGCATTATGAACAGACAGCGAGGTTCCCATCATGTATCAAAGGCAGTGTAATCGTGCATGGTCACCACCATGGAACAAACGTGCTGTGGTTCTAAGGAGTCTGTATGTCACAGCCCATATATATATATATTGATCTATACATGTGTATATATATACAGTCAGGTGCATAAATATTGGAACATTGACAGCTCTTTGGATCTCATATTGAGAGTCAACACCAACTGATTCCAAATGCAAATGTCACACCTAGAATCAACTCCAGACCTTTTAGCTGCTTAATTGATAATTAAATAACGAGGGAATAGCCCACACCTGTCCATGAAATAGCTTTTGAGTTGATAGTCCCATTACTTTTGGCCCCTTAAAAAGTGGGAGGCACATATAGAAACCGTTGTAATTCCTACACCGTTCACCTGATTTGGATGTAATTACCCTCAAATTAAATCTGAAAGTCTGCAGTTAAAGCACATCTTGTTTGTTTCATTTCAAAGCCAATGTGGTGGTGAATAGAGGCCAAAATATGAAAATTCTATCAATGTCCCAATATTTATGAACCTGACTGTATATATATATATATATATATCTATGTATATATATATATATATATATATATATATATATATATATACAAATATATACAGTGATAGAGCAGAACAAAAAAATTGTGAGTCCCGGGGACCCCTCGCTTTTAAAAATTGGGGTCCCACTCCACTATTTCTGGGTCCTATTGTGTATTATGGGGGGTGAGGGCAGGCAGCAGTTGGGGTAGAGCTTGGGGGTAAAGGCAGGGAGAAGTTAGGGTAGAGCAGTGATAGAGGGGAGTAAATACCAGTCAGTCTTGGGATAGGGAGGGGATAGGCGTAGTTACTAATTGGTGCAGTACTGGGGGCAACTTGGATAGCACCTCAGTTCAGAGGCATAACTAGAACTTTGTGGGCCCCATAGCAACATTTTTAAGGGGCCCCCACCAACTCAGGTCTCAACCAGAGTGTGTGTATATATATAAAGGTTCTGGAGGACCGGCACTCTGCTGTACTAATTACGGTATGCCCCAGTGCCTTCCGTGAATAATTAGATAAGCAAGAAAAAATCGTCGGCACCAGGGGACTGTAAAAAAGAGTTTAGCGTGTTGGGTACTGGGACCAGTGTGCACGCGTATGTATCGGCTTGTACTATTTTTAATTGCTTTTTACTCTAATTCTTAAATCTTTCATCGTGTTACTTTTTCTTTACATAAATAACTTTTTGTGCTTTGGAACCACACGATTGGACTGGAAAGCAATTCTTTCTTAAGCGACTTGCAGCGTTAAATATCGACTAGCGACTATTAGGAATCAATAGATGGGTGCTCATCCTCGAGGTTACGCTACCAGGAATTACGCAAAGTGTACGGATTTCGGTTCCTCAACGGTGGAGATGCACATCATATACGGGTAAGAACGCACTGCGTGCAAAGCCTGTTTATCACTTTATGTTGTGAAACCGATAGTCCGTTTTTGTGTGATTCAAGGAGCGCTGATTAGAATCTAGGGACAAGAGAGAAAAGTCTGTTTCTTTTATTGTCATGTTTGCACTGCAATAGGCAATAGCTTATGCATCTTCCCTGTATTACTGCCACATGTTTAAACAATCGTTTTGATAGATAGTCTTGTATCACTTGTTAAAAGCTCTGAATAGGTATTGCCATGAGGGAAAGCATTTTTCTGCGCAGAAAACAAAGGTATATGAATGTGAACGTATGCTTGTGATGTGATAAGGGAAAAGAAAAACGGAAAAGGTTTTTCTTCACTGTTGGTACGAGACAGGAGAGACCCGGTAGGTGTCTGACGAGGCACATCTAGGTATACACAGCAGGTATACTGGCAGCGAAAACAGGGATTTCTGTTTCGGCGAAAACCGGAAGGGGTTTTCAGCAGGCACACCCAATAGTAATCGCAAAGCTTATTGATAAGTTAGTATCTATAGGCAATGCGATTGGATTGAACGGTTGCGTAAACATTGCATTGTTGCGTATAAAACTGTGATTGTGACAAAGGGTTGTGCTGGAAGGCAGAAAATTGCATAGGCTATTTTCTGCTCCTCATTGTGTAAAACTGTGAAAACACGCTTAGCGGTCGGTTGTGCACAGTGGGAGGAAGCTGGGAGACATAGCTTGTGAATTTGTCCGAAAGGCAGAAAAATTGCATTGGCTATTTTCTGCTCCTCATTGTGTAAAACTGGCAAAACACGCTTAGTGGTCGGTTGTGCACAGTGGGAGGAAGTGAGTGGACGCAGCTTGTGAATTCGTCCACCGGTTGAAATCTCTAGTGAAAGTAGCAAAGCATTGTCTCAGTTGGGTGCTAAGCAATCGCTAGGGATGGTCGAGGAGATGCTGATTATGGTAGGGCCTACCGGTTCGGCAAGGTATATAATGAATGTGAAGTATGGCACAGATGCTATGGCGTACTGCGACATATGGGTCAAGATGACCAAGAATGTATGAAACCCTTTCCCAAAGTTGGCAGTTTTGATTCAGAGGTACTAAGTAATGTTAGAGATAACATATGTTTAGTCAAATCTTTGAAGAAAAGAGTAAAGTATAATGATTGTTTAAAGTTGTGGCAGGAAGAGGGGAAAACGTGGCAAGGTGGTGTATACATGCAGCAAAGCAGCGTGCACACTCTGCAAAGTAGCGTGTTCACGCCGCAAAGTAGAGTACACACGTGGCACAGTAGCGCGCCACAAAACAGCGTACTCATGCCGCAAAGCAGCACGCCGCCAGGTAGCGTACCCATGCCGCAAGGTAGCGTCACCGCGCATAAAGAAGATAGCGCATGCACACCTCCGCCATATGCGGCCACAGGTGGAAGTACAGCCGATACAAAAAAAAAATCGTAATAAGTAACTTATACCCTGTTTTAAGTAGAGATGAGCGGTTCGGATTCTGTGGAATCCGAACCGCTCCGAACATAGGGGATCCGAGTACTCCCGATCCCTGTTCGGATGTTCCCCGCCTGACGCGGATCCCCGTTCGGGGCTGAATGGCGGCCTCCTGATGTCGGATTCTCGCGAGAGAATCCAAAGTCAGGGCTCCTCTAGTGTAGGGCAGACTGCTGTGATAGCGGTCTGCCCTACACAGACACAAACACACAGCCTGCAGCGGCAGCTGTGTGTTTGTAATAGCAGCCAATGAGAGTCAGCCAGACTCTCATTGGCTGCTGCATGGAGGGAGCTGGTTGGAACTCATTCATAAGCTCCGTCTTCCGGTTCCCTCCGTTCGTAATAGAGCAGAGCTGGGGGCCTGCTAATGGGGGCACTACTACTTGGGGGCATACTACTGGGGGCCTGCTAATGGGGGCACTACTACTGGGGGCTTGCTAATGGGGGCACTACTACTGGGGTCATGCTACTGGTGGCATTGCTACTGGGGGCATGCAAATGGGGGCACTACTACTGGGGGCCTACTAATGGGGGCACTGCTACTGTGGGGCATACTAATACTGGGGGCACTGCATAGGGGGCTCTACTACTAAGGGGACTGCATGGGGGGTACCACTACTGGGGGCATTGTGTAAGGGACACCACTGCGGGGGCATTGTATAAGTGGTACTACTACTGTGGGCATTGTATAAGGGGCATTACTACTGTGGGCTTTGTGTATAAGGGTCACTACTGTGGGCATTGTGTAAAAGGGTAACTACTGTGGGCATTGTGTAAAATGGTCACTACTGTGGGCATTGTGTAAAAGGGGCACTACTGTGTGTCGTAACATAAATAAGAGACACTACTTTATGGTGTAATGTGAATCAGGGCCTGATTCAGAGCCGCTCGCAAAAAGCGTGCGCTCGCTCTGAATCAGGGCGTGGTTTTTTTTGTTGCGTCCTCTTATGCGAGCGACCATGATGATGGTCAAGACCATCACGACCATCGGGCTTGTGATGAGACCCTTGCGGTAGGGTCTCGTTGCCGCAAGCCCCAGTGGACTTCCTGCACTATTAGGGCAGGAAGTCCACCTACTGACATCACTAGTGATGTCAGTAGGGCCGCCCACAAACGGCAGGCGTTCGTATGGGAATGCCTCCATTTGTGAAGCCACCCCCCCGCCACGCCTACAAAATGGGGCAAGCTGTCGATCAACATCGACAGCCGCCCCTTTTGTAGTGAGTCCCGGAGCGAGTGCTTTTTGCACTCACTCCGGGCTCGCGCACTCGCTTGCGAGCGCATAGCGCTTGCGAGTGGGTCTGAATCAGGCCCTATGTGCGGTGTAATGTGAATAAGATTGTGCACTGTGACTCCTAGGGCCGTGGCCCACCTTGTAAACAAGTACTGTGATTCTGCTGGCCTTACCCCACTGGGTGGGTGCACTACTTTTCATTTCTGCCACTGCTGTGTGGCAATGTGTCGTAGATGTGCTTTAAACTGTGGTGTCTGTGCCACTGCTTTGTCGCTTGGTAACCAGTCAGCTCACTGCAACCTTTGGCCAATAATGGTGAAAACTATAATTTAAACTGTGAGGTGGTCTAAATTGACTGTAAATGACTGGAAATTAAGGTTATTGAGGTTAATAATACTCTAGGGAGAAAAAAAAAAGCCCAATTTATGTGATTTTAGCTTTTTTTTGTCAATTTTTGTGAAAAAATCCAAATCCAAAGCCAGTCACCGCAGTTTGGCAAATCTAAAGCCAGACGACGAATTAGAACCAAATCCAAATCCAGCAAAAATGGTCTGGCGCACATCCCAAGTTTTAAGTCACCTCAAGGAAAATTTTATTGTAGAAGATGATGAACCCACTGTAATTTCAGCCATTGCTCAAGATGTTAATTTGCTAGATGTTCCACAGAGACAGGAAGGGACAGCGGCTGAAATTAGTGAGATTAAGTGTATCATGGTCATAAAGGGGCAATTGTTAACATATTAGATATTTGAGTAAGTATTCATAATTTTGGAATGTTAGGATTTAAAGGTGATTCTGACCATAGTGGATGTTTTACATACATAATTTGAATGTACTGTATGTGTTAAGTGTACGCAGTCTTAGTCATTGTGCATTTTGGTAAGATCAGGTGTCCTTGTTTACAGTAAATATTGAGAACCGAAGTCAGAATAGTTACTATATATGTTAATAAGAACAGGTTTTTTTTTCTCTGATCTACTTGGAAGTCTAGACGACAGATCCATTCGTTGTTTAATTCACACTGAACAGCAGGAATAAACGCTGCAGCATATCTGCAGTGAAACTTATGCATTAAGGTACACATTGGCACATGTATAGTGCATGTTTTAAAGTACTGGATAATACATAATTAACAACAGCAAACCCAAATATGAAAGCTCTCTGTGTATAGTTTTTATGTGCTGCATATGAACATTTTCTGTGTAGAGTTTGTATGTACCCCTGAAAAAAAATCCTTGCAATACAGCAGTTAAGGAATTCACTTCTGAGCAAGTTATAACATGTGGTGTGTTATACTGTATTATCTGTGTATTAGATCACATGTAAACCACATATAATATTGCAGTTATAACTGATTATGATTTGAAGGTTTGCTGAATATGCATAATACATTGTTTAAGACAATTTCTTGTTGTGCTCTGATTCGTTTATGTCATGTTTAAATGATACTAAACTATTGTTGCTTCATCTTTCACAAACAGGGCACAAGGTTGCAAAGGACAAATTACAGCCATGCCAGACTAAGGTTAAATACTTGGGACACTGTCTAACCCAGGGGCTAAGACACTTGACAACAGGCCATACAGAATATGACACTGCCGCAAACCAGCAGCAAATCTGTACCTTCTTGGGCATGTGTGGATACTCCAGGACGTGGATCTCAGTTTTTTCTATTTTGGCATTACCATTGCAGGACTTAGGGCCTGATTCAGAGCCGGACGCTATTTGTGCTCGCTCGTTCTGAAAAAGGGGCCGGCTATTTAAATTGAGCGCTCGCTCTTTGCGGTCTGTTGACGCCTCTATGTCTGAGCGAGCGAACGAAGCATGCGCTCGCTATTTTGTAAAGACGCCCCCTGGCCACTCGCATCCTACATCATCTCCGCTATTTATTTAATTAATCGAGTATATCGAAAGGCGTCTGAACTGCTCGCAGTGCTTGTGGTAGGATTTTCTTACCGCAATCATGCGAACAGTTCAGGCTAAGAAACAACCAAGTGACGTGGTCGATGACACTGCTTTGTTAATTATGCACACCCTTAAAACGCCCGTTTTGACTGTTTGGCACGCCTGCGTTCGGATCTCCACTCCCCGTTTTCAAGCACCTTCCCCTGTTACCACCCACAAACGCCTCATCCTGTCACTCAAATTAGCAGGCACTCGCTATTTTGCGAGCGCTTGATTTCCGACCGCAATGACTGGTTGGCGCATGCGCATTACGACCCATACGCATGCGCAGATGTGCGAACATCGCTCGGAGCGAACGAGCGGGCGCTTACGAGCGGCTTTGAATCAGGCCCTTAGTTTCATCCTCAAACCCGATCGTGTCACACACACTGAGGAGACAAAGCAGGCTTTCCTTAATCTTAAGGATAGCCTGACGAGAGCACCTGCCTTGGGAATACCAGATTATGAAAAAACCTTTGAGTTATATTGTATGGAAGCTGATGGCTGCGCAGTAGGTGTCTTCACACTGAAACATGGTGATGCTAGCAGACTTGTAGCATACTACAGTGCATAATTGGACACTGTGGCAAGATCACTCCCAACGTGTTTAAGAAGTATAGCAGCAACTGCTCTATTGGTCAGTAAGATTGAGGATGTAGTATTAGGCCATGATATGATTGTTTATACACCCCATGCCTTATCTGCTTTGCTGAATTCTGCCCAAACCAGACATGTCTCCTCAGCTAGGTTCACAAAATGGGAACTAGCCCTAATAGCACCTGCAAACATCACCATCAAACGGTGCAGTTAAATCCAGCAACATATTTACCATATGTGCTCGAGATGCACAAAGGGTGGAGGAAGCTGAGTCTCTGGTTGAAGGTGAGTTTTGCAGGTATACTGACACACATGATTGTATGGAGTATTTGAATCAGACCTTTACTGCAAGACCAGACATACATGACACACCATTAGAAGATGTAGACTTGACGTTTTACACAGATGGGAGTTGTCATAGGCAGACAGACACAGGAGAATTATGCACAGGTTATGCTGTTGTAAATGACGAGGATGTTGTAGAAGCTGAACCACTTGGTCCACCTCACTCAGCCCAGGTGGCTGAACTGGTGGCATTAAGAAGGTATGTGCAAGTTGGTCAGAGCATATTGGTGCGCACCAGGCATTTCTTCTCAAGCTGGAAAGAGAGCAATGTCCTGTCTGACTTGTTTGAGGAAAAATGTCGGGAAGACAATACCCACCGAGCCATCCCATATCCCTCCGACAGACGGTCCTTTTCAGGTAATACAAATTTACTTCATCCAATTACCACCTTGCAAGAATCTCAAGTATGTATTAGTTTGTACTGATGTATTTTCTAATTGGGTAGAGGAATATCCAGCTGCCACTAATACTGCTGTTTTTACTGCTAAAAAGATTGTTCAGGAATTTGTATGCAGATACGGTATCCCTAGAATCATAGAAAGTTATAGGGGTACTCATTTCACTGGTGATGTTTTCCAGAACATGTGTAAGCTTATGGGTATCAATAGTAGACTTCACACCTCCTACCGACCGAAAGCCTGTGCCAAGGTGGAGAGGGTAAATGGTACCATTAAGAACAAACTGAGTAAGATCATGGCTGAAACTGGATTAGGATGGCCAGAAGCCTTACCGCTCGTCCTCCATAGCACCAGAACCACTCCTAGATCTCCTCTTAATCTGTCCCCCTGTGAGATACTGTTTGGGAGGCAACCTCATTTGAGTATAAGTCCACAGGATGATTTGAAGAGTAATAGTGAGGTTACTGTGAAATATCTTATAAAAATGAGTAAACAGTTGAAACAGCAGCAACAGAAATTGAAAATGTTGTTACCTGATATGCCAGAAACAAACTGTCATGACGTTGAACCTGGAGAGTATGTTATGATCCAAAATTTGTTAAGCTCAGGTTGTTTGACAGACCAGTGGGAAGGTCTGTACCAGGTGTTGATGACAAGTACCACATCTTTGAAGGTAGCAGAAAGAGATACCTGGGTCCATTCCACCCACTGCAGAAAGGTCAACCACCCGAAGGAGGTACAAGTCGAAGTCGAGACAGACAACATGGACCTGTCGATTGCGAGCTTGCTCCGGGAGAACTAAAGACTGCAGTGAAACACCTGAGCCAGAGACGTATGCAGATTACTATTCCAGCAATGGAGTGGCAATCTGTTTCTGTGTCTTTATTTTGTTCCAGGGTTCTTCTCATCCTTATTCGTTTCAGGATTTCCTATTTCTGTGACGGAGGATAGATGGCGGAGAGGGGGGCCGATAGTGATGTCGATAGAGTGGAGTCGGAGGAGAGAGCGATAAAACAATCAGGGCAACCTATGGTCAAACCCAGTTTAGGAATTGTTAAGAGATGTTAGCCATGGAACTCGGAGACAGTGTGAGGGGTTATTGTCTGAGGCATATTGTATCTGTCAGTACTGTGGATCCCTAGTTGATGAGAAATGCATCCAACGATGCCAGTCCAAGAGTAATCTGTATTTGGGCGAGCATCCTTTAGAGGATTACCATTCCTTAGTTGGTAAGGTCTTAAACCAGACTGAATGTTGGGTGTGCACTCACGTGTCTCAGGGACAACATAATGTAGGATTAGTATCATTCCCATTAAATTTCTCTGAGGTCCTTGAATTACGGGGAGGGAGGTCCATAGATGGGAAGTATAACATTACCAGGTCCCCTGATTTAAAGCTGCACCAATACTCCATAGATCGTTCTTTCTGTGTCTGAACATTTCATACATAGAAAGACTGGAGAAACTTTATTGACCTTCTAAAAATAGTGGGGAAAAAAGCCACAAAATTTTAAACGTAACAATCTGTAATTTTAAATTTTTTTATGGAATACATGATAAAACATTATCCCATAAACAGTTGTGGGTTGAGGGGAAGGGTTGGTCGGTGGGATTGTTTGTTTAAAAGAACATAGTGATTTTATCCTGAAAATTTAACAAATCTGCTGTTTACCACATTTATATAGGATGTTGTGATTATTAATTATACGATTACTTTTTATGTTATTTTTTATAGACTATTGTTATTTATTTATTCACTGATTTTTTTTCTTGTTCTTTTTTGTCATATATCTTATATATTTTTCAATTGTTTATTTTTTTAGATACATAAATTCTCAGCTCTTAATCTTGTGCTTTTCAATGGACAGTTTGTGAAGGATATACTGATTTGTCATCTATGGCTACCAATTTAAGATTGATTGGATCTATTATGCTTCCTACTTAAGATGAAGGACACTAACATGGGCATTCAGCTTGAAAAAGTCCCAGGAACGGGACGAAACGTGTTGCTGCCCATTGTCTGACCACTGTGTCCTGTGCTGTGACCAGCTCCTGTATGTCTGCTCAGTGCCCACTGTCCTCCTTCCTGGTGTGGGGAGATCCTTTTAAGTTGTGGCCGCGCTCACTCACACAATTGGAACTTTCCCCAGCTTCTCCCCCAGCTCCGTTCTCCGGCAGGCATCGTGCAGCGGACAGAGAGCTACAGCTCCGGAGTATCGGCAGCTGTTTGAGACCCTGAGGCTGGTTAGTAACATTACTCTTCTTTCGACCACTCTGGCACCCGACGGGGTGACACTTTTGACCACCTCAATACGCTAGCTGCTCTTTCAATATACAAGCCTCACGCTGCCTATCCCTTTGGATACCTTAAACGAATACTACTGTTACAGGACAGCGTTTATATTGTTGCCAGATCAAGGTATCAATTAGTATGTTGTTCTAAGTGCTTATACTCGATACACTTGAACTGCCTATTAATGCACTGACTGCTGTTTCATGATCCGGAGTCCAGCTCAGCCTCATTTATCATCCAACCACCAGTTATTTACTTTAATGTATATATTCATTTTCAATTGATTATATGTTTTTATTTTTATTTATTTTTCTTATTGTCTACCTTTCCATTTATCTGTTTTAAATTGAATGATATGCTCATTAAATGACTCATTCTTATTTGTATTTATTAAATATACATATTTAATCATGTTCACCAGCGCGGTATTCTTCTATTTAGTGCTTGTGGGGTTGCAATTTGTTCCCCTTTTTTTTTGTTATTTACCACTGCAGGTGTATCATCTAATATTTAGGAATCAGTGTGTTTTCAAGCGCTAGGGTTATCCCACTTTTTTCATACATTACGTTTCTATCACTATTTTTTGGTTTATAGTCTAGGTGATTTTCACACTGCTATTGTGTAGTTGTATGCAGGGGCGTCTTTAGAGAGGAGGGGGCTCTTTTGCATTCCCCATCACGGGCCCCTTCCTCTCTTCCCGGCGACTGGCAGCCGACTGACGCGGCTGGCCGGCCACCGGAGCATTAGTAGATTCTGGGCAGATTTGTTTGGTCAGGAAACTTAAGAAAATTGGTTGAGGCATAGACATGTTGATACTTTAATGTTAACACTGTGGCTCTGGTTATTACCTCGGTTATACTTTTTAAATTATCTTTTGCTTCCAGTGTTGCCTTTGTCTCGTATGGATGCACCTCTGTTTTTTCTATATTGTTTACATATCACTTGCTTGTACTATTGACTTTATATTCATGTCTGATATGTGATATGACTTGTATATTACAATTGTATTAATATATCATGTTTCAATAAAAAGATTTAAAAAAATAAAATAAATGTTTCTCTACAAAATGATGGTGGTACATGTGAGCCTTTCGCACAACCCTTCTTCTGGAGAAAGAAGTGGTTGTCAAATAGAAAGTAATTGTTTTTTTAAGATTTTTTCAAGAAGTTGGATGAAAAGACCAATACTCGGGCCTTGATAATTCTGGTTTGATCTTAAGAATTCTTCCATATATTGTACACCAGGGGTCAGGGAACTTTTTTATCTTTTACCCCAAAGTATATTTAAATACGCCAACGTTTCCCCCTTGATTTGAAAGGAAGGAAGTCACATAGTAGTGTCCCCATATAGTGCCCCATAGTTATGTCCCTGTAGTAGTGCCCCCATAGAATGCCCCTGTAGTAGTGCCCCATATAATGCCCCTGTAGTAGTGCCCCCATATAATGCCTCTGTAGTGCCACTTGTACACAAAAAAAACCCCACTAACCTTAATCCCTGCCACTGCATCCGCCACCGTCCTGTCCGCGCCGGCTGCTCCTCGGAACAATGGGAGAGACGTCATGACGTCTCTCCCATAGTGCGCATGGAGAGAGGCGGAAGCTGGAGTTCAGAAGAGAACTCCAGCCTCCGGCTAACACGGCACTGCAGGGAAGGAGCCAGGCGCCCGCTGGTAATAACATCTCAGCGGGCGTCCGGCTTAGAGCCTCCCTGTGGTACAGCCGGGAATCCATATGAATCATTCCATTACCCACAGGAATTTCATTTTTACCCCATGTGGGGTAGTTTACCCCTGTTTCCTGACAACTGTTGTACACCTTTCTGGTGAGGAATGCTGGTGTACAGAGAGTTGACGTCTATGGTGCATAATAGTAGTTTTGATGGAAGATCTTGTAAGGCATGTAAATTGTCAAGTAGTGTGTATGTGTCTTTTAGGAAAGTGGTTGTACAGAAAAATCTAAATACTTTGAGATCGTGCCAAAGAGGGATCCTCTTGCAGAGATTGTGGGATGTCCCGGTGATGTTGTAAGTGACTTATGTATCTTCGGTAACGTATATAATAATGGTTCTACTGGTTTATCCACCATAAGGCTCCACTTGGTATTCGCAATGATTTGCCCATATAGTACCGCTAATGCTGCCCATCAACTAGTAGATGTGGGGACGACGGCATGATTACGACATCATAATCGTGCCGTCGTCCCCCTAGGGGTGAAGTGCATACACTGAACGTTCAGACGTTCAGTTTATGCAGATCAATCATCCCCGAACATGGCAATCTGACGGCGGTCGTCAGGTTGACCGTTGTGTTCAGGCGATGATAGATGTTAAAAACGACCAGAGGGTGCGCGCATCGCTAGTCATTTTTAACATTTTACTGCCCGATTTGCGGGCGATTGCCAAGCGATTGAGCGATAACGATGGTCGTTATCACTCAATCGCTAGGTTTAATTGCCTAGTGGATGGGCAGCTTAACATAAGTAAGTTGTAAAGTTCTTTTTTTGTATTTTGTTTTTGTTAATAAAATAGCATAACAAAATCTGAACAAACCAAAAAACAATAAATAGATTTAGAAGAAAGTAAAGAAAAAAAACTAAAAGGGGAGAAAGAATAAAAGATGTGAGTGTACGGAAAAAGAAAGAAAAGGGGAAGGGATCTTTCAAGGATGTACAAGATATTGTGCACTATGCACAGGTTGTGTGGGAAGCTGTAAAGATAACATATAGGCCCTCATTCAGACCCGCTCACAAGTGCTATGCACTTGCAAGCGGTCCGATGGTGAGGGCCTGCGCACGTGCAGCGCTCGCAGTGCGCGTGCGCAAGCCCCGGACTGAGTGACAAATTCACTCGCTCCGGGGCTCACTACAAATGGGGCGGCTGTCAATGTTGATCGACAGCTTGCCCTATTTTGTAGGCGGGGTGGGGGGGGGGGTGGCCGGACAAACGGAGGCATTTCTGAAGAAACGCCTGCCGTTTGTAGGTGGCCCTGCTGACATCACTAGTGATGTCAGTAGGGAGCTTCCTGCTCTGTTAGAGCAGGAAGCTACCTGGGGCTTGCGGTAGACGAAACCCTACCGCAATGGTCTCGTCGCAAGCCCCGATGGTCGCGACCATCACCTGGTCACTCGCTAAAGCTGTGGGTGGTCACCCACAGCTTAGCGAGCAGCCAGGAGGCCGGCTTTTAAAACAAAAGCGTCCGCCCTCATTCAGAGTGAGCGCTCGCTTTTTGCGAGCGGCTCTGAATGAGGGCCATAGTTTTTATAATCATCCGAGGACTTATAATCCAACCAAAGAACCAAATACTGGTAAAGTCAGAGGATTTATCTAGTGAGAAGCTTAAAATATCCTACATAGACATAAAATAATCGATTTTATGGAACCAGTCTTTGCGGGAAGGGGATTTATTAGAATTCCAAAGTATAGGGATAACGAAGTGTGCTGCACTATTAAGATGGCGAAGTAAAGATTTTTTATATTAGGATATCGGGGTTGGGGAGTGGTTAAGTAGCCAGAAAGCGGTGTCTGTAAGGACAGGATAACCTAAGATTAGCTGAGAGATGGAGATGATATCAGACCAGAAATTGGATAAACTAGGACAGTCCCACCATATATGATCCAAAGATCCTAGATCAGACGAGCACCTCCAGCAGGAATTGGAAATAGATGGGAACATAGCATGGAGTAGAGAGGCGTGTCTATACCATTGCATTAGAATCTTCTATTGTGTTTCCTTTACAACAGGACAAATCGAGCTGAAATGTGCCTTGAGAAAAATATTCTGCCATTCCTGGTCAGAGAGGTAGAGGCCTAAATCCTTTTCCCAAGCCCTTGTCCAGGGCGGGAGGAAGGAATCTTGTTCCGATAGTAGCAACTGGTATAGGAAAGACACCGTGTGGGAGGGGGAGTGGGGGGAGACACACAGCTTCTCAAAAGAGGTAAGGTCTCTTTTAGATAAGGCTATTTTGGTATCCAAAGTTAAGAAACGACGAACTTGGAGGCATTTCCAAAAATCGGAGATAGGAATATCCAATTTTTCACGGATCTCCAAAAATTGATTAGCTGGGGTTAGCTAGGAATGAAGTAAGAGGACAGAAGTCTCTATTCAAGATCTCTATTTACTTGAATAGCATGATAGTAAAATTTAATATCAGATAGTTGTAGACCACCCGACTGTTTTGAACGTGACAATAAGTCCCATCTAATTCTGGGTCTCTTACGGGACCAAAGTAACTCTCGAATCAGTAAAGTAAGTGAATGGAACCAAGACTAAGACACCGTTATCGGTATGGTCTGGAGGACATAAAGTAACTTGTGCAGTGTGTTTATCTTCACTACATTAATTGTCCCTAGCCAGGAGAGCTGCTTCAGATGCCAACGATTATAGTTTAAAATAACTGAGGAGAGAAGAGGGCAGAAGTTAGCTTGAAATAATTGTGACAGGTTTTTAGTGAGTTTTATCCCTATATAGGTAATGTGGGAGGAGTTCCATGAAAATGGGAAGGCAGCTAGCAAACCAGAGGTGGGGGAAGAAATATTGAGGGCACTAGACTTTGAAAAATGAATGTTAAAATTGGACAACTTCCCAAACTTTTCAAATTCTAACATTAAAGGTGGTAATGATAAAACAGGATGAGAAATGGTGGCTAACAAATCGTCAGCGAATAATGCAAATTTTTCAAAGTGACGCCATGGGAAGCGATCGCTCACCAAGGCATAAGCACACCTACTTTGGCTGTGCGAGCGATCGCTCTGTGTATGCTGATACCCATTAACCTATTTTGAGATGCCCACTTGCACACGTCATCTCCAGGAAGTGTATTAAAACATTGGTACATCGATGTGCCTCCGGCATACGCATGTGTGAGCCCCAGTGAGCGACTGAAGTTCAGTCGCTCTGGGGCTCACTACAAGATGGGGCGGCTGTCGATGGTGAGTGATAGCTCGCCCCGTTTTATAGGCGGGGAGAGGGGGTGGCTGCACAAACGCAGGCGTTCCCTTAGGAACGTAGCTTTGCGAGCGGCCTGGAGGTCGAAATTTAAAAAAAACAAAACGTCCTGATTCAGAGCGAGCGCACGCAAACAGCGTGCACCACTGCATCAGGCCCATGGTTTATAATGGAACCTAGGAAAAAATGGACAAGAACAACAGTAGTAAATGATAATAAGGACTTCACGTTTCATCGATCTCTAGGCGATCAGAGTATTTTTCGGCCTTTGTCGCGGATGCTGGACTGTCTGCCAGGAAGCATGTTTTCTAGGCGAGAAAGTAAGTCCAGCTGAGCAAGAGGGTCCTTTAAATCAGGTGTATCGACCAGGGTAGCGTAAAATGAGGGATGGTCAGATGGAGCATAGAGAGAGTGGGTTTTACCGGACAGTGTCACTTGGATGTGAAATGGGAAGCCCCAACGATACTTTAGTTGGCGCTTACGAAGTTCATCTGTTAGTGGTCTCAATGCTCTCTCGAAGTTGTAGTGTATGCCAGAATAAATCTTGATAAATGTGGATAGTATCACCGTTGAAGTCTACTCCATCCATTTGCCTGACCTTGTGCATTATGGGCCTGATTCAGCTTTGGAAATAGAGTGAGAAAGAGCACGTAACTGTGAACCTGGACAAGCCATGTTGCAATGCAAGGGGTGCACTGCAAATACATACATTTTATTTTGCATGTAGGGTAAATACTGGCTGCTTTTGCATGTAGCGCACAAATACTACACAGCTTTATTTTTACACTACAATTTAGATATCAGTTTGGACACCCACTCCTAAATCAAAATCTCTGCACATTTTAAATCTGCCCCACCTGCAGTGCAGCATGGTTTCACCAAGATGATCACTTATGTGCTATATCTTACTCTGTTCCCAAAGCTGAATCAGGCCCTATGTCTTCCTTATGGGAAAAATAGTGTAGTCAGCAAATGACATCTCTCGGGGGACCATGGGGACGTAGAGTCCGATGCGCCCTGTCAAAGATTATTTTATCATTCGGATCCTTACCAAGGATTTCATCAGGGCGTCAATTAGATTAGAGGATTGGACATCTTCAGGCAAGCCTATGATACGGATATTATTCCGTCTTCCTCTTTTATAAAGATCATCCATCCTAGTCTTCAAAGATTGTAGTTCAGCAGATTGAAGGGCGAGGATATCCATTACATAGGGTGGTATCTGCAGATTCCTGATTCTCCTCCAAAGAGATGAGCCGTTCTGAGAGCAGAGACAAATCGTGTTTAACAGACGCCATTTCCTGCCTAATACTAGCTTGAAGATCTTGTTTAGTCGGCAAAGTTTTAATGTAGGTCAGGATTTCTTCAATCTCAACAGTGATTTTAGAATAAGGGTGGAGGAACGAATCTTCCTTAAGAGGGACTCGGAAGGTTAGAAGGAGCCAGAGAAGAGTCAGAGGTGTTGAGGGGAGAACCGGGTTTCGAAGGTGTTGGCAGAAGAAAAGGCCGATTGTCTGTTTGGGATGATTCATTCTAGGACAAGAGTTGTCTTTTTTTATGTGCAGATTTCTTTGCCCATATTAAAGAAAGATAGTTGATATAACCGGAGAATGAGCTGGGTAGAAATAGATTACCATAGAGATGTCATGTAGAAGGGCTACAATGGACCACGGACCCCCAGAAGCCAATAACTAGGCAGCCAGTGAAGCCAATAACTAGGCAGTGAATAGTCACATTTTCACTAAAATAAAGTTCCAGGCATCAGGTAGGTTCAACATTAAGCTGATATTTTAAGGGGTAGAAAGTGGGAAATGTTGTCATATATTTCAATTGTATAGAGACATGAGAAACTGTAGATATAGCAGTGCAGTGTGCTGGAAAATGAGAATGTCACATCAGACGGAGCTATTTCAGTGATCAGCCATGAGAGGGAGCCAAAATGCCAAAAATAAAAAAAACATTTTTTGAAGAGGGTTATATAATGCAGAAATGAGCATTAATATGGGGACACAATGCTACTAGTAAAAACAGGGAAACTTGTAGCACGAAACAGCGTACAATGGCTGATAAAGCTAGTTAGAAAAGCTATATGGAGCTCTATAGGTGTGACACCTTAATAAATATGGGGGTGTATCATACTTGCCTACCCTCTCGATTTGGCTAGGAGCCTCCCGAAAATTGTCTGCCCCTCCCGCAAAGGCAGGCAAGCCTCCCGGCAGCCGCCGACCCCTCCTGTCTCCCCCCGCGATTGCTTGAGAATCCCCTGCAGCAGGGGGCCGGTGACGCGATTCACGCCGAATTGTGTAATTTTAGCCCCACCCCCTGCTGCACAATGCCGGAACCCTCTATATTGTGTAGCAGGGACGGGGCTAAAATAGCGCGACCGCATGGCCACGCCCACGCTCTGCCCACAAATGCCGGCCACGCCCCCCAATTTTGCCGATCTGGCTGCCCCCTCCCGGAAGGGGCAGCGAGAATATCGGCATCTATGGGGTGTATAGAGAGTCCAACTACACAGTTAGAACTAGCAGGAGGTCTCAACAGTATGATAAACCTTAAAGCTATGGTATTATTGGAATGGGATTGTATTGCCGGCGACTGGCTGAAGGGAGGAAATCTCGACAGTGGAGGTAAGTATAGTTAACCCTCCCCTCTCCCCCCCTTACACTAACCATCCTTTAGGGGTGCCTAACCCTAACCTCCCCCCCAGTGCCTAACCTCCCCCCGTTAGTGCCTAAACCTAACCCCACTCCCCACACCCTAAACCTAACACTCCTGGGGGGTGCCTAACCCTAACCCTCCCGGGGGGTGCCTAACCCTAAGTCCCCCTGCGGTGCCCTAAACCTAACCCTCCCCCCCGCGGCTAAGATGACGTGCGCCCGTACTTACCTCGTCCGGGCCTGCATAGTTCTGCATTCCGGCATTGGGATTGTGACTGGCGGTCACATAACTACATCCCGGTATTATCAGCAAGAGACAGTGCTGGATCAGTTGCAAAAGACCAAACCAAAGACTCTATACTGGAGCACTGTAAATCAAAGTAAAAAAATGGACTCACAAGACAGAACAAACACTAGATATCATGTGGGAGAGGTATACGTGTAGAGTGAAAGTATGAGGGAAAGGATTCCCTCAAGGGTGGCAAAATATTGAGGAAACAATACAAAACAAAAATAAACAATACTGATATACAAAAAACAAAGTATAAAATACACCCAAGTCACAGGTAGTCACAGGATGATCATCAAATATTCATAGCCGTAGGAAAATACTGAAATGTTGCCTATATAAGATAACATGGAAGAGGTCTCCAAATGTACCGGTAACACGAATCAAGTCCTTTAGGTAGACCAATAGATATAGATATATACCATGTAGTATAGAAGGATGAAAGTACAGGGTGTGAGAGAACCCGATCTATCACTGAGTTCTGCTGCTTGCCATTATGCCTTAGGCAGAGGATGGAAAGTGAGAGACCTGTATATCACAGTAACCCCTCGAAATTAAAGTAAAGACCACGACCCTATAGCAGGCGGGAAGTAAAATAGCATAGGACAAGAAAAGAGGAAATTACTGGGCTGCAGGCGGGAAGTGATAGGAGTGTGAAGATAAGATGTACCGTCAGTCAGTAATGGCCTTATAATCCTCAGGATAGGATAGTTGTAGAAGCGTTTAAACCATATAGTATAGAACAAATGCCTGTTATAAGGGCTTGATATTGTCTGTATTTTCTTGGGATTACTGTGAAGCACGGGTCTCTCACTTCCCAGCCTCTGCCTGATGCAGCAGAACTTGATGACAGAACGGGTTTCTCACACCTCGAACTTTCATCCTTCTATACTATATGGTTTAAACGCTGCTATAACACTGTGTCGGCAGGTGCTTTTATGCGTCTTCGAATAAGTGGTAAAGAATAGCATTTAGCAACAGTTTAAAAAAAAAACAACTAATGCCATCAAATTTGGGGTACATGAAAATGGGTGCAAGCATATTTTGAAGTCCCTAAAGTGTACTTTAAAAATTATTCAGAAATCCACCTGCCTCAACCAACCGCATTCTAGAAAACACATGCCGCATACTTGGCCCCCCCCCCCCCCCCCCCGAGTCAATTTGGCTAGTTTTTAAGTTTGTCCCCAAACTTTTTTCTTTTTGCCCCCAAAACAAAACCATTTTATTTGGGGTGTCCTATGCTAATATTTTTTTACATTTTTTGACACAGATAACTTTTAGGGGACATTCCAAAGGCTGCAGGGTACTTTTTTAAAGTCTGCACCCCAAAACCCCAATTCTGCACTTTTTTTCACCACCTATTCTATGGTGAAAACTTATCCCCGTATTTTTACAATGTCTTTTCGCACAAGTGAAAAGTCTTTGAAATTGAATATGGGGATAAGTGAAAATGGCGAAAATGACGTTATCGCCGATAACGGCTTTTTGCAGCCTAATTGAATATGGCCCTAAGTCTGGGTGTCGTTAAGCTGGGGGTACAGTATAGCCCTTGTTGATATGACTCCAAATCTTGTATGACTAATGCTCCACTTTTTTCTGCCAAACAGATCACAGTGCAGAGTGTTCATCTTTAGTCAAGTTATGTTGTATAGGGCAATTCCATTTATATTTAGATGTCTAATAACTCGTCCATCAAGAGTCTAACAAAACTTTTGATGGATGCGTTCTTAGACACTGCTTCAAAAGTGTGCTGTTTTTTTGATTGGACCTGATGAAAATGTCATTGTGCTGCTGCTGTTGCTGAAAAAGACTTTTAATTTCAAACTCCGATTGTGACGCCAGAGATCCTTTTTCCAATTAAAACTATTAAAGGGGCAAGTTGGTATAAAAGTTAAGCCTTTGTTCAGTAATCTTCTCTTCGCTTCTGTAAGAATTCTTGATGATAAATTTATTATTATGTCTTTTTCTTGTATACTCTTTTGCAGAGTGCCCCGGCCACTACTTCGTGTACAGGCCCACCTTCTTTTTGAGCACGCGTGGATACCCCTGAAGGGGGTCTTTGTGTGATGTGGTGAGAGGGGGAGGAGGTTTCCTGATCACTTGAAATCATTTGCCCCACTAGATATGTCAGTGTCCAAGTTACGTCTCTGCGGTCTGAACCATGCTCTTTGAGTTCTGGGGTTGAGTGTCTTACCTGTAGCCCAAGAATAAACTCTCTCAGGGGTATTCAATATGAAAGGTAAACTTCCCTGGCGAAGTTTACGTTTCATATCGGAGTTTTTTTCTGCGTTAAAGTATCAGGCGCGCGCCCGCTTATACCTGTATTCAATATAAAATTAACGAAAACAGGAAACTCCGCAGTTGGATTTGCGTAAAGTTACGAATTTTTCCTTAAAAAAATTGTAAGATCCCCCTAAAGTTGTAAAAACATGGGGGAACACTATGGGTACCCCCGTTTTAGCCTTTAATTGAAAGTCGGGGATTTAAATAGCCGCAGCAGGTGTTTTTTTCCCGACATTGAAGAAGTGACGCAGAAGAGCACTTAGGTTATTTTTTTCATTTTTTTTAAGTGGTCCCATCAAATTTGGGGTACATGAAAATGGGTACTAGCATATTTTTATGTTCCTAAAGTAAGTTTTAAAAAATTCTGCATTTGTGCACCTGCCGCTATAATTCTATTCTAGAAAACACCTGCCGCATACTTGCAGAATAGCCCTGAACCTATTTCCCTATTCTTAAACAATTTTTTCCCATTTTTTTTTTACACCCCAATTTTTACATTAATTTTTTGGGGTGTCCCTATTTTTTTTTAACCTTTTTGACACAGTTCTTTTTTAAATGTCATTCCCAGGGGTGCAGGCTATTTTTTTTAAGCCTGTACCCCTAAACCCCAATTCTGCACTTTTTTTCGACACCTATTCAATGGTGAAAAGTTATCCCCGTTTTTTCGCAAAGACTTTTCAAAACTCCGATAAGTCTTTGAAATTGAATACGATGTAAAAGTCAAACTTGCGATAATGACGTCATACCTCCGATATTAACGCAAAAACGATGTTATCGCACCCATATTGAATACCCCTGTCTGTTTCTGATAGTCCATTTTCACCTTACAAAGTTTCTCTTTCTTGTACTTGATCAACTCTTTTTTGTAGTCTTCAATCTTCAGTATTCAGTTTTTCCAACCAGTTGTTGGAAGGATCGCTGGCTAAGGTGGTTTTGTGGGTGGTCTCAAATGTTTTAATCCTGTCCATAATGCTATTAAGTTCCCTGCCAGATTCTTTAATCACTAGCAAGATAAGGTCTAGTGAGTGTTTATTTAAGACCGCTACACAGCGTCTACAAAACTCTACGTTTTTTCTACCAATTGTGGGAATGTTTCTAATCCGGAATCCCGTGGGGATCTTTTTTTCTTTGTGATAGTCGGATAAAGGGACTCCGTGTAGATAATAGTCAGTGTCTTTTTTCTTTATCTCAACAGTGACTGGAACAGCTCCTCTGTGAATGCAGCACCTGCTGTTTCTAGAAGTGTATCTTTGAAATATAGGCTCTCTGCCTCCGACTCACTAAAACTCAGCACCTCACCAATGGGTAGTTGTATATTCAAAAAGCCACCGCCATCTACGGGAGTGACAGAGCTACCTTTGTTTGGCCTTGGGGGAGGCCGGGGTGTCTAGGGAACAGAAATCCCACCTGTAGTGCTACCATTGCCATTAACCATTTCTATGCATACCACTTTTCTGTCATATGGGGCGAGGTAATGAAAGTGCACCAATCATTTTAAAGAGTTTTATTATTGGAATTATGTTGGATCTCAAGTTAGAAATAATGTTTAAGATTCCAATAGGTTTAGCTGTTGCTGTATGCTAAATTTATGAATATGGTCTAAGATTTCAGCGATATCATTCTAGAAAGTCAGGAGCTTCCTCTATTTAAAATGATGACAATCTAGGCTTACAAGCCAGGAAATCTCATAGCAGACCCCCTGGCGAGTGCACTCTGAGCTAATTCCCCTTTTGTCCATTTATTAACATGACCCTTATAATAGCAGTGCTAGCTCAAGGGGTATCTGAAAATTAGATGAGCCTGAGCCTAGATATTTTCATGTTCTCACTTATAGGGCTCTATTTATTAACATTATTTTTACTAAAATAAAGTGAAAAAGGGAGTTTTCACACCCATTTCACATTATTTTAGTGTCACATAAATTTTCTAAAGGGCAATTGGAGTAGAATTCACAAAATTCATACTTACTGACCGGTTAGCTGGTCTCCCATCTCCTGCACTTTGACAGCTGACCGAGGTCACAGTGCAGGATAGGAGAACAGCTAACCGGAATGCCAGAGGACATCAACGGAACACCGCTCACTGGAGGTAAGTCTGATCTGAGCAGGGGGGAGAGACCCGCGGTGGGGTTCAGTCGAGAGGGGGGGCGCGGTATCTGGTGGTGGGCGCATGCGCAGACACAGTCTCCCTGTATTTGTTCCAAAAAATACAGGGAGAAGACAGCAGAGGTGATTCGAAGGGACAGAGGGCCTGATTCAGAGCCGGACGCTCTGACCAGAGCGCTCGCTCTGAATCAGGGCCCTCCTACCTAAACTTGGAGCGGCCTCCTGGCCGCTCGCATAGCTGTGGGTGACCACCCACAGCATATGCGAGCGGCCAAAAAGATGGTCGCAATGGTCAAGACCATCGCGACCATCGGGCTTGTGACGAGACCCTGCGATAGGGTCTCGGTGACCGCAAGCCCTGGAGTTATTTTGGCTCTATCAGAGCCAAAATCACTCCCACTGACATCACTAGTGATGTCAGTGGGGCCGGACCCAGACGGTAGGCGTTCCCATGGGAACGCCTCCGTCTGGCAGCCACGCCCCGGCACGCCCACCAAAGGGGGAGTGCTGTCAATCAACATCGACAGCACGCCCCCTTTGGTGCGAGACCTAGAGTGACGGCTTCCCCGTCGCTAGCCGGGTCTCGCGCATGTGCACAACGGAGCAGCCTCCGTCATGCGCACTAGGGCACCATCGACCCGATTGGGAGCGCTCAGCGCTCGCGAGCGGGTCTGAATCAGGCCCAGAGTTTTATCGCAAGCTCTGTCCTGGCAAGGGATTTTTCATAAATCCCTGTGATATTTCCTAAATTAGCATTGCGAATTTAGTCGGAAATATCACACTACAACCATATTTTAAATGCAGATTGTAGTAAATAGAGCCCATAGACTTTATTGATGGATTTCACTTACCACCCATCCCTCCCATTTTATTTAACAAAGGTAACTTTCCTTGATACTGCAACAAATAAGATGTTTTATATTCACTTTAAATTGAGTAGTAAATACATTTCCCTAGTATCGATTCCTGCCTGTCTATACCTTCTAAAATTGTCGCTATTTAGCGTTATGAGTCGCACAAGAAATAAATGCTTTCAGACTTTGAGTGTGGTTCCAAAGCACAAAAAGTTATTATTAAATATAAAAACAGATGGTTACACGCTGTGATCTAAATACAATTATCGTAAATAAATTATACAGACCCAAGGTACAGTTGTTACATACGCACGCGCTCTGGACCCAGATACCGACATCAAAGTAGAAACCTCCGTCAACAGCAAAGCAAGCAGACTGGCATCCAGGTTTAGAGAGCCCACATATATACTCTAGCAGAGATAGGCAATACAATAGAACAGTTGGCATGATTCCATTGGTTCTTCTTCCTGGTTCTTCTGTTACAGTACAGTTCATAGGTCAATTCATATAGACACAATCCAGCCTCCAACAGCTCTTTGTGTCCTGTTTCCCGCTGCATAATAAATCTAAGCTGGCTACATTACAGAGTACATTTTAATGTTTAACTCTCTATGGTCCATAGTTTGCTGAAACATGTTGCGATCTTCTGCGATGATACCGGAAATCTGCAAAGACACACAGGATCAGTACAACACCAAACACGGTCTGCTTACCATGTACTAAACCTTAGATATCAAATTACATTTATTTCACAACATTAATAATACTGAATAAACCTTGAATATTACACTTTAATGCTAGGGAACCTTTTTATGTAAGTGTGCAGTGTGTAAGTATTGGGGAATTGAGAAAAGATGCTAGTTATCGTTGTGTGACTACGTGTTTGTGGAGTACACCATGGTACGTGTTTTGCAGGGTTGATCATATGATATGTTTTAGTGACTGTCTGTATTTATATGGTGAGGACTTTTAACTTCTTTCTATCGCATGGGAATCGCACGACGCTAAATAATAGCATCGCCGTATGTACTTATAATGGGCGAGATTCACTAAAATGGCGCTGGGTGACCAGTCGCAAAATGGCGTCTCATTGCCATTCGCAAAATGGTGTTGTGCAGATTTAATTTTAAACCGATCCTGTCTCAGCCAATTATCCGGCTTCGACAGTCCACCCTTTGATAGCAAACAACATGCTATCATACTCTGATTTTAAAATTAATTTAGGCTTACATTATGACATATTATTTAATGTTATATTTATGGGATGGCACAAGGTGGTTCTTAATCCATCAATAATGTGTCTCTAGGAGGGGACATAAAACTACCCTTATACGCACACCGCTGATCTTGGAAGATCATGGGAAAGATGTGGGGATTCACCAATCCTATAAAGGATGTCTTGAGGGGGAATAGGGACTTTCATTATTTAAGATGTTTTAAAATAACATTTTAATAACACATTTCATGCATGTCTAAATCTTATACATCTTTTGATGGTACCTTCTAGTTCAGGGTTGTAATGCAGTCCTACATTCACCTCAGTATTCATATTGTTACTACTGACCACCAACATAATTTAATTCTTTCGGTTCACCTTATCTTGACATTTTCCACATTTCAACACAGTAGGAACACACCTGACGCATAAGCCAATTACTATGATGACAACCAGTATGAGGATCAGGAGTTTACCTATACTCGCAGTCATTTCCTGGACCCACTCTCCTAGACCTGAGAACCATTTCACTGGGTTCAACCAAGAAACCCATTCCTCTACCTTTTCCTCTACTTCAGCCACTGAAGCATTATGGTTCTTTCGAAAGTCCCATTTCAGCTGCAGAATTTCATCCATCTTCCGGTCTATCTCCTCCTTGGGATCACTGGTATCGTTTGTAATGTAAGTGCAACATTTTACACCAAATTGGGTGGCCAAAGTTACACAATACCCTCCAGTGACAGCTGTTAAATAATTTAACACTAGTCTATGTTGCACAAGTTCTTTCTTGTAAGCTTGCAACTCCTTACCTGTATACCTGAATGTGTCATCATACATCTTGGTGATATTATCTATTAATTTAGCAAGATCTTGGATATATCTAAAATTTACTGTACCCCGAGCGATCCTAGCGGGATCCAATGCTACCAAAACTTAGAAGCCAGTTGTCTCACTAATTAACTGTGTGGCTTTATGCACGTCACCAGGTATCATATTTCTTTTGTCTCTGTGTTCATACTGTGTGTGAATATATGGTGATGGTGTGTTTTTATGAATACCAAGCATATCACCATGTGTAAGGGTCATAACTTCTGGAACTACTCTTCCCAAGTAACACAAACCTTCGGAACTCAGAGAGAGACACTTATACACTTTCCTTCCACATATAAAATATACATCGGGAGAAAATAAGGAATAGAATGCATCATAATCATAAAACACATTTCCCTCACAAATGATCCTATCTCAGGTTCTCCCATCTGGCTAATACACATTTCTGGTTGTATCACCCTGGTACAGTACCTTTCTGGTATTCTGCCAACCATTTCTTTGGTGTTACTCAGTGTATATTTATACCGGAAGTGTCTTCCACCTTACCTAGATGTGCATAACAGTTCATAATTCATAGGCTCACGATCAGCTCTTAGTGAGAAGGTCATCGTCTGGTTATTCCCAGTCACCTCCCAACTTCCTAGTTCATTGGAGTTGGTGATGTTTAAACATAAAAGTGTTTTATCTACCTGGTACAGGTGGAGTTTAAAATGGGGTGGTTTGGTGTTAAGAAATTTTCCATCCAGTGTCTTCCATTTTTGTCATTCTAAAATTTGCATCTCTCGTTGACTACGGACCCACAGAACTCACACATTTAAGAATCCTCAGACGATAGACCTTCACTCTGCCTCTGAGTATCCAGAATAGCAGATCTCTTAACAATTACTGTAATGGGTTTGGTCAGATACTGCCCTTGTGACTGTATTGCTCCGTCTCCTGACTCCACTCCATTGATATCACCATCAGCTCCCCTCTCCATCCTCTGTCCTTTGTCACAGAAACCAGAGATCCCAAAACAACCCAAAATAATGAGGACTCTGGGAGAAAACACAAAGATAACCACAGCAGACCAATCCATTGCTGAAAACAAGGATCTACAAATTTCTTTAGCTCAGTTATCTCACTGTAACCTTTAACCTTCCAGGAACACACTCGCAATTGACAGGTCTACGTTATCTGCCTCTATTCCGCCTTGTTTCTCCACCAGTTGGTTGACCTTCTTACAGTGAGTGGAATGGACCCAGGTATCTCTCTCCGCCACCTTCAATGAAGTTGTACTCATCAGCAACACCTGATACGGACATTCCCACCGATCAGTCAAACAACCTGAACGCAAGAAATTTCTGATCATAACAAATTCTCCAGGTTCAACATCATGACAGTTTGTTTCAGGCATATCATGTGATAACAATTTCAGTTTCTGCTGTTGCTGTTATAACTGTTTACTCATTGTTATAAGATACCTTACAGTTACCTCGTTGTTACCTTTCAAATCTTCCTGCGGACTTATAATCAAATGAGGTTGTCTACCAAACAGTATTTCAAAGGGGGACAGATTGAGAGGGGACTAGGAGTTGTCCTGATACTATGAAGAACAAGTGGTAGTGCTTCTGGCCAACCCAGTCCAGTTTCCGACATGATTTTACTTAATTTGTTTTTAATAGTCCCGTTCATTCTCTCCACCTAGGCACTGGCTTGCGGTCGGTAGGGGGTATGAAGTCTACTATTAATATCCATCAGTTTACACATATTTTGGAAAACATCACCTGTGAAATGAGTATCCCTATCACTCTCGATAATTTTAGGGATACCGTATCTGCATACAAACTCCTGAACAATTTTCTTGGCAGTAAACGCAGCAGTATTAGTGTCAGCTGGGTATGCCTCAACCCAATTAGAAAACACATCAGTGCACACTAATACATAATTGAGATTCCTGCAGGGCGGTAATTGGATGAAATCAATTTGTATTACCTGAAAAGGTCCGTCAGTCGGAGGAATGTGGGATGGTTCGGTAGGGATCGTTTTCCCAATGTTTTTCCTCAAGCAGATCAGACAGGACATTGCTCTCTTTTCCGCGTGAGAAGAAAAACCTGGTGCGCACCAGTATGCTCTCACCAATTTGCACATACCTTGCTTTCCCAAATGAGTCAGACCGTGCGCTGCCTCAGCCAGGCTTGGGTAGTACACCTTGGGAGCCACTGGCTTACCTTGTCCATCTCTCCAGAGTCCAGAAGACTCTTGCCCACATCCCTTGGACCTCCAGACTGCCTTTTCCTGAATGGAACACAAATTTTGCATCTCAATTAATTTCAGCATGTCAATCGTTTGAAAAATCATCATTTGTTCAATTGGTATATTCATTTTTAACCCTGCTGCCCATTTTGCAGCTTCGTCTGCCCTGTTGTTGCCCAGTGACACCGGATCATCCTCACATGTATGGGCTCTACACTTAAATACCGCCACTGTCTTAGGCAATTGGATTGCAGTCAATAGTCCTTTTATATGTCTGGAATGTGCAATTGGTGTGCCTGCTGCTGTCATAAATTTTCTCAGATGCCATAGAGCGCCGAAATCATGTACTACCCCGAAGGCGTACTTAGAGTCAGTGTAGATATTAGCAGATTTACCTTCCGCTAATTCACAAGCTGTCTTTAGTGCCACCAGTTCCGCCACTTGGGCCGAGTGTGGTGGGCCTAAAGGTTCGGCTTCTATAACGACCTCGTCATTTACCACAGCATAACCTGTACATAACTCTCCAGTGTCAGTTTGTCTATGACAACTCCCATCCGTGTAAAATGTCACATCTACATTTTCTAAAGGTGTCTCTCGTATGTCAGGTCTTGCAGTAAAGGTTTGATTCAGATATTCCATATAATCATGTGCATCAATATACCTGCAGAACTCACCTTTCACCAGCAACTCACCTCTCTCCACCCTTTGTGCATCATGTTGCACATATGGTAAATACGTAGCTGGGTTTAACGTACTGCACCTTTTGATGGTGATGTTTGCAAGTGCTATTAGGGCTAGTTCCCATTTTGTGAATCTAGCTGAGGAGACATGTCTGGTTTGGGCAGAGTTTAGCAAAGCAGATACAGCATGGGGAGTATAGACAATCATATCATGGCCTAGTACCACATCCTCACTCTTACTGACCAATAGAGCAGTTGCTGCTACACTTCTTAAACCCGTTGGGAGTGATCTTGCCACAGTGTCCAATTGTGCACTGTAGTATGCTACGGGCCTACTGGCATCACCATGTTTTTGTGTGAGGACCCCTGCTGCACAACCATCAGCCTCCGTACAATATAAATCAAAAGGTTTTTCATAATCAGGTATTCCCAATGCAGGTGCTCTTGTCAGACTATCCTTAAGATTAAGGAAAGCCTGCTCTGATTCCTCTGTGTGTATGACATGATCGGGCTTTGAGGAAGAGACTAAGGACCTTATTCAGAGTTGGTCGCAAGCGTCGATGCGCTCGTAACCGACTCGATGGTTAGTCCTGCACACGTGCAGCGGCCGCAAAGACCCGGAGCAACAGAGAAACTCTGTTGCTCTGGAGCTCATTACCAAAGGGTCGGCTGTCAATGTTGATCGACAGCTAGCCCCATTTGGTAGGCGGGCCAGGGGGGTGGTTTGCAAAATGGAGGCATTTCTTAATGAACACCTACTGTAATGTGGGCAGCCGCACTGACATGATCAGTGATGTCATTGGGGAGTTTCCTGCTCAAACAGAGCAGGAAGCTCCCTTAGGCTTACGAGTGCCGAGACCCAACCTTAGGGTCTCGTCGTAAGCCCCGATGGTCGCAATGGTGATCACCATTGCGACCATCAACCTGGTCGGTCGTTAAGCTGTGGGTGGTAACCCACAACTTAGCGATCGACAAGGAGGCGGCCGTTCAGGATGCAAGCGGCCACCCTGATTCAGTGCGACCGCTTGCATCTAACGACTGAATGAGGTCCTAAGTCCTGTAATGGCAAGGCCAAAATAGAAAAACCTGGGATCCACACATTCCCAAAAAGGTACGAATTTGCTGTTGATTCTGCGGCAGTGTCATGGTTTGTATGGCTTGGATTCTGTCATTTGTCAGATGTCGTAACCCTTGGGTTAGGCAATGTCCCAAGTATTTAAACCAGGACTGGCATGGCTGTAGTTTGTCCTTAGCAACCTTGTGTCCTGTTTGCGAGAGATGAAGCAATAAAAGTTTAGTATCATTTAAACATGACATAAATGAATCAGAACATAACAATAAATCGGCCACATATTGTATTAGAACAGATCCATTGGCAGGTTGAAAAGATTGTAAACAGTCATGTAAGGCCTGGAAGAAGATACTGGTGCTGTCTATGAAACCCTGGGGCAATCGTGTCCATGTGTATTGTACACCCCTGTATGTAAAAGCAAATAGGTACTGACAGTCAGGATGAAGAGGTACAGAGAAGAAAGCAGAACAGAGGTCAATGACAGTGAATGGGTTGCATTTGGTGGGATCTGCATAAGAATGACAGCTGGATTTGGCACTATGGGAAATTGGCTCTCTACTACCTTATTAACCCCTCTAAGGTCTTGTAAAAGCCTGTATCCCCTCCCACCATTATGGGAGCTACATTTGCCATTAATCCAGTGTCCTGTCCATCCTTGGTCCAAAGTGAATGTGGAATTTGGGATAACATTTGATCTACATGAGATGGATTTTTACCTGATTCGGTAGAGTGATACATTATCCTTTGGGGAGTGTCCAACATATCCCTCACCTCATGCGCAACTCTCTCTGGGATATCTAGAAATATACCATCAGGGGTACAATATATGACAAATCGCATCTTATATAACAAATCACTTCCCAGTAGGTTAGTAGGAGCCGCTGCTCCCAGGAGGAAAGAATGCCTGGTATGCAATGGGCCGATAGTGACCTCTGTGGATTTGGTTAAAGGATAATGTTGCACTTTACCCATTACACCCATTGCTGGTCACCTGTAAATTAGCTGAAGATTTTATCACTGATCTGGTCGCACATGTGTCTACAAGAAGAGGATATTGAGTACCAGCTAAATCAACCATCATTACCGGTTCTTCCCTAGTACTTCCCATTAACCTGACTATCTGTAGACCACAGGTATGACCTGACACCTAGCGTTGACTCTCACTCTCCAATACAGCATTTAAGGCCACAATTGGAGCTGGTGACTGTTGGAAATTTCCTGTACTCTGTGTATATCCCTTATGTGAATATCCAGGGATATACTCCCTGGTTAGGGGGTCCTACCTTCTTTACCTTACAGTTCCTACTTACATGTCCCACTTGGTTGCAGTTAAAGCTCCTTCGTGAGTGGGGTGGGTGAAAGGGTTGCTGTGTGGGTTGAGCGGTAGGGAAAGATTGTGGGTGTGTATAAGGATGTTGAGGGTAATATGGTGGTTGTGGATAGTATGGGTTTTGAGGCTGTGTGTGATAAGTGGGGGAGGGCTGTGTTTGTAGTGGTGCAGGATTGGTGAGGACGTGTAGCTGTGCAGGTGCATGTGTGTCTGGTGGCTGTGATGTTACAGTCATTCCTTCTAGAGCATGAATACTAACAGCCAATAGCTTCTCGCTCTGGGTCTCTCTCTTTTTAAAGATGTTTTTATCATGTTCAATAGCGGATTCTATGAGTGTGTCTACAGTAACTCCTCTCCAGCCAGGTAGTGAGGTCTGAACTCGGGTCTTTAGATTGTCTTTTAGACCACCCATAAGTACTGTAATGATCATTCCCCTGTATTGAGTGCTATCTTTAATATCTTCTATCCCTATCTACCTTGGTTACACTCGTCTGTTAAAGGGACCATCTCCATCCAATACGCAATCCGTGATACACTTTTTCACGTCGGTATTGTGTGGAAGACAAGCCCTTAACACCACTCGCCAATCTTTATTGGTTGGCTCGTGAGCACTACCCAAATTTTTCAAAAATCTTTGGCATTTGGCTAATTCCTTTTTAGGATCAGGGAAATCATTCATTATGGAATTCAACTCCGCTCTTGTCCAAAGACAATGCATTGCTACCTCCCTTGTGGGCACTACACCGTTCGCATCCGCATTCCCATTCGGAACAGTTATTGTCCGGATGGGATGCAGACCGGCCGCACTGCTATTTTTGACCTTGTTACCTGGCTGGGGATTTAGTCTACTACTGCTACGTATGTAGTTAACAACTTCCTCTATGGGTGCAGTGGATGTTAACACTTCCTGTACTATCACTGATGAAGATGGGGCCACCACTTGTGCTTGTTGTGATGGAGCATCTAACATGTGTACAGCATGGGAAATGGCAGACATAACGACAGGTTCAGCATCCGTATCATAAACATTTTGTGATTACTCAAGAGAGGGTACAAGTTGCTTGTTACATTTTTATGGGTTTTTACAATGACTGTCCCTCCACCCCCATCCGCATATGGCGGTGGTGGTGCCCGTGAACCACTGGCAATACCTTTCACAATGCTGCCTTGCTGCACATGCGCGCTATTTCACGGCGCGCACGCACCGCAGTTTAGCGCTGCATGTGCACTCTCCTGTAACGTGCTTGCGACGCTAGTTTGCGTCGTGTGCACACCTTTAAGCCACGCATCCCCCTCATGCTGCCACAACTTCAAACACTCGTTATATTTTACCTTTTTCATTCAAGAATGCACCCTACAGATGCTATCTCGGACATTGTTCTATACCTCCTTATCGAAGCTGCCAATTCTGGGGAAAGGTCTAACACTCTTCATCGTCATTTTAAACGATACATCACAGTACTTAGTCGCATAAGCACCGTACCTAGTATGCATAATATGCCGTGCCGACCCAAGCGGCGCTTCCAACAGCAGCACATCATCTAACATCTCTACCGTTTGCTTGGCTCCCATCTTGGGAGAACCCTAAGCTTTTCAATAGAGATTTAGACTGGTGAAAGAAAGTCAAGATACTTTCACTTTACCTGTGGATGATATTAACAGGATGCGCCCACACACCTATGGAAGAATAACCAGGCTGCTTCCACGCACCTAATCCCTTTTTGACTACCTTTCAACTGCTAGCATGTAGGCATTCCAATAACACCTACCCTTTTCAGTGATTTCGTCCACCCTCTACTCAGTTCACAATCACAATTTAGCCACAACTGTGCGGTTCAATTACAATGCTCAAATAACCCTAACTGATCACTGAATACTGTAATCACACTGAGAGACGAAACTACAACACAGACAACAACTACACCTGCTTATGTGTATAGACTGTGGTATCTACTACCAAGCCACTAGGCCAGGGATGGGGAACCTCACGCTCCGGGGCCATATAAGGCCCCCGGAGTCATTTGGTCAGGCCCTCTGAGCTTTTTTCTGCTAGCCTCATCTGGCTAGCAGGGTTCCTAGTATGCCAGAATCTATGCAGCAGTGCCGCGTGGAGCGTCCTTAGGATGCTTCAGACAGTCACACCGCTGCCCTTACAGCTCCCCGAAGCATCCTCACGATGCTCTGGGCATTGCTGTAATCACCGGCAATTGTGGCCCCGTCCCCATGTAATGTCACATGGAGGGGGTGTGTCCTGCACTGGGCCCGCGAATAATGTTATATATATCAAAATGGCCCTCAGCAGAACAAAGGTTCCCCACTCCTGCAGTAGGCCGACACCAGGCGCCTAGCACTTAAGGGTCCTACATTACCCTTAACTAGGGAACATGTTACCCCTACCAACAAATATTCACTGTTACACATCCTTTTCCTGTGCAGAAAAATACACATTTTCCCAGACTATGGTAACACTGATCAAGGTATTTACAACAATGCTATCTATCAATATCACCATGCACTCTCAACGGCTTTGTTTAAAACACGTGGCAGCAATACAGGAAATACGTATACGCTATTGTGCGACTAGTCGCATACACAATAATGCGACTACTACACAAAACGTTTTATTACCCTTACGCTATTGTGCGACTTCCCCTTTTTAACATAAAAAAAGATCTATCAATGAAGGAAAACAAACTTTTTCCTCCCTTGTCCCTGGATTCTTAATCAGCACTCCTTAAGCCACAATAACGGGTAGCGGACTCTCAGCAACAAAGTGGTAGCAGATTTTCGAAGGCACAATGCGTTCTCCTGCTACGGCGCCTCCACCCTTTTGCTGAGAGATCGCTGACCGGGTGTTACCAAGTGACCGGTAGCCTGATTCACACTGCGAGCCCCCAACTATCGATTCCTGCCTGTCTATACCTTCTAAAATTGTCGCTATTTAGCCTTATGAGTCGCACAAGAAATAAATGCTTTCAGACTTTGAGTGTGGTTCCAAAGCACAAAAAGTTATTATTCAATATAGAAACAGATGGTTACACGCTGTGATCTAAGTACAATTAGCGCAAATAAATTTTACAGACCCAAGGTACAGTTGTTATATACGCACGCGCTCTGTACCCAGATACCGGCATCAAATTAGAAACATCCATCAACAGCAAAGCAAGCAGGCTGGCATCCAGGTTTAGAGAGCCCACATATATACTCTAGCAGAGATAGGCAATACAATAGAACAGTTTGGCATGATTCCATTGGTTCTTCTTACTGGTTCTTCTGTTACAGTACAGCTCATAGGTCAATTCGTATGGACACAAACAGCCTCCAACACCACTTTGTGTCCTGTTTCCCGCTGCATAATAAATCTAAGCTGGCTACATTACAGAGTACATGTTATGGCAAAATGGCATCATGCAGATTTAATTTTAAACTGATCCTGTCTCAGCCAATTATCTGGCTTCGACACTAGGAAGGAAATAAATACCGCCTGTTGCAAAACCAATAGCTTAGCTCTCTTGTTAATCTGCCTATGAAACCTGAGCTGCCTCCCACTTAGTTCACACATCAGATGATTACGATATTAAGCTCAATGCCTTTTCTATCAGCCACGTTAAGATCAAGTGACTTCTGTCCGAAACAGCCTAAGATTAACCAGGGCCGCAACTAGGGGGGGGGCTGGAGGTGCATGTGCACCGGGTGCCGGATTATTCAGGTGCCGATGTCCAGTTCCGAAATTATGTGCGGGAGCAGGTGGCATGAGCGGTCACCCCCGTGACCACCAAACCTGCTATACACATCCCTGCAGTGCCGGCACAAACCACTCAGTGGATCCTGCACTGCAGGGAGGCGCCAGACTTGAGAGGCGCTATCCCTACAGCTGCTGCCGAGTCCATTGATGCTGCTGCATGCTGCCGCTGTGCCTGTCAAGTAGTATTACATGCAGCGGCAGCCTGCTGCAGAGAAGTGTGGCTGAGCCTGCCTGAGAGGCTCTTCGCACAGCCCCACCCTGTTGAATTGTAACTAAACCTTTAGTACATTCCTGCCTATAAACCTCTAAGATTCACCTGCCAAGAACCTCTAAGACAAAACCTGCCTATACCTTCTAAAACCACAAGATGTCGCTAATTAGCGTTGTGTTTAATTATACCGTTAATAAAACTCTATGACAGTTGAATAGCGGTCTCCAATGCGCTAAAGATTATTATTATATAGGTAAAAGTACAGATGTTACCACGCTATGATCTAACATTGAGCGCAAAATAAATTGTACAAACATTAGGTCATAAGGTACAGCCAATACATACGCGTGCGCTCTGGGACCAGTTACCGGCATCAATAATGAGACCTCCGTCGAACAGCATAACAGGAACACTGCAGACTGGCATCTTGTTTCAGAGCACTCACATATATACCCGTACTGGGATAAGCAATACAATAGAATACGTTGGCAGGTTCTCATTGGTTCCTCTTCTTGCTTCTTCCGTTACGGTACAATTCATAGGTCAGTGCAAAGACACAACCCAGCCTCCAACAACCTGATTGTGTCCACTTTCCCGCTGCATAATAAATCTAGTCTAAACTATGGCATACAACATTTCAAGAAGTTATTCTCTCTAACATTCATATTTCATAGCCGCATGTTCTGATCTTCTCACCGATGCCACCGGAACGCTGTGGAAACAGAGTAGATCAGTACGGTACCAAACACAGTCCAATTGTCATTTACTAAGCCATAGTTACAGAAAACATTCATTTCTTTATATACTGACATTGCGTTTAAAGCAAGTAATAATTATCCTTTTTGCGTTACGGGACCATTGCTTTTAAATGTATGTATGCGGGGAGAAACAGCACTGAATTGCGTTGTGCGTCTGAGGGTCGGTGGGGCACTCAGCGAGCAGCACTAAGCTGGAAGGGCATCTATGTGTGTGTGTGGCCATGCCAGTATGATTTTGGGAAGGATCACTAAAAAGCTGACTGTGTTCTGTTTAACATTGTGTGTATGAGTTGCAGGGAATTTTGCTACTTTTCAAATATAAGTCTGTGTGTGATATTATACACGTAAGTCCATGCATGATGGGCCACATGCACACACATACATATATATATATATATATATATATATATATACACATAAGCACACATGTATTTTTCTGATGTTTTTAAACTGCAATTGCAAAATGTGTTTATACAGTGAATTTAATTCTCATACAGGAAGGAGGCTTCCAGCTGTGCTGTCGGAGCCTCCCTGTTTATTCTGCCTGTTTTGGGTTGAATATGGGCTCAATTGTGTAGCTCCATAGCTAGGCTACATTACAATTGCCACAGCTCCTATATTCTTATGTAAAAATGCTCATAGCACCACGGTATACTGTGTCGTGTTATGGTATAGGGATTTTCTCCAGGAGGGGCTTTGTATATGGTTCCAAATGCTAATAAGTTAGTGTTTGTGTTAAACACAGTCTGCCTGTGTTTGAGGAAGGCTGACTATGTACCTTTTTTTTACAAAATAGTGCTGTGAGATTTTATTTCTAAGATGGAGTCTTGTCGCCCTTTACAAGATAGCATTGCGCAGATTCCAATCGCAAACAGATTCTGTCTTCGCCAATTATCCGGTTTTGACAGTCCACCCTTTGATAGCCAATCAAGCGCTATCATAACCTGTTCTGAATCTGTTTAGCCATGCATGAAAATATACCGTTCAATGTTATTATGGTATGACACAGTGTGGTCATTTGAACCATTCAGATAATGCGTCTCCGGGAGGGACATAAAACTGCCCTTATACGCACACCGTGGATCCTTAAGGGTTCATTGGAAAGATGTGGGGATGCACCTATCCTATAAGGAGAGCCTTGGAAGGGGTTGGGACTGCATTACCTAAGATGACTTAAAACAACATAAACGTTATATCCATGCACGACCACTCAAACTCAGGCTACATTGTTATACACTTCTTCATAACTCAGGATTGTAATACAGTTCTTCCTTATTATTGTTATTCATATTTTCACAACAATTTACTGTACTGAAATTGGACCGGCACTCCCCTGATTGGCATTGCACTCCTCCTGACTCCACTCCATCAGCTCCGCCATCAGCTCACATCTCCTTTATCGGTCCCCCATCACAGACACTGAGTATCCCCAAACAGATCATCATGACAGAAACTCTGGAAAAACAGAACTAGGATGACCACAGCAGACCACTCCATTGCTGGAAGCACTGATCTACACATTTCTTTAGCTCAGATATCTCACCGTCACCTTTTTAATCCTTCCGGCACAAGCTCGCAATCGACAGGTCCACGTTATCGGCCTTGTCTCTGCCTTGTATCTCCACCGGTTGGTTAACCTCCCTATAGTGAGTGGAATGGACCCACGTATCTTCCCCGGCCACCCTTTGAGGATGCTGTATCGTCAGATACGGACCTTTCCACCGATCAGTCAAATAACCTGAGCTAAAAAAAATTTGGATCATAAGAAATTCTCCAGATTTTACATCATGACAGTTTGCATTAAATATGTTAGTTAATAACATTTTCAATTTCTGTTATTCGCATTCATCTTCGTGAGACCCTGTACAGTAACCTCATTATCATATTTTCACATGAGGCTGCTTGGGATATAGTATCTGCATACAGGTTCCTGCAATTAAATCTTGTTATTAATAGCTACTGCTCTAAATAATGTCTGGGCCACTGGGTTGGATAATATTCCAAGTATTCGACCTTAGCCTGGCATGGCTGCCGTTTATCCTTAGCAACCTTGTGTCCTATGAGTGGGAGATAAAGCACAACAGTTTAATATAATTTAAACATGACCTAAAATACAACAATAAATCATTCACATTTTACATTAGAACAGATCCATTGATAGGTTGAAAAGATTATAAACAGTCATATAAGGCCTGGGAGAAGATACTGGGGTTACCTATGAACCCATGGGAAACTCGTACTCCTTTGTGGTGTTCTTCACTTTGCAGTACCTACTTATGTGTCCCACTTGGTGACAGTTAAAACATAATTTTGAACGGGGTGGATGAAAAGATTGTTGTGGGATTTGAGCAAGAGGGAAAGGTGGTGGGTATTGGTAAGGATAGGGAGGGTAAGGGTATTGTGGGGGATAAGAAGGTGGTGGATAGCCTGGGACCTGTGGTTGCATCGGGTTAGTGGGATAGAGTTGTGTTTGTTGTTGAGTGGGGTTAGTGAGAGCACCTACTTGTTCAGAAGTGAGTGTGTGTGCAAGTGCAAGTGCAAGTGTGTCTGTTGGCTATGATGTTACCGTCATTCCCTCCAGAGCTTGTATACTGACAGCCATTAGTTTCTCGCTCTGGGCTTCTCTCTTCTTGGAGATGTTCTTATCATGTTCAATGGCGGTTTCTATGAGGGTATCTATTGTAAGTCCCCGCCAGCCAGGCTGTGAGGTCTGAACCTGAATTTTTAAACTCTCTTTCAGACCGTCCACAAGTACCGTATCTATCATCCCCCTGTGGTGAGTGCTACCTTTAATATCCTCTATCCCAGTGTACTGGGTGATAGCCTGCAGAGCCCGATCGCAGTAATCTTCTGCAGTCTCACTCTCTTTCTGCTTAATGGTGAAAATTTTGTTCCAGTTAACTACTACTGGAAATATATACCCAATTGAGTTACAATGTGGGAAATGTTACCTTGGTTTACTTGGTCTGTTAAGGGAACGTCACCATCCAATACACAATCCGTGATAAATTTTGTCACGTCGGTATTGCGTGGCAGACAGGCCCTTAACACCACACGCCAATCTTTATTAGTGGGCTCATGAGAACTACCCAAATTTCTCAAAAATCTTTGACATTTGGCTAGTTCCTTTTTGGGATTGGGGAAATCATTTATGATGGAATTTAGTTCTGCTCTTGTCCATGGACAATGCATTACTACTTCCCTCGTGGGCACTACACCGTTTGCATCCGCATTTCCATTCGGAACAGTTATTGTCCGAATGGGATGCAGACCGGCAGCATTGCTACCTCTGACCTGGTTACCTGGCTGGGGGTTTAATCTGCTGCTGCTACGTATGGTATTAACAACTTCCTCTATGGGTGCAGAGTGTGTTAACACTTCCCTTGCTGTTACCGATGGAGATGGCGGCACCACCTGTGATTGTGGTGATGCAGCATCTATCATTTGCACAGCATGGAAAATGGCAGACATTACAATAGGCTCCTCATCAGCATCATAAACATTTTCTTTATAGTTGCTTAAGAGAGGGTACAAGTTGCTTGTTACATTTTTATGGGTATTTTTTTCATTCACTGCACCTACACCCCCATCCGCATAGGGCGGAGGTGGTGCGCGTGAACCATCTGTACTACCTTCTGCGACGCTACCTTGCAGTGCATGCGCGCTATCAAGCGATGAGTCAACAGCGCTATTTAGCGTCACCGGCGCATTGCCCGAGACTGTGCCCGCGATGCCTGTTTGCGTCGCGGGTACATCCTTCAGCCACATTTCCCCCTCGTGCTGCCACAGTTTTAAATATTCAAAATATTTAACCTTTTTCTCTCGGGAACGCATCAAACTGATGTGATCCCGGACATTATCTAACACATTTTTATCGAAACTACCAATTCTGGGAAACGGTCTAACACTCTTTCTCGTCATATTAAACCATAAATCACAATACCTTATTGCATAAGTACTGTACTTGGTATGTATGATACGACGGTCTGATCCTGATCGGCGCCTCCATTAGCAGCACATCATTGCCTAACATCTCTACTGTTTGCGTGGCTCTCATTCTGAGACAACTCCTACGCTTTTCAATAAAGATTTAAGCCGGTGAAAGACAATCAAGACACTTTCACTTACCTGTGGACGATTTAAGTCGGCGGCGCCCACACACCTGGATAAGATTTAGTAAGGCCACTTCCACACCTAGATAAGATTTTAAACAGGCAACTTCCACACCCGTATAAGTTTTAGTAAGGCAACTTCCAAACCTATGAGAGTTTATATGTCGGCTACTCTCACGCACCTCTATACAACAAAGACAACATGTACACCTGCTACTGTGTATAGAATGGTAAAGCTGCTTACCGAGCGACTAGGCTAACCCTTGCACCTAGCCCTTAAGGATCATATGATACCCTTAACTTTGTTCAACAAGTATTCACTGTTACACACTTTTTTCCTGCACAGAAAAATACACGTTTAACCCTGATATCGGTAATAGAAAAAAAATGTAAACCTCAATGGATTTGTTCAAACACATGGCAGCACAACCAGAAGTACGTATACGCTGTTGTGCGACCAGTCGCATACACAATAATGCGACTACCACACAACCGTATAATGACTTTTTAACTGCGTACGCAAAAATGCGTCTCAGCCGCGTACTCAATACTGCGGCACTCCTCTAAACGTAAGGTTCTATCAACAGAGGAAAACAAACTTTTTCCTCTCTTGTCCCTGGATTCTAGTCAGCTTCCTTGATTCACACGGAGACGGATAGCGATCTTTCAGCACAAAGCGGTTGCAGGCAAACCCTGCATGTGGCCACTCCACCCTTTGCTGAAATATCGATAGACGTATGTACCGTGTAAGCAGGTAAGTGACTTCACTCGATAAGCCCCCATCTGTTGAATTGTAACTAAACCTTTAGTACATTCCTGCCTATAAACCTCTAAGATTCACCTGCCTAGAACCTCTAAGACAAAACCTGCCTATACCTTCTAAAACCACAAGATGTCGCTAATTAGCGTTGTGTTTAATTATACCGTTAATAAAACTCTAAGACAGTTGAATAGCGGTCCAACGCGCTAAAGATTATTATTCAGGTAAAAGTACAGATGTTACCACGCTATGATCTAACATTGAGCGCAAAATAAATTGTACAAACATTAGGTCATAAGGTACAGTCAATACATACGCGTGCACTCTGGGACCAGTTACCGGCATCAATAATGAGACCTCCATCGAACAGCATAACAGGAACACTGCAGACTGGCATCTTGTTTCAGAGCACTCACATATATACCATATATACCCGTACTGTGATAAGCAATACAATAGAATACGTTGGCAGGTTCTCATTGGTTCCTCTTCTTGCTTCTTCCGTTACGGTACAATTCATAGGTCAGTGCAAAGACACAACCCAGCCTCCAACAACCTGATTGTGTCCACTTTCCCGCTGCATAATAAATCTAGTCTAAACTATGGCATACAACATTTCAAGAAGTTATTCTCTCTAACATTCATATTTCATAGCCGCATGTTCTGATCTTCTCACCGATGCCACCGGAACGCTGTGGAAACAGAGTAGATCAGTACGGTACCAAACACAGTCCAATTGTCATTTACTAAGCCATAGTTACAGAAAACATTAATTTCTTTATATACTGACATTGCGTTTAAACCAAGTAATAATAATCCTTTTTGCGTTACGGGACCATTGCTTTAAATGTATGTATGCGGGGAGAAACAGCACTGAATTGCGTTGTGCGTCTGAGGGTCTGTGGGGTACTCAGCGAGCAGCACTAAGCTGGAAGGGCATCTATGTGTGTGTGTGGCCATGCCAGTATGATTTTGGGAAGGATCACTAAAAAGCTGACTGTGTTCTGTTTAACATTGTGTGTATGAGTTGCAGGGAATTTTGCTACTTTTCAAATATAAGTCTGTGTGTGATATCATACATGTAAGTCCATGCATGATGGGCCACATGCACACACATACATACATATATATATATATATATATATATATACACATAAGCACACATGTATTTTTCTGATGTTTTTAAACTGCAATTGCAAAATGTGTTTATACAGTGAATTTAATTCTCATACAGGAAGGAGGCTTCCAGCTGTGCTGTCGGAGCCTCCCTGTTTATTCTGCCTGTTTTGGGTTGAAGATGGGCTCAATTGTGTAGCTCCATAGCTAGGCTACATTACAATTGCCACAGCTCCTATATTCTTATGTAAAAATGCTCATAGCACCACGGTATATTGTGTCGTGTTATGGTATAGGGATTTTCTCTAGTAGGGGCTTTGTATATGGTTCCAAATGCTAATAAGTTAGTGTTTTTGTTAAACACTGTCTGCCTGTGTTTGAGGAAGGCTGACTATGTACCTTTTTTTTTACAAAATAGTGCTGTGAGATTTTATTTCTAAGATGGAGTCTTGTCGCCCTTTACAAGATAGCATTGCGCAGATTCCAATCGCAAACAGATTCTGTCTTCGCCAATTATCCGGTTTTGACAACCCCCTGCTGTTTTAACTTCCACCTCCCTTCCTTCCTCCCCTCTCCTCTGTTTCCCGCTCCTCTGCTGTGCTGCACCTGACCGGTGACCACTCCTCCGTTGGAAGTAGGAGAAGCCTGGCTGGAAGGGCCTTGACATTAGGCTCATATCAGCGGGAGCCAGAGTGCCAGACAGTGACTGCAGAGGTGCTGTTTGGATAGTCGGGAGGCAGCCAGGCAGCGGGACTCCAGAGAAGATGCGGACAGCTATACCCGGTGGCTCTAAGTGCGCCAGGAAAGAAAGGATAATGGAGGTAAGTCTCCTGGCAAGGGTGGAGGGGTTATAAGCTTGTCCAAGAAGGTGGGAGGGGGGTTCTAAGTTCCCAGTATAGAGGAGAGGGTGGAGGGCTAAGTGTACCCAGCAATGGAAGGGCAAGGGGGTGCTAAATGTGGCCATTGATACCCCTTTTACACCAAAATCCCGGGTCCGACCCTGGAATTTGAACACTGGTCAATCCCGGGTCGAACTCGGCTTCAGACCCCGTTTACACTGCAACTTGATCCGGGTTATTCCCGGGCTTGCCCCGTTCACACTGAACCCGGGTAATCCCTGCTAAGTCATTAAAAATGGTCTGTTTTAAGGTCTGACAAAGATGGTCACAAAAGGCAACAAAAGAGACCGGTGGGGACTGCTTACAGCATTGCTACAGGTTGCTGTTCTGGCTGTGGCAGGCTGTGTATCAGCCTGTGTGTGTGGCTGCTGGTCAGGCTGTGGTGCAGGCTGCAGTTCTGGCTGTGGTAGGCTGTGTATTAGCCTGTGTGTGTGGCTGCTGGTCAGGCTGTGGTGCAGGCTGCAGTTCTGGCTATGGCAGGCTGTGTGCCTGCCTGCTTTTGTGGCTGCTGGTCAGGCTGCTGTGGTGCAGGAGGTTAGGCAGGCAAGCGATGGCTTCATGTGCATCTCTCTGCAGGGCACTGACAAATTACATCATCTGCCAGTGCCCCAGAAGCTCCAATCAGCATCTTTCAGAGCTAGCCGGGTCAAATAAGCAGGGTAGCACCCGTTCACACTGCCGCATGACGCAGGAACAACCCGTGTTCAACCCTGCTCTCAACCCGAGTAAGATTCCCGGGTAAATCAACCCGGGAAATTTTTCTGGGAGCCGTTCACACAGAGAATGGACCCGGGTCGACCCAGCAATAACCCGGGTTATTCGGTTGGTGTAAAAGGGGTATCTGAGAGAGGGGTTGCTATGTGTGCACAGATGGTGGGGGTAAGTGTACCCAGGGGTTAAGTTTGCCTAGTAAGGGCAAACTAAATGAGGGGTTGCTATGTGTGTCCAGTAAAAAGGGGATGATTGTTAAGTGTGCTCACTAAGGGAAGGGAAGGTGACCTCTCACCTTTGTCCTACCCTGCCCTCTTTGTTCTGTCACCTCTTTCCTGTCCTGTCACCTCTGTCCTGACACCTCGGCCCTGGCTCTATCCCCTCTTTCCTGGCCTTGTCACCTCTTTCCTGTCCCTGTTACCCCTTTCTGCTGTCCCATCTGTTATGTCTTGGCGTTGTCACCTCTATCCTGGACCCTATATCCATATATAGATATATATCCATATTAATATATATATATTTATAGATAGATGGATATTAAATTTATGTCAGAAAGGCCATCTTATAATGGGCGGGGTGGGGGCGCGCCAAATTACTGTCTTGCCCCTGGTGACCAAAATCCTAGTTTCGGCCCTGGATTAACCATAGTTGTTTTTGAAACATAACATGCTTTGTGTGGGTTTAGCATTTTAATTAATGTTTTGTTGTTTTATAGAAAGCCATACAACAAGCAACGTAAACTAAGTTTAGGTTTTAAATGCTTGCCCATTAATCCCGTGTTGGCCTTTGCTTGTCTGTCCAACTCACACAAAAAGCAGAGGTAATTTGCCTATCATACTTGCTGTCCAAGAAGTATGAACAGTACTTTAAGATCATCACATATCATCCATCTGTGATCCTTGTAGCTGAGCGTTGTGAGAACTAAGGCTACATTTTCATACATTTCTTTCAGGTACAGAGATTGACCAACTGGGTCTGAAGCATACTTGCTGCCATTGCATATTAACACTTACCGCCCCAATGTCTTCTTTTTGTTCCAAAATCAATCCTTGCACAGTAAATTTGTCAAATGATACTAAATTGTGTAAACAAAGGAGCTAAAATAATAGGTTTATACGTAAGAATATGGAGTACTGTGCAAGCAAGCAGCAACTGTTACCTTTTTAAATCCATTGGTGAAAGCCGCCAATCATTGGCAGCTTTGCCAAACTGACATTTTGTAACTTTAGCCCTATTTCCAGTGACTAGCCATCAGGCAGGTACAAGCAACCAATAACCTGCTAAAGAGGGCAGCCCATTTAATTTTTGCTGAGGATGACTTTATAGCATACTTGCCAACTCTCCCTCATTGTCAGGGAGACTCCCTGAAACAGTAGCAATCTCCCTGTCTCCCTGAAGAGTCCAGCAATCTCCCTGATTCTACCTTACCCCTATTACGCATGTTATATATAAAAATAAACAGATATATTTACATTCAAATGGGATCATTAGTATAATTTCCTTGCATTCGTTATAATGGACAGTGATCCCTATGGCTACATGTATTTTCTGTAATATATCAGTGTGTTTTCTTCAAAAAATAGATCTTACTAACTGCTTTTGGGCTCGTTTACATTTGGATGTAAGTCATTTTATGACATGCTCCTCAGATGTAGCAGTACATGCCACTTTACCGCCGCGCTCATAGGTGTTGCTTTCAAAATTTCCCTGAAATGCTTTTACAAAAGTAGGCAAGTATGCTTTATAGTCTAATCTATTGTGCAAAGACTGGTGCAGGCAAAGGGACAGCTCTGAGTGCCAGTCAAACTTATCATTTGGCAAGACCTACAGTAACAATGCAAGTAAATGTTGTGGAGGAGGTGAAAAAAAGCTGGCATATTTTCAAAAGTCACCTTAAACCATACTTGCTGACTTTTTACCTAAGCTTCCTGGGAGATGCCGGAGGGGGAGGTTCTGGTGGGAGGTGTGTAGTACTCTGAATTGCATATTATTATTACCAGTTATTTATATAGCGCACACATATTCCGCAGCGCTTTACAGAGAATATATTACCATTCACAACATCAGTCCCTGCCCCAGTGGAGTTTACAATCTGTATTCCCATCTGTATAATATTGCAAATCAGGAGGTGTTGTCACAATTATGCGATCCACTGCATTTTGTGTCATTGAACCCCAGGGCACTTCTCCAGGGATATAGGCAGATCTGGGAGGCTGACTACTGTCTTAGGAGTCCAGGAGAGCTCCACGAAATTTTGGCCTCTCCCTGAAAGTAGGCAAGTATGCCTTAAAAACAATCTACAAGAACATGGCCAGCATGCCAGACGGATAGGTGGTCCAAGACAGAAGTTAGAGCTGACTTCCCTGGACGGGATATCCACAGCCTGAACAAATTGAGAGCACAAGAACCATAGATACAGATAGTCTCCACCCCACACCCACTAAACTCACGCTCTCTCTCTCCATGTAAGGCCCCCATTTACTAATGAGTTTTATCTCCAAAACCAGTGATACATTTCACGGTGTATGATAAATGGTGCTCCAGCCAATCAGCTCCCAACTGTCATTTTTCTAACAGTTGACAGTTGGGAGCTGATTGGCTTGAGCATCATTTATCATACACAGTGAAATTTATCACTCGTTTTGGTGATAAATTTGTCCCGTCCCACCATCTCTGTGCTTGCGTGTGCTTTTATTATGCACTATGTGTCTGTGCTTGCGTGTGCTTTTATTATGCATTGTTTCTGTGCTTGCGTGTGCTTTTATTATGCATTATGTTTCTGTGCTTGCGTATGCTTTTATTATGCATTATGTTTCTGTGCTAGCATGTGCTTTTATTATGCATTATGTTTCTGTGCTTGCGTGTGCTTTTATTATGCATTATGTTTCTGTGCTTGCGTGTGCTTTTATTATGCATTATGTTTCTGTGCTAGCATGTGCTTTTATTATGCATTATGTTTCTGTGCTAGCGTGTGCTTTTATTATGCATTTTGGGCCTGATTCAGAGCCGTACGCAAGTGGCTAATCGCTCGTTCGACGAACGAGCGAGAAAATGTAAATCCAAGCGCTCGCTCGTAAGTTCGCTCGTAGCTAATCTTCCGCCCCAAGGTCTCCCAACCCCTCCTCTAGCTAATGAACGAGCAAAATTGCGACCGTCCATCTCCAAATTTGGTTGTAGGTAACGCTCGCACAAGTCCAAACCGGAAGTGGGCCTGTCAGATTTCGATTACCTGCTCGTTCATTCTGCATACATACTTTAATCGTATCATGTCAATCAATATATTAATTAGCTTAATTGCTCTTCACATGTTTGCAATCCGTTTTTTTTTTCATTTACAATAAACTTTATTCTTGTCCGTGTGTGTCATTTTTCCCGCAGAATACGTATGGTTTCACCAATGGTTTACTTTATCAAAAATACATGTTGTAACCAATTATCCTATTGTTTTCCTGTGTTTCTGATAGGCCTATTTTACTATTTTAATTTCTTTATTTAAATTAGCTTACGCATGTCACTGCATGAAGCCTATCATAACTCACATTATATTTTGGAGCCTGTAGGACACATGACTCATACAATAACCAATACAATGGTTCCTGTTAATTCACAAAGTACATTAGCCAATCAAATGTTTTCTCTGGCCTTTATTAAAACTGTTTGTTGTTAAAAAAATCATTGCCATCATGAGAGCCTCCGCATTTACCACACGGGAGCTGTTGGTCCTCACCGAGGTCATGGACCAGAGGATCACCAGCCAGCCTCCCCCCATCACCAACGGGCAAAGCGATCGGCCTATGCGGAGGTTCGCCACCACCTGCGCTACTTCGGCTCACGCCGTAATATCGGGCAATTAGAGCGCAGGTGGTCGGATCTGCGGTGCCGCACCCCCCGCTTGCTGGCATGTTTTCGGCTGCGGATCGCTGCAAGTAAGTGTTATTTTTTTTTTTTATTTGTTTTCGGCCCTATCTGCGTGTGCTTGTTTCCAGTATAGCCCTGTTTGTTTATTGCGGTCCTATCTGCGTGTGCATGTTTGTTTCCAGTATAGCCCTGTTTGTTGTTTTATGACATGTCTGTGTGTGCATGTTTTCAGTATAGCCCTGTTTGTTGTTTTATGACATGTCTGTGTGTGCATGTTTTCAGTATAGCCTTGTTTGTTGTTTTATGACATGACTGCGTGTGCATGTTTTCCTTTTTTTGAATGTTTGTACATTTTTGTAGTTGTAAATTTGTGTTCCACCCCCCCCCCTTCAAAAAAAAAATAAAACATTTTTCAATAATCATTTAGGGGCTGAACGCAGAAGCCGGCCTCGCCGCAGACTTCGTCGCCGGGCTCGGCCCCTGACGCCGATGACAAGTCCCAGGCCATCTCCCCAACCTTCCCCCAATTCCCCCTCCACCCCTGCCCGGCCAATAGCTGAGTCCCCTCCCTCTCCCAATTTGCACCACCCCCAAAATTCCCCCTCCCCTCCACCCCCCCTCTCTTTTCTTCACCCTCCCCTCCACCACCCCCTCTTTTCTTCACCCTCCCCTCCACCACCCCCTCGATTTTCCGCCCCGTCAACCGTTTCCGCCATCTCCCCTCCCTCAACCCACCAGCACTGGCCCACCTCCGAGGAGGAGGAGGATGGAGGGCCTCCAAGACCATCAAGCCCAATTACCGGTATGTTTCCCTTTCTTTTTTTTAAAAAATACATTTTTAATTGGATATACAATGTCTTGGATATTTTCCACTGATACATATCACACATGTCAAAACACTCATTCTTGGGTATTTTTGGTTTACCCTAACAAGGGTACTTCGTCCTTTTTGGGTCGCCTTTTTGTGTGTTCATTTATCATTTAGTATTGATACCATCTTAGCATTTGCCAGTACTTGTTTTTTTTTCCGCCAAACTGCATCTTGTTTGCAACTAGATTTATTTGTTTAGTTTGTTTATTAAACTTCTAATGTAAGGTGTAATTTCATTAAGGATCCCTTTTTTTTTATACCAACAGAGGACCAGAGGCGGATGCATGGTATGCAGGAGGGCTTGGCCGCCTTGCGTGGCCACGTCATTGTCATGCTAGTGGTCCTGGACCACATGGCGGCGCTCCTTTGGAGCTGATTTTTTATTTTTGTGTTATTCTGTTTTGTATTTTTTCAAAAATAAAATAGCGTTGTATGTTAACGAGTCTCATTTCTTGACTGAAAATATTACATTGTTTAACCTTCCATAAGTCCACTATTTGGTCATGTTCTTCACAGTAAGGTAAATTAGATTGTACAAAGCGCTAGTAAGTATGTAAGCTGCCACATTAAACACCTCACCATACCAATAGGTTTGTAGAAAATCCAACAGTTTGTTGTTTTTCTTGTGGTGGGTAATGTAAATAGAAACTGAAACCTGCTTAGGCCTATTTTTTTACAAACTACTGATTCACCCTAATACCTTTGTTGTTTTTTCTAAGCCACAAAGCATATTCAAAGACTTAACCATTTCACACATTACAGGATTCGGCATTATGAAAGGTGGCATTTTTTGAGCCAGGTTACACGTGCTTGTAATGTGTAAATAAAGTCTTTTTAACGGAAAACAAAACTTTAATACACACCAAACACAAACAGAAAGTGAATTGTGGCAAGCAATTCACACAGTGAAAACAGACTACAAAAAACAACCTACACCAAAAACAAAAAACAAAATCAACACTCAAGAACTGTTGAAATAAGTAGCAGGCCAACATGAATCCACAAATGAGGCGATGAAATAATTGTTCCCCAAGTTAGTTCCAATGTGGCCACATGTAGACAATTTAGTGGATCAGGTAGTAGGCATCGTTTTTACATGGTTTTTAAAGGAAGACAAGAAAAAAAAAAGAAAACCAAGATTAAAAAGGCACATTACAATCGTACATGTAGACATTGGGACAATTAAGTAAATGTTTGTCAATAATTACCTGAAAAATCTGGCCACCACATCATCGCGTATGGCCCCCCCACATACTGACCTCCGACCAACCTCGGGGGGGCCATCCTCAGGTAAGGCATCCTCTGGCTGCATTGGGACACCACTCCTTATGGCGATGTTGTGAAATATCCCACACAGGACCACAATTTTCAAAACCATAGCCGGCAAATACATGAGTTCGCCACCAGAGCGGTGGAGGCATCTGAATCAGCCTTTTAAAAGGCCGATACAGCGGTCCACCACCTGCCTGGTGGCTGTAAGTGCGGAATTATACTCACTTTGTGGCCCTGGTGTGGGAGCCAAATAAGGAGTGAGCAGCCAGGACGTGCAAAGGTAGCCACTGTCTCCTGTGAAAAAACAAATACAACAATCAGGATCACTGTGTATCAAGCTTTGCATTGGTTTCAACTAAAGGTCTCCACTTACCCAGAAGCCATGCATCACCAGCTTGTAGGTTGTCTAAATTATGACAAATCCTTGATTGCCGGATGACGAATGAATCATGTGCACTCCCGGGTAATTTGGAATTCAGGGACAGGATCTGGAGGGAGGCATCACATACCACCATTACATTCAGTGAGTGATAGTGCTTGCGGTTCCTAAAAATTGCTGATGGTTGCATACACTTCCTGGAGATGGCGTGCATTAGTGGGCGTCTTAAGATAGGCTAGTGGAAGTATAGTTACACGCCACGATCGCACGCTAAGACACAGTGGGCGTACTAATGCCTTGCCGTGTGATCGCGGGATTTGCATACGCTGCCTGCTTGCGAACGCATCTAGTCTGAATCGAGCTCTAAGCTCAAACCAGGAGCTAGGAGGTGAGATAGTTGTTGGTGCCCACTCGGCTCACATTCACTACCAACACCACAGTCCCTGCAGCAGTCTCACACACTTCCCCTAAACCACATTCACTACCAACACCCCAGCAGCACCCAGTTACACACCCTCCTCCCCCTACATTCACTTCCAACACCCCAGCAGCACCCAGACACACACCCTCCCCCCTCCATTCACTAACATCCCAGAAGCACCCACTCTCTCCCCTGCTTTCACTATCAACACCCCCACAGTACCCAGACACACACCCTCCCCTCTGCACTCAATATTGACACCCTACCAGTACCCAGACACACACTCTCTCCCCTGCCAACACCCCAGCAGAACCCACAAAAACTTCCTCAGGGGCGTATCTATACAGGGGGGCCAGCACCGCACACCCTGCACCCATATTATCTAATATTTACCTCTCCAAGGTCCCGCATTGGGTGTCTCAGCCCTGCACAAAATTCCGACACAGCCGCGCCATTTTCCCAGTGACCTGCACATGCGCAGTAGACTCTGGGCACAGTCTAGTGCCCAGAGTCTACTGATGCTGCGGTCGCCGGTCAGCCGCAACAGTCTGCTGCCAGCAACCGGGGAGAGAGGAGGAGCCTTGAAGAGAGGAGGGGCCCCCTCCTTTCTTAATATGCAGCTTTGGAAGCCGATGGTGCGGCTTAGAGCCGGTAATGCAAGTTGGAGAACTGATGGTGTGGCTTGCGAGCCGGTGATGCGACTTTGGGAGGCAATGGTGCAGCTTAGAACTGGTAGTACAAGTTGGAGAACCGATGGTACGGCTTGAGAGCCGGTGATGCAGCTTTGAGAGCCGATGGTGTGGCTTAAAACTGGTAGTACAAGTTGGAAAACTGATGGTACGGCTTGAGAGCCGGTGATGCAGCTTTGAGAGCCAATGGTGTGGCTTAGAACTGGTAGTACAAGTTGGAGAACTGATGGTATGGCTTGAGAGCCGGTGATGCAGCTTTGCGAGCCAATGGTGTGGCTTAGAACTGGTAGTACAAGTTGGAGAACTGATGGTGTGGCTTGAGAGCCGGTGGTGCTGCTTAGATCTGTTAGCAGTTTGCAAGCTGATGGAGTGGCTGGAGGGCCGATGGAGCGGCCTGGGAGCCTGTAGCAGTTTGCAAGCTGATTGAGTGGCTGGGGAGCTGGAGAAACAGGGTTCACTACGATCTGGAACAACAGGAACGCTGACCATGCAACAGAGCCGAGAGATCCACGCGCTATAGACAGCAAGGTGGCAAAAGGCCAGTGTGCGCAAATAAGAGAAGGAACCAATCATGCCGTGTTGTGGACAACACGTGACACCCTGCGGCATCTGGTCTGGATCGCCTAGCAACCAACGGAACTGGAACAATACTGCCAGAAGGAGGTAAATTGCTGTAGAGGAACAAGGCGTGCCCGTGACTTGTAACACCGCTCTTGCTATTTGCTGCTACCACAGCAACAGCAGAGGAAGCAGGACCCACGTGTTTGAGGGGGAAGAACCAACAAAGGAGGGAGGGCCCATGCACTCCTAGGCTCTGCCGTTCCCCTTTTATTTTATTTAAACAATTTTTATTAAAACATCACATCAAATCACAAACATCAAAAACAATGGCCCTCATTCAGAGCCGTACGCTCTGAGCAGAGCGCACGCTCTGAATGAGGGCCGCCCTCCATAAAAATGGAGCGTCCTCCTGGACGCTCGTATAGCTGTGGGTCACCACCCACAGCCTATATGAGCATGCAGTTTGATGGCCGCGATGGTCGTGACCATCGCGACCATCGAAACTGCGAGCCGGAGCCTGCGGTTGAGGTTTTCAACCGCAAGCTCCGGAGTGATTTTGGCTCTATCAGAGCCAAAATCACTCCCACTGACATCACTAGTGATGTCAGTGGGCCGGCTTCTGACGGGAGGCGTTCCCGTGGGAACGCCCCCGTCAGGGAGGCACGCCCACCAAAGGGGGCGTGCTGTCAATCAACATCGACAGCGCGCCCCCTTTGATCAGACACAACGAGCGAAGGACTTTCCTTCGCTCGTCGCGTCTGGCGCATGCGCACGACGGAGCTCCCTCCGTCGTGTGCATGCTCAGTGCAGAACATCGACCCACTTGCGAGCGGACAGCCGCTCGCGAGTGGGTCTGAATCAGGGCCCATGTGTCAGAGTTTACAGAAGAAAGGAGGAAAACACTTCCAAGTTTATGTACATTGGGGCGGTTTCCTTGCTTGAGATCTGTCCCTAGAGATCGGATTCCAGGGTGGGGGCCTTGGGAGAGAAAGGCCACGGCAAATGCCCCCTGGGCTCCCGGCTTTATTCATGCTCTGGGGTGCATAAATCAGAAACTGGAGCAATTGAGGAGGTAAGTGTGCCCCCTCCAGGGCTGGTGCCCGGAGGTGACTGCATTCCATTGTCTCCTGTATTTATTGCCCTGTATTTTGAGAAAACCTCCCAACCATCCCGAGTTTAGTGGGACAGTGCCGCTTTTTGGGCAATGTCCCATGGCCATGGTGTCCCGCGGTCAGGGGGGGAAGTTGAGTGGGCACTCTAACAAAGATGCTCTGCATAGCAGAGCAAGCCCCCAGCATGGCAAAATGGGGGCATGACGTGCAGTCACTCCCCCGAAATATGTAACAGAGGGCTTTCTACCAAAATATTACCCACAAATGAGTGGGTAGTATTTTGAGTTTTAGTTACTGTTCAATTGCTAAACATAACACATTCTAGTTCTATATTATAAATTTAGGGGGAGTAAATTGTTTTCCTTGGCTAAAAACTCTCTAGAAATAAGCACAAAATGCATCTGGATCTTCATAGACAAAGATGTGTAAGAATTTCTCCTACATGTGTGTAGTATAAAAACAATGCATTTTGCACCTAAAAAGTGTGTCAACTCTGCATCAATTCCTAACTGTGACAAATAGGGATGCGTTCAGAATGCCGATGCCAGAATCCCGACACTTATCAGAATACCGGAGCCGGCATCCCGACCGTCGTGATCCCGAAGGTAAGTAGTGGGTTTAGGGGGAGGGTTAGAGGTTAGCGTTAGGCACTAAGGGGGGAGGGTTAGGTTTATGGTGCGGGGAGGGGGAGGTTAGGTTTTATTCACTGGGGAGAGAGGGTTAGGGGTTAGGCACTAAGGGGGGTGGGTTAGGTTTATGGTGCGGGGAGGGGGAGGTTAGGTTTTATTCACCGGGGAGAGAGGGTTAGGTTAGGGTTATTTACCTAGAGTTGGGATCCAGAGCTCCAGCATTCTGTACCCATTCCGCCACATACTATTTTCCAGGTTTACACTGAATGTTACCAATGCTGTGTGAGTGTCTTTTGTAAAGTAAAATTCTATATAAGTTCTTATTTCTGTAATGTTTGCCAACTAAGGCTGACAGTTATTTTTTGCTACTGCAGTCTGAACTGATGTAATGTGTCGTGCTCTAGTAACTTCTACTGGCCTAAGACATAATTAGTGCTTCTGTCTTCGGATAATTAGCTACATAATGTCCCAGCAGTCATGCATTCTTTACTAGCCACGCAGCAAAAAAAAAACACAACAGATTTCCAAGTACAGAATTGTTTTAGTCACTTTTTGTTCAGCTATGCAGCAAGTCTGAAGCTGTAAGACATGTGAGAAAACAGAGTAGAGCTGGGATGACAACAGTCAATTTGTTACGCCAATGAAAGATGTGAACTTTAACAGCCAAATGTGGAATTTAAGACTGTTTCAAGGAACAGTTTGGAAAATTTCACTCATCTCTGTTTTAGAGGGTCACTTGGTGTAATTTAGTTTAAAGAACTCCTCAAGCACACCATAATGTGCATCCTTACTCTTGGATGCACGACACCAGATTTGAAAAACAAATAAAATAAATATGAGATAATTATCGCTCTTGTCTAAAATGCAGTACACATCATCTCCTTATGTTAACAGGTGTAATAATATACATGTGTATATATGTATAAATGTATATATGTAATATCAAACATGAAATTGACATTGTACACTTGTTTCTTTTCAGCAATAAGACTTGGAAGTCTGCTCCTGATCTGTAGTTACCAAAAAAAGAATAATATCAAAAAAGATATACTACAGTGTAATACTTTCCTTCAATCAGACAGAGACACCAGCACAAATTACATACCAACGCCAAATGTATATTCGAGATGTTGTAAAATCTTAGACACCAAAATATCGATTGTCGTAATGTCAAAAGGTCAACAGGGACAAATATCAACATGGTCATACGGTCGATAGGGACAAAAGGTCAATAACAAAAATAAATGTCGACAGTCAAAATGTCAACACGGTCAAGATATAGGTGCAGTTAAAATGTAGACAAATGAGATGGTCGACAACCAAAATATGTAATTATCAGCCTGTTGTTTTAAAGGGTTGGGTATGAAATCCCGGCTGTCGGGATGCCGCTGGTCAGAATACCGACAGCAACATCCCGACACCCATAGGAACTAAAGGTAAGTCTTTTCCTAACCCCTACCCTAACCCTCCCTTCCCGGTGCCTAACCCTAACCTCCCGCCCTAGTGCCTAAACCTAACCTCCCCCTCCCCGCACCCTAAACCTTACACCCCCTCCATGGTGCCTAAACCTAACCTCCCCCCTAGTGCCTAAACCTAACTTCCCCATCCCCACACCCTAATCCTAACACTACCTCCCCGATGCTAAACCCTAAACCTCCCCCTAATGACTAACTCTAACCTCCTCCTAACACCCCGATACTTACCTTCAGGATGCCGATGGTCGGGATACTGGTGCCGGGATCCCGACCTGTCGGGATTTCAGTACCGGTCTTCTGACCATCGGCATCCTGCACGCCAGGATGCCGACTACATCCCGTTTTAAACAATGTTGTAAGGTTGCAGGAACATGAAGATCGTGTTTAATTTATGTTATTAAGGTAAAATATCAAACAAACTGACCATAAAATTTTACAATTAGAACAGAGACTATATTATTTACCATCTATTACATTTTGGTCACAAGAAAAAAAAATATTGCGAACCAAAAAATTTTTTAATTATTAACGTACATGTGTCTAAACACATCAACTGGCATTTATAGACATATTTTAAATGAATATCATGTTAGAATTGCAGTTCGAAGGTGCCAGTAACAATATAGTTAACTGCACATATAGTGGTATATCCTTAATACAAAATATAGATATGTCTATATTTTGAATGTCGACATTTTGACCTAATCAAAACATAGACAGGCAAAATGTTGACATTTAAAATATAGGTCACTGCACATACTGTAACCTCCAATCAAAATATAGGCAGGGGACTAGCGCTACTGTTCTTGTCATATATTTAGCACTACTGTGAAACGCATTAGCGGTGACGGGAAGTAATGTATGCTGCTGTAACAGCAGCACAACCATAATGGGGTTTAGCGGTAAGGCAGTTAATGTATTAAATGTAAATACAATGTAACTACACGTGGTAACATGCGAAGTTCCACAACAGCTCATAGCATATAGACTATCATACACTAATTACAATCAGACTGTAAAGTTTCAATGCATTTAGCATTACAAGAGTAGTATCATCATGTTGCTAATTGCAATCAGTCTAACATGACAGGCTCACGGTTTACTGGTTTTAGCTGTGTCAACATTTAAATGTCTATATTTTGATTTGTCTCTATTTTAACCGTGTCTACATTTTGACCCTGTTGACATTTCAACTCTTGGGGGCTGCATTAAACAGCAGTGACACTACAAATTAAAGTGATTAATAAGCACTTACAACCAGGGTGGGTGAATAGATTGAGCACAACAGTTACATGATCAACATAAGAAAATGGAGCAGGTAGCATCGGAAAGAAAATTACGCAAAACAATCACTCCCAAGTATCAGTTGCTAGTGGGTTTTGGGGTCATTGGAACCAATAGGTTATGTTTTCATATACAAGCTTTTACAACTGGTAAGAGCAGAGAGAAATAATATTCTTTGGGTATATACACTGCGCCCTTGCACTGTTGAACAGGGATCATTTAGTGCAGAGAGAAATATTCTTTGAGTAAATGGACAATAATCTATAAAAGTAGTGAGAAATCTGAACTACGTAAGACCTTGGCATGCTGGCCTTTGACTGATTGAGACTTTTATAACACCCTTTGTAATGGGTGGATGGTATTAGGGTTTGTTTGTAATCAGTGTCCACATGTATCCATCCTTATTTATTAGTGAATGGTAGGCTGGCAAGCCATGTGGCAGTCATAGTGTGTAGTCCAAACTGTAATTACTTTTTTTTTATATTAATTTCAAGTTAGACCGAGTTAAACAGGAGGAAAACAGGAGAACAATCTATCAACCATCCCTGGTTCTGAAGGACTACTTCTATCAAATTACTGTGAGTAACATGATTATCCACCTCATACACCTACTGTCTCCATATATGGGACACTCCTTAGTGAACTCCCTGCTTGGACATTGCAAGGAGTAAATACCTTGCCTGCTGTTCTTATTGACTGCTTTTCATTTTTCAAAATGTCTCTAACTATATCATTTCTGTGCCAATTTCAATTTGCCTTTATATCTTTGAATTCCACATCTATGCGCTGTTAATACTTGTGATAAGATCAGGGTAGGAGGTCCCTCTCCTGGGACAGATGGATATCTACTAACACACAGCAGCCAGGAAACAGCACACCAGTCCAAGGTTTTCGTGCAAGCTAACCGTAGCTAGTTTTTATTGTGCAGCAATAAAATGAAAATCATAAACATATATCCTAGCCCATCTGGGTACTAACTAGACAATAACATCCCTCTCTCAAAAGTGGTAGAGTCTACTGCCCTTACCACAAACATAAGCTGCATACACACACAACGATTGAGTTAATGAACGATTTTAGTAAACGATTTTCTACCTTGAAAAAATGAACTAAAATCGTTTACTAAAGTTGTTCATTTACTATGTTCATTTAAATGTAATGAACGATTTTTATGAACTACAAACGATTTTTGCATATTAACTTAATGAAAATCGTTGAGTTGACAAGTCTGACTGAACTACAAACGTGAACGCGCATGAACAATAATCGTTCATCGTTTGAGAAAGTGAACGATTTTGTTAAACGATATTGTTTAACGATAATCGTTAAAAAAATCATTGTGTGTGTATGCACCTATAGGCATAATCACATTACTTACAAGAAGTATAACATAGTGTCTCTGAACAAGCCTGCCTGCTTGCTCTCCCCAGGTGTGAGACTCTGAGCCATAGCCCTAACACAGCTTATATGAGGCTCTCCCAGCTGCAGGCACTGATTAGCCTGCTCTAAGGCAGAAGGCCGAAAAAGCCGAACCAGCCTTATGGATGGAGCTGTCCCTTCACTCTCACAACTACACCCCCAGGACCCATTATCCGGCTTTTACTCAAAGCCCAACTCTCATCAAGCACAAGCACTAACATTTCGTAGGGGTTTAAAAACACATATGTCAAAAATCTGGGATACATATACAGTCAGGTGCATACATTTTGGGACATTGACAGAATTTTCATATTTTGGCCTCTATTCACCACAATGGCTTTGAAATGAAACAAACAAGATGTGCTTTAACTGCAGACTTTCAGATTTTATTTGAGGGTAATTACATCCAAGTCAGGTGAACGGTGTAGGAATTGCAATGGTTTCCATATGCCTTCCAGCACTTTTCCAGTGCTTATATAACACATTGTTTATATTAGCACTTTATTCCTGCATCCATAACATCTCCAGATTATTCCTCTTAATAATAAACTATTGTAGTTGTGCTTATATATTAACCGGTACTCTATTACCTGCATTTCTTTCTTTTTTTTGACACCTTAACTACACTGCTTCTATACAACATGGCTTCTATACAACATTCCTACTTCCAGCTAGCCTCTCCCTATTTCCCTAATCCACAAAATGTACCTCCTCTTTTCAAACTTCCCCTTACTCAGCAGCTACACTCACTCAGCAGCTACACAATCCTTTATTATATCACCTATTCCCACTTCTCTTCTCCCTTCCTAGTCTTCTCTACCACCTCCTCCCCCTGTCTTCTTACACCCCTTTGGTTCCCTCCCCCATCTCTCCCATTTTATTTAACTTCTCTCCCACAATGGTCCTACTACCCCACCACCAAGTCCTGCTCCCTCCCTTCTCTCCCTGACACGTCTTTTCACCCCCACTCACATCAAACTAAACTTTCCTCCATGCCCACCACCTGCAGCTTCCCTTCCCTGCTCAGGAGCCTTACGCTCTCTTCTCATTTCTCCAAATCAATCTCACCTCCAAGCTACAGCAACACTGATAATCTCATTCACATCTCTCCCATTAACTCTGTCCCTGTCACCTGTGCCCTCTGGAATGCCAGAGGTCTGTAATAAACTGGTTCCCACCCATGACCTCTTAATTTCCAACTCCGTGATTCTCCTAGCTATCTCTGAATCCTGGATTTCTCCCTCAGACACCACTTCTGCCGCCGCACTCTCCTTCCTTGACAACTTTGATTCCTGGCTCCAGCGCTTCCTATCTTCAGATCTTCCCTCCCTCATCTTAAGCGACTTCAATATTTATTTCTTGCAAGTTATTTATATAACAAATATGCTGCAGCACTTTATAGAGAATATTTGGCCATTCACATCAGTCCCTTCCCCATTGGAGGTTAAAATCTATGGGCCTGATTCAGACCCACTCGCGAGCGGCTGTCCGCTCGCAAGTGGGTCGATGTTATGGACTGAGCATGCGCACGATGGAGGGAGCTCCGTCGTGCGCATGCGCCAGACGCGTCGAGCGAAGGAAAGTCCTTCGCTCGTTGTGTCCGATCAAAGGGGGCGTGCTGTCAATGTTGATTGACAGCACGCCCCCTTTGGTGGGCGTGCCTCCCTGACGGGGGCGTTCCCCCGTCAGAAGCCGGCCCACTGAGATCACTAGTGATGTCAGTGGGAGTGATTTTGGCTCTGATAGAGCCAAAATCACTCTGGAGCTTGCGGTTGAAAACCTCAACCGCAGGCTCCGGCTCGCAAATTCGATGGTCGCGATGGTCTCGACCATCACAATGCACGCTCGTATAGCCTGTGGGTGGTGACCCACAGCTATACGAGCGTCCAGGAGGACGCTCCATGAAAATGGAGCCCGGCCCTCATTCAGAGCGTGCGCTCTGCTCAGAGCGTACGGCTCTGAATGAGGGCCTATATTCCCTACCACATGTATACACACACATTAGGGTTAATATTTGTTGGAAAAAATTAAACTACCAGTGTAGGTTAATTGGGAGTGTGGGAGGAAACCGGAGTACCCGGAGGAAACCATGCAAGCATAGGGAGAATATTCCACACAGTTAGACCTCAGTGCTGTGAGGCAGTAATGCTAACCATTACACCGGCTACCCCAATTGATTCGGTGTTCACTTCACCATTGTGATGTCTCTGATTTCACCATTTCCCCATTCCCTCTCTCTGACCATCATCTTCTCTCTTTTAACTTATCTCTTGAGTCTTCTCCACCTCTGCCTCCCAAGGCTACCATCACTAAGCATAGCATTGAGACTACTGACACTGTGCCCTTATCCTCCCTACTCGACTCACTTCTTTCCCCCATTGTCTCTCTCTCCTGCCCTGACCAATCTGTTTTTGGGTAGCATCCAAAATTTAAAACACCACTGGAAATACAGAGAAGAGGAGACCAGACTAGCATAAGCAGAGATTACCTGGATTTTCCATTTAACGACTCTGGATGGAACGGAGGAGGCAGGAAGGGATAGGTTTAAGGGGAAAGGTGAAGGGGAAGACGAGGACTGGATTAGAGCCATGACTTTATCTCCAGATACTGGGGATAATGAAGTCAGAGTTGGCAAAATGGATAGGGAGGCAGGCTGGGAAAGAAGGGGATGGGGTGGTGAGGGTCTGGTGGGATGTGAGGTCTGTTCGGTGTGAAACAAGATAAGATTCTTGGATACAAAGACAGAAATCAAGCCAAACAAATATCTCAGTTAGCAATATATTTATTACAAAGTAAAACACTGTATATTATTAAACATTACTAAACTTGCTCGTTAGCTCCACTGCTTAGAATATAAATGGTTCATTTCCAGGAGCCCCCTCCAACATCTGGTGAGCTGTAATGTTGCACTGTCTGCAGGTCAGCAACGAGAGAAAGGCTGATGAATTTGCTTTGTCTTGAACTCTTATACCAGCCTGCCATCAGGCTCCGGACACCACTTACATATATGGGTATAAATCTGTATCCAATTGGTTAAATACTGATAAGAAAACTTTAACAAAGTAATGCATGCGTGGATAACAGAAGACAATGCCTTGGAGATATATGATGGAGATATAAGAAGTTTCACATTCTTTTGTACGACCTAATGCCTGACACATTCATAAAAGCACTGAACAAAACATGGATTTCAGCAGCCATTTTTGCTCTCCCATGACAAATGGCCCGATGCATGGATTCCATTTTAGATTTGAAGTGGGTGGCGAAGTCAAGGGTAAAGAGTAAGGAGGGGGTATGAAGTGTTTGGGGTCAGAGGAGGGAGTTGAAAATGGCAAAGAGATCATGGGGTTGGAGGACTGGGAGGAGATAAGTGTTTTGAAATAAGACTATTTAGAGAGGGTAAGGGCAGCACTGTAGTTCGAGAGCATAAATTTTAAATGGAGGAAGTCTGCATTGGAGCGTGATCTCCTCCACTGACGCATGGCTGTTTGTTAGCCCTTTTGTAGGTATCTGGTGCATTTTGATAAATGCAGAATAGCAGCGCTATGATAGGCAAGAGCTAATAAATATTAGCTAATCTTACACAAACCTAGCAGCCTCAAGGGAAGGAAAGTCCGCCCCTGGGAATGCCAGTCCGGAGTGTGCTTATTAGTAGCATCCATCAGGAAGCCCACACTGTGACAATCTCCAGCCTTGCATTGTTTCTAGGGGCTGCAGACTATGCAGTCCCTAGAAGCTGCATCAGTGCTACTGCGCATGCGTGAAAATTGATTGGCAGTGCATACTGGCAGTGGCCATCCGAATGATGGTCAGGCCAGGCAGCAATCATCAACATCAGACCCTCAAGGTTTAATCACATATCGCTGTCAGTCAAGAACATTTAATAAACCCAAAGCCTGATTCAGAGTTGTACGCTATTAGCATCGGATGCTAAAATATGCTTATGCCACAGGATGTGTCTTGTGTAAATAGAAGTTTCCTACCAGCTTCTGTGCTTAGCTGCTACTGCCGAGGGTGCAGCATCAGATCACTCTGTGTGACCATCGGTGTTTGCGCGTACACCTCTGAATCAGCCCCTAAATGTCAATTGTAGTGTTTTGAAAAGCATTCATTTTTTTATATAATCATAGTTCTAAAATTATATTAGTTTCTAATTGTATAGGTTTAATTTTACATCTGTCAGCAGGTTTATCTTTTGAACTCTATAAGGCAGTTAATTATAACTAAGCCTTTTAAAGTAATCTAGTTGCAGATGAAAAATTAATCCTAATAACATTAGAAACGTAAATCATTGTAGGACACTAACCCTACAACTCGCATTGCAGCCCCCCCTTATGCCTAAAGGTAGGAGTTGCTACGGATTTCCTTCTTTTACATTCCAGCACTTTATTATGAACCACCAACCCCAAAACTATATTTACTTTAAGAAGCCCATCCCTCTTGCGGATCTTGTACGGATTCAAATATCACAGCAGTTAACCAGATATATTGTTCCGGACCATGCATTACCGCCTCCTCTCTGGAACGCATTGTTGCAGTTAAGACTGGAAGTTATGGGATCTTCTGAATTTTGGGTCTTTGGCTGCAATTTGTCAGCACTTCTAATTTTAGAAGTTCTCATCCATGGAATCTTCAGAAAGACTACTGCTTTAGTCACATAATGTAATGTTGTGTTATTTTCAATCATTCAATTTACTCAAGTTCACTTAAGACCCCGAAGACTGTACCCAGTTCAGTATTTGAATCAAACCTTTTACAGCAGAGCCCATACTTGCCTTAACAAAGAACTTTGACATTAATGGATTCTGCATACTTACCTAGCTGAACCTTTTTTCCATCTGTCAGCACCCATCGACCGAAACTGGTAGTGATGACTGTGAGACAAGAGGAGCCCCTCATCCCTGATTTCATTGTTCAATTAAGCTGCCATGCGGTATGGAGCTGACCTAATTGTTTTAGGACATTTATTATGAAGGTAGAGTAGCAGATATCTACTGTGGTCCCTCTACTATCAAAAGCAGTGGCGGAACTCCCGGAGACAATGGAGTCATTTGCCGCTGGGCGCCAGCCCTGAAGGGGGCACCTGGCTACATTGTCATCCGGCCAATGCTGAGGAGCTGCAAGGAAGCTCCACCTCCAGTGGCGTAACTACGGAGGATGCAAGGGGTGCAGCCGCACTCCCTGCACCCTCCATTTGCCGGGCGCCCACTGTGTTACCCGTGGGCGCTCGCTCCTTTCCTCCCTCCCCCTGGCGCCAGCGGCAGCTCACTACTGAGCTCCGAGTCCCGCAGTGCACTATGGGAGTGACGTCATGGCGTCACTCCCATAGTTCCGAAAAGCGGGCGCCGTGGACAGAAGGCAGCAGCACTGGAGCTGGGTTGAAGGTGTTTTTTTTTTTGTATATGTGTGCGCGCGCGCACGGGGGGGGGAGCACAATACTGGGGGCACTACAGGGGGGCTTAATACTGGGGGCACTATTGGGGGCTTAATACTTGGGGCACTACAGGGGGCTTAATACTGGGGGCACTACAGGGGGCTTAATACTGGAGGCACTACAGGGGGCTTAATACTGGGGGCACTACAGGGGGCTTCCTACTGGGCCCTACAGGGGGCTCACTACTGAGGGCACTACAAGGGGCTTAATACTGGGGGCACTACAGGGGCCTTACTACTGGGGCATCATATGGGGGCACTACAGTGGCATTACTACTGGGGGCAGTACTGCATAGGGGGACTTCTACTGAGGGCACTGCATAAGGGGACCACTACTGGGGGCATTGTATAAAAGGGACTGCATAGGCGGGTGGCGAAAGCTTGGGGAGAGGTAAATTTTAATTGGGGGGGGGCACCAAAATTTATCTTGCCTCTGGGCACCTGGGATGAAGTTACGACACTGAGTGGCCATACTTGTCTATAGGGACTGAGATAATGGCAAATTGACCAGGATCCACAAAGATTTGCTTTTCAAATCTTGGCCCTGGTAGCTAACTCCATCTTCAGATGTCATTAGCCCATACTGTTTCACAGTTGGATCCTCCCCTGCCAGCCCGTACTCGCACATATAACAGCCCAATGGCCACGCATGCGCATTATTAGCCTTGCCGGGTCTGCAACTGGAAGAAAAGAAATAGTGTAAGCTATCACTATACTTCTTACTCTATGCAGGGCAGGGTTCAGAGTCCATGTCCTGGCAAGAGACATTTGTTTAAATTTAAATTAAAATTTTTGTTGCAACAATATTGTTAAAAATGGTCTATTTATCTTAGGAAGAAAACCTCTAAATCCTGGGAAAGATAGGGCTTCTTCAGATTTACCAAGCCTTGGGGGGTCTATCCAGCAACAGTAACGATGTTGCCCAGAATATTATCGGCAACATCGTCATGATTTTTTATCAATTATAAATATTTACGGCTGCTATTCAGCATTATTTTGATCAGGGACAGCGGTTGCGGTAACACGCTGTCCCTGCGATGGTATAGAAGGCATTATTTTCGACTTCCAAAAAAACCCCCATACCTTGTTACTGCTACTGCGCATGCTCAGTCATGCGCTTCCGAACAGTCTCCGCCCCTGCTTTGAGGTGACCGCCGACGGGTAAGTGCATCTCCAGCCTGTCCAAAGTGATTGACATGTGTATACAGGCTTTATATTAGCCTGTGTACATGTATATTTATGTGCAATGTAACATATATAAATGTACATGTATACAGGCTAATATAAAGTCTGTGTACACGTCAATCAATTTCGGCAAGCTTAACAGGCTCTAGAGTGCTTACCTGTCCGCGGTCACTGCAAATCAGGGATGGAGACTGAGCAGTGTTACACCATGCTGCAGGGACTTATGGGAAAATTTCGATCAATCGCTGTAGTTTTCGGGGAATTTAATGTAATTTTGTCATATAACACCATTCTGAGATGGCGTTATATTAAGTAAGGATTTTTCGAGTAATTTAACGCTTTTTGCTTTGCTGAATAGCAAAAAGCGTTAAAGCACTGTAGAAATCAATGGCTGATCCCTACAGTGCGGTACTCCACGAGATGGGAATTAATGGAGAAGTTAATTGTGTTATCTTCTTCATTAACCCATTGCTGATTAGTGGATTTACATAAAAAATTATTTCTGCATTTTTTATGTAAAAAAATCATTGCTGAATGGACCCCTTGAAGAGAGCAATAGCTATCGCCACAACAGCCTTTCATCTCAAGATGTCAATTGCAAAAAAGATGCTTTATTTAACTTTACTCCGTCTTTTGCCCGCAGTCCCTGGCTCCACCCCTTGATGTCCCAGCAGCTACTGCAGCCTCCCCTGACCTGAGCCGCCACCGCATGCGCAGGGAGGACCTGCCTTCGCTGCCTAGTTGTCCACCCTGGATCGCAGCCGAAGACAGGACCGCCGGACAGCGCATGAAGACGTCGGAGAGGTAAGTATACACGAATTGCTACTTAACAAAGCTATACGAGGTCTGTCTAAAAAGGTTGGTGAATGGTCTGATATATCTGTATGCAACGCTTGCAACAAGGTCACTCATGAGCACTGACACGCATGGACATATCTGGACCTGCCCCCAGTCAAGGTTTGCCCGAGGCCGCCACCGCACTACCATTGCATTCATTTCAACAGTGTCCCGAGCAGTGTGCGTCAAACAGCAATGGAGCAATGACACATTACATTAAGTTCTGCTTCAAATTGGGTTAATTGGCGATGGAGACGCACAAAATGTTGGTGAAAGTGTACAGTGAATGCTGCATTCTACCTGGAAGTACTGAAATGTTTGTTGCAGCGCATCTGGCGTGTTAGCCAACAGATGATCCAGCCCGAAAATTGGGTGTTGTTGCACGCAGGGCCGGTTCTAGACATTGTGGAGCTCAGGGCGATAGTTCCCAGTTGCGTTCCTCTGTGTGCGCTTCCGGAAAGGGGGCGTGTCGTTGCAGAACACCCCCATTTTATCACACTGTGGGGCATGCCCAGCACTTACGAAGGTGCTGGGCTTCCCCCAAGCTCTCCCCTTGTGGCGAACAATTGCCATGTGCAGTAATGCGCCTTACACAGTATGTCTTACACAGTAATGCCCTTTATAACACATTATGCCACACGCAGTAATGCCCTTTATAACACATTATGCCACACACAGTAATGGCCTTTATAACACACTATGCCACACACAGTAATGACCTTTATAACACATTATGCCACACGCAGTTATATATAGCCATGCCCCCAGTAGTAATGCCCCTATAGTAATCCCCCCTATAGCCATGCACCCATGCCTCCCTTCTGAAAAAAAAAATACAATTAAAATACAAACACAATACTTACCTTAAGCCCTGTTCCTGCATCCGCTGCCATCCAGTCCGACCGCGGCTCCACCACGGATCTATGAGAGAGACATCATGACGTCCCTCCCATAGTGCCCTCTGCAGGAGCCGGAGCTCAGTAGTGAGCTCCGGCTCCTCGGATCTTTGGTAGAGACGCCATGACGTCCCTCCCATAGTGCTCTATGTGGGAGCCGGAAGGCAGAGCTCAGAAGTGAGCTCCGGCTTTCGGCTGCTGCAGGGAGGGAGCCGGGTGCCCGCTGATAACAAATATCAGCGGGCGCCCGGCAAATGGAGCCTCCCTGCAGCGTTTTTTTTTTCTTCTCTTCTGGGGACTCAGTGGCGCCCTCTAGGGGCCGACGCTCTGGGCGACGGCCCTGTTAGCCCGCCCCTAGTTGCATGACAATGCACCATTGCATTCTGCCATCCTTGTGCGCCATTTCTTGACTCAGCGTGGCGTGACTGTTTTGGATCACCCACCATACTCCCCTGATCTTGCTCCTGCTGACTTTTTTTTGTTCCCTAGTTTAAGGGGGGGTCATCATGCAGGAATAACGGTTTGCGGACGTCAAGGATATTCAGAACCACGTGACGCACTTCTGAAGATAATTCCTAAAAAATACTTTTCCAACAGTTTCCAGAAGCTTTACGAACGTTGTCAAAAGTGTGTTGTGTCTGGTGGAGACTACTCCGAAGGCCAATAAAGATATTTCCAATGTGCATTCCGTTTTTGTGTTTTTATTATACCCAGTAGCGGCTCCAGGCACGGGCAAGCCGGTCCGTCACCCGGAGCGCCACTGTATCCGGAGGGCGCAGGAAACGCCCACCACCTTCCTGGAGGTAGAGGTAATATTTAAGCTCAGGGGGAGGGAGCGGAGGAGGGAAGAGCCGGCAACTCCATATGGCACAGGGGGCGCAGCACAGCCTAGTGCCGGCCCTGATTATACCATTCACCTAACTGTTTAGACAGACCTCGTATATCGCATTGAACCGATGCGATAAGAACCGTATACTGAAAAGAACTCATAACCCCTTTAGCAAGTGCTAATATGTTTTATTCTTAAATGTAGCTCCTAGTGTATCTGATACCTAAAAGAAGGCACTGGTTATCAGATCCCCAAGCTATTAATGGTACCAGGCCACTGGCACTGCATCATAATATCCTAAAATATGTGACTTGAACTAGTGCCTTGGTATTATTAGTATAACCTATGTACTGTGCTGTCAGCGCTGAGTTAAAGGTTCCTCCAGACCAGCGCCCCGGCTGCTGGGTAAACATATAAAATGAATTTCCCGGGACAGCTCCGTACCCTCCGCCATCAAGGTAGTCACCATCCCTAGAGAGATAGGAGGTCCCGCGGTGGTGACGGCTGGCAGTCTCCGGAAGGCCCCGGCCCCGCTCTAGCGGTGACTGGCAGCAGAGACCACTTAGTAAATCCGCCGTCTCACATGATGCCGAGCGACTGAGGGAAAGCACCGGGGCCTCGGGGCAACTCTTTGCCAAATATCCGGTGCTGGATGCTGCGATTGTGCGCAGTGTGCGCTGGGTGTCAGCTGCTCCTATCCTCATCATCATCCATAGACGGAGACGCTGCGAGCAGCAGGGGGAAGAGGAGGAGACCGACCACCCATCCCCCAGCAAGGCAACAGCCCAGACCGAGGGGACGCCCGCTGCTGGGAACCTCCCGGGATCACCCCGCCTGAACCGGACACAGCTGCCAGCCGACCCGGCGTACACAGAAGGGGAGACATCTCCGTTACCCAGGAGCGGTTCCCCCTGCTGCCAGTGACCTGTGTGCAGTAATATCAGTGGTTATAGCGGCGGCGGCTGTGCCGGGGGGTGGTCACAGGGAGCAGCGACCCTGATGTGATTTATCATCGCTGCCGCTGTGTGTAGTCCCGGGGACAGAGACGCATCGCGCTGCTGCGGATCAGTTGGCGGATAGCGGGTAGCGGAGCGCAGAGAGGATGTTAAACGTGGAGAGCCTGGACCGGGTGGATCTGTGTGAGAGTCTGTTGACGTGGGTAAGTGTGGAAGCAGCAGTGCTGCCCCATCCCCCACCCCCAGGCCCTGCACACTCTGTGCCGGCTGCTGTCATTGTTTCATCACCCGGGTGTAGTGTAAGCCAGGAACCGCTTCTTCCCCAGGGGAATGTAATGGGCCTCTGGGCTATAGACTTGTCAGTTGTCTGTATGTAGCGCCCGCATGATCTGTAGTGGAGTACACTGGCTGATATACAGGGACCCATTGCAATGATGCACATACACACACTCTTTGCCTTATCTATGGTTATTTTCTATTCATGCAAAATCACAAACAATAAATAGATCTAACGATAATAGAGTTTATACATACAGCAGCAGACATAGGTTTGATTGTTGGACTTGGGTGTAAACATTACATTCTTGGTGCTGCCAAAGCTTTTCAAGGACCCATTTTTCAGATAAAGTTAATTGTGGCTTCTGTCAGATTATGGTTTAGCATCATAGGGCTGTTGTTGCTATAATGATATATGCTAGACACCAGGGAATCAATTACTTTTGTGGTTTGCTGCTATGTACCTCATATCAATCTTCTCACTCATGTAAATTGCATGAATGTTCTTGTAGTTTAAGGACATAGCACAATATAGTAGTTTGCTTTTCAAAACAAATATGTGAAGTAACCAAAAATGTGTACAAATTGTTTGCATACAATGAGAGAAAGTGTCAGCGTTGTCAGGTGTACTGGTTTCCTATTGTTCTGGTTGTCATGCTGATTGTCCATGTGATGGTGGGTACTGCTTGTACAGATGTGATAAGGGCTGTGTCTTTGCTACAATAGAACAATCTTGCTCTTTGTGTCTCTTTATGCTCAGCAGATTGTATCTACCATCATTACATCATATCAGGACAGTCTGACCGGGTTTTGTTACAGATTCCTTATTCTTGTTCAGTGCTATAAATCATTTGATACAAGAGAAATACATTCTAGTTTCTACTATTCTGTCTGTTAGTATTATTTAAATGTTGAACACTTTGGAGCAGAGCTGTGGAGGTTTTTGTGGGGAATGCACCATTATTTACACACGTGTTTGCAGGCTGAAACTTTTCAGGGACAACAAAATAATTTTTGGGGTCATCAATACGACACAGTTGATTTTCCTATTTTGGGATCTATTCATCATCACTTAATTTTCACCTGCTTTTGTAGAAATTAAGTATCCGGGCCATTCATCATAAGGGTAAAGCAGGAGATATCAGATATCTCCTGCTTTACCTTTCACTTCGATGTGGCCCACCAATCTACAAAAATGCAACATTTTCGGAGCTTGATTGCTACTACTTTCGGATCCCTCCTCTCCTGTCCAGCTCCTTCAGCCGGACGTTGTGGCTTTGGCGCCTGCATGAACTCTGGGTCACGCAGGCGCACTAGCACTGCTGAGTCAACTCGGCAGTGCTAAGTTTCACTGCTCCTAAAAGAGCAGTGAAGCCGCTTCGTGGAAACAGCTGATTTTCGGATCAGTTGTGAGCAATGATGAATTGCTCCAGCGCTTGTGGCGAGTTAGTATATTAACAGGGTCTGCTCGAACCCCGATAATTAACATAATGAATAGACCCCTTTTGTATCATGTTTTATTTGGCAATCAGTCCCTAATCCTCATTTGGTAATATTAATGTTTGTCAAGATGTAGTTTCAATTTCTGTTTCAGGATTGCAGATACAATTATTTATTTATTACCAGTTATTTATATGGCGCACACATATTCCGCAGCGCTTTACAGAGAATATTTGGCCATTCCCATCAGTCCCTGCCCCAGTGGAGCTTACAGTCTATGTTCCCTATCACATGCGCATACACACTAGGTTTAATTTGTGTTAGGAACCAATTAACCTACCAGTATATTTTTGGAGTGTGGGATGAAACCGGAGTACCCGGAGGAAACCCACGTGAGCACAGGGAGAATATACACAGTTAGGGCCGTGGTGGGAATCAAACCCATGACCTCAGTGCTGTGAGGCAGTAACGCTAACCATTACACCGTCTGTGCTGTCTATAAATATATAGATACAATGGGCCTGATTCAGAGTTGTGCGCTATGTTTTTGCAGTTGAGCGATAATCTGCCATCTGCGTATGTGTCTAGTCGCACTGTACATGGCTTAAGGTACATTACCGTAGTCACTTGCAGCGACTTTTTGCAGTGTGACAGAAGGGGAGGTAACGGGGAGTGGCGGCAAAGAACGTAGGTGCGTTGTGACCGTTTAGAGAGTGTCACATCTTACATTTGCGATCCCGTACACAAGAAACAGGGCTCCGGCGTCTCGGGTCCCGCGGCCATTCTGCTGGACCATAGGCTTAATCAGGACTGCGACAATTGAATGATCTGCAACCAAAGATACTTCTTTGTACGCAGATGCTGCAACATTTTACGCAGATACTTGGATATGCGAAGCTGTAGGTGAGTGTCTCAATACATCGCCCAGCAGCTGCGACATTTGCAAATTTTGACATTTCCGCTGCATACACAGCAATGGCGGCATTAGCAAACAACTCTGAATCGGGCACAATTCTAAGCTTTTATTCACCTTTGAGCCAGGTTTGAGTGCCATTTGAACAAAAGTGAAGTGGAAGCCTAGGTCAGTGGGGATAGTTGTCCAGTGATAGTATAGGCCTGTCTGTATGGTCTTTGGGAGTATAGAAAAGTGCATCTTTCCTTATGCGTACCCACTACCCACCATACTGTAGCTGTGACAATTTTGCTTTTCCATGTACGGCCAAATTTACCTCCAGTCTGTGCACAGGAGAACCATTGTACTAGACCTCTGACTTCAGCCTTGAACCCTCTCTACCACTATAGAGTGATGTACATCCTTGTTGTCATCACTATATTGAAGTACAATGTTTGCTTTTGGCAAATAAAATAAAAAAGGTTACTTATGCTCAACATACACTTTACAGTTATCTGGGCGATCCACCTAATATTGGTGGATCGCCCATATAATTGTGAGCTGTGTATGTGCACAACTGATGTTAAAATATCGATTGGTCGGCCATGCCGGATCATCCAGCATGTCCGTCGCAATATTTTGACGTTACAAGTCGGCCACATCAGACAGTGTATGCACTGCTGCGGCCGACCGAAACAGGCATTTCTCCTGTTACTTTACAGAAGAGCAATGGGGAATTGTCTCCTCCTCAGGGGAGGAAGACAGATATCGTAGCCAATATAGTGTGAGATATCTCACATGTATGGCTATGATATCTGCTGGGGCAATGGGGTTGAACTGCCGGCGGCCAGCGGACATGGGGCAGGTAAGTACCCTAACCTCACCTCTCCTGTCCCCCCCCAACCCTCTCTTTAGTGATGCCTGACCCTAGCCTACCCCCAGGGGTGCCTAACCCCCCCCTTACTGTTCCCTAAACCTAACCCTCCTGAGGGGAGGGGGGGTGCAGAACTCTAACCTCTCCCTGGGGGTGCCTAACCCTAATCTCCCCCTCCCACCTGCGGCTAATGCTAAGGGCACCACAGGCATCCCTTCGTTCGCGATGGCGTCCTCTGTTCAGGTGTCGGGATTATGATGGGCATCTGTATTTCGACGCCTATCATAAATCCCTAGCCGGCATTCCGCTGTCGGGATTGTGACCGGCGGCCGCAACATGACTAAATCCCCCTGATGGGTGTCAGTCTACCAGATAACGTCTGTCATTCTGATAGGCATTTTATCTGTCAGTGTATGCCCAGCTTTAGTTATGCAGGCACCACTTTAACTGATGTAAACTATACACTGTAATCTAATCAAACCAATTTTTTTTTTGTCATCAATGTGTTAGTTACGTTTTTCATTAACTGCTATCCTGGGCACTGTAACACTAGATTATGAGCACTTACCCATGTCTCTGGTGCTGTTCTAATTTCTGCCAGCTTGGTAGGCACAGCTCTTGCTGTGTGGGCTCCTCCAATGCTCAGTCATTGCTATTGTGAAACAGAGTGATAGTATAAGTTCTTTTTGTGTTACCTAATAAGAACATCAACAGTATGAGAGATTCCCATAAGTCTTAAGTGCTTTCAATCCATGGCCTTATACAATCTCTTCACCCCCATCCCTTCCTTGGCCTGGCTTCATACAGCAGCCTTCAAGCAACTTCCAGGAATCTGGAATGTAGACTGTGTCACCGCTAAAAACTCTTAAGGCGGGTATCCACTAGACCAGCGGAGGCCAACCTGTGGCTCTTCCATTGTTCTGATTCGGCTCCCCTGACTGACACTGACAATTGTTCAGAGGAGGCTCGTCCTTAGTTTTAGCAGTCCTCTCTGCTCCGGAGGCATGTACAGTATGGGCGGTGTCGTGATGTCACGCTGCAAACAGGAGGCGGTGCTCAACTTGTGACTGAACCTGCAGCCACAAGGAAGATGCGGTTACAGACGCCAGAGCCTACCTATTTTTTTCATTATATTTGTTACATGTGGGGGGCTGGAGTGGCTTGTGGAGTGGGATGCGTGTGGGAGAAGTTGGCTGGACTGGATTGGCACGGGGAGAGTGGGGGAGGGGCTGGAGTGGCACATGAGGGGCTGCTGAAGTGGCACATGGAGGGCCTGGAATGAAACCAGGGGGTGTTGGATTGTGTTATGTGAATGTTTTTTTTTTTTTTTATTTAGTGGATGTGGCTTATTTCAGTGTATTTTATGTGGATCTGTTTTATTAAATTGAAAATTTAAAATTTTTATATTGTTCTGGCTTTTTCTTTCCCATTTATAGTTGGCTCCACGGTGATTGTGTGCATGCGCTTTTACATGCTCCTACAAACATCATACCAGGGGCGTGACATAGCTGACCACACCGCTTTTTGCATGTGCGCATTCAGCGCGCATATGATCTCGGCTCTTTGACATACAGATGTTTTGGGGCTCTTTGCATCTGACTGGTTGGCCACCTCTACACTAGACTATATGTTCCAAGAGCGATATCGTCTAGTGTTTCTCCGGCAGTGATGTACTTAATATCATTAATGACATTGAGCACCCACACTGAACGATATAACGTTCAGTGATGTCACCCTACCTCATCCCCATACTTGCAAAACCTGACAATATCCTCAGGTTGCCCTGCAAGTTCGGGCGATGATGGATGTCGTCAATGACCAGTGGGAGCGCGCATCGTTGACAGCATATCCACTGCACGATATTGCGGACGATGAACGTTAACAATATCGTTATCGCTCAAATTGTCCAATTTATCGCGTAGTGGATATGTGCCCTTAGATCTCTTGTTGGCGTAGGGTGGTATCCTTGGGGGACCTGGACTCTGATGTGTAGAGTGCCCTGAAATACTACTAGATTGGAGATGCATCATGGGCACTTCTGTGTGAGAATAATACCATGTGCATCAGGTAGTGTTGTTCAGGAGTACATACAAGTAGAATAAGTGCCCAGGGGGCAGTTGGTTGGTGAGACAGACACTGATCATATAGGGAAAAACTTATTATGGTTATGTTGTATAGTGTATGATTAACAATCAGGAAAGTATGGTTATTGGTAGAAATTACATTTTACTGCCATTTCTATACTGCATTTTGCCAGCATTGCTTAAGTGCCTTTGTGTATTAGGGACACCTTTCATGTCCTGACCACTTTTCATCTCTAGATCTATCTATCTATCTATCTATCTATCTATCTATCTATCTATCTATCTATCTATCTATCTATCTATCTATCTATCTATTTCAATGTGCAAATAATGTAGATAAGGTATTTTACAACTATTTATGTTTTATTATAATTAAACGTAAAACTGCTGCTGTTATTAGTTGGCAGTGCTGGTCAGATAGACTACCTTATTAGACCACCAAGAAACAGGGATTATTTAATGTTAGTGGATAAAGTATATCTGCACATCAGATTAACATCCCCTCTATCTCCTGCGCAACATCCACGTACTGACAATTATACTTTATAATATGGAGTACTTGGCAGTTGTACCTAATGAAAGAATGGGGCAGCACAGTTGGTGTAATGGTTAGCATTACTGCCTCACAGCACTGAGGTCGTTGGTTCGATACCCACTACGGCCCTAACTGTGTTAAATTTGTATATTCTCCCTGTGCTTGCGTGGGTTTCCTCCGGGTACTCCGGTTTCCTCCCACACTCCAAAATTATACTGGTAGGTAAATTGGCTCCTAACAAAATTACCCTAGTGTGTATGTGTGTGTGCATGTACTGTACATGTGGTAGGGAATATAGAGTGTAAGCTCCACTGGGGCAGGGATGGCCGAATATTCTCTGTAAAGCGCTGCGGAATATGTGTGTGCTATATAAATAACTGATAATAATAATAAGTCGTAGCACCCTTATTTACCCCTGGGCAGACATCTTGTTCAATAGAAAGATCCACAATTTAAAGATTTGTTTCCAAGAATTTCCCTCTTTTCTCATATTGACCATCTGTACAATACAGTTCCTCTTGTTTTGTATTTTGGTACTCATTCTGAGTACCTATTGTTATTGTGTGGGTTACATAAATTAATGTTTATGGAAGCTGAGTATTTAAAAATAAAATTGTAAAAAAAAAAATCAAAATACCTTACACGTACATACATTATGATGTGCGATGCAGTGCAATGAGCTTGATCAAGAAAATTCCTCACATTACATGGTTACTGCTCAGCAGCATAAAGATCTTAAGGTGCCCACACACATACCGATGTCCTCACGATACGATTTTATGGACAATTTCCTCATGAACTTTCACGGGAGCTCCCTTGCCGTCGTGATCACGATTTGGAGTTAAAAATGTCCAATCTGACTAAAGATCTATCTTGCAGCCAATGCATTGTATCCCAGATTGGCTAATCTGCCCTACAGCATGGCAGATCAGAAGATGCGATGTACGACGAGCGGGGACGCGCATCGGCATCGTGCTCGTGAGTATAAACTCACGATTTGTACTTTTTTTTTTACCCGATTCGTCGTCACGATTCGTCGAAATCGACCAAATTGTGTAAAATGTCGCTATGTGTGTGGGCACCTTTAGACATATTCAAAATGTTGTGGCAGTTATTTGTTATGTCAAGGTCCACGTCACTATAGGCAGTAAATGGTGAGTGCATCCTCTATCATTTTCCAACTCTCTGGAGAGAAATACCTATATATCGGAATAGCCTCACTTTTTTTCTACCTTTTTAACAGTTCATGTGTTGTTGACCTCTAACACTTTTTATAGTACATGTATATATGCATACATTTGTGAGTGTTGGGCCTGTAACAGCCCATGAGGTCCTGCATCTTTTAATAGCGCACCTGGCGGTGTTCTAGCAGCCATGATTTCTGTCTACCTGTAATGCAGATGTTTAGTAGGCCTTTTTGCTGCATTTCTAGTTATGTGGTGCACACAAAACCTTAGGGCTCAATGCAATTAGGTGCAAAGTGGTCGTGTTGCTGTTGCAACTACATAGAAACACCGGTAACGGCACTGCAATTTGCCCACCTCGCGGCCCGACCTCACACAGGACTCGCACGATTTTGCTCACAGCCATATGAGGCTGCAAACAAAAATCCGCCAGTCTGGCGGTACCATAAGTGCGACATACAGCCGCACTTATTCGCACCTAATTGGATCGAGCCCTTAAAGTCACTGATGATGGTTCCTGTCACATCATAAGATGTAGGCAAGCAGTTATTATTGAGCAACTCTGACTAACAAAAGTAAAATCAACCTATTCTATTAAATGTCAATAGCACATAAAAAACAAATAGCATAGCATGCAGTTTTTATTCTATGCAAATAGTAGTTAGATTAACATAATAATAATATTGATTAAAATGTACTTTTTTTTAGGTAGAATAAGTATAATTTAAACATCAAATACCCTATGTTGTTTTATTTTCCAATGATCGGAGTATGAAGATAATTAGTGAATACAAAATAAACAGACATTTGTGATAAACTTGGATATAAATTGCATCCTGTTTTTGATGTATTTTTATATCTTACTAGCTGAAGCACCCGGCGTTGCCTGAGTTTAAATCTTCAAGTTATTAAGTTTTAGTATGTGATGTCATCCAAATCCATCCAGTAGAAGGCCCAGAACAGGCTCCTTGGGTCAAAGTTCTCAACGGCGCACTCCACCGTGAGGTCCGACCGGGACCCAACCACTCCATAAGGCATTCCAGACCAATTGCCACCCCTCTGTGAAGTTTTCATCCAACTCCATCGAGTGGAAGGCCCAGAACAGGTTCCCCGGGTCAAAGTTCTGCCCAGCATATACCAACTGGAGGTCCGACCGGGACACTAACCACCTTAAACCTGTTCAGGATCCAGCTGGACCACCTTGTGTTGATTTCTTCCCAGTCGACACACAAACATGCATACAAACACACAAACGGATTAGATCGTTATATTATATTATATAAAATAAGACCTAGTGTGTATGTGTGTGTGTATATGTACAGTCAGGTGCATAAATAATGGGACATTGAGAGAATTTTCATATTTTGGCCTCTATTCACCACCACAATGGCTTTGAAATGAAACAAACAAGATGTGCTTTAACTGCAGACTTTCAGATTTAATTTGAGGGTAATTACATCCAAATCAGGTGAACGGTGTAGGAATTACAACGGTTTCTATATGTGCCTCCCACTTTTTAAGGGGCCAAAAATAATGGGACAAACTATACAATCCTAAATCTAACTTTCACTTTTTAATACTTTGTTGCAAATCCTTTGCAGGCAATTACAGCCTGAAGTCTGGAACGCATAGGCATCAACAGACGCGGGGTTTCATCCCTGGTGATGCTCTGCCACGCCTCTACTGCAAATGTCTTCAGTTCCTGCTTGTTCTTGGGGCATTTTCCCTTCAGTTTTGTCTTCATCAAGTGAAATGCATGCTCAATCGGAATCAGGTCAGGGGATTGACTCGGCCATTGCATAACATTCCACTTATTAGCCTTAAAAAACTCTCTGGTTGCTTTTGCAGTGTGAAGCGCCGTCCAATGAGTTCTGGAGCATTTGACTGAATATGAGCATATAATATTGCCCGAAACACTTCAGAATTCATTCTGTTGCTTTTGTCAGTAGTCACATCATCAATAAATACAAGGGAACCAGTTCCATTGGCAGCCATACATGGCCACACCATGACACTACCACCACCATGCTTCACTGATGAGGTGGTATGTTTTGGATCATGAGCAGTTCCTTTCCTTCTCCATACTCTTCTCTTCCCATCACTCTGGTACAAGTTGATCTTTGTCTCATCTGTCAATAGGATGTTGTTCCAGAACTGTAATGGCTTTTTTAGATGTTGTTTGGCAAACTCTAATCTGGTCTTCCTGTTTTTGAGGCTCACCAATGGTTTACATCTTGTGGTGAACCCTCTATATTCACTCTTGTGAAGTCTTCTCTTGATTGTTGACTTTGACACATATACACCTACCTCCTGGAGAGTGTTCTTGATTTGGCCAACTGTTGTGAAGGGCTTTTCTTCACCAGGGAAATAATTCTTCTGTCATCCACCACAGTTGTTTTCCATGGTCTTCCGGCTCTTTTGGTGTTGCTGAGCTCTCCGGTGCGTTCTTTCTTTTTAAGAATGTTCCAAACAGTTGATTTGGCCACACCTAATGTTTTTGCTATCTCTCTGATGGGTTTGTTTTGATTTTTCAGCCTAATGATGGCTTGCTTCACTGATAGTGACAGCTCTTTGGATCTCATATTGAGAGTTGACGGCAACTGATTCCAAATGCAAATGTCACACCTAGAATCAACTCCAGACCTTTTACCTGCTTAATTTATAATGAAATAACGAGGGAATAGCCCACACCTGTCCATGAAATAGCTTTTGAGTTGACAGTCCCATTACTTTTGGCCCCTTAAAAAGTGGGCGGCACATATAGAAACCGTTGTAATTCCTACACCGTTCACCTGATTTGGATATAATTACCCTCAAATTAAATCTGAAAGTCTGCAGTTAAAGCACATCTTGTTTGTTTCATTTGAAAGCCATTGTGGTGGTGAATAGAGGCCAAAATATGAAAATTCTGTAAATGTCCCAATATTTATGCACCTGACTGTATATGTATGTGTATGTATATATAATATATATATATAATGTGTGTGTCTGTCTCTGTGTGTGTGTGTGTGTGTGTGTGTGTGTATGAATGTAGCACATACATATATACTACTGAGCTACCATTGCTCAGAAATGCAGAGCGTGCTGATTACAGTCCTGCCAATGGAAGTACCCACAGTTATGGATCACCTTGTTCATTCGTATGCAGATTTGTCTAGAAAGAAATTTTTCCTCATTAAAATCTTTATTGAATTTTGATCGGGCAGATCTGACCACTTCATTGGTGACAGATGTAATCTGTGTGTGTGCTATAAATGGCTGAGGTCATAATATCTTGTCCAGTATGACTGCTAAAGTCCAGATATGGACAACTTGACCAGTCTACTTGTTTGGAGAAATTGGTCTAGTTCTGATAGTTTTGTGAATTGGTAAAGTTGTATGTTGTGTGGTAAGCTTTTATAAAATGCCTGGTGCCTACAAAGTAATAAGCAGTAGCACAGAACATGTGGATGTGTTGTGCTTAATTTAATATACTCTGTGTATGGTACATAATATTTCTGCACCTCCCCACAATGTAGGGACAAGATTTGGTCATTCACCCATTTAATAAAGATCATGTTCCAAGTTGGTCAGGCTTGCTTTCAGAGCATGGATGTAGGGGGTGGCTGTATGTCATAGACACAGGAAGTGATAGTCTTGTAGCCAATTATATTTCTATAAAGTGAAAACTTCACCTTTGCTGGATAAAGTTACTGAAGTTAGACCAGTGATTACAAATCAAGCCTCAAGGGATTCTTGTAGTATATTTTCTACTTCAGGGTCCATAGGGTATCCACAGGATACCTTGGGGTATAGGTGTGACGTCAGTCGCAGGGCACCAAAGAGTTAAGCTTTCAGCCTCCCAGGATGCACTGGGTCCCCCTCCTATACCCCGCCCCCGAGCCAAGGCACCTCAGTTTAGTTTGGTGCCCGGCCGGAGTCGGGTGCACCTGTTGGAGTGGGGGCTAGAAGAGCCCCTGAAGCTTTTTCTTCATGCAGCTGTGGCTGCACATCTGGATGAACAGCATGGACAGTCAATCCTGACGTCCATGCTGTCTTCCCTACACCCCGCCGGTACCAGAACGCCGGTACTGATCCGGGGATGCTGGTGGGCATCTGGGGTCACAGCTAGCGGTGACCCCAGATGTTCCGGACCATGGCCGGATTCAAGGGGGACAGAGGTAAGCAGCGGGGTCCCGCGGTGGGTCCCCGCTGATCACATGGTCCTAAGTCCCCAGGCAGGGGGCTCCCTGGGGACTGGCTGCAGCGTGGAGCCAGGCGACCAACCTGCGCTTCCACTACCCCCTGGGACAGCGGACCGCAGCAGAGTGGTAGCGCTGCGGCGTCCCAGGGGTTAAATGCATGCCAGGGGAGCGCGCCTTCCCTGTCTCACAGCCGGCGCCTCCCCCGCTGCACACAGCCCTCTCTGCACTGTGCTGACTGGCCCTGTGTCAGCGCTCCTCCCCCAGGCCAGCCTCCTCTCTGCTCCTCGGCGGCCATCTTCTCCAACGCATGGTGAACGCTGCTGGAAGCACTGGACGGAAGCATCGTGGTCTGGGTCCCCCCGCATACCTCTCCTCCGCTGTGGTCAGGTCTGTGTATGCAGCGCTGTGTCCTACCAGGCCCTGTGTCTGTGTAGTTGAGTGATCAGCGCTGTTAGTGCAGGAATTGATTTTCTTTGCATTGTATGTGACTGTGCTAGCGCTGCCTGTAACTTTTCTTCTCTAAACTGTCAGCTTTATTACTGTCCCTGTTCTTTCTGCTAAGCCCTTGCGGTGCGGTGCTGCAGGGTGGTCTCTCGCCTATTTAATATATAATTGGTGAGAGGGGTCACATACGTGGTGCCATCATGTCTGAAACTGATTTTCCCCTCCGGCTACAGTGTACCACGTGTAAAGTACCGTTAGCGGAGGGGGAGGGTAGCGTGGAGGGCCTTTGCCGGCAGTGTTTGTCCATGGCGCGGCCTCTTACAGTTACAGCACCGGTACAGGGGCCGCCCTGGGCTTGTTTCGCTCAGGTGCTAACAGCTTTAGTGGGCAGTTAGCTCCGCAGCCCGCGTTTACTCCGATGGGTTTGTCCCAGCAGTCTGTGGTGTCGTCACCCATGCAGGGTTTCCCACGACAATTGGTGGTACCCCACAGTCTCCCTATTTCCCTGCTCCCGGTTTCTCAGGAGCCAGCGTGGGTTAACTCCCTGACGAGTTCTGTACAGCACTTGTCGGATGTATTGCAAGGGGAGCCTGTGATGCGGCCTCATAAACGGCCGGTGGCGTCTCTGTCCGCTCCTTATGAGGATGACGAAGGGACGTCTGATGATGGGGAGATTCTGGATCCTTACGATCAGGAACCTCTCCATACTAAGGACACTGATGCTAAGTCCAAAGTATATATTCCTGGACTTATTCGGGTGGTCCGCACAGCCTTGGTGATTGAGGACGAAGTTCCCCCAGCGGCTAAGTCTAAATATGCCTTTTTCAAAGATGTGAAGGGCGATGCCACAGTCTTTCCTCTTTCGGGTCAGTTGGTGGACCATTTAGAGGAGGCGTGGAAACAGCCTGGCAAAAGATACCAGCCGCAGAGACGCCTGGCGGTGGCTTATCCGTTCGCGGATAATTATTTTGCTAAGTGGGAATCCCCTCCACAGGTGGATTCTCACGTGACCCGTCTTGACCGTAGTGCCACATTGCCGATGCCATCCATGTCCTCCCTTAAGGATGCTACGGACCGCAAGGTGGAAATCTGCCTGAAGTCCACTTATTCCCTTGCGGGGGGGGGGCAGCACGGCCGGCTATGGCCATTTGCTGAGTTGCCAGAGCGATGGAGCGCTGGGCGGATTCATTAGAGGCTTCTTTTGATTCCGACTGTCCGGCCGAACAGGCGGAGTTGATTGGCAATCTCCGTGATTCGGCCACTTACATCAACGAGGCGGCTCTAGACATTAGTACTCTGGTGTCTAGAATTTCTTCAGCAGCGGTAGCTGCTCGTCGCACCTTGTGGCTGCGATCCTGGAAGGCAGACGCAGATTCCAAGAAGGGTCTGGAAGCCTTGCAGTTTACCGGAGAAGTTCTCTTCGGTCCGGATCTGGATAAGATTGTGGCCACGCTGGCGGCAGCCAAATCGGCTTGTCTCCCGTCGGCCGCTGCTCCTTCTGGTTCTGGACCATCGTCCTTTCGGTCATCTAGGGCCCAGGGCAGGCCCAAACCACAGTCGTTTCCTCGTCAGGCTGGCCCTAGGAAATCGGTCAAGCCCCGGAAGCAGGCATGGAGTACCAGACGTCCGGCCCCCAAGCCAGATGACAAGCCTGCGGCCTGACGGTCCGGGCCTCCCTTTGGGGGATCCCAGGGTGGGAGGCCACCTGCTGCAGTTCGCCCAGTGTTGGTCGGTCACTATGACAGACACTTGGGTTCTGGAGGTGGTCTCCCACGGGTACGCCCTCTCCTTCCGGCACAGACCCCCGGCTCGATTCTTCACCACGGGTCTACCATCAGACCGGAACAAGGCTACGGAGCTGCGTAAGGTATTGCACACTATGCTCCAGGCTGGAGTTATAGTGCCTGTTCCATTCTCCCAGAGGGGCCAGGGTTTCTATTCAAATCTTTTTTTGGTACAGAAACCCAATGGGTCGTATCGTCCGATTCTCAACCTCAAAGCACTCAACAAGTCTTTGCGGGTACCGAAGTTTCGGATGGAGACCCTACGGTCCATCATTCTGGCGCTGGAACCGGGGGACTACATGGTGTCATTGGACATACAGGACGCTTACCTGCATGTCCCTATTCTTTTGCGCCATCAACAGTTCCTCAGGTTTGCAATCCGCAGCGACCACTTCCAGTTTCGGGCGTTACCTTTTGGCCTGGCGACAGCACCACGTGTCTTCACCAAGGTGATGGCGGTCATGGCGGCTTCTCTGCGGCTGCAGGGAGTCCGCATGTTGCTGTACTTGGACGACCTGTTATTAGTGGCGGGATCTCCAGAGCTCCTGTTACGCCACTTAGACCTGACCATTGCCCTGCTGCAACGGCACGGCTGGCTAATCAACTGGCAGAAGTCCACTCTAATCCCGTCTCGGAGGATTCTGCATCTTGGAGCCTTATTGGACTCGGGACAGCAAAAGATCTTTGTGACGGAGGAAAAGATCTCTGCTTTGCAGTCAAGGGTGCGCAGTTGTCTGCACAGCCGCCAGGTGTCTCTACACTCGGCGATGAGGTTACTGGGCTCCATGGTGTCGGTGTTCGACATGGTGGAATATGCCCAGTTTCACTCCAGACCTATGCAGCACCTAATCCTGTCAAAGTGGAACGGACTGCCTCAGTCTCTGAAGTCCCAGACGATTGTGTTCACCCCGGAGGTTCGCCTGTCCCTTGCTTGGTGGTTACAGACGACCCACCTCAGCGAGGGACGTCCGTTCTGGATTCCAAATTGGGTCCTGTTGACTACGGACGCCAGGCTTCGGGGCTGGGGAGCAGTTTCGGGTCCACATCTGTTACAGGGCAGGTGGACTCCGACAGAAGCGGAGCTTCCAATCAATATCTTGGAACTCCATGCGGTCTTCAATGCTCTCCAGCAGGCACATCGGTTTCTCCAGGTTCACCCGGTACAGGTCCAGTCGGACAACGCTACCACCGTGGCCTACATAAACAGGCAAGGAGGAACCCGAAGCCGGGCGGCTCTCGTAGAGGTGTCTCGGATCCTGGTTTGGGCGGAGCGCAATCTTCCGGCCATATCAGCGGTCTTCATCCCGGGAGTGCTCAATTGGGAGGCGGACTTTCTAAGTCGCCAGGACGTTCATCCGGGGGAATGGTCCCTGCACCCGGACGTTTTTCAACTACTGGTGGACAGGTGGGGTCTTCCAGAGATCGACCTCATGGCGTCCCGGCACAACAAGAAGTTGCCGGTGTACGGGTCTCGCACAAGAGACGAAGGGGCGTCTCTGGTGGATGCTCTGTCCGTCCGGTGGATGTTCCGGTTCGCATACCTGTTCCCTCCAGTCTCCCTTCTTCCACGGGTAATCCGGAAATTCAAACAGGAAGGAGGGACGCTCCTGTTGATAGCTCCCGCGTGACCCAGACGGCACTGGTTCTCAGACCTTCAGGGTCTGTCCGTGGACAGTCCTCTGAGGTTGCCGCTATGACCGGACCTCTTGTCTCAGGGTCCTTGTCGTCACCCGGACCTGACTCGGCTGTCTTTGACGGCGTGGCTGTTGAGACGGCCATTCTGAGGTCCTGGGAATTTTCCAGCTCTGTGGTGCGTACTATGTTGCGAGCTCGGAAACCGTCTTCCGCGAGGATATACCATCGCGTGTGGCATACGTTCTTTCAGTGGTGTCGACCGAGAGGTTATGCACCGCGGGAGTTTCGTCTGTCTTGGATTCTCGCCTTCCTGCAAGCGGGACTAGATCATGGGTTTCGCCTTGCATCTTTGAAGGTACAGGTTTCGGCCCTGTCTGTCTGGTTTCACCATAGGATTGCTACAATCCCGGACGTGCGCACCTTTATGCAAGGTGTTGTCCGCATTCAGCCGCCCTTTGTTCCACCTGTGGCGCCTTGGGATTTGGCTGTGGTCCTGAGGGCTCTCCAAGGACCGCCGTTTGAACCACTGGGCTCAGTGGATCTTAAATGGCTAACAGCTAAGACTGTTTTCCTTCTGGCTATTGCTTCGGCCAGACGTGTTTCTGAGTTAGGGGCTCTTTCTTGTAGACCCCCTTTCTTGGTTTTTCATGGGAACAGGGCAGTGCTCCGCACTCGGCCCGAGTTTCTTCCCAAAGTTGTTTCCCAGTTTCATGTTAACGAGGAAATCGTTGTTCCGGCCTTTAACTCACCGGGTCTTTCCGTGGGTGAGGCCTCTTTGGATGTTGTGCGGGCCTTAAGGACTTATGTTGACCGCACTTCTTCGTTTAGGAAGTCGGACGCTTTGTTTGTCCTCTATGGCTTCCGTAAAAAGGGTTGGCCTGCTTCAAAGCAAACTTTGGCAGCCTGGATCCGTATGGCTATTTCTGAAGCTTATCTTCATGAAGGCCTGCCGGTTCCTCCTTCTGTGAAGGCTCATTCCACTAGGTCTGTGGGTCCTTCGTGGGCAGCTCGACGTGGTGCCTCTGCAGTCCAGATCTGCAAGGCTGCTACGTGGTCCTCTGTCCATACCTTCGTGAGGTATTACAGGTTTGACACCTTCGCCTCTCAGGATGCTTCCTTCGGGTGGCGGATTCTCCTTTCAGCACAGGAGCGTCCCCACCCTTAAAGGATACTGCTTTGGGACATCCCCAAGGTATCCTGTGGATACCCTATGGACCCTGAAGTAGAAAATATGAGATATGGTAAGAACTTACCCTTGTTATCTCTATTTCTACGAAGTCCATAGGGTTCCACAGGACTGCCGCCCTGTCGCACCTGTGCTGCAAATGGGCTTTGCTCTGGTCACCGGTTTTCCGTCTCCCTCTGGTGAGAATGTGATTCTTGTATGTGTCCAGATCTTTGTTCTCTCTCTTCCTTCTCCTCCTCCGGCCTATGGCTTGGTAACTAACTGAGGTGCCTTGGCTCGGGGGCGCGGTATAGGAGGGGGACCCAGTGCATCCTGGGAGGCTGAAAGCTTAACTCTTTGGTGCCCTGCGACTGACGTCACACCTATACCCCAAGGTATCCTGTGGAACCCTATGGACTTCGTAGAAATAGAGATAACAAGGGTAAATTCTTACCATATCTCATATTTTACACAAGAAAAGGAAATAAGCAGCTGTCTCCAGCTGATGTATCAACTTTTAATCAGCTTTGTTATGTTCTATAAAGGCCACCATACATCAGCAATTCATTGCAGCAATTGTGCAATTTGAAATCGATTGTTTATAAACATCTTTCCCTTTTTCAGTCAATTGCAGAATTGCACGATTGCTGCAATCAATTGCTGATGTATGGGGTGGCCTGATTCTGAGTAGGATGCAGCTGTGTGTCTGCATCTTTTGCTGCTGTAGTGTATACAACTTTATGCTAATACAGCTACACATCCTTTCCCTGATGTACGGCCCGAGTGTCGAAATATGCAAGGACTGAGATGCCCACTTTCACACACTGTCTTTAATCACCACCATTGGTCACACCACCCTATGCTAGCTGTAGATTCTCCATCTGTCTATGGCCTCCAATGTAAGCGATGAAGCATCTTGTACGCAACCTTTTTCAGCGACACTCCCATAAGATTCAGCATCTCTGTGCGTCCGATTAGCACCCCTCCTGTCACCGCCCAGGAATGCCTAATACAGTTCTGATACATTTCAGACAAAGGGACAGATGTACTAAGCTCTGGAGAGTGATAAACCACCAGCCAATCAGCTTCCGAACTGTCTTTTTTTCAAACACAGCCTGTAACATGACAGTTGGGAGCTGAGTGGCTGGCGGTTTATCACTCTTCAGTTCATCACTCTTCAGAGCGTAATACATCTCCTTTAAAGTGAGTACTGCAACTAAGATGTGCAGTGCAGTCTAAAGTATGTTCTATATAGAATATTATGCTTCTATAGTGTGCTTGATGTACCGTGGCATATGTTGACCATGATTGAAAAAAAAACTTAATTTTAGTAAATAAAGCTGTAAACCTTGTTTCTTTTTATAAAAATGTCAGCGTTGGCAAAATTTAAATGTAAATCTGAATTATTTGAACATTGGGGGTGATTCAGCACAGGACGGAATTGCATAGCTGCACGCAAGCAGCTTTGCAATTCTGTCCTTGTAATTCTGGTAATGCAGCAGGAGGCGTCATGTCGTCCCCCCCCCCCCCCTACACCAGCGACGCACTTCCGTTTCAGGAAACTGGCCGTTCCTGCCCCCTCCCGCCCACAAACAGCAGCAGAATGCCGGACTGCGTGCACACATGCAGGACCCGTACCGCAGATGCACAGTATGGGTCCGGCGCCTGCGCAGACTCCCGACCATCGGACATCTGCGCTCAGCGGTGCACTAGCCCATTGTCCATATCTGAATAATATTTTAAGTGGTTTCATCTTTGGAATACCATTTAATTTGTTTACGCCATGTAACAAAATAATCTTACAGAAACGCTAGCACTGGTGAAATACCTCTCTCTCCATTCGTAAAGCTGTCTCTGCCAACGTTCCCAATAAAAAAATTTTTTCAAAATTTGAGTCGCAACCTTTCACAAGTGTGAGCCACCCAAACCTCATCTAGCTTTGCCCAAAATACCCCCATGTTTTTATGATGCTCTTTGGTAGACGCGATATTGGGATGATAGGTAGGTATAGTACAGTGTTTAGCATTGTTGTCTCGCAGCATTGAGTCATGAGTTTGATTCCATTTTTGCATGGATTTCCTTCCACATGCCAAACATTTACTGGTAGGTTAACTGACTGCTGGGAAATTGGGCATGTGTATATGTGTCCATGTGTTTTTGTGATGTGGTGTGCTGCATAATATAATGGTGCTATATAATAATATTCTGTCTCTGATGCCAAATAAACAATAATAATTATAATTAATAATATGCTGCCTCTGGTGCCAAATAAACAACAATAATATGCTGTCTCTGATGCAAAAAGTAACTTAATATTTATTTATACTTTGTCTATTATTTATTATTACAACCTTTCTTTCTGAGCAGTGCGTTTATTTTTCTTATTGTATCAGTATACTTCATATAGTTATGTGTTCTTCATTGCAGGGTATGTTAAATTATAAATAATAATAGTAATAACTAGTATGATCACATCAATCTCATCAATGTCCCTTGTTGAGAGCACATATGTGCTGTAAAATATGCAGCATATTAATTCATGTGTATAAATGTTGTATAAATTCTCCAATGGTCTGTGTGATAGCTCTTCCATGTGTCCCTTTGCAGCTGTAACGTTTGCCCTGTGTCCCGCTCTGTTTCTGTCCATTTATTACCTTATTACTTAACATCCCAGCATTTCTACTATAGTCTTTTGCCAAGTTGGGATGGGAAGCTGTGATTCACCACCTTGTCCATTACAGAGTGGATTCATAACTCAGCCTTCTAAGGTACAGTATAGTGCAGAAAGCATTTTCTTATTACAAGCACATATAAAAATACAATTCCTCAGTAACTTGTGCAAAAACATGATAGGGCTGTACACTCCCAGGAACACCGTAGCCAGTGTGACTAAAAACATATTGCTTCTGGGAGTCATTCCTGCTGAGGTTATTGGATCCATAAGGAGGAATTGTGAATTTCACATTACAGTGTTCACCATTATTGTTCCCTTTTTTTTTTTTTATACAGGGGAAATATGATGTATGCACATTTCAGGATAGTCTTAACCTTAGCTGTCCAATTAAGTATTGCAGAGGTCAGAATAATGTCTATCCAAGTATCCTAGAGCTTTCCTCTCCATTATCTTATTAAACAACTTGTTACTTACTATTTCTGCACTCTGGAGTCTGCGAGGTATGCAGTTGGGATGCCGACGGTCTAAATGCCAACCATCGGCATCCCGACTGTCTAATCCCGGCAAGGGTCTAATGACAGGCGTCAAAGCCCCGACGCCTGTCATTTTACCTACGCCGGGAGCCCGACATCCAGATCGAAGGACAGCATGGAACGGATAGCTGCTTTTAGGGGCCCCCGGGGGGACTTAGGGCTAGGCACCCCCTGGGAGGATTAGGCTAGGGGAAGGGAGAGTTAGGGTCAGGCACCCCCGGGGGGAGGTTAGGGTTAGGCACCCCCCCGGGAGACTTGTGGTTAGGCTGTGGGGAATGGGGGTTAGGTTTATGCACTTAGAGGGGGGGATATGGTTAGGCACTTGGGGGGGGGGGGGAGCTTAGGGTTAGGCACCCCTAAGTTAGGGTTAGAGAGGTTGGCAATACCTACCTGAATTTACGATCGGGATTTTCATCCTTGCTGGGCTGCCGCTGTCATTTTATGCGGCCGGCGGTAAGTCATACCGATTCCGTCTGCACAACCCTGACTCAGCTGTCCCTTGCACTTCGACTAAGATAGATTACATGTAATAGTTGTGCTACTACAAATGATCTATCATTACATAGGAGACATGAGTTAGACTGTCACCCCCTCCCCGATTTGGGAAAAAGTAAAATAGTCACAAAGTGATGGAAACCGTAAATCTCCAGCTTCCCCAAAATCAGAAGACTGTAGTATAGGGCTGGAGCATGGTGCATTGACACGGCTATGTCAGACTCCACACTGCCCTTATTATTGCTGCAGAACTAGTTCCCAGCTATATAATAACTGGCTCAGGTCTGTTCCGTCTCCGACACTGATCAAGATGCAGCCTCACGTTTCACTAAAAACCAGTGATATCGCTGAGCCACATCATGACTACTAGTGATGAGGCAAGGATTCATAGTTGGTTCACAGGCTTCTCATTAGCTTATCCCCCACTGTCAATTTTCAGTGCATGTGCAGTAATTGTGTAAGGCACTATGGGTGATTCAGAGGTGTACGCACTGCTGATGTCGTACGTAGCGGATCAAAACTTCGCTATTGCGTATGCTCCCCGGCTGTCCGTACTTAGTCGCAGTTGCAGTTTCAGGCGCGTGCAGGTAGAAGTATATTGAAAGTGTAGTGGGCGTTCCTGGGCGCTGTCAGGATGGTGTTTTAAAGCATGCATAGAGATGGTCTGTTTTATGAGCGTGTTATTTGAGTGTCACAGTCGTCTCGGCAAAAGAGGTTGCGTATACAAACGCTTGACTTCTCACATAGGAGCTCATACTCTCACTGAGAAACTACACCTGCCATAGGGCTGGTGCAAGTGTTGATGGTGCAACCGATGGTGGCGTCTGAGGATGCACCAATCTATATTCCTGCATGTATGGACTCTTACAGTGGGGTCTCTGTCCTTGCACATTTGGATGCACGGATGTACACAAGGAAAGGACTTGGGGCCTGAATCAGAGTTGGGAATAGTGAGATATCTCTCTCTCAGCTGATCAGCGTGGTGACACCATGCTGCACTGCAGGTGGGGCAGATTTAAAATGTGCAGAGAGATTTAGATTTGGGAGGGAGGTGTCCAAACTGAGGGGGTCATTCAGACCCGCTCGCGAGTGCAGGACGCTCGCAAGCGGGTCGATGGTGCCGAATTGCGCATGCGCACGACGGAGGGAGCTCCGTCGTGCGCATGCGCGAGACCCAAATAACGACGGCCAAGCCGTCGTTATGGGTCTCGCACCAAAGGGAGCGTGCTGTCGATGGTGAGTGGCAGCACACCCCCTTTGGTGGGCGTGCCGGGGGCGAGGCTGCCAGACGGAGGCGTTCCCATGGGAACGCCTACCGTCTGAGTCCGGCCCCACTGACATCACCAGTGATGTCAGTGGGAGTGATTTTGGCTCTGATAGAGCCAAAATCACTCCAGGGCTTGCGGCAGCAAGACCCTACCGCTGGGTCTCGTCACAAGCCCGATGGTCGCGATGGTCTTGACCATCGCGACCATCATCATGGACGCTCGCTATAGCTGTGGGTGGTAACCCACAGCTATGCGAGCGTCCATGAGGCCGCTCCAAGTTGAGGGAGGAGGGCCCTGATTCAGAGCGAGCGCTCTGGTCAGAGCGTCCGACTCTGAATCAGGCCCTGACATCAAAATTGTAGAGTAATAATAAAGCTGTGCAGTATTTGTGGGCTACATGTAAAAGCAGCCAGCATTTACCCCACATGTAAAAAAAAAAATATATATATGTATTTACACCCCTTGCATTGCAACATGGTTTGTCCAGATACACAGTTAAGTGCTATCTGAATCTCTCTCTCTCTATTCCCAACTCTGAATCAGGCCCTATGTGTTGACATTTGCGTAAAGATGCACCTGTGGGCACTTCTGCATCCACCTCTAAATCAGACCCTATGGGAACAGTTCAGTTAAGCTGGGCCACACACATAGCGATATTTTACCCGATCTGGCAGATTCCGACACATTAGAACAACAAATGGTGTAAAATTTGGCCAAATCCTGAGTAAAACGCGAGTCCCCACTCATGATCATGATGCGCTGCGCGTCCCTGCTGGTCGCACATCGCATCGTCAGATCTGGCAATCTAGGACACGATGCACGGTGAAAGTCTGGATGCAGGAGAGATCGTATGAAGATTGGACCCCAAATCGTGTTCAGATCGTGTGCAGAGCTGCCGGGGAGAGTTTCAAGGGAAATCGTACACAAATCGTAGACATCGGCTGATCGTGTGCAGATCGCCATGTGTGTGGCCAGCTTTAGTCTTGGCCGCAATGTGCCATTTGGGAATAGCGCATCGCAGCCAGCAACATACCTTTCACCCCATAGAGGTGAGCTGGAAAAGTAGAGATGTTAAGCCTACACAACTTCAACATTGAACTGTAGGTCTCAAAGCTGGGTCAGAAAAATAAAGGGATTCAAATTTCCAGCAGTAACAACGCTGTTCATTGTTGTATCTTCAGGAGCTTGAGTGGAGTACCCACACTGGTACAGGGGAAATCCTTTGAGGCCCCACTGCTTGGTTCACATCTATAGAAACTATAAGATTTGCTTAATGGTTATCTAAGTGTCTGTGGTGGGCGCTGACCTCATCCCTTAAAAATGGGCCCCAACCACTGAATTCTGCCTGGTGGGCCCTTCATGCATCAGTCCGACACTGTATATAATTGTGTAAGGTGGGCATTATTACTCTCCGCAAGGAATGCTGTTTGCGGACTGACGTACATTTGATTGCTGTCTTCATATCAGAAATAGGTATGTCCTATTTACTTAGATTAATAATGAAACTTTCTAATTGTGAATTTGGTGTATACTACTTCTAATGGTACTGGTGAAAGCATTGTGTTCTTTGTAAAAATGTTTAAATAGAGCGGGTGGTAAGGTGGCATGTTCAATTGTGGCCACCTTGATCTGATGAAGCTGGTTTATTTTGACATGATTACCTAAATCACTTATTTGTTTTATTGAAATTGTTTAGTTACATTTTAGTCATATCTATAACAATATAATATAAATATATATATTCAATTAAATAGCATTTTCCATGTGTGGTTAATCAATTTTTTTTCCTGAAGGTGCGAGGAAAAGTCCACCTAGGGGTGATGACATGCGGGGTTAACCCCGCTAATTGGATTGGAGTAATTAGTGGCTAATTGGATTCCCCCCTATGATTTATAGATCAGCTAGCACAAACCATCATCTTTGAATCTATATGAGCATTTTAAATTTGTCCCTCCCTGCAACACAACATGTTTTTGCCAAGGAGTTAAGATGCTGCCTTCTAGCCGAATTGCCTCAGACCAGGGCTATAAAATACAACATTAGGGTAATGTGCAGTTGTTTGGAGCCGTAAAGCGAATTACAATGGGCAATTGCATTCCTTGCCAATAATTTACATACGTAGGTTATTTTGCATCAGTGTCTGCATTAAGACCCAAGCAATTTTCAATTTTTTCATTGGTATACACATTTGTAAATGCATTATTAATTCTGCAATATATAATCATTCTTGGTGGTGTGGTTTATGTTATATAATACAAATAACTATCACGTATTTGCTTACTTTTATTTCTACTTGAAGCCCCTTGTAAAGCCTGAAACATAAAATTACCTCTAAGTAGACCCTGTTAGGTCACCCACCTTTACTGCAAATGAAGATGCGTTGTAGTTTGATTTGCAGGATAAAGAACATGCTATTGCATTCATTAATTTTTGTACTTTTTAAAAAATGGGTTCATTGAGTAAAGCAAGCAAGTATAGTTGTATGTTTTATAGTTCTGTTTGGTGTTTTTTTGGCTGCTGATTTCATCACCCAGTCTGACTAGGAAAAATCATTTCTTTAAAATCTTAACTGAAGCCAGTTGGACATTGGATGTAAATAAATACTGGTTACTGGTTGAGTATCTCTTATCCGAATGTCGGATTTTATTTTTTCTAGCACAAACTGCGATAGCGACAACTTTTGCTTATTGATGGTTCAATGCACACAACCTCTTTGTTTCATGTGCAAAATTATTAAAAATATTGTATAAAAATACTTTCAGGCTATGTGTGTAATGTATTTATGAAACATTATGAATTTCTTGTTTAGACTTGGGTCCCATCCCCAGATATCTCATTATGTATATTATAATATTCCAAAATCAAAACACGTTTGGTCCCAATCATTTTGGATAAGGATACTCAACCTGTATAGTAAAGGTGCCTACACACTAAGCGATGTGTGTCACACGCCGCTCTGGAGACCCCAGAATCAGACCCCGTCGCTTACCTTTGCGAGCACTGACCTGCGCTGTCTTCCGGCTCCCGCGCCGTACGCTGCTTCCTCCTCTCTCAGGGCGGTCTCCACTGTTGTCCTCTGGAGGGTCCCGCTGCTGTGCTGCTTCCACGCCGGCTCCTGCTGATCGCTGGTCCCTGCTGGCTACTTCCAAGAAGCGCTGTCCTCCGGTCCATGGGCACGGCCATCTTCGATTGCCCATGTGACTCCACTACCACCAATGAGGAATCTTCTCCTTCTCTCTCAGCCTGTCAGCTCTCAGCGTCCACTATAAAAGGATCCCCAATGCTGACACAAGTTGCCAGTGCAACTAGTTTCTTAGTATACTAAGTGAGCTTTCCCACTGTGCTCCAAAGGTGTTTTCTGCTATCTAGTTCAGTGTTCACCTTACGGCTACCCAGCCGCTCCACGTAGCTTCCCAGCTACCAGCGTCTCCACACGGCTACCCAGCCGCTCCACGTAGCTTCCCAGCTACCAGCGTCTCCACACGGCTATCCAGCCGCTCCACGTAGCCACCCAGCTACCAACGTCTACCCACGGCTATCCAGCCGCTCCACGTAGCCACCCAGCTACCAACATCTACCCACGGCTATCCAGCCGCTCCACGTAGCCACCCAGCTACCAACGTCTACCCACGGCTATCTAGCCGCTCCACATAGCCACCCAGCTACCAACGGCTACCCAGCCGCTCCACGTAGCTTCCCAGCTACCAGCGTCTCCACACGGCTATCCAGCCGCTCCACGTAGCCACCCAGCTACCAACGTCTACCCACGGCTATCCAGCCGCTCCACGTAGCCACCCAGCTACCAACGTCTACCCACGGCTATCCAGCCGCTCCACGTAGCCACCCAGCTACCAACGTCTACCCACGGCTATCCAGCCGCTCCACGTAGCCACCCAGCTACCAACGTCTACCCACGGCTATCCAGCCGCTCCACGTAGCCACCCAGCTACCAACGTCTACCCACGGCTATCCAGCCGCTCCACGTAGCCATCCAGCTACCAACGTCTACCCACGGCTATCCAGCCGCTCCACGTAGCCATCCAGCTACCAACATCTACCCATGGCTATCCAGCCGCTCCACGTAGCTTCCCAGCTCCTAACGTCCAATCAAGGCTATCCAGTCGTTCCAAGTGGCTTCCAAGCTACCACGCTACTTCTGCAATACTCAAACTCTTTATCAGTTCGCTGCACCCTCTCATGCGGAGGAACTTTATCAAGCCAAGTCTCCTCCAGCGAGCGTCTGCACCAAGTAGTACAGGTACAAGGCTCAGTCCGGGAACACAGCCTCTAAATCCCGCGATTGTGACAGTTTGCACTGGCCAGATGGACTCGGCAAGTGGTCAAGGATCTGGGGTAGATCCCTCGCAGGATGTACTATCTCATCTGGAAAGACAGGAGACCTCTCAGGCCCAGTTGATCCAAGATATGTCGTCACGCCTGGACAACATTCAGTCCTCACTGGCTCATCCCGCTCCCGCTGGCTCCCAAGCCGCCTCTCCTCCTGTGGTGTCACCTGCTCCCCCGGTTCTACCTCCTGCGCGTCTTCAGCTTTCCCCTCCGAGCAAGTTCTATGGCAACCCCAAATTATGCAGGTTTTTTTTAAACCAATGCGAAATCCAGTTCGAGCTACAATCCGCCAACTTTCCAACAGCCAGAACCAGGGTGGCATATATCATCTCTCTGCTCTCTGGCCAAGCACTCGACTGGGTCTTGCCCCTTTGGGAGAAGTCGGATCCTCTGCTCTCCAACTACCCTGAATTAATTTCCACATTTCGCAAGATCTTTGATGGACCTGGAAGAACCACATCCGCTTCAGCTGATATTCTACACCTCCATCAGGGCAGCTGGACCGTCGGCCAATATGTAGTGCAGTTCCAAACTCTGGCCTCAGAACTCAATTGGAATGAGGATGCCCTCATCGCTGCCTTCTGGAGTGGACATTCAGAAAGACTCAAAGACAACCTAGCTTCCCGTGACCCTCCAACCAATTTGGATGATTTAATTTCTCTTTGCAACAAGGTGGATCTTTGTCACAGGGAGCGTGCCTTGGAAAGAGGCAGACTTGATCGTGGAAGGCCACGTCCAGCTTCCCGATTACCCTTTCCTCCTATGGGCGAAGAACACATGCAGGTCAACTGCTCTCGTCTATCGGCTGAGGAACGACAGAAAAGGCAGAAACAGAACCTCTGTATGTACTGCGGATCTCCTCAACATTTAGTTAAAATCTGTCCCATCCGTCCGATTCATCCGGGAAACGCCTCCTCCTAACTTATGATAGAGAGGTTAAGTTAGGAGTTGCCATTGAATCACATAGGAAGTCTGATTCCACCATCCAGGCTCATTTAAAGCTTCCTCAAGGTTCCAAAGCTGTATTAGCTCTTCTGGATTGTGGAGCGGCAGAGAACTTTGTCACTACGGACTTTGCCCAGAAACATCAAATCCCCATAGAAGCGTTGCCTCGAGTCATCATTTTAACCGCCATCGATGGTAGTCGCATTACTAGTGGAACCATCACCCATCGTACAACACCACTTAGACTTACCATTGGGGTGCTCCATTCCGAACAACTGTCCTTCCTAGTGATTCCCAAAGCCTCTCATTCTTTAGTCCTCGGATAACCCTGGCTACAGAGACATTCACCACAAATTGATTGGACCACCATGCAAATAACCTCCTGGGGTTCCAATTGTTTCAAAGGCTGCCTTCAGCGGGTAGTACCTGTCCGATCTTCCGTCGTACAGGATTCTACAGACCTGCCCAAAGCTTATGAAGGGTTTTTGGACGTCTTTAGCAAACAGAGCGCAGATCTATTACCTCCCCATCGTGATTGGGACTGTCCCATAGATCTGATTCCCGGGAAGAATCCTCCTAGAGGCCCAACCTACCCTCTATCTCTCCCTGAGACTCAAGCCATGTCAGAGTACATTAAGGAAAACTTAAGTAAAGGCTTCATTCGACCTTCCACGTCTCCAGCCGGGGCTGGATTTTTCTTCGTAAAAAAGTCTTAATGAAATAACTATTAAGAATCGCTACCCTCTTCCTCTCGTAACAGAGTTATTCGATAGAGTCAAGGGAACCACAGTTTTTGCCAAACTCTACCTAAGAGGAGCCTATAATTTAATTCGTATCCGTCCAGGCGATGAATGGAAAACAGCCTTCTACACCAGGGATGGGCACTATGAATATCTCGTTATGCCCTTCGGCCTCTGTAATGCTCTGGCCGTCATCCAGTTCTTCGTCAACGAAATCTTCCCGGATCTTTTGTACAAGTGTGTGGTCGTTTACTTGGACGACATTTTGATTTTTTCTCAAGACCTCCAAACTCATTGAGCCCAGGTGAAAGAAGTCCTTCTGAGGTTGTGGTCCAATCAACTTTTTTGCAAATTAGAGAAGTGTCTGTTTGAAGTGTCAAGTGTACCATTCCTGGGGTACATCATCTCCGGAACAGGCCTTCAAATGGATTCTTCAAAACTACAAGCCATTTTTGATTGGTCTCTTCCTTCTTCCTTAAAATGCATACAAAGGTTCCTAGGATTTGCCAACTATTATCGCAAGTTTGTGAAAGGCTTTTCGACACTGGTAGCTCCTATTACAGCCCTCACCCGTAAGGGAGCAGATCCAACTAAATGGCCCGTCGAAGCTACCTCGGCATTCCAACTTCTTAAGCAAGCCTTCATCTCCGCTCCCATCTTAAAGCAACCGGATTCCACCCGGCCATTTATCCTGGAGGTGGACGCATCCTCCGAAGGTTTCGGTGCTGTGCTCTCCCAGCGGTCTGAAGATGAAAAACTTCATCCCTGTGGTTTCTTTTCCCGGAAGTTTTCGCCTGCAGAAAAGAACTACACCATCGGAGATCAAGAGTTACTCGCCATGAAACTAGCCCTCGAAGAATGGCGATATCTTCTAGAAGGTGCTCATTACCCCATTACCATTTTTACAGACCTCAAGAACCTGCTTTATCTTAAATCTGCAAATTGCTTGAACCCTCGTCAAGCCCGGTGGGCAATGTTTTTCTCCAGATTTAACTTCAAACTCTGCTATCGCCCCGGCTCACAAAACCTCAAAGCCGACGCACTCTCCCATTCCATGACGAGCGACCCTGACCTACCCATGGAACAGCCCCAACCAATCCTCAATTCAGCTTTCTTCACCTCTACCAAATTATCTTCTATACCCCAGGTTGGGAAGACTTTCGTCGCTCCAGAACTCCACAAGAGGTTACTGCATTGGGCCCATGCTTCCCGGTTCTCTGGTCACTTGGGTATGGATAAAACCCTTGAATTCATCCAGCTGTCCTATTGGTGGCCTTCGATGAAAAAGGACGTCAGGTCTTATGTGTCGTCATGCATCAAATGTGCCCAACACAAAATACCTCGGCGGGTTCCACACGGTCAACTCCAGCCTCTGGCAATTCCATTTAAGCCATGGACTCGCCTCTCTATGGATTTCATCTCTGATCTTCCTCCATCTCGGGGCCACAACACCATTTGGGTTATCGTGGATCGCTTTTCTAAAATGGCTCATTTTGTACCTCTTACTGGGCTTCCGTCTGCACCTCTACTCGCCCAGAGTTTTATAAAAGAGATCTTCAAGCTCCACGGCCTTCATGAAGAGATCATCTCCGACAGGGGAGTACAGTTCGTAGCGAAGTTCTGGAGGTCACTCTGCTCAGCCCTTCAAGTAAAACTCAAATTTTCTACCGCTTATCATCCCCAGACCAATGGTCAGACCGAAAGGGTCAATCAAGACCTGGAGCAGTTCCTGCGCACTTTTGTCTCCTCCTCCCAAGATGACTGGATTGAACTTCTTCCTTGGTCCGAATTTGCTCACAATAATCATTATCACACGTCCACCAACTCAACTCCTTTTTTTACAGTTTTTGGTCATCATCCTCGTGTGCCAGATTTCCTTCTTCTTCCAACATTAGATGTGCCTGCGGCCAAGATGTCTCTTCAACGGTTCCCCAACATCTGGGAAAAGGTTCGTTCCTCTCTGGCTAAAACCTCAGCCCAGTACAAGAGATTTGCTGACCGCCAAAGACGAGCAGTTCCCAATTTCCAACCTGGGGATATGGTCTGGCTCTCTACCCGAAACCTAAGACTCTGAGTACCCTCAATGAAATTTGCCCCATGATACATTGGTCCATTCCCAATCGTCAAAGTCTTGAATCCTGTGGCTTACAAGCTAAAACTTCCTCCATTTCTTCGCATTCCAAGTTCTTTCCATATTTCTCTTCTAAAACCACTGGTCTTAAACTGATTTCAGAAGGTCCTTCCCAAAGCTTCTAGTGTTCAAACACAGCAAGGAGAGGAGTTCGAAGTTGACAGAATCTTAGATTCCCATTGTCGATACAACCGTCTTCAATACCTCATCGACTGGAAAAATTATGGTCCGGAAGAACGAATCTGGATAAATGCCTCCGATGTCCATGCGCCCCGTCTGGTCCAAGCGTTCCATATGAAATTTCCTCATAAACCAAGGAAGTGTCCGGTAGCCACTCATGAAGAAGGGGGTACTGTCACACGCTGCTCTGGAGACCCCAGAATCAGACCCCGTCGCTTACCTTTGCTGGCGCTGACCCGCGCTGTCTTCCAGCTCCCGCGCCGTTCGCTGCTTCCTCCTCTCTCAGGGCGGTCTCCGCTGTTGTCCTCTGGAGGGTCCTGCTGCTGTGCTGCTTCCACGCCGGCTCCTGCTGATCGCTGGTCCCCGCTGGCTACTTCCAAGAAGCGCTGTCTTCCGGTCCATGGGCGCGGCCATCTTGGATTGCCCATGTGACTCCACTACCACCAATGAGGAATCTTCTCCTTCTCTCTCAGCCTGTCAGCTCTCAGCGTCCACTATAAAAGGATCCCCAATGCTGACACAAGTTGCCAGTGCAACTAGTTTCTTAGTATACTAAGTGAGCCTTCCCACTGTGCTCCAAAGGTGTTTTCTGCTATCTAGTCAGTGTTCACCTTACGGCTACCCAGCCGCTCCACGTAGCTTCCTAGCTACCAACGTCTCCACACGGCTACCCAGCCGCTCCACGTAGCTTCCCAGCTACCAGCGTCTCCACACGGCTATCCAGCCGGTCCACGTAGCCACCCAGCTACCAACGTCTCCACACGGCTATCCAGCCACTCCACGTAGCCACCCAGCTACCAACGTCTCCACACGGCTATCCAGCCGCTCCACGTAGCCACCCAGCTACCAACGTCTCCCCACGGCTATCCAGCCGCTCCATGTAGCCACCCAGCTACCGTCTACCCACGGCTATCCAGCCGCTCCACATAGCCACCCAACTACCAACGTCTTCACACGGCTAACCAGCCGCTCCACGTAGCCACCCAGCTACCAACGTCTACCCACGGCTATCCAGCCACTCCACGTAGCCACCCAGCTACCAACATCTACCCACGGCTATCCAGCCGCTCCACGTAGCCACCCAGCTACCAACATCTTCACATGGCTATCCAGCCGCTCCACATAGCCACCCAACTACCAACGTCTTCACACGGTTATCCAGCCGCTCCACGTAGCCACCCAGCTACCAACGTCTACCCACGGCTATCCAGCCGCTCCATGTAGCTTCCCAGCTCCTAAAGTCCACTCAAGGCTATCTAGTCGTTCCAAGTGGCTTCCAAGCTACCACGCTACTTCTGCAATACTCAAACTCTTTATCAGTTCGCTGCACCCTTTCATGTGGAGGAACTTTATCAAGCCAAGTCTCCTCCAGCGAGCGTCTGTGCCAAGTAGTACAGGTCCAAGGCCCAGTCCGGGAACACAGCCTCTAAATCCTGCAATTGTGACAATGTGTTCACAATGCAATATCGTGTCCGATTTCCCTTGAACTCTCTCCGGCACTCCAGGACACAATATGGTGCTAAAAAGTGTCCAATCAGACTTAAGATTTATCGTGCACAAAATCTATCTATTGCACAACATCATGTATGAGATCGGCAAATCTTGCCTGCGATCTGAAGATGCGATGTACGACCAGCTTTGTACGCACATCTGCATCGTGATTGTGAGTGGACACTCACGATTTGGACATATTTTACACGATTTGTCGTTCCAATGCGTCAAAATCGGGCAAAACGTGTAAAATATTGCCTAGTCTGTAGGCACCTTTAGTGTTGTTAGTGGTAACAAAAGCATCAGCATCCAAAATGACATGTAAAATACTGCATACACCTCATGATAAATTATATACAATAGTGGGAAAAAATATTGTCGCTCTTGCAGCTGTTCTAATAATGCATCATTCCTTTGAGAACGCTGTTAAAATTAAATTATATTTTGTTATCCACATATGTTGTAGTTGGAACCTTTTAAGTGTAATATACGATAGTGGTTGCTCAGATCATCTTAAGTCTTTCCCATGTGCATGAAAAGAGGGGGTTAATCTAGACTAGAAATAAAGAAAAACTGTCCCCAGCGCACTGCAATAGACCAGCAATAAGATTTAAATACTACAGGGTAATAAAAATCTACAGATCTTTTTTGCATATATTTGTAAAGATATGTTTAAGCACCAGGCCACGTCAAGGCGTCTCTGTACCGGTGTGCCTAATAGCACCAACTTTGGGTCATCTTATTGCATACTGTTATTAATCTAATTAATATTGAGAGCCAACTCACCTGTAGCTACCCCAGAATCCTTTTAAGAGTAGTTAAATATGAGATTGCAAGCAGGCAATTCTCTCTTACTTTTGAACTATACTTACCTGTAGTGAGTTGCAGATGTCTATAAAAACAATTCATTCAATGACTTATGCAGGCCATACATTAGTGCGATTCTCCATTCTTCCATTGCAATCTGTGAATCGGTGGCAATTCATCTGCGGATCGGAGAAAAAATTTGTAAACAATCCTTGACTCTGCGATCTCAACCATTTTTTTTTTTTATTTTTTTTGCTTGGATCTCAACCATTTTTTTTTTTTTTTGCGAGGATCTCCAACATGTTGAATTTCCCCGATTCCCTGACTCTGCCATCAGCAGAATGGGAAATTGTTGCTATAGCAGCTAGATGTATGGGCACCTTAACTGAAAAAGAATCTGTCTCCTGTCTTGTGTCACTTTGGTCCTAATCAGAGATGGACTCAAGCACCCAATGTTTTTAATCTGCACCTGCATCTAAAACACAATGCGCATGCGTCTCGATGGCTACCACCAGGGGACATAGATCGGAATTGCGCAGAGATCATGAGTGGTGACAGGGAGGCTGGCTTTTGTCGGGGGCGTGCTGGTGTCATTGACTGTTTTGGAAGACTCGGTTCCACTGACATCGGCGGCTATGTACCATTGGACATTCTGAGCAACCACAGGGTTGCTCTAATGTCCGAAGGTGCAGCCGATGTCCGTTTGAAGGTGCGACTATTTGCGCACTACAGTTAATTACAACCGGTGGACATCTCAGTAGACAGCCCACTAGAAGTGTTTCACTTTGCTGCAGCCACTACTTTGAATCAGGCTCTGTCTCTGTACCGCAATGAGCATAGAGAATAGGAAGCCAGATAATTGTCTAAGGAGAAGATTGTAGCAAAGCATATGTTGCAAATCCATCTACAGTAACCTTGATATTATTTAATTCCACCATAGATAATGTTATCAGGAAGTTTTTAAGGCCATGGTACCATAGCAAAGTTCCCTAGTCATGGATGTAAGAAAAAAACTTGATTGCAGAGCAGAATTGGTCAAATGGGGGAAGACCGCTCCTCAGTCAACTTTTAAAGAGGTTCAAGTTGACCCTCAAACACAAGTACAACTGTTCCAACTTGCACCATCTATCGCCAGCTCAATTAGGTTATTACATAGGAGAGAGAGATCTAAGACCACTCAAACACCTGAAAAAGCCACTTCTTTGGAGAATGTCCTGTGATGAGATGAGGCCAAATTAGAGCTTTTTAGTAAAGCTCATCACTATGTTTACAGAAAACATATTTTAAGCTTTCAAAGAAAATAACATCTTCCCCCAGCAAACATGGATGTGTATTGAGTCAGGGTTGCTATACAGTAGCACCTTGATCCCGTGTATGAAACATTAAGATTGTTAGACCATTTTGGAGGGCAGTGTTGAGCACAGTGGGCCTGATTCACTAATGTATGCAACCGCTAATAGGCACTGCGATGGGGACTGCGAACGCAGTGACTACGCAGACTCATCGCAGAGTTATTGACAGGAAGTGCCGTTTATGGGGGGTGGTCGTCCGAATGCAGGCATGCGATGACCTATGCAGCCTGAGGTCTCATTGCTTGCATGGTTCCTGAGTAAGGTCAGAGCTTGTGCAAGTGTGCGTGAGGCTGCGATGGTATGCAATGTAAAGTGGGCATCCTTATGTAGTGCTGAGTTTGCATTGCAATCACAATGGATTAGCATACTATCGCAGTTGAACTGCAGGTGTACGCAATATTGCTTTCCATAGTGAATCAGGCCCAGTGTCAGAAAGTTGGGTCTCCATTGTAGATCATGGATTTTCCAGCAGGGCAATGGACCCTAACACACTTCAGAAAGTGCCAAGGAATATTTTAGACAAGATAATGGACTGTTCTAAAAGTCAAGATCTGGAAACCGCTTTTTGGAGAAGCTACTCTTCCATTCTAGGAGTACTGCAGTAGTTTGCCGGCAGAAAGATGCGGATAACTCAGCCATGACTAGAAGAAGTGGATGCTTACAGTTAGTGTCGCCAAAGGCTTTGCTACCAAATATGAAGTCTAGAGCGCCAATAGTTTTGTCACTGTAATTTCAAAAACAATGTTAATATTAACAGAGAAAATATTATGGAGAACAAATACTGTTGTTAATTTCACAGTTTAGCGGAAATTATGTGGTGCCAATTTTTTCTTTTTTTTGTATTATACACAGAGTGCCAAACAGGATGTCAACAATGTTATTTTGGTTAGAAGAAGTGAAAACTATTGTCAAACGACTAAATGAGAATTTGTCATGTGACTTAAGTTACTTCCTATACAATTTCCCAAAAATGAACAATATGCACAGTCCATAAAGTCCATGAATATGTGATGTAGTCGTTTGCCTAGCTGATCAAAGTAATTCTGCTTTATGAAATGAACATTGAAATAATGACTTCAGTGTTCTCCCCAGAAATTTTTTCCATCCGTGTGGCATCAAGAAGTAGCCGGGTGGGGGTCTTCGCAATTATGCGCGCGCCGGGAAAAGGGGTATCTCCCTTACCATTCCAGCCCGACAGGTCTGAGGCTGCTCTCCCACTGGCGCTCAGTCAAAAGTGCCCATTATGCAGTGCCCCCTGTATTTGTGCCCTTTATACAGTGCCCCCTGTAGTTTTCACCTGTAGTTTTGCTTTGCCCTTATGCAGTGTCCCCAGGCTGAAGTAGTGCCCCCAGACTGGCCCCTTACGCAGTGCCCCCAGGCTGGCCTCTTACGCAGTGCCCCCAGGCTTAGTGTCCCTTATGCGGTGCCCCCAGACTTAAATAGTGCCCCCAGACTGGTCCTGGTCCAAGCCCCAGCACAGAACTTACCCTAACTTGCTCGCCGCTCGCGCTCCCACTCCCGCTGCCTCGCTCTGACTGGATCTAACAAGATCCAGCAGGCGCGCAGGGCAGGCTCCTCACTGCACCACTGGGAACGCTTGCCTCTGAAGCGATCGGAGGCTTCTTTAGCAGCAGCAGGGGTCGGCAGGGGAAATTGCCGGGCTGTTGGCTGTTTCTGCCTGGAGATGTGCCTGCAGAAAACAGCCTGGGGAGAACACTGGACTTGATTTTCTCAAGGAAAGGAAAAAAGTTTATTAATGCAGTGCATGTACCAACTTTGTAAGATAACAAGGCAGCAAAAACAATTTCAGAACTGACTCCCATGATCTTGAGGTCATTATTTATTACACTCTTAACAATTACAGTAGGGGTTTGTGCTGTCACACCCCGCATGCATACATAAATGAAAATTGATGTTTTCTTATGCTAGAGGAATTAGCAAGTGCCGTACTTTTGGGCATGTTCTATCTGAGCTGTACAGCTCTTTGCAGTCTGAAGAGAAAAAGATGGGAGCGCAGGCAGATTACACTAAATTTAATTTAATTGCACAAATTCAATCGGTATACAATAAATAAAAAGTATATTCATACAAATGCAAGGATTCAGTACCAAATAGTGATTCTAAAATTAAATAAAATGAGCACTAGTGCCTCCTGAAACTGGTCTGCCAGACTTAAGAAGATATAAAGTTGCATGATTAGCTGATCCATGATTAGCTGATTATGGAAATCCGAATAATAGTGCCTGTAAATAAGAAGTCTATTGAAAGAAATTGCAACATGCACACTTAATTTTATAATCACCTCTGAGACCAATGAACAGTGGCCCTGATTGAGAGCCGGACGCTCTGACAGAGTGCTCGCTCTGAATCAGGGCCGTCGCTCCTACCCTTTGGAGCGGCCTCCCGGCCGCTCGCATAGCTGTGGGTGACAACTCACAGCTATAGCGAGCTGCCAAAATGATGGTTGCGATAGTCAAGACCAGCGCGACCATCGGGCTTGCGACGAGACCCATGCGGTAGCGTCTCGTTGCCGCAAGCCATGGAGTGCTTTTGGCTCTATCAGAGCCAAAAGCACTCCCACTGACATCACTAGTCATGTCAGTGGGGCCGGTCCCAGACAGTAGGCGTTCCCATGGGAACGCCTCCGTCTGGGCAGCCACACCCCCTTTGGAGCGAGACCCATAACGACGGCTAGGCCGTCGTTATTCGGGTCTCGTGCATGCGCACGACGGAGCCGCCTCCATCGTGTGCATGCGCACTTGGGCAACATCGACCCGCTCGCGAGTGGGTCTGAATCAGGCCCAGTGTTCAGAGTGTATAAAAAGTGAGGGCCTATGCCGACTAGGCGTACTCGCATACCAAGAAAAAATCACCCAAGAAGGCCCAACGGCCACTATTAGTATCATAAAAGATATTTTATTAATTAAAAATTATTGTTGAACAAAACATAATATACATTAAAATAAAAAAAGTGAACAATTCTAGAATAGGTGGTCAATAACACTGTCCCACCTTTTGTATGATATTGGTATTCCCCTAGAGGGGTAGAAATGACCAAAATGACACCTGACGCGTTTCGTCCTTATAAGGACTTCATCAGGGGTATATCGGGATAGTTTTCCCAATGTGAAACTCACAATGGCAAGACCGGAAGACGCCCAAATGTTTCATATTCGTTGTAATTCTAAGGACTATATTTATGGAATCCCCATTACTTTTTCTTATAGTTCAGCGCAGTATATATATATATATATATATATATATATATACACACACGCACGTACGTGTGTCGGGCTTGTTTTTTCTGAATGAATATATATATATTCAGAAAAAGCAAGCCCGGCACTCCTGTCTCACTGAAGGAAATAACTGGCCGCGGTGCCCTCCTAGGATGACGGCCCGTCCAAATATACAGAGAAAAGACAAGGAGGCACTCGGCAGGCTTTTCAAGAAGAATAAAAATCCTTTAATCCGACGTTTCAGGGTTAACACCCGTCTTCAGGGATACATGTATAACAAACAGTAATAAAAAGCATCTATATATACCTATAGACCTACTACACATTAAACATACATTGCACTCACCTGTCCGTCCCCGTCGAGCACCACGACACGCTGCCGGCTCAAGCACCGCTCCCACAGCGTGATGACGTCATCCGACAGGGACATCCAGGATAGTGCACCATGGGATACCTGACGAAGTTGCTTATGCTGGCCATACACTCTGCAATTATCGGGACGATCCACCCGATATCGGTGGATCGCCGCGATAATTGCAGCGTGTATGCGGGCGACCGAGGGTTAAATATTGCTCGGTCGGGCATGCTGGATTGTCCAGCATGCCCGTCCGATGCGATATTTACCCGGGAAACTGTCGGCCGCATCGGGCAGTGTATGCCCAGCGCGGCCAACAGACAGACATTTCCTGTGTTCCTTCCTACGGAAGGAACAGGGAAATGTCTCCTCCCCCGGGGGCGGAGCGCGGATGTCGGGCTATACACTGTGAGATTTCTCTCACAGTGTATGCCGGCGACATCTGCGGCTGGCAGGCAGCCAGATAAAATGTCTGTCGGTCTGACAGACATTTTATCTGGCAGTGTATGCCCAGCATTAGCAACACGGCGTCTGTAAACAAATAGTGGAAAAAAAAAGACAAACATATATAAAACCAGGTATATTAAAAATAATAATGAACAGCAATGAGTAATGTGGGATCTGGAATATACAAATGAAAATGATTCTATATGTCATTGTACTAATGGATACTCAGGCTAGCACATTATCTAAACAAATCTAGTATATGCAATCACACTTATCTAGAACTAATTAATATCAATGAATGCACATAAGTATGCACAAGAGCAGGCTAAAGTGACCCTGTGATATAATAAAAAACACTGCAAGCCCAGTGTTTCATTTAACCCTTTAGGGTTATGAATAAAAAAAAATGAGGTTAATAGCAGCTGTAGCCCTTGGTAACCACTGGTATTAGAAATTGATCCGTGCCCTTCAAGTAGCAATTTCTCCAAATGACTGGGCACTCTGTGTAATTGCCTAGAAGTGCTACACTTTGATGCTGACCTGGATAGGGCCGCTAAATAGCAGGAAATCCAAGAGGTGCTTTAATTAGCAGCTGCCACACTATTGGGCATAAGTGTTCTTGCTGAGCTGAACAGCTCTTTGCAGTCTGTAACAGGTATTCTTTGTCTTTTAACTCTTTAAAGAGCTTTCAAACATTCATACAAGTCAATTTTATTTTGTGTAATAGCGCACCCCGGAACTTTTCTAGTTCTTGCTTTTTTGGAATGCAAATTATTTTTAACATTTATATGGCATAACCATATCACTATATATATTTGGTCTATATACTAAGAAGTTGGTAAAATAATACCAAAATAGCAATTAACCTCGGTTAGTGTTACATACATATAAGTTATCATATGCCTCAATTTATAGGCTTACTACATTGTTAACTTGATTCAGTTGTTGGTCTATGTATATGGGATTTAACAAAAATTGTGTAAAATGAAGTGAGCATATTATAGCATACTCTGTAACCTGCTTGAGTTTATTAGTGGTTTCTCTCTGCTCTTGTCTGTGGGGCAGAGGTGACTACAGTACATACTGTAGCATGAGTTTCATTTCAAGCAATGTTTCACCTTGCTCAAGGTATTTTTACTTCTAATTTGGATATGCACTGCAATGCTGTTGCCAATTCTGTTAAAATATGACTTCAACATATTTCCCGCCCTTTTACTATAATGTTTCTGACTGATATCCTTTTTATTTGCATATATATATATGTGTGTTATGCGGTCAGGAAGCCGGCACCCCCCTGGGAGGGTTAGGCTAGGGGATGGGGGTGTCAGGGTTAGGCACCCGCCGGGGGGAGGTTAGTGTTAGGCACCCCTAAGGGTTAAGAATAGTTTAAATACTTACCCTGTCGGGATCTTCATTCTTCTGCCTTCCGGCGTCGGTATTACTTACTTTAGTCCGACAGTATGTCATACCGATTCCATGTATATATATATTTGTGTGTGTGTGTATATATGATACATACATGATCTGAAAATTCACAAAACCTATTGATTTTCTGCCACTCAAACTTCAAAAGGCAATGAAATTACGATCATTAAGGCTGATGATACCATCATCAATACCATCCCATTCATATGGTCGTTTTAATCATAATGAATTGTTCCAATGATATTTCTGATCTGAAAAGTACTATTAAGATATCGTGATTGTTTTACCCCTAATCTAGGGTTTGTTTGCAAATTAATAAAGTGTTTCAATTTCTCTCTTCACCTTTGTCATATATTGTATAAGGTTTATAAGGGGCAGTGCCAGTGAACCACTTACCCTCTTTTCTTAGTATAAATGACCAGCACACACAAACGACGGCACTCACAGATGTGATTCTTCCAATACAAAGTTACTTCACCTGATAAGTCTTTGAGTGCCGCCATTTGTATGTGCTGGAGATTTATATATAAATTGTTGGTGTTCTCATAGTCCTTAAGTGAATCCGATGCTTTGCATGCACCTGACAAGTCTGCTGAACAGTATAAAGACCTAAGCAAGTTTTCCTGTCTTGCCTTGTGTTTTTGTAATACTGTGAAAGGTCTTCCTCTGATTAATAACTGAATAATGCCTTAATCTCAGTTCAGAATTTTAATTGTTTCTTTCTGTTGATTTACACTGTTTTGTTTCTTATACAGATACAGACATTTCACGTAGATGCACCATGCAAAACAGTAGAAGACCTTACAAGTGGTGTGGCAATGGCCATGGTCCTCCAGAAAATGTAAGTATTCATCTTTGAATATGAAGTGTGTGTGTATAAAAGTAAAGTTACAGGTTTAAAAGTGAGTGTGTGTGTAAAGTAACAGACTTAAGTCCCCCATACATCTGCGATGGGATGGAAACGCCGACCGGTGATCATCAATGTTCCGCGATCCGTCGCAGGATCAGTGATATTCTACATGTTAAATTTCACCGATCTGCCAATCACGATCTGTTTTGATCATGATCGGCATATCTGTGAAATACAACATGTTGGATTTCAGCGATCCTGCGATGCCGGGTTGCAGGATCGCTTCTACATCCCGACGATCTGTCACAGATGTATTTAGAGGTGAATGTAGCAGCTGAAATCAATTTTGCTTCTGTGCTTGCATTTAATGTTATTGACCCTTTAAATCCAAAACCGCTGAAGATGCATAAGCTACAGTATGAAAAGCTCTACATAGTAAATGTACCCCTTAATGTGTTGTCCTTACCCTCCTACATCTTTAACTTTGTCTTTATTTAGTGTTTTGTAGCGAAAACAAAGGGGGTAATTAAATAGATTTTTTTTATCGTGCCTTTAACTTATGGGTACCCGACGGAGCAATTCAGTTGTTGCTCCTATCAGGCGTGAGAGCCACTTGAACACACATTTCTGTGGTTTGGGGCGCCCAGCCTGGTCCTTCTGAGCGTGTCAAGCACAATAATTAATTGAATTGCTCTGTCGGGCGCCCATTCATTTTCGCAGACCAAGCAACAATTGCATACCACTCCCCCTCCCCCTAAATCATCCCGGCATAGTTTAATATTTATGTATCTTATATTGATTTGCTTAAACAGATCCACATTTTTCCACTTCGAGAAGATTTACAAGAACTGTAGCCCTGATTCACAGGAAGTTTTATGGCATGTGATTATTTGTTTTCAACAGAGACCCAGCATACTTTCATGAGAACTGGTTAAATCGGATTAAAACAGATGTGGGAGACAATTGGAGGCTCAAGGTACTTTTAAGGTCTATTTTTTTACCTTTATATGCAATTTTTTGCCTTCTTGGATTCCTGTGTTACATAGTTCATTTTGACTGAATATGTGAATTATTAAATATTCTCTCTGCAGTGCTGCGTAAATGACTTAAGCTATATCATTAAACAATAGTAATACTGGCTTAATATTGACAATCATGTTACAAGCAATCGCTTAAAATATGTGGATGGTGAACTCATTGACTGTATCAGTAAGACCTCACACAGTAGTGCCAATTTTGGTAATTGAACTAGTACAATACCCAAAAATGGGTCTGAAAATTAAAACTGTTTATTCCGGTGATCCCTTCCCTACCTAAGCACGTCTGAGAGCATTGCCTGCTCCATTCAAACTTGCATTTAAGTCACTGACTCAAGATAACATACACATTCACGTGGTTTCATAGGCAGTAGAACTTAATCTTTTTTTTATACCCAAAATAAGGCCTAATATAACAGACTTTAATGACGGTGCAAATGAAAATATGTAAACTTAGGCTAGTGCCACACTGGTGCTCTGTGTACATCTGTGTATTTTAGCCACTTCATTTTGACATTTATATGCTGTATATTCGTCTGCCCCTTACCTCCTACAATCCTCACCAATCACATTTCACTGCCCTGCAGGCTAGTAACTATGCTGAGAAACACTAATGGGACATACCTCTGCAACTTGGTCAATTGGGACAATGCTATCCATTTTACCAAATAAGTATGTTTCAAATAATCTCGCACCCACCACAAACATTACATTGTAATCAACAAAATATTCTATGTATAGGGAAACTGGTAGAAATACAAAGGAATTTATATTGCTCTAAAAAGAAGCACCTGTTGGTAATGATATCAATTACCTATAGCTGCCAAAGCACCAACCACGTGGTGAATGCCAGACTCCACACATAAAAACTAAAAATCAGAAAACATTTGAGGTGCTAAATGGCGCTCAAAAATACAAGATATACAAACTTCAAATACTAGCAATTTATTAAATAAATGGTATAAATAAATACAATAGAGTCACAAATAAATAACTCCCGGGAGTAAAAAATAATAAGCAATAGTGTGCATGAATAAGAAAGAAATAATCCTAAATAAAAATAAATTAAACCAGTCAAATCTATAAAAATACACAGATAGCAATGTTGGGGATAAATGAATTCATAATTAGCAAAAATAGAATAGGACACAGTAATAAAGAGTCTCTAGCACCAATCAGGAAACATAGTTCTCAAGAAATGCCTTTGGTTATCATTCCATATTTGTATGGTGTAAAGAAACACTGTAGTGATAAAAATTCAAAGTCTCTGAGCTAATGCCCACTTGGTAAAGATAGAAAATACTCACCAATAAGAGTAGGTGAGTTTCAAGCTCCAGCTGAATCTCTGACTGTAAATGAACAGTGGAAAACGGGAGCTACAGTGAGCTCGCGCTGCCGAGTGTCTTAATGGGGAGCTGCAGACTCACCCAATAAGGTAACAGACCGATAGACTTCTCAAATGTCTGTAATAGCGGACACCAGGCTCCGGTTCAGCAGTTCTGTCGGCGGCAGATAAGAATAACAGCCAGTACCCCGCTGTTGATAGGGTCTCCTCCACAGGTGGCTGGCTGTGCAGTAGCTAGCCAGACAGGGCATCACAGCACTCCAGCTGACGTGCGGTCATAGGGTGAAGATCACGGGCTAAAGAACGGCAATCATCCCACAGTAACAAAGGGATCCACGCTGACAGAGATCCAAAGTGTAATGCCGGATCCGGGAAACCGAGTGGCCAGAGCAGTCAATATAAAGTGCAGCATAGTGTGGCAGGGATAACACCTGGACCTTCAACGCGTTTCTCCGTATACCGTTCTCAAGAAGCAGGTGCATTCTTATTCTTATTTATGCACACTATTGCTTATTATTTTTTACTCCCGGGAGTTATTTAGTTGTGACTCTATTGTATTTATTTACACCATTTATTTAATAAATTGCTAGTATTTGGAATTTGTATATCTTGTATTTTTGAGCGCCATTTAGCACCTCACATGTTTTTTGGTTTATAGGGAAACTGGTACCTGTCATGCTGTAAATCATTTTACATTCTTTTATTTTAAATAGAGTGCTGTCTACAAATGTTTTGTGTCCCCTTGTAAGCAGTGCACATTTCTTTTATATCCTTGTTTAGCTACCCATTGTTCCCAGTGACAGATGCAGCTTAACTATAATCTAAAATAAATAGGGTTCTCTTTTTATACTTGTTCTGAAGTGCTAGCTTGAAGTGATAAGAATGTGTGTGTCCAGAAAAGCAGCCACAGTCAGCTGCTATACTAAAGATCTATACAATGGCTGTATCACTAAACACACACTTTTTTTTTCAAATATGATTGTCTATATAGATAAGCAATAGGTCAATGGTGTGTTGAATATGGGTGGGCTGATTCATTCCATGAGCAATAAGTGGAACTTTTCATTTACGTGAAAATAGCATGCCCCAACAAGTCAATGTAAGTGCCTGCTCACTGGGCTTCATGTGAAAGTGTGTTTGGTGAGCCACCCTGTTAGACACCATTATGCCCACAGTATCATGTGCAACATTGAGCAGTATGGACTCATCCAGCTGTTTTTGTGCAAACTACAAAGAATCTGCTGCCAGCCCGCCCAACCCTAACATTAATGATTATTCTCTTTGTGCTCTACAAATATTACATCATAGAAGCCATTTTTCCTTATCTTGCAATGATGAGCATTAATAAGCTGGACACAACTATATGGAACAGCAGACAAACCCTAACCCTCCTCCTAGTCCTTAAACTGAACTCTAACCCTGATACTTACTGTCAGGATTCGTCTGTATTTTGACAGTCTGGATTCTGCTGCAGGTATGGTCACTGCAGAGATACTGACTACATCCCTTATATGCAATTCGCTATATGGATTTATATATTTGACTGAATATGTGCCATAACCCAGCTGTTGCAAATATTCTATGTGGCATAACATTTTTGCATGGCCTGTGTTACACTCATACAAAAATCATACATTGTCACTGGGTAGCTCCAAGGGGTTGGGTACGGGATCCCGACGGTCAGAATACTGACAGGGTTAGGATACAGACACCTGTCGGTCGGTATCCTAACCCTCCCCCTCTCCCTACCCTAACCCTCCATCCTCAGTGCCTGAACTTAACCTCCCCACCCCTAGTTCCTAACCTAACTCTCCCCCTAGTGCCTTAACACTAAGACTCCTCCCTAACCCCGCTACTTACCTTCGAGATTCTGGCAGTTGGGATGTTGGCGCCTGGATTCTGACGTGTTACGATTTTATCTCTGGCATTCTGAGTGCCGGAATGGCCACAGTCGGGATTATGACCGCACCCCATTCCAAATGATTCTTCCATCTCCCTATCAAAAACATTAAACCAATAAACTCATCTGTATATACTTTTTTACCTCATTTAGTTAGTGGTCCCTTGTACGCAAAGCAAGACTATTTTCGGCACTGCAACTACTGTTATATATATATATATATATATATATATATAATATATATAGTGAGTCACAAATTATCCGCACTCCAGTTTATTATACCTTCTGCTGTACTATTTTATCACCGCTTCCCGTACTAGGTCACTGTCTCCCCAGTTACTGCTGTGCAGGTTTGAACCTGTTACGTTAGTTAATTTGTGACTGCAGTGCAAGAAAAAATGGCTGCCCCACTTGTGATTTCCAGGAAAGAAGAGCAGCGCGCAGTGACTAGTTTTGTGGTCTGAGGGTGTGTCTGATGCCGATATTTATCGAAGACTTTGTGCACAGTATGGAGAAAGTGTTTTGTCACAAAGACGTGTGTATGAATGGATAGAGAAGTTCAAAGAAGGTTGCTCAAATGTCAGCCATGAAGGAGGAGCCGGACGGCCGTCCACTTCCACGACTGATGAGAACATTGAGCATGCACATGAACTGGTTCTGTTGGATAGACAAGTGACAGTAGATTATGTTGCAAAGCATTTGCAAATCAGCCATGGCTCTGCCTAGGCAATAATCCACGACAAACTTGGGTGAAGACAGCGGTGCATTCATGGCTCGAAGCTCAACCTAAAACGTTTTTTTAATGAGGGAATACGAAAGCTTGTTGACAGATGGACAAAGTGTATTGAAAAGCAGGGATATTATGTAAAAAATAATGTATTTGTCTTTTCTGAAAGTTGATTAAAATGAATTCTAAAGCCAGAGTGTGGATAATTTGTGCCTCACCCTCGCGTGTATGTATAATATACTGTGTGTGTGTGTATGTAATATATATTATAATATATTGAATTGCGGCGCTGCTTCTCATTTGTGTGTAGTATCTGGTTCTATATTTGGTGTATTCTTAGAACAAAAATAGTTCTTTTGATGACACTATATTCCATTTCTTATGTGGGTGGCTACTCAGTCCTCTTGGTTTACTGCCTGGCGGAGCAGTTGGTTTTTAAAAATACAAGAAAAGGGGGACAAGGACAAGCGCCTGATAGTGTGGCAATTTTAAAAATACTGATTCAGAAGTATGTGCTCAATATATATATATGTGTACCGTTAGTACATTTGTTGGTTAAGCTTATCAGTTTGGTCTCTTGTGGTAACCCGGGAGCTTAACGCTGGGAAACTACTTATTTCAAGCAATACCCATTTTTATATAATAATATGTAGAGCAGAGCTTTGATTTGCAGGTTTGCTCTCCATGAAATCTCCTTTAAAGTAATTCCTTCATTTGCATTACTGAGTTTTAGTGAATAGTTTGTTAGTTTATTTTGTTAGGGTTTTTTTTTTGTAATGTATTTGTTGGTCTTTTTCATTCTTCTTCTACATTTATTAATTTACTAGTTTAATTTACCTTCATGTAGAGTCGCCTGTGCATTGTAGGCTTCAAATACTGCCTATCCCAGAAGGCTGCAAGCTAGTATGACCTACTGAGTGAGAGCCACCCAGTCTAGCAGTAATCTTTTTCTTGGCTGCTTGGGAGCACGAGGTTTAGCACAAGGTTTATGTTTAAATCTGAGCAGGTGTCCTGTCCTTTATGTCCTTGGATTGGTTTGAGGACTGGTGGTTACACTTTGCTTAGCCAATATACACAAAATAATTATCCTTTGCATTATATTATCTCAAATCCATAGCACCGAGTTATTTTGTTTTTATTTCACCTGACATCCAGAGTTAAATTAGTCTTAATTTAGGATCCACTGTTTTTGTATGACTCTTATTTGTTTCTGTGTTCTCTTGCATGTACTACACTCTAAAAAATAACATGTCCTTCTTTGTTTTAGATTAGTAATCTGAAGAAGATTTTGAAAGGCATTTTGGACTACAATCATGAGGTATTTAAAATATCTTTTTATTAGGGATGTGCAGACTCGGATAGGTTCGTGTCGCCGAGTTCGGATTTTTCCCTCCAAAAAACGTGGCTCAGAAAGAGGCAAAATGTCATCTTGCATGGACAAACATCATCAATCCTGGACAAAAGTCCAGGAATGATGAGGTTCGTCCATTTTTTGTCCAGGATTGATGATGTTTGTCCATGCAAGATGTCGTTTTGATTTTGTCTAGGAATGATGATGTTTCTACATGCAAGATGATGTTTTGCCTCTTTCTGAGTCACGTTTTTTGGAGGGAAAAATCCGAACTCGGCGGGCAAACTCGAACCTATCCGAGCCTGCACATCCCTACTTTTTATATGATATACTGTTACACTGGAGCTACTAATGTGTCCTTGCTCATCTAGCCGCAATACGCCATGCAGCACGATTAGTATGAGCCGCCAGGTTTTGTGTAACTCTGCTAGCGTTGGGCATCTTTTTTTTTTTTTTTTAAGAAAATATGTCTGTCGCAATGCGATGCCCCTAGAACGCACCAGGATACTATGCCGATGACTTTGATATGTGCCACTTGTATATCTGTATGCAACTGAGTCTGTATACTGAACTTGGAGTGGACAAAAGCTGCGGTTACTGCATCGTAACAATGTGTATGCTGACTCAGTGACACAGATAAACAAGTGTCACAAATCAAATTAATCAGCACAGTCTCCTGGTTCGTCCTCGTCGAATAACTAGGAGATTTGTAGCTCTTTAATCTATTGTGAGGGCTTTAATGAATGTGCTGACTGGAGCCACCTATCTAAGGAATTTGGATTTTCAGATGACTCAAGTGCAAAAAACCTGCCAAGTAGCTCCGTCCTGAGGCTTGTATCTGGTAACGGTAGGGTTTGAACCCACAGTTCAGTTCAGGTGGGTGCCCAAACTTGGACAAAGCCTTGGAGCCTCAAGAGGTTTTTTGTTTTATTGTGCAACTTCGGAATCATTTTTTATAACTTTATTTGTATGTACATTTTAAAATTGTATGTTAAAACTAGCGGTTGCCTGCGGCTTTACCCACGATGAAATCACTTCTGCCAACATTTTTGTTATTTTGAGGTTTTCTAGTTGTATTGCTTTCCATAGGGGCCCTGTCACGGGAGTGACCCACGTGGCCAGCGCGCTATACAGGCTGGTGGCTGCAGAACCTTCACCCACCACTCACACCAATGTCACTGTATACCCTGTGCACAGACTGCTATGTAGCTTATCCTATACAAGTGATCGCGGGCCCAAAGCACTTACCTCCCCCCCACCCCTTACTGGCTGCATGCATGGAGCCAGTCCTACAGTATCTCTTACATTGATGTCAATAAATGTTGTTTTTCTTATTGCCCAGCTTTAACTTGAAGGATTGAGATGAAACAACATGCAGTTTTTTTCTGGGATTTTCCATTACAAAGTGATGCAGTTCTCATGAAAATCGGTTCAGTAGTTTTTGCGCTAACTTGGAAAGGACAGGCAGATACAATGTTCTTAATATATTAATATATATATATGCACATTAAAATGTACATTGTAATGGAAAACATTTACTGCCTTAAATTATTTTCTATTGCATTAAATCTGCTTTTTTGGCAAATACATACTCCCATCCACAGCTACGTTAACAGTTCTTGATGTAAATTACTATATTTTAAAAAAATTATTTCTATTTTTTTTTTTTTTTTATGATGTTTAAAAAATGTTCTAATAATGATTTGATATGCACTGTTTTCAGATTTTGGGCCATCAGATAAATGATTTTACACTTCCAGATGTTAACTTGGTTGGAGAACACTCCGATGCATCAGAACTTGGACGAATGCTCCAGCTTATATTAGGCTGTGCTGTAAAATGTGAACAAAAGCAAGGTAATCCACTTATATCATGTTTTATCATGTATGTGCCAAACCAAAATATCGTCTACATCAGTGGGTCTCAATCATTTTCCACCAGGGTACCCATGGAAGCTCATTTGCGTTATTTGAACCCTAAAACTTTACTAAGCAAAACTTTTGTAATGCCTATAATTGCTATTAGAGAAAATGTTTAGGCACTGCTATTGAACAAGCATTTATTAACTAGAATAGAATAAATTGTGGCTTTGAGAGATATATATATATATATATATATATATATATATATATATATTATATATAAATAATATATATGTGTGTGTGTGTATGTATATATATATATATATATATATATATATATACATACACACACACGTGTGCCGGGCTTGTTTTTTCTGAATGAATATATATATATTCAGAAAAAACAAGCCCGGCACTCCTGTCTCACTGAAGAAAATAACTGGCCCGGCACTCCTGTCTCACTGAAGAAAATAACTGGCCGCGGTGCCCTCCTAGGATGACGGCCCGTCCAAATATACAGAGAAAAGACAAGGCGGCACTCTGCAGGCTTTTCAAGAAGAATAAAAATCCTTTAATCCGACGTTTCGGGGTTAACACCTGTCTTCAGGGATACATGTATAACAAACAGTAATAAAAAGCATCTATATATACCTATAGACCTACTACACATTAAACATACATTGCACTCACCTGTCCGTCCCCGTCGAGCACCACGACACGCTGCCGGCTCAAGCACCGCTCCGACAGCGTGATGACGTCATCCGACAGGGACATCCAGGATAGTGCACCATGGGATACCTGACGAAGTTGCTCAGCAACACAGCGTCTGTAAACAAATAGTGGAAAAAAAAAGACAAACATATATAAAAACAGGTATATTAAAAATAATAATGAACATCAATGAGTAATGTGGGATCTGGAATATACAAATGAAAATGATTCTATATGTCATTGCACTAATGGATACTCGGGCTAGCACATTATCTAAACAAATCTAGTATATGCAATCACACTTAGTATGTACCTGTGATACCCATCCTTGGGCAACATAACTGGAAATAAATACATACCTGAGGACTGGTATTAAAACCTGGAACGTTGCAGTGCAGTTGTTTATTTTACAGCATGCACTGCAACATTTCATTCACATGGGGAGAGTGACTGTTATTTCTATTTTATATTGGTATTTTGATACCAATATAAGGTAGATGATTGTTGTTTTATATTAGCAGTTAGAAATTAGAATGCTTCATGAGTCACCATGGCACTGGATTTCTGTTCTGGTGTCCTTGGCGGAGTGATTTTGGGCTGTATATTAATACTTAATAAAAACTGCTTTGTGATCCAAGACATCGTAATAAAGTATACATTTTACAATGAGCGATACATCTGTTTAGAAACTCAAATATCTAATCAGCCACTCATGTGGCAAAAACTCAATGCATGAAAGCATGCAGACATTGTCAAGAGGTACAGTTGTTATCTCAAATACTGCTGATCTCATGTCTTTTTTTATGCGCAACAGTCTCTAGAGTTTACAAAGATTGGTGCAGACAGGAAAAAACATTGTTAATGGTACAGTAGCTCTATGGGAAACACTAGTAACATGACAGATATGTTTTATAGAAGAAAATAGTTTAATTCTGGTAATTCATTCAGACTTGCTATGACAACAATGTTTCTAACTATTTTTACAATGTAAAAGTGTACATCATATGTTTCTAGAATATATCCAAACCATCATGATGATGGAAGAGTCTGTACAGCATATGGTGATGACAGCTATTCAGGAGGTAAGGTTATATTATTGTGTTCTTGAGTAATGCTAATTTACTTTCCATATCCATTTGGATTTTTTTTTTCTGTTAGTTGATCTATGAAATCAACTATAGCAAACTGAATATCAAGTTTATTTTCAGGTTATGGTTGACTAGTATCTGAGCATCTTTTTGAATTCAGTCATCCTCTCCTTTAGTTCCATATGTACCCAGTTTTGAACTGGGCAGGATAGGACAACCTGTTGCCAATCGTGGGTTGTGTATGGGATGCCAGCATGCTGGATCCCTACCCTAACCCTCCCTCCCCAGTGCCTGAACCTAGCCTCCCCACTAGTACCTAAATTCCCTCTCCCCGCACCCTAAATTTAACCCTCCTCCTAGTGCCTAAACCTAACGCTAACCCTCCACCTGACCCCGCTACTTACCTTCAGGATGCTGGTGCTGGGATTCTGACAGGTGTTGGGCTTCCGGAGCCGGTATTCTAAGCGCCGGCATCCCCTGGGATACTGACCGTATCCCGCCAATCATATATCATTAGAAGGGTCACCAGTACAGATTCTTTCTGCAGTTTCTGTGCAGGTGCTGTGGGAAGCAGTGAATCTGCCCTATAATGTGATTGTGTTAGTAAAGTGAGGCTGCATGTGACAGTAGCAAAGTGAAGATGTGAGGAGGGGATTGGAGGTACAGTACGCAGAAAGCCATGGACTGATAGTTAGATATTAGAAGCAGCAAGGTCTACAATGAGCACAGCAGTGACAGGAGTTCCTTGTTAAACTGGTGCGAGAAGGTTTTGGTGTCGTACTCTCCAAAAGAAATTAACTTCATCTAGTTTGTTTAAGATGATCTTTTTTTTTTTAATGTGGAGATACAGTATGCAGCATAGCATGGAGAAATAAAGTATAATTAAACTGTAAAAACAATATGGTTTTCATAAAGTAAGTAAATTAGCTTTTTTTTAGTGGTTGTGATGAAAATAAAATTAGCATATTTATAAAACTACAATAAAGATTCAAAAAAGATAGCCTTATTTAGAGTTAGAAGCAAATCTAGATAAATGGTGCAAATCATATTGTGATGTAAGGGGTGCAAATGTTGTTATGTTTGCATGTAGGGAATTTACAGGGCAATATTATTTTAGCACTGTGATTTATAGTTGAGCTATGACAGACCTCCTTCTTAAGTCTGTCCAAACATTAGAAATGTGATCCTCGGCAGCAGATTGCAAATTGTAGCTGGATTAACTCCTAACTTTAATTTAGGCCGTATCGGACTGAAGCATTGTTGAATTCAAGTTGTTTTTGCGGATATATGCGCATGATCCAGAATGGAGCTTGCAAAATTACATGCCATTCAGAGATGTACACAACTCAGTGGCCTCTCCACTTCTTAGCTGAAATGGTGTAATTGGTGGTATTGGGTGGTACCGGGGCCTAGCACTTGGGCTAATTTCTGAGTAGGAGCACTGACAGAATCTGTAGGCTATGCAGGTATGACTACTATGAAACAAAGGGCCTGATTCAGACCCGGTCGCTAAGCTGCGCTCGCTCGCTAGGGGCGATTATCGCACATCTGCGCATGCGTCAAAGTACAAATGCGCGAACCAGTCATGTCGGCCGTGAATCGTGCGCTCGTAGTACACAGACTGGACGCTACTTTGAGTGACATTTGTGGGTGGTAACTGGGGAAGGTGCTTGGGAACGGGGGAGTGGTTGTGCGAATGAAGGCGTGTCTGAGTGTCAAAATGCAGTTTAATGGGTGTGCATAATTAGCAAAGTAGCGTAATTGAACACGTCATTTGGTTGTATTTTAGCCTGAACTGATCGCAGTGCTTGCGGTGGGGTAGGGGCTACCTCAAGTGCTGCATGCAGCTCCGATGGGTCTCGATGTTCCCGATTGATCACACACTTCCTGGAGATGACGTGTGCTAAGAGAGAGAGGTGGGCGGCTTTATACTCCTGCGTACGCTCACTGCCGTCGCCCTCATAGAGGGTGTCCTTAAGCCAGACAGTGCAATCGCGGGGTTTGCATACCCGGCCCCTTTTGGCAGCGAGCGAGCGCAGCTTAGCGACCGGGTCTGAATAAGGCGCAAAGTGTATAGATATGGGTAGTCCTGCTCCCGAGCTACATACTACTCCCCAAATTGGTGAATACGCATTTAGTTCTGTGCATGCAATATGAAGGCAATTACAGCTGACTTGCATTCAACTCTGCAGTAACCCCACTGAATAGGAAAATCTATACAGTGTCATGTATTAGATAAAGTAAACCAGGGGAAGGCAACCTGGGGCACTCCCAAGCATGCCCTGCCACAGTTTTAGCATCTCCAAACAGCAAAACTGTGGCAGGGCATGCTGGGAGGTGTAGTCCATGTTGTAAATTGGAGACAGTCTGAAGAATAAGGAGAAAAAATATAAGCTGTAAGTCAGTGGTCAAATAAGGCTACATATACACTGGTATTTGAGATGCATTTATTTTTTAATCTTGTAAAAAAGTATATTGTACACATACAGAGGTGTCCACATACCTCCGTGGGCTACAACTCGCGTTAAACAACGCATAAGCGCTGTGCGACTCGTTAGCACCATGTAACTTTTTACTTTCAAATGAGACTTATTCGCAAAGCAATGTGAATAGGACGCACAAGCAGCTTCTGCTGATTAAAATGATATGTATATGTATCATATGCATATGTATATTTATTTGTGCTTTCACTTATGTTTTATAGATCACTATATACTTCTCAACTACAGCATTAAAATTTCAACACAAGTTAAACGCATGTGAAACTTTAAAGCTGTATGGTTTCATTTGGCGTAATCAGGCATGGAACTTGTGTTAAAAGTGCATAGAAAATGCATAATTCTATTTCCAGTAAACATGTAACCTAAATTATGGGAGCCTACATATCAGAAATAAATATATGATCATAGGTGCATTGTGTATATTCAGGGAATAAATCAGTATTGTGGTGGCTGAATAATTTTGTGGCTCAAACAAAGTTTGTGTACATACATGGAATTTATTTATGTTTCATATACACCTTATACACACAGCCAGAAGGTCATTTTATACTTTATTTTTAATAAGTTTGTGCCTAAACAACGTTTGTGCACATTGAACCATCAAAAAGCAAAGGTTTCACTATCTCATGCTAAAACAATACCATATTTCAGAATATTTGGATATGGGAGATTCAACCTGTACTGGATTAAGGAAATGGGTGAAAAAGATTTTCCATGTTTTCCATATCTCCTTGCTGCAGCACAGGTGCATTCATGACAGACTGACACTTTTTTTTTAAATATTGACATGGGGTACTAATGACATCACTTGTGATTCTGTCAAAGAAAAGACCTGGAAAAAAGCACTTAGTGTTCCTTCTGTACTGCATGTGGGAAAAAGTGACTTTTCTTTTCTTCTTCCTCCGGGGAATTGTTAAAGCCAGAGTGGACCCTTGATCTCTCTGCATCCTACCTGGTGCCAGCAAGTAAGTTCCGTCTCTTGGGCTACGCCATCTTCCCAACGATATTCGGACATGCGCAAAATATAGCAAAGGCATTGGCTCATTGCCAGAGTCCTTGCTTTCACTGCGTGGTGCCATCTTTCCGAAGATGTCACTGGGAAGATGGCGCTGTGTAGGAGGAGGAAGAATGCACTGGGGCAGGTATACTCTGGCTGCAGGGTGTGCGATGTGGGGCCCTGGAACCAGCAAAGTTTGCTCTTAGAAGTTTCTCAGATCAGTTTTATAAGTAGTCTACCATATGACACCATGCCTTGAATGCTTCCACTGCTCCAATTTTAGGTACTATCACCTAGCAAGTTACCCTTATTCTATTTTCACTTTTTTTTTATAAACCACGTTAATTTATACAATGGTTATGTAACTCTCTTTGGTCTACTTGTAGCTGATGAGTAAAGAAACACCAGTCTCTCTTGCAACAGACGCTTATGCTGAACTTGACCGACAGGTAACCATCTCTCTTTTTAAAAGCTCCTTATACTTTAAGACGCAATTCTCCAAACACGTTAGGCATTGCTTCAGCTATTAACTATTTCATTCTTGCATCATTTCTTACCAAATAGCTAAAGAAGACTACGGAAGAGCTGAATGATGCATTGGCAGCAAAAGAAGAAATCGCCCAGCGATGCCATGAACTAGACATGCAGGTTAGCTTTTCTGTACGAATAGGAGCTGATTAGCAAAATTACTATATTTACAGGGGTATTCAATATGGGAGCAATAACATCGTTTTTGAGTTAATATCGCACTTTTGACGTCATTATCGCAGGTTTGACTTTTACACTGTATTCAATTTCAAAGACTTATCGCAGTTTTGAAAAGTCTTTGATAAAAAATGGGGATAACTTTCACCATTGAATAGGTGTCGAAAAAAAGTGCAGAATTGGGGTTTAGGTGTGCAGGCTTAAAAAAAATAGCCTGCACCCCTGGGAATGACATTTAAAAAAGAACTGTGTCAAAAAAAGTTTAAAAAAAAAATAGGGACACCCCTAAAAATTAATTAAAAAATTGGGGTGAAAAAAAAAAAAAATGGGTAAAAATTGTTTAACAATAGAGAAATAGGTTCAGGGCTATTCTGCAAGTATGCGGCAGGTGTTTTGAAGAATAGAATTATAGCGGCAGGTGCACAAATGCAGAAGTTTTAAAAACTTACTTTAGGGACATAAAAATATGGTAGTACCCATTTTCATGTACCCCAAATTTGATGGGACCACTTAAAAAAAATGAAAAAAATCACCTAAGTGCTCTTCTGCATCACTTCTTCAATGTCGGGGAAAAAAACACCTGCTGCGGCTATTTAAATCCCTGACTTTCAATTAAAGGCTAAAACGGGGGTACCCATATTGATCCCCCATGTTTTTACAACTTTAGGGGGGTCTTACAATTTTTTTAAGGAAAAATTCGTAACTTTACGCAAATCCAACTTCGGAGTTTCCTGTTTTCATTAATTTTATATTGAATACGGGAATAAGCGGGAGCGCACCCGATACTTTAACGCAGGTAAAAACTCCGATATGAAACGTTAACTTCGACAGTGAAGTTAACGTTTCATATTGAATACCCCTATTAGTCTCTAAAGTTATATGTTGACTGAATGTCTAATGTAAGACTTGCTTTTCCTTTCCACATAATAACTAGTATCCCCCTTACTGTATGTATTGCCTCTTAGAATAGTATGTAACTTGTGAAAATAATTTCTTTGGATCTCCATGGTTTTCTGTAAAATGTCACAAATGCTTGTGGAACATATTACTTTAGCTGTTCTATATACCAAATCGAAGTAAAAAGCTGTTTGAGTTCAAATTGATATACAAATGTATATACTTTTTATACACTGATAATTTTGGTCTTTTATTTTAGTATTAGATTGTAAGCTGTCACGAACAGGGTCCTCTTCCCTCCTCACTTCTGCCATCATCTCCTCACTGCCAACAACTGCACCAAACCTTTGGGTTTAGGCATCCCACTGCTAAATTGGGTCTTATGACCGCTGATGCAGCAATGTTTATACACCTTGTTTTTGTTCTGCATATAAATAAAGAATAAAAGTAATAATAATAAATCCTGAAATACTACTTCTGCTGTACAGTATATTATCCAAGAATGTGAATATTTATAAGTAATACAGTAGATATGTGACCATATAACCACATGGCATTGTAGATAGCCGAGCGAGGTTATATTGTGCAATAACATATTTTGTCTTCGAAACAGTGGTACTGTATGTGGCTTTAGCTTTTTTTGGGGGGGGGTTATAAGTGTTTAGCCACATGCAATATGTTATTACGCACTTACTTCCACACAATGTACAAGTCAAATATATGTATACAGTGTGTAAGGAGCAGTTTAGGTTACTTGTTTCCAGAAATTATAGTCCGACAATTAAGCAGCTCAACAGTTCGTAATAGGTTGTTAATTTATTTTGTTGATAGATTTATACATACACAAACAGTAATATAATAAGTTGTCAGAGCCAGTAAAATGTATTTGTTTTGTACAGCTGAAATCATTGCTTTGAATAAAAAACAAATTGCCATGTGTACAAATGTACAGCTGCTCTGCACAATCTGTAATATGGTAGTAACCTTAAAGTTAATCCTAGCAATATATCCCAGTTCTTAATATGTTGAGCACACACAAAATAAGCTTACACCAATGCTAAATCCATTAACCAATCTTATTTTGCCTTCCATGCAAATAAAGGTATACTATATCCAAGAGGAGCGATATAAACTGAGATATGAATGTAATGAGCTAGAAGAAAGGGTAATGTTGTGACTGTCCATGCCAGAGCATCAATATTTACTAACACATTGTCGCTTTGGTTTGCCTATGCACTGGTTTTTTGAGTTTTTAACTCACAAATACTAATATTACTTTAATCATAATAAAAAATATTATAGCAAATTAGCATTCATATGGTTACCAAGAACTTATTCATGAATAGATTTCTGTAGGGGTAGAAAGTAACGCATGTGGTCTGTGCACGTTACATTACACAGATGGTGAACAGTGAGATTGTATGGGTTTTTACTCCTTTAGGGATAAAGTACCAACCAATCTGCTCCTATCTCTCATTTTTCAAACACAACCTGTGACATGAAGGGAGCTGATTGGTTGGTACGTTATCTCTCTCCAAGGCTTTAGTACATAGACCCCTTAGTACCAAACTTAGGAAACCTAAATCATCATGGCTTCTGTAGCCTTTGGGTGTTCACTTGGAATCATTGGTAGCATTGGAGTCCAGTAAAATAAACATTTAATTGTATTATTTATTTCATTTAATTCTTTATTTTAGCACAGCTAAAAAGTTGTTTGTTAATTATACATTTTTAAGGAGAAAATGATATGATGAAGAACTGTAATATTACTCACATGTCCTTTCAATATTATGTTGGTGCTTTTTTTTTGTATTGTCACTGCATGAGGCTCTATGCTGTCTACTGCCTCAGCCAAGGCTGACAAAGTAATACTTTTTTTAATGGGTGAATTTTGTAACTGTGGGAAATTGTAGCCATTAGTTATTTTGTATACGGTTGATTTGCATTGCACTGTAATGCTGGCCATACACCTGCACGATTTCGGGCCGATTTTCGATGAGTCATAAGATGGACCTTGTGAAAATTGTGTATTATTTTAGTAAGATAAGATCCGCAGCTCCTATAATCGGATCTTATGATCAGATGTGCAGCCCATACTGTAAGTTCCATCCTATCGTGTGAAGATCGTGCCGTTTATTTTGTTCATGCTATTCATCGTGTGTAAATTTAAGTCATTTCAATGACTGTTTCCCTTATGAGCCTGTGAGACACAGGATCGATCATACGACAGATTCTGTGCTAAGAAAAACAACAAACATGCTGCCGGGACTGCCAGGGAGCTCCGGGGAGCCGTAGGGAAGTCGTATGATGAATCTGATCTTATGCTGGTCGTGTAGGTGTATTGCCAGCATTGGTAATTAACAACCACATCACTTAGAAATGTATTGAAAGTCAGACCTGTGAGTATACCTAAATTACAACTCCTTATATAAGCAATAGAAAGAGGTGTACGAATATTTATTTCTTGGATTGGCTTTTTTGGTTTGTTTTTAACCATAAAATGCATTTGAAGCATAACTACATACAAAGGTCATCTTGTATTATTGTAGTACAGACTCGTGCCACTGACTTTGCTGCTGTGTGTGGCTGGCATGTACCATGAATTGTGCAGTAAAGGTTTCCTCCTCTCGGAGTTAGAACTTAGACTCTCTGTCTGTATTTAAGGTTGCAGGCCTCCAAGAAGAGAAGAGCAGTTTGCTGGCTGAGAACCAGGTTCTAATGGAGCGCATGAACCAGTCCGATTCTCTAGAAGATCCCAACAGCCCAGCAGGAAGGAGACACCTACAGCTGCAAACACAACTTGAACAGCTGCAAGAAGAAACCTTTAGGTATGTGCGTAGTGGGACTTTGATTTGTTAGCCTATGTTATTTTATCTGTCTGTTACAACTTGACTTCTATCACAAATGCCAAAGAAGTAAAAGAAAAAAAAAACAATTCGCACATTTGTTTTTAGTAGTTTTTTCAGTTCCATTATTTTCTGTATGGGCATTTTCTCATTTTCCCTGTTTGTCACTACTATCAAATATCACACTTCTGGGTAAGGAGAAAGTTTATAATAACATTGCGGGTCATTGTTAATTGATATTCATAAGAGCCACTCTTTTTATTGCCTTCATAAGCACTTGCTCCTCCCTACCCTATATGATATCGGGCATTATCCAGTCCCTGCTTTGGATAATCACTCTTGCATCAATGCTACATTACTACTGACTGCACCTGTGCAATTGTCCATAAAACTATTTGACCTGCAAAAATATTGATATGTAATGAAAGACCATGAGTCATAAACTTATGTTAAGTGTGTTCTGTTCTAACAGGTACAGGTTGCTGATTTTTTTAATCTTTTGTTTATATTTCTGGTCATACTCTATTCATTCAGTAATAGATTACATTGGAATCCCAAAATACAGCAATGTCATCAACACAACAAAGTCTCACTCACACATAATATATGCATAGACTTTACTTCATTTTTCATATCATGTATTTTTGTGAGTGTTACCAGTTACTCTGTAAATAAAGTTACATATTCAGTTGAGCACTCTTTTGGGGGGTTGGGTACCGGATGCCGGCGCACAGGATCCCGGTGGTCAGCTAGCCTCCTAACGATTAGGACACCTTTCGGTAAGTACAAATGTAGCCATGCTCATCCATCCCTCGATGCGTACACATAGGCATTGCGGCATAGCGCAGCATTCGTTGGGCTGTAACTAGTCGCAGCCGGTGTTCACTCCATAGAAGGCTATGGCACACTAGTCGCGCCATACTTGCCTTGCTGCGTACGCATAGCGGGATGGATGAGCTTGGCTACATCTGTATCCTAACCCTCTCTCCCCATAGCCTATACCTAACCTTACCCCCCGCAGCCTGTCCCTAGCCCTCCACCTAGTGCCTAACCGCTAACCCCAATACTTAGTCGGGATGCTGGCACCGGGATTCTGACTGGTGTCGGTATTCCGGCGACGGCATCCCGACAGCCGGGATATAAACGAAGTCCCCTTTTGGGTTATTTGTTAAATGTTCTACATTTTGTAATGGCCAGTTTCATATTTATAGGCTTGAAGCATCTAAAGATGATTACAGGATACGTTGTGAAGAGTTGGAGAAAGAAATCACCGATTTAAAACAACAGAATGAAGATTTAACCACACTCGCGGATGAAGCACAGTCCCTGAAAGATGAAATGGATGTTCTACGGTATGTGACCATATTTCCTCAATTATGCTGCTCGCATGTTGTTTTTGCAGCCCTTGAATATTGTGGGACCATTCACCTGTCTTCCACATATAAATATATTTCTACTTCAGGGTCCATAGGGTATCCACAGGATACCTTGGGGTATAGGTGTGACGTCAGTCGCAGGGCACCAAAGAGTTAAGCTTTCAGCCTCCCAGGATGCACTAGGTCCCCCTCCTATACCCCGCCCCCGGGCCAAGGCACCTCAGTTTAGTTTGGTGCCCGGCCGGAGTCGGGTGCACCTGTTGGAGTGGGGGCTAGAAGAGCCCCTGAAGCTTTTTCTTCATGCAGCTGTGGCTGCACATCTGGATGAACAGCATGGACAGTCAGTCCTGACGTCCATGCTGTCTTCCCTACACCCCGCCGGTACCAGAACGCCGGTACTGATCCGGGGATGCTGGTGGGCGTCTGGGGTCACAGCTAGCGGTGACCCCAGATGCTCCGGACCATGGCCGGATTCAAGGGGGACAGAGGTAAGCAGCGGGGTCCCGCGGTGGGTCCCCGCTGATCACATGGTCCTAAGTCCCCAGGCAGGGGGCTCCCTGGGGACTGGCTGCAGCGTGGAGCCAGGCGACCAACCTGCGCTTCCACTACCCCCTGGGACAGCGGACCGCAGCAGAGCGGTAGCGCTGCGGCGTCCCAGGGGTTAAATGCATGCCAGGGGAGCGTGCCTTCCCTGTCTCACAGCCGGCGCCTCCCCCGCTGCACACAGCCCTCTCTGCACTGTGCTGACTGGTCCTGTGTCAGCGCTCCTCCCCCAGGCCAGCTTCTCTCTGCTCCTCGGCGGCCATCTTCTCTGCAACGCATGGTGAACGCTGCTGGAAGTCTGGAAGGAAGCATCGTGGTCTGGGTCCCCCCGCATACCTCTCCTCCGCTGTGGCTCAGGTCTGTGTATGCAGCGCTGTGTCCTACCAGGCCCTGTGTCTGTGTAGTTGAGTGATCAGCGCTGTTAGTGCAGGAATTGTTATTTCTCTGCATTGTATGTGACTGTGCTAGCGCTGCCTGTAACTTTTCTTCTCTAAACTGTCAGCTTTATTACTGTCTCTGTTCTTTCTGCTAAAGCCCTTGCGGTGCGGTGCTGCAGGGTGGTCTCTCGCCTATTTAATACTTAATTGGTGAGAGAGGTCACATACGTGGTGCCATCATGTCTGAAAGTGATTTTCCCCTCCAGCTACAGTGTACCACGTGCAAAGTACCGTTAGCGGAGGGGGAGGGTAGCGCGGAGGGCCTTTGCCGGCAGTGTTTGTCCATGGCGCGGCCTATTACGGTTACAGCACCGGTACAGGAGCCGCCCTGGGCTTGTTTCGCTCAGGCGTTAACAGCTTTAGTGGGCCAGTTAGCTCCGCAGCCCGCGTTTACTCCGATGGGTTTGTCCCAGCAGTCTGTGGTGTCGTCACCCATGCAGGGGTTCCCACGACAATTGGTGGTACCCCACAGTCTCCCTATTTCCCCGCTCCCGGGTTCTCAGGAGCCAGCGTGGGTTAACTCCCTGACGAGTTCTGTACAGCACTTGTCGGATGTGTTGCAAGGGGAGTCTGTGATGCGGCCTCATAAAAGGCCGGTGGCGTCTCTGTCCGCTCCTTATGAGGATGACGAAGGGACGTCTGATGATGGGGAGATTCTGGATCCTTACGATCAGGAACCTCTCCATACTAAGGACGCTGATGCTAAGTCCAAAGTATATATTCCTGGACTTATTCGGGCGGTCCGCACAGCCTTGGTGATTGAGGACGAAGTTCCCCCAGCGGCTAAATCTAAGTATGCCTTTTTCAAAGATGTGAAGGGCGATGCCACAGTCTTTCCTCTTTCGGGTCAGTTGGTGGACCATTTAGAGGAGGCGTGGAAACAGCCTGGCAAGCGATACTGGCCGCAGAGACGCCTGGCGGTGGCTTATCCGTTCGCGGATAATTATTTTGCTAAGTGGGAATCCCCTCCACAGGTGGATTCTCACGTGACCCGTCTTGTCCGTAGTGCCACATTGCCGATGCCATCCATGTCCTCCCTTAAGGATGCTACGGACTGCAAGGTAGAAATCTGCCTGAAGTCCGCTTATTCCCTTGCAGGGGGGGCAGCACGGCCGGCTATGGCCATTTGCTGGGTTGCCAGAGCGATGGAGCGCTGGGCGGATTCATTAGAGCCTTCTTTTGAATCCGACTGTCCGGCCGAACAGGCAGAGTTGATTGGCAATCTCCGTGATTCGGCCACCTACATCAACGAGGCGGCTCTAGACATTAGTACTCTGGTGTCTAGAATTTCTTCAGCAGCGGTAGCTGCTCGTCGCACCTTGTGGCTGCGATCCTGGAAGGCGGACGCAGATTCCAAGAAAGGTCTGGAAGCGTTGCCGTTTACCGGAGAAGTTCTCTTCGGTCCGGATCTGGATAAGATTGTGGCCACGCTGGCGGCAGCCATATCTGCTTGTCTCCCGTCGGCCGCTGCTCCTTCTGGTTCTGGACCATCGTCCTTTCGGTCATCTAGGGCCCAGGGCAGGCCCAAACCACAGTCGTTTCCTCGACAGGCTGGCCCTAAGAAATCGGTCAAGCCCCGGAAACAGGCATGGAGTACCAGACGTCCGGCCCCCAAGCCAGATGACAAGCCTGCGGCCTGACGGTCCGGGCCTCCCTTTGGGGGATCCCAGGGTGGGAGGCCGCCTGCTGCAGTTCTCCCGGTGTTGGTCGTTCACTACGACAGACACTTGGGTTCTGGAGGTGGTCTCCCACGGGTACGCCCTCTCCTTCCGGCACAGACCCCCGGCTCGATTCTTCACCACGGGTCTACCATCAGACCGGAACAAGGCTACGGAGCTGCGGAAGGTATTGCACACTATGCTCCAGGCTGGAGTTATAGTGCCTGTTCCATTCTCCCAGAGGGGCCAGGGTTTCTATTCAAATCTATTTTTGGTACAGAAACCCAATGGGTCATATCGTCCGATTCTCAACCTCAAAGCACTCAACAAGTCTTTGCGGGTCCCGAAGTTTCGGATGGAGACCCTACGGTCCATCATTCTGGCGCTGGAACCTGGGGACTACATGGTGTCATTGGACATACAGGACGCTTACCTGCATGTCCCTATTCTTTTGCGCCATCAAGAGTTCCTTCGGTTTGCAATCCGCAGCGACCACTTCCAGTTTCGGGCATTACCTTTTGGCCTGGCGACAGCACCACGTGTTTTCACCAAGGTGATGGCGGTCATGGCGGCTTCTCTGCGGTTGCAAGGAGTCCGCATGTTGCCGTACTTGGACGACCTGTTATTGGTGGCAGGATCTCCAGAGCTCCTGTTACACCACTTGGACCTGACCATTGCACTGCTGCAACGGCACGGCTAGCTAATCAACTGGCAGAAGTCCACTCTAATCCCGTCTCGGTGGATTCTGCATCTTGGAGCCTTATTGGACTCGGGACAGCAAAGGATCTTCGTGACGGAGGACAAGATCTCTGCTTTACAGTCAAGGGTGCGCAGTTGTCTGCACAGCCGCCGGGTGTCCTTACACTCGGCGATGAGGTTTCTGGGCTCCATGGTGTCGGTGTTCGACATGGTGGAATACGCCCAGTTTCACTCCAGACCTCTGCAGCACCTGATCCTGTCCAAGTGGAACGGGCTGCCTCAGTCTCTGAAGTTCCAGACGATTGTGCTCACCCCGGAGGTTCGCCTGTCCCTTGCGTGGTGGTTAAAGACGACCCACCTCAACAAGGGACGTCCGTTCTGGGTTCCAAATTGGGTCCTGTTGACAACGGACGCCAGTCTTCGGGGCTGGGGAGCAGTTTTGGGTCCACACTTGTTCCAGGGCAGGTGGACGCCGACAGAAGCGGAGCTTCCAATAAATATCTTGGAACTCCGTGCGGTCTTCAATGCTCTCCTGCAGGCACAGCGGTTTCTCCAGGGTCACCCGGTGCAGGTCCAGTCGGACAATGCTACCACCGTGGCCTACATAAACAGGCAAGGAGGAACTCGCAGTCGGGCGGCTCTCGTAGAGGTCTCTCGGATCCTGGTTTGGGCGGAGCGCAGTCTTCCGGCCATATCAGCGGTCTTCATCCCGGGAGTGCTAAATTGGGAGGCGGACTTTCTAAGTCGCCAGGACGTTCATCCAGGGGAATGGTCCCTGCACCCGGACGTTTTTCAACTACTGGTGGATGCTCTGTCCGTCCGGTGGACGTTCAGGTTCGCATACCTGTTCCCTCCGGTCTCCCTTCTTCCACGGGTAATCCGGAAATTCAAACAGGAAGGAGGGACGCTCCTGTTGATAGCTCCCGCGTGGCCCAGACTGCACTGGTTCTCGGACCTTCAGGGTCTGTCCGTGGACAGTCCTCTGCGGTTGCCGCTACGACCGGACCTTCTGTCTCAGGGTCCTTGTCTTCACCCGGACCTGACTCGGCTGTCTTTGGCGGCGTGGCTGTTGAGACGGCCATGCTGAGGTCCCGGGGGTTTTCCAGCTCTGTGGTGCGTACCATGTTACGAGCTCGGAAACCGTCTTCCGCGAGGATATACCATCGTGTGTGGCATACGTTCTTCCAGTGGTGTCGACCGAGAGGTTATGCACCGCGGGAGTTTCGTCTGTCTCGGATTCTCGCCTTCCTGCAAGCGGGACTAGATCATGGGCTTCGCCTTGCTTCTTTGAAGGTACAGGTTTCGGCCCTATCTGTCTGGTTTCACCGTAGGATTGCTACAATCCCGGATGTGCGCACCTTTATGCAAGGTGTTCTCCGTATTCAGCCGCCCCTTTGTTCCACCTGTGGCGCCTTGGGATTTGGCTGTGGTCCTGAGGGCTCTCCAAGGACTGCCGTTTGACCCACTGGGCTCAGTGGATATTAAATGGCTAACAGCTAAGACTGTTTTCCTTCTGGCCGTTGCTTCGGCCAGACGTGTTTCTGAGTTAGGGGCTCTTTCTTGTAGACCCCCTTTCTTGGTTTTTCATGGGAACAGGGCAGTGCTCCGCACTCGGCCCGAGTTTCTTCCCAAAGTTGTTTCCCAGTTTCATGTTAACGAGGAAATAGTTGTTCCGGCCTTTAACTCACCGGGTCTTTCTGTGGGTGAGGCCTCTTTGGATGTTGTGCGGGCCTTAAGGACTTATGTTGACCGCACTTCTTCGTTTAGGAAGTCGGACGCTTTGTTGTCCTCTATGGCTTCTGTAAAAAGGGTTGGCCTGCTTCAAAGCAAACTTTGGCAGCCTGGATTCGTATGGCTATTTCTGAAGCTTATCTTCATGAAGGCCTACCGGTCCCTCCTTCTCTGAAGGCTCATTCCACTAGGTCTGTGGGTCCTTCGTGGGCAGCTCGACGTGGTGCCTCGGCAGTTCAGATCTGCAAGGCTGCTACGTGGTCTTCTGTCCATACCTTCGTGAGGTATTACAGGTTTGACACCTTCGCCTCTCAGGATGCTTCCTTCGGGCGGCGGATTCTCCTTTCTGCACAGGAGCGTCCCCACCCTTAAAGGATACTGCTGTGGGACATCCCCAAGGTATCCTGTGGATACCCTATGGACCCTGAAGTAGAAAATATGAGATATGGTAAGAACTTACCCTTGTTATCTCTATTTCTACGAAGTCCATAGGGTTCCACAGGACTCCCGCCCTGTCGCACCTGTGCTGCAGATGGGCTTTGCTCTGGTCACCGGTTTTCCGTCTCCCTCTGGTGAGAATGTGATTCTTGTATGTGTCCAGATCTTTGTTCTCTCTCTTCCTTCTCCTCCTCCGGCCTATGGCTTGGTAACTAACTGAGGTGCCTTGGCCCGGGGGCGGGGTATAGGAGGGGGACCTAGTGCATCCTGGGAGGCTGAAAGCTTAACTCTTTGGTGCCCTGCGACTGACGTCACACCTATACCCCAAGGTATCCTGTGGAACCCTATGGACTTCGTAGAAATAGAGATAACAAGGGTAAGTTCTTACCATATCTCATATTATTGTACACCTTGGCGGTTCTACTTTCTTTTATGCTTTCAGATAGCGCCTACATTACAATTGCTTTACCTCTAAATGTTCATTACGCCTAACACTTTTTTGTCAGTTTTATTATTATTATTATTGTTAACAGTTTCTTATATAGCGCAGCATATTCCGTTGCGCTTTACAATTGTAAACATTAATAGAACAAAACTGGGTAATAACAGACAGATATATAGGTAGGAAGGCCCTGCTCGCAAGCTTACAATCTATAAGGAATTAGGCATTAATACACAAGGATAGGTGCTATATATTGCATTTGGTCCAGCCAGAATGCACAGTTTCTTGGTTGGCTGCATGATCCAGTCACACAGGAATGTCGACCAAATGGCATGAGGATGTGAGAGAAAGACAATGTGTGAGATTGTGTGTGGACTGTAAAAGGGGATGTAATTAGATATGGAAGCTATGAAGGTTATGTGGGAGGTTCTGGAATTTGATAAGCTTGCCTGAAGAGGTGAGTTTTCGGGGATCGCTTGAAGAATTGGAGACTAGATGAAAGTCTTATTGTGCGAGGTAGTTCATTCCATAGAGTGGGTGCAGTGCGAAGAAAGTCCTGTAACCGTGAATGGGAGCAAGTAATGCATGGGGATGAGAGACGCAGATCTTGTGCTGAGCGGAGAGGTCGGGTTGGGAGATATTTTGAGATGAGTGAAGACATGTATGTTGGTGTGGTTTGGTTAATAGCCTTATGTGTAAGTGAAAGTATTTTGTGTTGAATACGGTAGAAAACCGGCAACCAATGGAGGGACTGACAGAACGGGGCAGCAGAAGAAGAACGTTTTGCAAGGAAGATGAGCCTTGCAGCTGCATTCATGTTTTACATATTTATATGTGTGTGTATATGAAAAGGATATAGAAGATCTACTGTAGATATAGAAGAAATAAAGGATTACTTCCTTGTCTGCTAACACATTTTACTTTGTAATTCCAATGCTATGTTTTAATATTATCAATGGTAAATTGTAATTTGTCATCTGTGTATCCCTGTTCTGTATCTGTCAGTATTTCATGTCACCTTGTTGGAGCAAATGATAAGCCAACTGACAATAGTTATTACTATAGATATTAAATCATACTAATCTATAATTCTGTACAGTGCAAATCAGACAGATGGACACTTCTAATAAGTGCAGTTTGATTTACAGTAACTAATGTGGTGCAGGCCATATTAGTAATAACACATAATTGTACTGCGTGCTTCATAGCTAGAACTGCTTGCCGTCCTCCTTTTTATGTTTCTATTTGCTGTAGCGCTATGTTGGTAGATCACTTAGCTACTTTGGAAATAACTGTTATACATCTATGATCTAATCCTACTTAATGTCCGTCTTGCACAAGCACAGTGAGAGCTGCAGGCTAGGCCCCATCACCTCCCTTCCCTCACTGGATGTCTGACTCCCGGACACGGTCAAATATGTTTATTTTATATGCATTTTCATTTGTGACTACTGCACTGTGTACACTTCATAGTGCAAGTTTTATCCCATAATCAAAGATAAGGGGGAGCAAAGAGCACAGGAAAAAAAAATCTTATCTGTGCTTTAGGACACCCCTATTTTTCCAGTGTTTTATTGAAATGTAAGCAGTATCTGAATGTTAAAATGTTCCTCTCATTTTGGATTAGAAATACAGATGTTTCCACATACTGTACATCTTACCTCCATGAGCTACAAGTCGCGTTAAACATAACGCATGAGCGGCATGCAGATACTGTACACCTGCAGTCATACACAGAATATAGATATGCCGCATATCATTTTAATCAGCAGAAGCTGCTTGTGTATCCTATTTGCATCACTTTGTGAATAAGATGCATTTAAAGGAAAATGATCGCACGAAAAGACGCTTGGTGCTACCGAAAAGACACTTGGTGCTACCGAGTCAAGCCACGGCATGGCAAGACTAGAAGGACTGTTTAATGCGCAAGGAAGTAAAATGTAGTTATTCATAAAAATGACTGCTCAAAAATTGGAACCTGTATATGTTTTGCTGGATTGAATTGATATAGAGGCCATTTTATTGTATGTTGGTGTCAGGCATTCTTCGGATAAAGTATCAAAGTTGGAGAGTCAAGTAGAGTCGTACAAGAAAAAACTGGAAGATCTTGGGGATTTGCGAAGGCAGGTGAAGCTGCTAGAGGAAAAAAACACTATGTACATGCAAAACACAGTGAGCCTAGAGGAGGAGCTCCGGAAGGCCAATGCTGCTCGCAGTCAGCTTGAAACCTACAAGAGACAGGTATGTCTAAAATGTTACATTTGTCATTAACAAATGGGTCCCTTCTGTTTTTTTCTAATGCAACATATGCAACTTTGTAAACAGGTTGTTGAGCTGCAGAATAGACTCTCTGAAGAATCTAAAAAAGCCGACAAACTGGATTTTGAGTACAAAAGATTGAAAGAAAAAATTGACAGCTTACAAAAAGAAAAGGATGTAAGTAGCCTATTGTTACGAGCAGCATTAAATACAAATGTGTAAGCACTTGTCCCATAGCGATCACTTGTGCCCACTCCTGAATCAGAGTAAAGCTGGGTACACATTAGACGACCTGTGTACAAAGTCGACTCACTATGCGACGGATGACATATATCGTGCGGTCCGTACACGCCGCACGATCTGGCGAACGGCCACACGATATGTCGCTCACCAGCTTCATCCAAATGCATGGGTTCGTTCGTCACATTGACAGATTGAACTGCATGTACGACAGATCGGTCGAATCGATGAACGACCCTGCTGGAGCGCGCATGGGTCAACATAGTGCGTACACATTTGCCAATGTCGGCGGGCGACACATCGTCCAATGTGTACCCAGCCTATAATTTTGACACCAGAGCATTAGAAATATTTGTTACATGCTTTTACATTGCCACTATTAGGCTAATGGAGGAGTGACCTCCAAACCAGTTGTTTTGTAACCACTCATCCACACTGCTAAGATGCAGCATGTTTGTTCTGTCCATCAATGCGACTGGAATGTTTGTTAGCTACACAGCCTCAAACACCTTACTAGCACTGTAACCTGTAGATGGAATGCAGGAAGTTGCTTGCTGGAAATATTTGAAACATTCAAACAATATATGTGTATTATGAACAGCACTTGACAAGTAAATGGAATTAAGTGAGGGCATTTTAATTTTTGTCTAATTCCGCACTGAAATAACTTGTAGTGGTTAATAATAATACAATTCCTATAGAATACAAATGAAAAGAGAACAAGTTCTTTTTCTGTTCAATTAAAATAGAAACAGACATTGCAATGGAACCAAGCACTACATTTATTTAATTTCCCTTATTTTGGCCTCATTTGACCTGTAGGTGGCGATGTGTGTCTGTGATTGCTCCGTAGCTGGCACAGATCAAGAATTAATCACTCAAACCAGTTCTAGCATAACTGGACCACTGTCAGCTTTCACATAACTTGAAGCTGGATGGGACATAGCTATAAAATAAAGTATAGCTAGAATGCCACTGTTAATCAAAAAAAAATCAAGCAAGACACCATAAATACATGAGAATGAATAGGTAATATATGCACAAAACATATACAATAATATCTGCTATGAAAGTGTCTGCTCCTTGTATTAGTGTAAAAATACCACTATTGTAATGTTAACTTCGCTTACACTAGTTCATTATAAATACAAAGACATTATAAGCATATCTCAGACTGTTGTTTAGGTAGCACCTTATGTAGATTTCGTACTTTGTGTCGTTGCAATTTGAGTGTTTCAGTTTACCCTAATGCATATAATCTTCTATTTCGTTTGTAACACATCAGAGACTAAGGTCAGAAAGAGACTCTCTGAAAGAAACTATTGAGGAGCTCAGATGTGTACAGGCACAAGAGGGCCAGCTCACCACAGCAGGTAACACAACGTAACTTGTGTATCTTTATTAGATCTGTACCTTTGCCACGCTTCATTTTTTTTTTTTTTTTTAGCAATATTTGTTCAATCGTAAAGTTTTTTGTTTCTGTATTGTACTCTAACAGGGTTAATGCCTTTGGGTAATCAAGAACCGGTAGACAGTTTGGCTGCAGAAATTGTTACACCGGAAATAAAGTAAGTGTGGAGTAATGCTTTGCTCTGATAAACCTATCGGAGTAATGTCACATTCTTCCTTTTTTCTAGGTTTCTTTTATCAGTTCTGAGAAGTTGTTTTCTGCTAGATTGATCTTCTGGTTAATATGCAGTAAATGGGTTTGTTCTGTATCGCCTATAGTTGTTCTATAGTGTACTATAAGCTGGGGCATCAGGACACTTGGGAGTATTTATACAGGGGTGGCGCCTAAGGGCGCTGGGTTGCCTTCTAGAGGGGGCATGGTCTTGCCTCTCCCGGAAGCCACTTGAAGACACCCGGTTAGGCTGCTTACCCTAACGGCGGGCGCCCATCTACACCCGCCCCCCCTTTCCCAGACAAAGCAAAAGAAAACTCCACTCAGCTAGACCAGAGAGCCGCAGGAGACAAGCCGCAGCCCGCAGCACCTTAGTCCGGCTTCGGTGACGTCACCGGCCGGCAAACGCTCCTGCTTCTTCTTCAGTGACAGTCTGCCTATGGTAGTGGATCGATCCCCTCCCTGTCTGCCTATACTCTCTGGCTGCCGGCACTTGCGCGGCTGCACCACTCCTCCCATCCTGTGCTGACACCTGAGCACCGAGCATACAAATGTTCCAGCCTGATCGCCCCTCTCTTCACTGGGGGGCTTTCCAAGCAGTCTATGGGACACAGGCTGTTCCTTGAGGACATTAGGAAAGAGGTAAGTAGGCTGGGGGAATAAAATATATATATGTGTGTGTTCTATCTATATCACTGCTTACTTAGATGCCTACCTGCTGCGGCTCTAATCCATTGTGGTGCCGTACAAGTCGCACTTTAGAGCGGATATCGTCCGGACCATTGGATATTAGAGTGACCCTATGGTTGCTCAGAATTTCAGACTGTATATGGCCACGGGTGTCAGTGGAACTACGTCTTTTGACAAGTGTCCCTGACACCAACACGCCCACCGATGACAGTCGCTCCCCCAGTCACCGCCCAGGAACGCCTATTAGAGTCGCCATTCAATTCTATCTGTCTGTCCTGCTTGTATCCCCTGATTACACTAGAGACTGCCTGGGTGTACCTGCAAATATCGCACATAATGTTTTTTTATTTATTTTGTTGGAGGGGGTGTTTCTCTATTTGACAATGGCGGCTTTGGAACTTTTAAGACACCACCACCAAACTTTCACCTGAGGGGCAAATATATGTATGTGTGTGTGGCGGGGGGTGGGAGTAGGCAGAAGTTTTGCCTAGGGTGCAGAGAAACCTTGCACCAGCCCTGTATATATATTGCTGTTTTAATTTCCAAACTGAACTGTGGGCAATTACTTTGCTTTGAAAAGCCACTGCTTAGTAAATATAACCCTTGGCCTTTCTGCAGGGCCCTATTAATTTTCCCTGCCATTCTTATTCACACCTATATATTATATATCCACTCTGATAACATGTCAGTGTAAAGACCCAAATGAGTAGTACATGGAAGTGGACCAAAATATTGATGCTGAAACTAGAGGCTGTGGGTACATACATTCAGTTGCTGATGATAACCTCTGTTTTCCTAATTACTAGCACTCTGTCGCTTTCCATACAGTAATCGAAGTATTAGCAGCTGTGTAAAAATGCTATCTTTTATGGTGGATAGACCCTGTGGCAAGTGTGATTGCTGCTGTCCTTATTGCTATGCCTAAGGTGACAGTTGTAATTAGCGGTTTAACAATGAAAGAGATAAATGTCCCTAAAGTCTGTTTTGATGCAGCTGTGTTATGTGTTTGACAATGTACTTATTAGTATTTTGTTTGCTCAATGAAAACAGACAGAAACTGCTATAATATGAGAATGGAAGTATACGCTTGACTGCAGTAAAGTTAATTGCAAACTGTCACATTTTTCTTATGTCATTTTGCTTCTTATCTTCAATAACAATTGACATTGTTATCTAGGGAGAAACTAATTCGCCTTCAGCATGAAAATAAAATGTTAAAAATTAATCAAGAAGGATCAGACAATGAAAAAATCTCTTTGTTACAAAGTTTGCTGGATGATGCAAATATGCGGAAGAACGAGCTGGAGACAGAGAACAGGTACAGGAGACCAGAGCTAGCTTTGGTATTAGATGATTTGTTAGCTGCTGTATGAGTCCTTTTCTCTAACTCTGGTGCAAATCCTATTTTGTGCATAGACTGGTAAATCAGAGGCTGCTAGAAGTACAGTCACAAGTGGAAGAGCTTCAGAAATCATTACAAGACCAAGGAGCAAAAGCAGAAGATGTAAGTGAAGTCATTATTGACTGTTGTTTTTTCCTTGTGAAATTAGGCATGGTCTGGTTTAGTGCTATACATCTTATGGGGGATGGTGAGAGAGAGTGTGTTGATCTGTATGTAGAATGCAATAACCTAGTATAGCACAGAAAGCAAGTGTGTATCATATCTCAAAGTAAATTGGGTATGTCTTGTATACTATAGTGCCAATTTAATTAGTATAGCATATAAGGGCATACCTGATATGCCTAAGATTTGAAGTAGTGAAACCGGAAATGTTATAGTGAAACTGCGCAGCTCCAACTTGTCAAATATCATCAGCATTTTAACCAATGAAATGATTTGTTTATATGACAGAAGAGAGCAGATGGTGAGAAAGCTGAACTTCATAGGGAAGATGTATGTCCTGCTTCTGGTGGGGGCCTTGTCAGCTTTCTCATGTGGGGCCTATATATTTAGCCGCTATTGCAGCAATTCCTCATTCTGCCTACGGAGGGATCATGGAAATGGGAAAATTCAAGTTGTTAGAAATCCTGGAATCACCAATACCGACCATAAACTGGTGGAGATCGGCGAGTTGGGGATTTTTAACATGTTTTTTTTTATATACCAATCCGCTGACTGCCGCTCATCGATGGCCGCTGAACCAGATTGGATCAGCAGAACAGCTGCAATAGCCAGTTATGTTTTCCTTTATAAAGGGAAACATTCTTTTATATAAAATAAAAACGCCTTTTAATACACAAGTATATTTGTAGGTATTGTTATCATTGGCACATTGTAGCGCTACAAGTGCAACAGCGGTAGCATTTGTCCGCCTCAGCCTTCACTCTATACATTGATGTAATATAATCAGTCTTAACCCCTTTATCACCGTATAATTATTTTGGAAACGCATGCTTTGGCTTGGAATGCCTTTATAATTGCACTGTGAATGCTAACAGAATGGGTAACCGTTTTTTTTGAAGGTATTGAGTGATATATTGGGCTTGATCCTGAGATGTACACTAACCCGATGGTTACTGTACATCTCCGATGTTTAGGGTCTGCGCAGGCCCATTGTTAGCACATTGTCAAGAACTAATGGAATATGTTATTCGCTTCTGCGCTACATTTACCGCCATCTAATGGAAACTGGTGATTTGGCAGTATTTATCACATGTATGTACTTCCTAATGTCCATTTTGCACAGTGATGTGTCTGTATGTAAAAACATATCTGGGTTGAATATAATTAATTTGCTTGTTCCTTTAACAATGCTTCACTTGATTGGCTTGTACTTCACACAAGGCCATAGTAAGTATGGGATTGTAATTATTTATATGGATTACATTTTTCTATGACTCATTTTTTTCATGAAACATGGGGTAAGGTTTATGTGTCTAGAATTTGTACCATTATTTGATTTAAATCAAACTATACAAATATATATTTGTAGTCTTTACCTTTATAATTAATGTATAGCAATTAAACCTTTTGATCTCTCTGGATAGTTTGTGATTCACCATATACCTTATACATTGCAAGGACAATACATGTATAATAAGAAAGTAATCTCACCTCTAATTACCATGGGGTGTGTGATAAAACTATGTTTGTACATTCTCTATAGTTCTAGAGAACTCTTCCTTGGCATTTTTAGAGAATTATCCCAAATATTACCTGACTATAAAACTTTTTTCCTTATTATTTCCTTTAGTCACTTCTTTTGAAGAAGAAGCTTGAGGAACATTTGTAAGTATATTATTAAATGGTTTTCTATACAATGCTACTACTGCAGCATTTTCTTATATACACCTTTTGTATAATAGGGTTTGTTTCAGGCCACTATGCTGCTTTCTATGTAGGAATGATCAGGAGCACAAGGGCACTAAGAATTTTGATCAATGGAAGAACTTTTAAATTAAGACTGGCGACTGGAGGCAATCCTCATCCTGCCTCTCGCTAGATCTTCCCTGTGCAACAGCATGCAGAGTACAGTCATTAGCTTAAGCTTCAGGCTTTCCAGGCACTGCTGTCAGCGCCCATGCGTTCATATGTTTTCAGCGGATACTCTTCTGTATTGTATGACCACTATTTTTAGATGTCTCAAAATTGAGACTGAAAAAAAAAGTATGAAGCTACTGGACTACTGTATTATCACTTGTGTGCACAAAGAACCCTGTCTGTCTGGTACTGTTTGGCCACTGTGATGAAAGGATGTGTGTGTAATTACTTTATTTTTTTTTAAGGCGTAGATTTTTCAGTTGTTTTTTTTTTGTGTAGTAAATTCAGCTTTGTATGATACTTTACATTTTTGTTGATTGTAGGATACATAGTAAAGCTGCAGATTTTATCTCTGGATTTTTTTCTGTGTCATTTAAATGGCTTATTACTTGTCACTAGGCTAGGGGTAGCTGTAGTATTATTATTATTATCATTTATATGGCGCCACAGGTGTTCCGCAGTGACTTACAAAGTACATAAACAAATAAGTAACTAGCGACTTGTAATACAATACAATACAAAGCAGGACACGGACATGGATAATAAACATTGCTATATTAGCGACCTTTACACCCACATAAGCAGCCAAGTGTTCGTTGCCCTAGTGGAGAGTAAGGGATAAATTAAATTACTGTAGGGAGAAGCACAAGAGGGTAGAGGGCCCTGCTCGAAAGAGCTTACATTCTTTAAGGGAGGGGCAGACAAACAGGAGTGACACAGACGGGGTAGGTGGAGAGGAAGGAAGATGTTGCAGCAAGTTAGCATGAGAGCTGGAAGGCTTTATCACAGATTACCCTACGCTGGGCCTGATTCAGATTTTGGAATATGGAAAGAGCAAGTAACTGTGCATCTGCTGTACTGCTTGTGGGGCAGATGTAAAATGTGCAGAGAGATTTATATTTGGGAGGGGTATGTCCACACTGAAATGTAAATTGCATTGTACAAATAAAGCTGTCCAGCATTTGTGGGCAACATGCAAAAGCAGCCAGTATTTACCTTGCGTGCAAAAAAAAAAAAAAAAAGTATGTATTTGCACCTTTGCATTGCTACATGGTTTGTCCAGGTGCACAATTACTTTCTTGCTTTATTCCCAACTCATAATTGGACCCACTGTTGTCTATAGCCCAATTGAGTTGTTTAGAGTACTTCTGTGGCCCTTTGGATACAACACAAAACTGCTTTGTGAATAAAATTAAATCAGAAGCATAGAGCAGAACACATTTGTATCTTAAATAAATTCAATACAAATTGAGGGTAGATTGACCTGTGTAAGGTTTGAATTGTTTTGGGAGTGGAGTAATATGTTTTTCAGGGACCCGAGTGTTTAGGCTACTATAATAGTGTTAGCGTGAGTATGTATTCTAATACCGGCCATACAAGTCACGGTATCAGCGGTGTCACTAAAGGCTGGTTAGCTATGCATCCCAGCGGAGTGCTGGCATCGGCAAGTGCATGCCCACTTGCCGATGCTGAAAACAACGGCGCAAGAGCAGGGGCCATGCTGCATTCGGCAGCATGGCCCCCCGCTAATGATGTTGCCCAGGTCCGATGGGCGATGTCGCTGACTATGCGTGGGTGCGCACATTGTCTGTGACATTAAGGGCACATGTTGCTGACATGCCTATCGATCCGGCCGATTTCGTCTGGTGTGTACCCTGCATAAGCCCCAGCAAAAAAAATAGTCTGATCTCATCCAGTGTGGCCTATTTGAACTGGTATATAGCAGACATTATTGTGTGTGGCTGATATTAGAAGGGCCAGCATACAATATGATTAATCTGTATGCCACTATGATAGGGTATAGTGTTAAGTAGTGATCAGATAGTTGCCATACATCTTCCCAAAAGGTGTTTTACCATAAGTAAGCACCACTTTTATAAATAGTTTTCCCTTGTGCCTTTCCTGTTTTTATAAGCTACAATTATGCATTGCTCTGCTGCTCCTAGAAAAATGTAAATGTCTCCTTTTACTACAGTGCACAGAATGACAATTACCTGCACATCTAGGGGAATATTTATTAAAGTAAAGATTCTACTTATCATTTATCTAGCACCTTCTATAAGATAATAGCTAGAACCTGATTGGTTGCTATGGGCAACACCTCCACTTCTATAAACCCACACTTTAGTAAATATACCCCCTTAGAGTCAGCGGTTTTGCTCATGAATTCATTAGAAGAACCATTTGTATAGATTTCTCATGATTCACACTCAAAATAATAGCTGATCAGTGGTAGATGCAGCCAGTTTTTGAGTACATGACTAATGTAAGTGGGCAACGCAGAGGATTTTTTTCCATAGATGCTTATAAAGGTGCGCATCCATTTGACGACTGTAAAACGAGTGCACAATTATGACATTGTAATCGTGCAGTCGTTTCACAGTCTGTGATGTGCCTACACTGAACGATCAGCCGTACAATATAGGCACATCAATCATCCCCAAACATGGTCAACCTGACTACGTCATCAGGTAGACCGGCATGTTCGGGCGATGATAGATGTCAAAAACGACCAGCGGGCGATTTTTAAATTAAACTGCCCGATTTACAAACGATTAACAAGTGATTGAACGATGTCGTTATCATTCAATCGGCCTGTTTAATCGCGTAGTGGATACGCACCTTAAGCCTGATTCCACATTGTTTATCCAAAGCCACATTATGCTTAATTATGAATAGCTGCATTGATCATTTAACAGCTAAGAAAATGACTTTGTCCTGGTCCCTTAGTTTAGTAGGTAGGTAAGCAGACTAATGTCGACTGTTATGATGCAGACATAATGAAAATTTTGACATTACTTTTGAGTTCCACTGCCTAATCCTGAAAATTAAAATGACCTCTTAATCCATACTAAACTTAGTTTGAATGAAGGGGAAAAAAATAATTACATGTTGCTGTAATTTAACAAATAAATATATGACGGTCTCTCTATGAAACCTTTGCTAGTGTTCTTTATTTGCTTTCTGGTTAAAAGACCAAACTAAAACAGTGTTACTGGTTGTGTCTCTTTGTCTTCTGAACACTGTTTTATGAATGCAGAGAGAAGCTCCATGAAGCCAACAATGAGCTGCAGAAGAAACGTGCAATAATTGAAGACTTGGAGCCGCGGTACAACAACAGCTGTATGTTCACATTCCTTATTGGGACATAGTTCTGATGTAGACGCTAAGGCTAAAATGATGGAAGTAATAATTGCTGTAAAACCAGTGCAGAATTTTGTCTAGCCGTTTAGTTACTTTCAGTTAAAATAAGTTGGTATTTGTAAAATGCCTTTGCATTCATTATAACATCTATATTTAACTTAAAGTAAAATAAATTGGCATAAATATGTATTACTCAAAGGGGGACCTTTTACAATTACTTAATGTCCTAAAATACTTGCATTCCCATTTGTAAATATATTTGTATAATGATATGGCATTTCTATCCTCTTGACTTTAAAGAGACAGTAAAATACATAATAGATTGAGTGATATTTATCTTAAGCATAGCATTAAGAGCAAAAAATTAAGTGCAATCATTTATGTACGCAATATAGATATTAAGTCAAAAATATATATTTTTTGATATTGGTAGTTTTGCTATTATGGTTCCAGGTTTTCTCCCTCCATTTCAATTGCTTGTCATTATTACCACTACTTAGCTGATGGTGTTCTCTTTATGCTACCAAGTTATCTACAAGTTTAATTCAGTGAATACAGCATAATAAAACTCTGATTGAAGCCAGAGTGCTGTGTAAGGTTGCTGTAGAGTGTCAGTGATCTTGCAAAGATTTTTGATAATTGAAGCAGTGGAAACAATCTGCAGTTATGACATCATTTACAGATGTGCATTTGATAGGAGCCTGACATAAATGCTCTCTGCTGTTAGGGTACCTTCTCCTTCACTATCTAAAGTTGCCTACACACCCTGCAATATTGTAACCAATGTCTGGCATAGGGCCCAATATCACTGCTTGCTTGGTCCAAAAACTATTATTCAGTGTTACTGACCGTGACTACTGCAGACAGTGCTGATATTGATGCAGCACAAGGGCTATGATGTCTGAAACTGTTTTGGAAGGAGTTGGAGTCTGTAAAAATGTTCTGACTCCAACTTCAAAATAACAACTTTTCTTCTTCAGGCTCCATAGTGCTCCACAGGAAGACCTTGGGGTGTAGGTGGTGGTTGAGGACCGGGCTTCCGGCGGTTTCTGCCCGCCACATTCTCTGGCTGTGGTCATGGAAGGCGGATGCAGATTCTAAGAAAGCATTAGAAACATTACCTTACAATGGGGAGATGTTGTTTGACTTAAACAAGATTGTAGCCACATTAGCAGCATCAAAGACTGCCTTTCTGCTTTCATCAGCTACCACAAAACCTAGGACAACATCCTTTAGGTCCTTTTGTCCCCAAGGAATGCCTAAGAGTCAATCTTTTCCTAGGCAATCGGCTTCCACAAGGGCGGCTATGCCCAGGACCAAGCAGACCTGGACCACCAGACGTTCTGCTTCAAAATCCGAGGACAAGCCTTCAGCCTGATGGGAAGGGCCTCCCCCTGGGTGACCCCAGAGTAGGAGGCCGACTTCAGTTTGCCCAGTGCTGGCGTCAAACCACCACAGACGCTTGGGTAAGAGAAGTGGTCTCCCACAGGTATGCCCTCTCATTTCTAAGATGGCCAACTCGCCAATTTTTCTACACAGGCCCTCCATCAGACCCGAACAGGGCCCTGCTCATCCAAAGCCATTCAGTCCTTGCTGCAAGCAGGGGTTATAGTTCCAGTCCCGCTACCACAGCAAGGGAACGGTTATTATTCTACTCTTTCTGGTTCAGAAGCCAAATGGGTCTCAGCGGTCTATCCTCAACCTCAAATCCCTGAACAAGTTCATCAGGTTACCCAGGTTCAGGATGGAAACCCTATGCTCTATTATCCTAGCTATGGAGCCTGGGGACTTTATGGTAACTCTGGATATTCAGGACACTTACCTACATGTACCTATAGCGTCCTCTCATCAGCAATATCTCCGGTTTGCTATACTACAGCAACACTTCCAATTTCAGGCTCTACCCTCTGGACTATCTACAGCTACAGTGTTTACCAAGATTATGGCTATCATGGCAGCCCACCTGCGTGGCCAGGGGATATACCATACCTGGATGACCTCTTGCTCTTAGCAAGCTCCCCAGAGGTGCTTCAATGCCATCTTCAGGTAACCATTGCCTTCCTACAAAAGCACGGCTGGTTAATCAACTGGAAGAAATTCTCCCTGAATCCTTCACAAAGGATGGTTCATCTGGGAGCTCTTTTGGATTCTCAGGATCAGAGAATCTTCCTGACAGCAGACAAGATCTCCACACTGCAAATACGTGTGCGCATATTCCTACACAGTCGCTGAGTGTCAGTTCACTCAGCAATGCAAGTTCTAGGATCCATGGTATCCACCTTCGACATGATGGAGTACGGTCAGTTCCACTCCAGGCCCCTGCAACAGCTAATCCTGTCCAGGTGGAATGGGTTGCCCCATCGGATAAGGCTCAAACGATGGTTCTCTCTCCAGAGGTCCATCTGTCCCTCTCCCTTCATCCCTTTTAACCAAAGGTCGCCAAATTTTGGATCCCGGATTGGGTACTCCTTGCACCGGATGCCAGTCTCCGGGGCTGGGGTTGCAGTGACTGATCAACACTCTGGTTTAGGGGCACTCTCATGTTGCTCCCCATTTCTAATCTTCCATCAGGACAGGGCTGTTCTGCAGGCTCGCCCTGGTTTCCTTCCCAAAGTGGTTACTCGCTTCCATATTAATGAGGAAATCGTAGTCCCGGCCTTCCAATCACCAGACCTCTCGGTAGGTGAGGCCTTCTTGGATGTGGTCCACGCTCTCCGGATCTATGTGGGCCGTACCAGTTCTTTGTGCTCTATGGATTTCACAAGAAGGGTTGGCTAGTCAATAAACAAACATTGGATAGATGGCTTCGTATGACTATCTCGCAGGCTTACACGCAAGCAGGCCTTCCTATACATGCTACTGTCACTGCTCATTCCACTGGCTCTGTGGGTCCCTCATGGGTAGCTCTCCGTGGCGCCTCAGCTGAACAGCTTTGTAAGGTAGCCATGTGGCCCTGACGCACCTGACTTCTATGGGCTATGTTTTCTGGTCACTGGTTTCCCGTCTCCTTCTGTGTGAGAATGTGACTCTTGTATGTACCAGTCTTCCTTCTATCCTCTCCTCCTCCGGCCTTAGGCTTGTCACTAACTGAAGGGGGCGGGGTATACGGGGAAGGACCGTTGCATCTTGGGAGCAAAGCTTTGACTGTTCGGTGCCCGGTCCTCAACCACCACCTACACCCCAAGGTCTCCCTGCGGACCCTATGGACTTCTAAGAAAGTGAGTTAACAAAGGTAAGTTTTACCATAACTCTCATTATAATATTATATAAATATCAGTGAACACATTTATTGGTGTGTACAATAAATCATTCCTCATTTCCTAAGCACACCTTCAGATCAGTCTTGTGCATCTCTGAACACATGAAATATGATCATTTATCTTGCAGATAAGAAATGCTAAACTACAGGGCCAGAGAGAGACAAAAACAATAGACTAGCCCAGTAATGTTTGTTCTGTGTTTAAAAAAAATAAAGGTAATAAACTAGCTGCATAGCGAAGTAAGGGTTGGGTGTGGGATCCCGGCTGTTGGGATACCGGATGTCAGAATACCAACAGTGGCATCCCGAAATTGGAAGGTAAGTTCCCTACACCTTACTCCTAACCCTCCCTCCCCGGTGCTGAACCTAACATCCCCCCTTCCTAGTGTCTAAACCTAACTTCCCCGTAACCTAAGAACCCTCCGACAACTGTAGCTATCAATTTCAAAAGCATAGCACTGTCCCAGGCTGTTCCAACAGCCAGGGATTGTGCATTATAAAAAGAAAAAGGGAGAGTACCATTCGCCAATGAGGCAAGTAAGATATTAATACATGCCGCCGATGAAGGGACCTGCTTCGCCACGCTAAATGGATGGAGCAGGTCCTGACGAATAACGCCCGTTGCCTGCCACCACTTCTTACATCTTCCCAAGTGTCCCTTGTTCAAACTGATCTGTGCGAGTAACACACAGGGGGATGTATCAAACCATGTAGAGAGACAAAGTCTTAACCAATCAGCTCCTAACTGTCATTTTTCAAACACAGCCTGTAAAATGACAGAAGCTGATTGGCTGGTACTTTATCTCTCTCCAAGCCTTGATACATCTCCCCCATAATATGATACGAATAATAATGCTGGCCATGGTTCAGTACAGACCAGGGATATCTGAGGAGTGATAAACTAATGTTGGTACAGCAGGGGTGAGGATTAGCAGCATTGTGCATTAGTTTCTGGAGAACACATTACAATGAAATTATGCATTGCATTTAATTAACCTACTGTCATATACACATTTTAAGGACTATTTCTGTTGAAAGAAGAGTATAGCAAAATAAAATACTGTGCCATTATAATGCTGCCACCTTCACCAATGACTAGACTGCGATAATTACCCATGCTACTGTCACCCACTACACTGTGATAATTACCAGTTACCACATGCAGTTATTACACTTTACTCTGGCTGATGTTCCCCTGTAATATTAATAAATTCCTCGAGTTAAAAGATGATTAATATGCTTTACTTAAAACTCATTTAGCTTTGGAAATGTTAATAAATATTAATATATAGGATATGTTATCCTTCTCCAGTGAGACACCTCCTAGGTTGAAAACAATTATGAAGAAAGTAACAAATAAATAACAATGCATTTCATTAATAAAGTGGCAATGTATTCCATGGTCTGTATTGGCATCTCTGGTTTAATTCTCCTGTTTCTTATTATTTAACATCTATGTAGACTAATTTGTCTGGTGATGTTGTAGCTCTTAAATTGCTATAAAATGGAGAAGTGATTATATGTATTAATCAGGGCAAGCTTTACCAAAGTTTCTGTTTTCTTGTTAATAAAGCAATAAGAATTGAAGAATTGCAAGATGCTTTACGGAAGAAAGAAGACGATATGAAACAAATGGAGGAGCGGTACAAAAAATATCTGGAAAAAGCAAAAAGTGTAAGCCCTGAGTAAAACTGTACTGTGATTATTGGCTTGTGGGTGATTACAGACAGTATCTGTCTGCATTATAATAGTGTTGAACAAAATCTATTGTTTCACTTCCTCCAGGTTATCCGCACATTGGATCCAAAGCAGAATCAGGGAACAGGACCAGAGATACAAGCCTTAAAGAATCAACTGCAAGAAAGGGATAAAATGTTCCATTCATTAGAGGTACGTTTGTTTTTTTTAAGGTGTTGTGACCTCAGAATTCATGATCTCTCTCTATGTGCAGACTGAGGGAGCAATGTCTGCCACCATTCTTGCCTTCTATTCCAGTGTTTTGGTTCTGGACCTGACCACACTCCTGTGATATCACGTTCTGTCCTCATTGTAACACACATTGCTGCCTGTAAGCTTCCTTTGTGCTGAGAGGATCATTACACCTCAGTATGAGTGACAGGGCAGACTGGGGAGAAGAGAAGAAAAGGAATGGCACTGCTCCTGGATGATAAACTCAGCAGGGAGACTAGCTAGCACACTTAAACTAGTTAGAGCCTTACTACGAAAATATTGTATTAAAGTCCCTATATCATTTGTCTGGTGCAGCAATCTGTTACAATAATTTGCATATCTTTTCTATCTGACTCTTCCGCTCAAATGTATGATTTTTGTCAGTTAAAAAACAGTCCGAAATAAATTTAGATGTGAGAGGTCTCATATACAGTTCGAAGAAATATGTATCTACCACATTTTACATTTTCAGTAAGAAAAGGTGGGGGGTCGGGTAGGAGTAAGGGGGGTTAAAGGCATCACCAAGCCTCAAATTGCCTATATAAGTAAGTAAAGAGGGACAAATCGTAAGGAATTCTTCTAGGTAATAGCATATCAGTGACTTCCAAAAAAATGTTGTTATATCATCCCAGACATGGAACGATTGTGTTAGGTAAACCAAGATTCCCGGACCTCATGATAAGCTTCACACGTGTCACGGGGGAGAGCTGTCATGTACTCCATAGAGGCCTTATACCAGACTCTGTTAGCAACATCAGGAAGAGAGGACACAGTAGGCTGCTCCCAATTAGTGGCAATTATTGGAGCTTAGCCACATTACCTGTGTGTCTTGAAAGTTTATCGCAGGTTTTGTGCCCCCACGAAGTGGTTAACAAAGCAGAACATGCAACAAATATTTAAGGGTGTAATGTTGATAGTTCTACCCATCAGGGACAGATCCATATCCCAAAAGTATAAGTTATGCCGGCAGTCCAGTCATATATGTACAAAGGTCAGGGGATAGTGGGTATACAGATGTGTCCACATACATCTTACTTGCTTGCGTGTTAAACAGTCCTTCTAGTTGCACCATGCCATGGCATGACTCTGTAGCGCCAAGCATCTTTTTGTGCGACTTTTTACCTTCAAATCTGTATTATTTGTAAGGCGATGTAAATAGGACGCACAAGCAGCTTCTGCTGATTATGCTGCTGCGGGTGTATCTGAATGCGAAATGCTATGTTAAAGTATCACAGCTGCTTACACTGTAACGTAGCATTTCGCATGCAGATACACCCGCAGTTGCACACAGAATATAGACATGCTGCATATCATTTTAATCAGCAGGAGCTTCTTGGACCAAATACCAGTGGCAATATATCTTTGCTTTTTCCCGTATATTAGTATTAACAGAGGCCTTTATACACTTGCTGATGAATAAGCGACCACCCCCTCCTCACCCATATCAATCCCCAGATCCTTCTTCCAAGCAAGTTCAAATGGCTCTGCCTCATCAGTGAGCGATGCAGCTAGCATGGAATAGAGCAGTGTTGGCTAACCTTGACACTCCAGCTGTTATGGAACTACATAACCCTGCATGCACTGCTACAGTTTTGCTATTAGGGCATGCTAAAACTGTGGCAGGGCATGCTGGGATATATAGTTCCACAACAGCTGGAGTGTCAAGGTTAGCCAACACTGGAATAGAGAATTGATATGGTACTGCTACAACCAGGGTCGTAAGTGCATAGACATTCAATAGTATTGAGTGGTCTGAGTTTAGGTGAGTTATGATTGAATAAAGCTGGTGATTGTAGATACGCAAACTGCTGTGTAACTGTTAAACCATTTCTCTTGCACAAAATCCCGTCAGACATAGGAGAATCTAGTAATACCTGCTGCAGCCCAAGGTCATATATATGGTCTGACACATCCCAGAGAGAAATGAGGGTGTCACCAAATGGATGTCGGAGGGGACGGGTATGGAGCCAGATGCATATGTTTGTTCAATCTGTCCCATATAGAAAAAGTGAACCTAACACTGGGAACTGCATGGACCAAGACTGGTCTTTGGTTTGAGAGGAAGACACGGGAGGAACCCCACCTACTGATCTGACCAAAGTATTTTTTTATTTCCCCCATGTTTTACGTCCTGGGTCCACATTCCCTTTACATAATGTGGTTTAACTGTGTGTGGCATGGCAAGACAAGCTCTATGACTCCGCGGCTGCTGCTTATGCCACACAAATACACCACAGAGCGACTGAATAGTCTGGAGAAAGACAGTTGGGACAGCAGCATGGGCAAAATATTCATTTTTATAGAGGTGAGTTTTCAAAACCATGAGATACAGAGGGGAACCCACCTAGCCAAGTCATGTTTTATAAACTGCAGAAGAGGACTCTAATTTGATGTAACAGTTGGTCTTTGTCGAAATTCTCCTGATTTTTTTTTTCTCTCAAAGCACCAATAGCAACTGGAGCGGATTGGTATACCTGTAAATAATTTTTATGTCTATTCAGCATTAAACACCAGTAAAGCCGTGCACACCTTTTCTTAGCAGTTTAGTAGTATGCCAGAGTTTCTCTTTAAATAGCTTGATAATAAAATGAGAACTTCAGATGGTTAACAAAGCCCAGGGGTGTGGCATACCAGTTCCAAGAGTTAGCAGTATGTACTGTACACTCCTCAGGGGCGTTTCAAGAGAAGAGGGGGCCCATGTGCAGTCTCTGTCTGGGACCCCCTCTCTCTGGCTCAGAGTCTACAACGCATTCGCAGGTCCCTGGGAAAATGGCACAACAGCTATTGTCCTGGGGGTTTTCCATACTGTGCATGTGCAAAACGCCGGGGAAAATGCCACGCCGACGTGGGACTCCAGAGTGGTGAAGTATAATGTGTGTGCAGTGTGGGCCCTCCTGGACCCAGGGGCCCGTGCACACCACACACCCTGCCCCCATTATAAATACACTCCCCGTACACTAGCACTAGTATTCCTTCTTTGTAACTTGACTGACATTGATGGACTGTATTTTATATCATGAAATGATGGGTTTCAGATGCCCTACACTCTACTCTGACAGATCAAAGTAAATGACTGCTCATCTCTACATTGTAGTGCAGGATAGCATCTCCACTGCCAGTGCCTTCATGATATTAAGTGCTGGGCTACAGCTTTTAAATATCTATAATAGCTTTTTCTTCCAATTCTGAATAGAACATTTAGTCACACAGCTCCAAACCTTATGATGCTGACCACAGGTAGATGGAGGGACAGTTCAGAAATGATATATAATTGCATGTTGCCTTTCTTTTCCAGCTGTTCAGTGGGCTTCTATTCTGAATGTTTTCGTCAGAAACAAAAAGTTAAGCGATATATAAAGCTTAATAGTAATTGGACCAATAAATAGTCAATACATATTTAGTCTTTATAGACAAATTGCACAGGGGCAAAAAAAGACAAAATAACTTATTTTGGGGCTCTTATTTGATGAGAAAAGTGCATCAACAAATATAGTTTAAAACTTTTTATTAAAAGTTTTATTATTCATTATTCATAAATGTCATAATCACGTAATGATACAAAAAAGCAGTTAAGGTGGCGAAAATATCTAAATCCCTTTATATAAATAATTTGTTTAAGACAAATGCCTAGAGGGATATAAAGCTGCAGCACACAAACTATGGGCCTGATTCAGACCCACTCGCGAGCGGCTGTCCGCTCGCAAGTGGGTCGATGGTCTGCACAGAGCATGCGCACGACGGAGGGAGCTCCGTCGTGCGCATGAGCCAGACACGACGAGCGAAGGACTTTCCTTCGCTCGTTGTGTCCGATCAAAGGGGGCGTGCTGTCAATGTTGATTGACAGCACGCCCCCTTTGGTGGGCGTGCCGGGGGCGTGCCTCCCTGACGGGGGTGTTCCCACGGGAACGCCTCCCGTCAGAAGCCGGACCACTGACATCACTAGTGATGTCAGTGGGAGTGATTTTGGCTCTGATAGAGCCAAAATCACTCCGGAGCTTGCGGTTGAAAACCTCAACCGCAGGCTCCGGCTCGCAATTTCGATGGTCGCGATGGTCACGACCATCGCGGCCATCAAAATGCACGCTCGTATAGCCTGTGGGTGGTGACCCACAGCTATACGAGCGTCCAGGAGGACGCTCCATGAAAATGGAGCCCGGCCCTCATGCAGAGCGTGCGCTCTGCTCAGAGCGTACGGCTCTGAATGAGGGCCTATGTCTCATAAGTATGAGATCAACAGGATTAGGATTATCCAAATATTATAAAATCCTTATTGAAGTCTCCAATATCCACAAACTCCTTTTCCAAAAGTATGCAATTGCTTGCTATATGACCTGGTATCCTAAAAAAGGAAAAACAAAGAAGCTATACACACACAGGGATATTGATCATAAATCGCATATCAAGACTGATTCTATTGAGTGAATTGCTGTTCAAATCATAAAAATAGAACAGGAGATAAGAAATAGCCAACAATAATAAGTAACATGCACAGTGTATCTAATACATGTATCTTTTAAATAATCCCAGTGATTTTTGCAACAATGTTCCAAAATCTGATCAGCCAATGTAATTGTCAGGCCACCTGCATACATGAAAAGTACAGTAAGCAGCTTATTCTGTTTCTCTGTCAGCAGTGGATTTTGTGATTCACATAACCAATTATTTTAACCATAATCTCAAAGCATTGGGTGTATACAGTACATGAGAAAAAACAACATATATCCAGATGTCTGGAGAGATGTAAAGAAAGAATTGTACTGGACCCAGGATATAGATGTATCCCACCACTTCTACAGTCCCTTGTCTAAGCATCAAACAAGGGATGAGGGCTCATGGCACAAGATACATGATCTCTGGCTCCTGGCACCCTAGCCTGTCTCTAACATTATGTAATGCCACAACATCTCCAAGCCTATCATATACAGTCCTAAGCCAACATAATATTCCCCTACAATCAAATTCCCACACTATGAAAGACCATGCCAGCATAACACTCTCCTACCCACAACATATATGTTGGTAATCACCAAATACAGCATTGTGCCAGCAGAACTAATTATTTATACAAGCCTATGTTTTTTTATAAATGATTGCTCCCGATGCTCTTTGGGGCAATTATTGCACATCGCCTGTTTATGCTTGGATTGATCTTTCCATTACATTCCTTGGTGATTGATTCAATTCCAAACTTTAAAAAACATTTATCACGAGAAGTAAGCTACTTTCAACGTTGGCACCATTGCTTTATTACCCTTGTGTAATTCTTTTTAGAAACAATTGTGTGGGTCTCTCACTACTGTACATGTACCACAGAACACTTCTTTCAAGCTGATGTACTGTAATCTTGAAATGTATCAGTAAAAATCTTTTTTTACAGATTATATAATTGCATTTAGCTGTATTTAATTTTAGTTTAGTTGGGAAATAACATATGCACAGGCTATAAACTTTTGTGTCCCATGTTGCAGTAAAATTAGCAACTGACATTAATATCCCCTTGTGTGTTTTGCCTTCTCTGCAGTTTTGAGACTGAGGTAGTATTTTAATAGGATATATATAGATATTAAGAACACTTCTGTCCTGCTAGAGCTGGAAACATGGAGCCTCAACAACTTAATTTGGTTACACACTATACGGTCTATCATGCAAACATGGTACTTTCGCCCAATTTGCATGACCATTGGTTACTGTGTACAACCAATCTACAGTCAGGTGCATAAATATTGGGACATTGACAGAATTTTCATATTTTGGCCTCTATTCACCACCACAATGGCTTTGAAATGAAACAAACAAGATGTGCTTTAACTGCAGACTTTCAGATTTAATTTGAGGGTAATTACATACAAATCAGGTAATTCCTACACCGTTCACAACGGTTTCTATATGTGCCTCCCACTTTTTAAGGGGCCAAAAGTAATGGGACAAACTAAACAATCCTAAATCTAACTTTCACTTTTTAATACTTTGTTGCAAATCCTTTGCAGGAAATTACAGCCTGAAGTCTGGAACGTATAGATATCACCAGACGCTGGATTTCATCCCTGGTGATGCTCTGCCAGGCCTCTAATGCAAATGTCTTCAGTTCCTGCTTGTTCTTGGGGCATTTTCCCTTCAATTTTGTCTTCATCAAGTGAAATGCATGCTCAATCGGATTCAGGTCAGGGGATTGACTTGGCCATTGCATAACATTCCACTTTTTAGCCTTAAAAAACTCTTTGGTTGCTTTTGCAGTATGCTTCGGGTCATTGTCCATCTGCTCTATGAAGCGCCATCCAATGAGTTCTGAAGCATTTGACTGAATATGAGCATATAATATTGCCCGAAACACTTCAGAATTCATTCTGCTGCTTTTGTCAGCAGTCACATCATCAATAAATACAAGGGAAACAGTTCCATTGGCACCCATACATGCCCATGCCATGACACTACCACCACCATGCTTCACTGATGAGGTGGTATGTTTTGGATCATGAGCAGTTCCTTTCCTTCTCCATACTCTTCTCTTCCCATCACTCTGGTACAAGTTGATCTTTGTCTCATCTGTCCATAGGATGTTGTTCCAGAACTGTAATGGCTTTTTTAGATGTTGTTTGGCAAACTCTAATCTGGTCTTCCTGGTTTTGTGGTTCACCAATGGTTTACATCTTGTGGTGAACCCTCTATATTCACTCTTGTGAAGTCTTCTCTTGATGACTTTGACACATATACACCTACCTCCTGGAGAGTGTTCTTGATTTGACCAATTGCTGTGAAGGGGTTTTTCTTCACCAGGGAAATAATTCTTCTGTCATCCACCATAGTGGATTACACCGTGGTCTTTAGGTCTTTTGGTGTTGCTGAGCTCTCCGGTGCGCATTCTTTCTTTTTAAGAATGTTCCAAACAGCTGATTTGGCCAAACCTAATGTTTTCTATCTTTCTGATGGGTTTATTTTGATTTTTCAGCCTAATGATGGCTTGCTTCACTGATAGTGACAGCTCTTTGGATCTCATATTGAGAGTCGACAGCAACTGATTCCAAATGCAAATGTCACACCTAGAATCAATTCCAGACCTTTTACCTGCTTAATTGATAATGAAATAACGAGGGAATAGCCCACACCTGTCCATGAAATAGTTTTTGAGTTGATAGTCCCATTACTTTTGGCCCCTTAAAAAGTGGGAGGCACCTATAGAAACCGTTGTAATTCCTACACCGTTCACCTGATTTGGATGTAATTACCCTCAAATTAAATCTAAAAGTCTGCAGTTAAAGCACATCTTGTTTGTTTCATTTCAAAGCCATTGTGGTGGTGAATAGAGGCCAAAATATGAAAATTCTGTCAATTTCCCAATATTTATGCACCTGACTGTATATTTTACATACGTCGCTCATTGCATCGCCTCGTCTGATGTGCTGCACGTCAGATGGGATGATTCCAAGAATGATGCGGTGTTATACTGATGATCGTGTAGTTTGTATGGCAATGTGATATATTCTTACATTGCTATGTTGCACCATCGTTCAGGTGTGTACCTAGTTTTACTCATTAAGCGGTAGGCCTGCAGGCTCACAGAATGAGACTGTTGAGTGATGATCACATAGAAAATCATCTGTCCTCAGTTACAACACTCGCTAGAAAGTTCCAAACTGCCTCAGGAAGCAACATTGGCACAATAACGGTTAGTCAGGAACCTCCTAGATTGGGTTTCCATGGCCAAGCAGCTGCACACAAGTCTCAGATCACCATACTTAATTTAAAATGTCAGCTTCGGTGATGTAACTCATTCCGCCATTGGACATGGAGCAGTGGAAACGCTTTTTTTGAAGTGACCAATCACATTTCACCATCTGATAGTGCCAGCGTTTCTAGGATGCCAGGAGTATACTTACTTGCCCGAATGTGTACTTTAAAGTTTGGTTGAGGTGAAATAATGACCGAGGACTGTTTTTCATCGTTTTGCCTGGGCCCCTCCATTTCAGTGAAGGGAAATCTTAATTCTACAGCATAAAATGACATTTTAGAGAGTTGTGTGATTTCAACTTTACAGCAGCAGCTTGGGTAGGCCTTTTCTGTTTCCGCATGACAATGCCCCTGCACACACAGAGAGGTTGAGAGTCTGATGTGGAAGAACTTGACTGACATCAACTCCATCAAACAACTTTGAAATTCATTGGAACACTGATTGCAGGCCAGGCCTCTTCAGCCTATATCTGTGCCCAATTTCACTAATGCTATTGTGTCTGAATGGATGCGGATCCCTGCAGCCATATTTTGAAATCTAGTAGAAAGCCTTCCCAGAAGCAGTGAAGGTGGACTATTTCCATAATAATGCCCATGGTTTTGGAACGAGCACATATGCGTGTGATTTTCTGTTGTCCACACACTTTTGGGCATGTAGTATATGTTTCCATTCTAGTCCAGGCAGCATGGGTGACATCTCTGTAGTATATACAATAAGCTTTTTTGCATTGTTGCTGGGTTGGACTATTAGAATGGGTTGGGATTGTCATTTGCAGCGAACAACCCATTTTTGTTTAGTCATCTATTCTGCTTTTGAAGCAGTCCTATGGCCACCTGTTACGGTTTGGGTAGTAAAGGATAAAGGAAGCCATTTTTATGTACGAGTTGCAGGAGGGCTTTCCAGGGCTGACCATCTAAACTCGTTATGGCAGCATTTTACTACCTGGTGATGGATAGTAGACGGGCAACAGGAGACAAAGGTCCCATTTTGCCTTTGAACACTCAGCCAGAAGCTTTGAAATTATTAGATTTTTTTTTTTGTTTTCTTCTCTTTTGTAAGTGTAAAACATCTGTTCTGTGGAACAATAAACAGGCATTCTGGCAGACTAAGAATATGGATCCAATTCTGCTGATTGTCAAATCTGGTTCCAGGTTATTCCTTCCAGTTCCACTCAATTATTCTCAGAGCTGGCTGAGTTTCTCTCCTATCTGCCTTTGAAGCTTTTTTTCTCAGAATATGGCAATGCTCCATACTGTATCCAAATACTTTCTAAAAGTGGTTTCAGCCCTGAATTTCAGCCACATTTGTTCCTTCTCCATTTCTATTTCCAAGCTTTTTTTTTTTTTTTTTAAACAAGTACTCAAATTTTAGTTGTGGTCTATAGTTGGTCCTTTTGCTGTCCTTTTTGGATTAGGGTCCATGGAAGGGCTAGACTGATCTGTATCCAGGCTGTGTCTGGCTGGGTTAGACAGACTTTCATGCAAAATTATGCTCCGGTTTATGGTCCATTTGTGTTTTGTGTCAGCCTTCGAATGTCTCCTCCTTGTTTTGCTATGTGTTGGCTCACCCTGCTCGGCAGTGACTGAAGTCACAAAGGTGTCCCGTCTATATTAGGTGTAGAGCTTATTGTCTGTATCCCTGATGGCTTTGAGGGAAAAAATACTAGATTGTAAGGGGTTTTATTTTATGTCCTGCTGCAGATTGGTAATTGTAATTGATTAGTCTGGGCATCCAAGTCTTTCTGCACACCAGGCTACATGACATAGAAAATGAATAGTTTTTGGTAATGTGCGAATGGATACTTAAAGAAATGTATTATTATTATTAATGTAGCTTTAATTTTGATTAGCATTTTTTGGGGGTATTTAAACCTTTTAACAGTGTTTGTTTACCTAGGACCAGATTGAACATATTAATATTGAAATCAATAACAATGAGCCATACATCATATACAGTGTATCTTACCTTAATGGTCTGATGTATTTTTTTTTCGTTCCGTTTTAGAAAGAATTTGAAAAAACAAAGACACAGCGAGATCAAGAAGAAAAGCTTATTGTTAGTGCTTGGTATAATATGGTAAGAATCCCAAAGGCTTTCCATTGTTCTTGGAGATGTAAATATGCAAAATAGACCCCTAGCCTGTATTTAGCGGTCTAAAAGATTGCATTGCCTTTACTGCAGTGTCTCCATGTTCAAGGAGCTGAACATATGCTTTATATTCTTGTCTATAGCAGCTCCTTCTACTGTCTCAAAGGTCACATCTTCAAGTTTGAACCAAGTATCATGAATAGCTATTTGCCCTACTATGGCTGCGGGATGTGGTTTGGAACCCAGCGGTCAGAAATGCTGGCGGGGTTAGGGTAGGGGTACTTACCTGCAGGCATCGGGATTCTGACTGTCGGGATGCTGCTGTCTGTATGTTGACCTCCGGCATCCCGACTGCCGGATTCCCGTACCTAACCTGTGGCTGCAGTAGAACTGCCCATAGCCTGCTAAGCCTCTGTAGAGACCGGAGTCCCTTTCAACAGTTTAACGCTAAAGACTAGTGAATTAGCTGAATATTTTAGACAATTTTTTTAATTTTCTGTGTTATTTTTTTTAATATTTTTATGTGTATGCAGTCTTTTGGAGTGAAGACTTCAGAATCTCTTTGCATCCCAACAAAATGTGTTCAATTATTAATAACTCCTTCATTAGCTGTTTCACTTAAAGTACATATAAACCTCACAATTTTATGCTTATTTTTAAAGTACAAAGGTAAAATGGTCTATATTATTCAGACTTTCCTAATTCTTCATTACTTTGATAAAATATAGCAGAGCAAAGCATATCAATTATGTTGGCGATTGTGCCCATGTGTATAAATGACAATCATAGATTATTTGTAGTCGCCACAAAACTCTGCTGTACTAGGCATTCAGAATTACAAATCTTACAAACTGCTAATTGCAAATAAAGCAGAACAAGCTGAATGAGTTTGGCAAAGCATGCACAGGCATATGACAGTGGTGACGATGCTAGTGATGCCCAGGATGCAAGAGAATGAAAAGAAGGGGAAGGTCTGTGTCATCTGCATAGCGTTAGTGCTGGAGAGCCCAGGAGCTCATTAGCTTACTGAGAGACAAAGAGAGAAAAGCATGGGCCTGAGAACAGCGGGCCTGATTCAGACCCACTCGCGAGCGGCTGTCCGCTCGCAAGTGGGTCGATGGTGTGCACTGAGCATGCGCACGACGGAGGGAGCTCCGTCGTGCGCATGCGCCAGACGCGACGAGCCAAGGAAAGTCCTTCGCTCGTTGTGTCCGATCAAAGGGGGCGTGCTGTCAATGTTGATTGACAGCACGCCCCCTTTGGTGGGCGTGCCGGGGGCGTGCCTCCCTGACGGGGGCGTTCCTAAGGGAATGCCTCCCGTCAGAAGCCGGCCCACTGACATCACTAGTGATGTCAGTGGGAGTGATTTTGGCTCTGATAGAGCCAAAATCACTCCGGAGCTTGCGGTTGAAAACCTCAACCGCAGGCTCCGGCTCGCAAATTCGATGGTCGCGATGGTCTCGACCCACAGAAAATGGAGCCCGGCCCTCATTCAGAGCGTGCGCTCTGCTCAGAGCGTACGGCTCTGAATGAGGGCCAGAATCTTTTACATTAGAGACTTAGAAGGAGCATTCAGAAAGGTAGGAGATGTACCAGGAGAGAACAGGGCTATGAAACCAAAGGAGTGTGTAGGGTGTTAATGAGTGAATTAATACATTTTGACAAATTGAATTTTAAGCACTTAATATGTATCATTAAGCTTTGTGTAATACATAATTATTAATATATTGTGTTTGACTACAAGTGGCTCTATTTACTCTGTAATTTACCGATATGCCTTATATTTTTATGGAATTTAGAGATGTTTCACAATAAGATCTATTAGCAGAATAATACTATAATTTTAAATGGACCAAGAATAGATAAAAAAAAAAAAAAAAAAAATTCTGAGCAACATAGTAAAACATTCAGACAATGTACAGAATGTGCCCTTTTCATTTATTGTATATACATGACAGTTAAGAAGCATGGAAAAATGTTGCTCACAGAATGTATAATTTGTGTCTGATGTGTGACTGATCCCATCTATCGGCATGTATGGCCTCTGACGTGACCTTGCACAGGTGGGTTTGGGCACTTGTGTAATGTGAGGTAAGGACATGTGCTGCTCATCAATCAGAATATCACTCTGTAAGCAGACTTTAATGCTAATGTTTTACTATGAAAACAATAACCAGGCTAGTAGCTAAATGGAATGGACTCCAACTGACCTTGCAAAATGTACTGTTGCTGTCAAGGGCTCATTAAAGTCTTTCTTTCTATGGTTTTTCCTTATCCTCAGGGCATGAATTTACACAAAAAAGCAGCAGAAGACAGACTAGCAAACACGGGCTCAGGACAGTCGTTCCTTGCAAGACAAAGACAAGCTACAAGTTCAAGGAGGTCTTACCCAGGGCACGTCCAACCAGCTACAGCGAGGTAGAAGAACCTTATGCTGGAAAATCTGCACCATAAACTTGGGTTGCATATAACTACATTTCAGGAAATGTCACCATTGTGCTTTTCATTTGTTCCCTCTCTTTTTAATACACTTTTGTTGTTAGATTTATAGATTTTATCTATAATTGGCAATCTTAAATTACTTTACTTTGAAAGTGCCAAAAAGTTTTACACTCCAAAATGAGGTGTAAAGTTCAGGGGGGTGGGAGTCATATTTTTATTTTACATTTTTTATGTTCTAGTTCTGATCTCAGGACAACTGAAATGTTTCTTACACAAACCATTGATTTAAAAGAAGAAATTCAAATCTTGTCTTTCTATGTGGTCTTATGAATGATGAATATAGGCAGGAGATGAAATGTATATGTATGTGAGCAAATGCCACAGTGCTGTCAGGGCAATTACTTCAAGTTCATTGACTTCCTGACTTAATTTAGGGAGAGAAGCGTCCACTGCCAGGTGCCGCAACAGTGTACGTCATAGTCTGTCACAGTGCCCCCTACAGTGCAGTGAATACTTTGGGCACAGTGTGTTGTTTTAACAGAACAAGGAGCATTCTGTGCAGAGTATTACCTTTATCACACCCAAGCAGTATTTAAATAGTCATGCCATAATCCATACATTGTGGTAATTACATGATGTCTTAAAAACACGTTTATTTTGCACAAGCCTTCTCTAAATGTACATATATGCAAGTGTGTGGTCACTTTTCATTGTGGTATGTACTTTTATGTCGTACAACAGAGGTTGGTTAAACTGACTCAAGAAAAGCCCTTTGTATGCACAGAATGTCAAACTGAATTTTCAGGAATATGTGTATAAATCATTTAAGTGCTGCAATTGGCTGGGCAACTTACTGGAAAGTTCTGTATGGTCTGACTACATATTTACCACTCTCTACAGCACACCAAACCTCCACAAGCTACTGTGTGTTCTGGAACTTCTGCAATTCAGAATGAAATAGGTGCAATCCATGAAATGATTGTGCTCCAAATAAAAATGTGGGAAATAAGGGAATCAATCATTTGCATAATTTATTACACCAGGAGGCATTTTTATATTATTTTTTCAATTTTGTTCACAAAAAGTGAATGTAATTTGTGCCACTATAAATACTATTTAAATACAATTACTATTTAATTAGATGACCTTCGTAATATAAATGATATGGTAGCACTTTAATTTGTACGAGTGTGTTCAGTGTTGATTTAGGTTTCCATTGTGATGTGGGTCTACGTTGCAGTAACTTAGAGGACAGTTAATTGGATTGTTTCAATGTCGGAAATGTTATGCAAAATATGAAGACCTGCCTAATATCTAGAGTCTATCTAAAATCAGTGTGTATGTATGGATATATATATATATATATATATATATATATATATATATATATATATATATATATAAATATTCATTCATCTTCCTATCTCCTTCACACAATGGGTTACCTACTGAAAGAATAAATCTGTGTTCTTGGATCCAGTGACATCACACAGTGATTAGTTTCTACTCATCTGATTGGATGCATATATCGTCGCTTCCCACATTGTGTGTAGGCCATGGATACACATTGGTATAGTAGTTTGATTAGGTTCTATTGTTTTGTATACCTTAATGAAGAATAGGCATGTGTCAGTTATCATATGAGCTTTCATTCTTTTTATATGACTCTTGTTGCATTTATGCAGCTTAGGAGCATTTGTTAATTTCCTCATATGAAACCATATTTGTTAAATAGCAATTTCTATGGCATCACTGTAGCACTCTGCATGAATAATACCATAACATGAATGCAGTACTGTTGATTGAAAAATAGCAGGTTTGTTTGTAGCAGGTAGTGATAGCTATTACTCAACCAACATACTGCATTTAAAAAAATAAAAAAAAGACCATTTTGGAAGCCGTTTTCTTTGAAATATTATCATGCATGCCAAAACAATCAAAGGGACTTTCAATTGGAAATACTTTATACAATATCTGTTATTGCCTTGCCCAGTGAAATAAAAGTTGATGCAGAGTAAAATAACATATTTGGATGGGTGGGCGTAGTATTATGCCTGCTAATAAACAGAAATATCTGACTGATCGCTAAAGAATACTGAATATTAGGCCAACGTTTACCATCCAGCTATCTTGTAGAAAGTGAACATTGGTTTATAAAGCTGTATTGAAATTATTTTATAAACTTCCATTGTGAGACTTAATTATAAATTCAAATATATTAAAATTCAGTTACTTATACTAAAGGGACAAATATAACTTTGTGAAAGTCTGTTGAAGGGAAATGCAAGAAGCTACTTGGAACGTCTGATTGCTTCCATTCAGTTAGCTAACAACATTAATGATGAGTGTTTTCTGGGGATGTAAACCTTTGCATTCACACTTATGAATATTACCAGATAATGTTAATTTCAGACGCACCTGTATCTGGATCTAGTGAACATTTAAAACGTACGTGTCAACAGGAGCTCTTGTGTTACTGCTTTATTACTTAGTGACTTAGCACTCTATAGTAAACAAAAAAACTCCTGGAACCCTGGAAACACTGAGCATTATGCTCGCTTTCTTCAGCCTATAAGTCAGTAGAGATGTGAAGTATAGAGGAAACAGGCTCAGGAGCAAGTATAATCAGGCTTGTCAGACTAGACAGCTGCTTCCCATGCCGGCCTGCTCTATGTCAACGCTCTACCGCTCTGTAGACTGGAGGTAGTCTGCCCAGCAGAGAGCAAAATGTTCCAAAGTTCTCAAGGCATTACATAGTAAATCAAGAGTTCAATACTAGGTTACCTGGTTATGTCTTAATGCGCACATCGACTAGGCGATATTAATGAGCGATTGAATGATAACGACATCGTTATCGTTCAATCGCTCATTAATCGTGCAAAAATCGTGCACAATAATGTCGGAAACTACCAGCGATGCGCACTCCTTTGGTCGTTTCCGACATCAATCACCGCCTGTACATGCCAGTCAATATGCCGATAACGACAGATTGACCATGTTCAGGGAGTGTGTCTACACTGAATGATATAACGTCCAGTATAGGCACTGCACAGTTTAATGAACAGCTGAACGATAACTATATCGTTATCGTTTAGTCCTTCACTAGTCGCCTAGTGGATGTGCCCCTTTACAGATATAATCGCGTAAGAATAGTCTTTTTTTGCCGTCAAGTAGAAGCTGCAGCTCTGCAGAGTGTGATATGAGTAGGTGGAGACTTTTCCTTAGGTTGTGTCGTCGTCTTTGCTGTATTATCTTAAGTTTAATCTGATGCCATGGAAGTAGGTGTTTTTCTCTCTGTCAAGCTCCTTCTCTTCCTCTCTCTGCCTATTACTCCATTTCTCTCTCTCCCTCAATGTAAGGAATCCAATTGCGGGTGGAAGCGTAAAAAACCTTGCGGAACGTGGTTTTGCTATTCAATTAAGGGACTGAAAATAAGACGCGGCGATTTGAAACCACTGCCTCTTTTTTCTCACATCTCCAGAACAAGTCTGATTTTTTTCCTAAAATCGTTTGGAACAAATCAGCGGGACTTGCTCTGTGGGACCCCGGCGGCACTCCCCCTGAGGACTAATTAAGTAAATGAAAGTTTCCAATTGGCTTAATTACTCCTTAATTATTCACCTTCCGAATCGGTGTCTTCTGCATCCAGCGTCGGGAGCCGGCTCTTCTGCAGCATGGTGAGTATGTGAGTGTTTGTAAGTGTGTATGTGAGTGACCCCCAATGTGTTTTGACCCCCACCCCTGTAAGTGTATTCCTAGTGTAGCTGGCGCTGGGAGAACTACATCTCCCAGCAGCCCCTGCAGACTGTCAGACCCCTCCCCAGTGACAAGATGGAGGGGAAGCCACAGAGACCACCGGACACGTGAGTGTTTGTTGTTGTTTTTTTTTGTTTTGTTTTTTATGCGGTGAGGGGTTTTCAGCTCTGAAAATCCCACAACCACTTTTTTAAAATTGAATACCACAGGTATCGGGAGCGTGCATGCCTGCGGTAATCCAAAATTGGGTGCGAGGGTAGCAAGGGTTTTTAATTTGCTAAACCTCACCCCCAATTGAATATGCCCCTATGTCTTTCTCTGTCTCTCTAAAGCGCCCTCTCACTCTGGGGTAGATGTACTAAGCCCCCCTCTGCCTGCAACTCTCTCTCTCTCGCCATATATTTGTGTTTGCTTATTTTGATATAGCAGTACTAGTAAAGTAGTTCCTCTAACACGTAAGATATTACTTCCTGATACTGTGTGCTATCTTTTAGTTATCATTACAGGAAATTCCTTGCGAATCCCCATTGTCCAGTTAATGAGCAGCAGGGGGTTGTGGGTGAGGGTGGTGAAGATACTTGGGTGGGGAATTTAAATTAGGCTAACAAGAAGGCTTTACTAACAATCTAATGCTGGGTACACACTGGCCGATCAATTGATCGGCCAATATATCTGCTGGCCGGCAGCCAGTGTGTACAGACGATATGTCTGTGAACCACGTTGTTCACAGACATATCGCATTGGCTGTGCTGCACAGCCGTTGGACAGATATTTCTGCCGACATATCTGTCCATCGGCAAGTGTCTACGGACACCTTCACGCACAGCAGCAGCCGTGGGGAGGGGGCAGCCCCACCCCCAACCCGCCTCCCTGCCAGTGGGACCCGCGGCTGCCGGATAGATAATGGCCGTTCAGTGTGTATGAATGACCATTATCTAAAGATATATCTGCAGATCACTCAATCTGAACTAAACTAATATTACTGGCTGTTGCATTATAATTTATGTATTATGATAATTTTACCTTTTTTAACATATCATTAGGCTGAAAAGCAAACAAGAATAATTGCCAAGGAACAAGGATGACACTTAATTGTTCTACTTCCAAATTTTCATAAAAAAATAATTAAATATTGCTAATACGGTTAAACTATATTCATACAAGGATTGCTATTTCGCATTGATCAAAATGAGGGTTAGGTTTTTTAATAAAATATACTATTTTATAATATTGGTTCTGTTAATGGATATGTTTTTTCTGACTGTTATGAACAATTAGATCTTTTAAACTGGCATCTCAATACCCAAGTTACATCTTAAACTCTTTACCTATATATGTAATTCTCCTGAGTAAATCTAGTTTATTATCAGACCTAGAAATGCAATAACACCTCCTCGTGTAAGATGTTCCAACTATGACTATCGTTACATGATAGCTATTATGGGTTGGATTTATATTATGAAGCCTGTAAACTACTGGGATGCATGGATCCTGGGTTGATAACCCAGTTTAACAGAGTATTAACCTCTAGTCAGAAAGCCATTTTATGCTATATCCTGCTTTTATTGCAGTTGGTCTCAAATACACATGCTCCATTGTGAAACAAAATTGCATGCATTCAAATTATGATATAATCTTCCTTCAAGTATAGAATACCAAGTTAACAATCCTCAAACAAAACACTGGATTACAGAATGTAGCTAGTGAAAAAAATAGTTAATTGTAACGTTAGATCTTGATAGTGTCATGTCTGTCTTCAGGCATTTGTCTTACTGATACTTTGGAGAATATTTTTTTTAGAGTTTAATGGATAAAAGGCTTTATCATATTTTGGATCACCCATTTGCTACAGCTGATTTCTTCATGTAAATTGCCTAGTAGCACGCTTCACAATAACTGCAAGAAGAGTATTGGTGCATACACACGGTCAGATTTGATGAACGATTTTTACAACGATGAACGATTTCTGGCAGTATTAAAATGAATGAAATCGTCCAAATCTGATTGCAAACACAGTCTGTATCAGATATCGTTATCTGACATGCGGGAACGCACATCGTTGGTCGATGTATGCCCTACATGTCAAAGATATGAACGATTGAACGATTTTTACAATCGTTATCGTTCATATCTGATAAGAAATCTGACCGTGTGTATGCACCATTCACTGAACTGAAGTAGGAATTATCTGTTTAACAAGAGTATTTACTTAAATCTGCAAATATCTGCAATAATACATGGCACCAAGTGCATAATTTCTGATATTAAAAATGTTTTCCTTCTGATCACTGATTGTAAGCAATGATGTTATAATTCACTCTTTATACAAATATTTACAAGGGTAAAGGCGGGTATCCACTGCAAGATCAGTCGTTCAGTGCAGGGTCATCAATCATCTGGAAACATGCTGAACCTGACGATATCGTCAGGTTGACCAGTATGTTGGAAAGATGATAGATGTCTAAACGACCAGCGGTCACACGCATCGCTGGTCGTTTTAGACACTTTTGCAAACGATCAAAATCGTTCATAAAAATCGCTAAGTGGATACCCCCCTTAACTTGTATATTCTATAATTATATGTAATAAAACAATTGCAGTTGTCGTCTATATCACTATAGCCATAATTATAAAACATTTAAGGATCAAGTTTCTAGGTGTCTTTAACAGTTTGTCCTTTTTTTTTTAATTTGCCATCAAAATTTGTGCATAAGGCTGGATATCCACTGATCACTGGCGTCACTAGGGGGGTGCGGGCCACACTGGGTGACTCATCCAAGGAGGTGACACCAAAATAGCAGAGCTGCTCTGCTATTTTGGTGTCATCCCGTCGGATGGTGTCACTTTGACATGGAGAGAGGAAGGGGAGAGATTGTGGGCTGCCCCAGCAGCCGCAGGAGCGCTGGGGAAGCCCACTGTGTGCTGAGAACGGGAGGCATTAACGTCTCCCGGATCGGCACACATAGGGGGCGTGACTTCGTAGTCAAAGCCACGCCCTCTTTTGTGAAGCCACACCCCCTTTCCAGCGTGCGCATTTCAGTCCTGCCGCACTGGGTGTCACAGAGGTAAGTGACGCCTCTGCCACTGATATTGGGTTATTGTTTTTTAATGCTAATTTGGCAGGCCTTTTTTACTATAGACTTCCACTATGCCTTTACCTCAAATAAATCTTATACAGTGCTACACAGTTGCCTTTCAAGAAATGTACCACCAATGTTTTCTAGTGTCATTACTTGTTTAGGTGCTTAGTAGTAGTGTTAAAGCTGCTAATAACTTAATTTGCCTATTCTGTGGGAAGATAACTTACAGGTGTACCGTTTTATGTCATGATTATATTTGAGCAGTGCCAGTTTAAAAGAGATCAAAATATTGTCTATTGCTGCTAGTTGATTCTGTTGCCTATCCCCACTCTTAAGCAACAGATGGCTTAGTGACATGGACCGACAAAAGTTAGTTACCATTGTAATTCAGACTAGCCACTGTGGAGCTTTTGGTTCATTTAGACAGACCAAGAGCTATGATGTCTTGTTGTTTTTTAATCACATATCCACTTATGCCTGCAAAAGCTGTTTTGTATATTTTGTTGGCCGCTACTAGTACTATTAAAAAGATAATGTCGCCTCCCCCCTACCCAAAAAAGAAATGTCGGTTGCATTGCCTCACCTTCTCCATTGTCGATTACTCACCTGAGATCTGGCAGTCCAGTGATACCCCTCAAACACCTGCTGGCCGTATATTGTTGATCACACTGGTATCAACAGACTCCTGGATCATTTGAAACATTGGATATCAGGGAAGTAATATATTCTGTGCTAATATATCGGTTACACTCACACTGGAGTTTTCAGGATTGGGCGGCATTAGCCTTTTAAGTCACAAATCTATTTGAACTGGGATTTATGCAGGTGGTTTTAGATTGAGATTTTAGAGTAATGTGTATTTGCATCCCATTAATATATTCTCCTTGCTATTTATTTGCAGTGATGTGATTGCATGATGCCGGCATGGTTTTGCAGTCAGATTGTGCATGAAAAATATGGTCGGATGGCCTAACCTGCAGACTAACCAACTTTAGGGGCTAATATGTTTGCTTCAATTCCTTAATCCTTCTAATTTAAGCACTACGCACCTTTCTCACAGCTTGAATTACAGGTATTGTGCATTTTATTTTTGTATTTTAATAACTAATCACCACTTCTAAGCCTCTAACTCCCATCAAACGGGCTACGTTCTAGTATAAATAGGCATTGTCACTGAAACTTCTCGCACAAAACAGTCGGGTTGGGTGTTGAAGGTATTTCAAACATAAAAATATTGTATTCATCAAGTTAATGGTATTTGATGAATACTAATAGAATTTCCTGCAATGATTATAGCCAAGGCCATCTACAAGCTTGTAAACTTGGAGTGTACAGTTAACCACTTATAAATACCAAAATGGCAGCCACGAATGAATCGAATGAGCACATGAATATAAATGAACTAATTCTGTTTTATACTTTCTATTGTATAATCCCTTGTAATTTGTAACTAGTTCTCTTTGTGCATATGACTGTTTAACTATGACAGAGCTTTTGTTTACATTCTTGTTCTTTTCTTAACAATAAGATGTTATTATAAATGATATTATACCACTTATTGTATGTCATAACATGTTCTTGATTTTCTAATATACTTTCTATGTAATTAATTTGCATATACTGGCTGCCTTAATGTTTATTTAAATAAACCGTGCTTATACTTTAATGTATTTCTACTTACACATCTTGTATTTATATAAATGTATTTGTATTTAGACACTGTGAGCCCCAGGCTCCAGTTTTTCCCATTTTATTGTATAGATAAAAAAATTGCAACTTTTTACAACAGTATTACATATAGAATCCTGTAGTACACTAGGTTTTTTTTTTTTTTTTTTTAATATAAATATATTTAAAGCTGATACTGGTGATAGCTTTAATGTGAACTTTGTTTGAAATGGGCTGTTATTCAGTTGTCATCAGATTGTAAACAAAAAAAAATATTAACTATGGAGGGGGTTCTTTGCTGATGGAAGCTTGTCATGTATGATTTCACTTAACCATGCAAAGTGCTTTTACGATTTTGTAAACTGAAAAATGCCCAGATATTTCAAATACACATACATTATTATATATAATGCTTATTTGGAAACCTTTTTCTAGAAATCGTAAATAACCTTATGAACAGGCTTTGTAATAAAGCAGCAACTTCCGTCCATTTGGAGATGCTTGGAGCAATGTTGTTGTTATACCATATTCTGTCATGCATGATGGATTATGTTTACCCAGCATGCACTAGTTTTCCTTGGTACCCTAGTTGCTTGCCTTTTTTTTTTTCTTTTCTTTTTAAATATGTAACCCTTGCCACTTTTAAAATTGGATCGCAACTAGAAAATCATATAATTTAAATTTCTGGAAGTTTGTTTCATAAAACCAGTATGAATGCAAGTTTGCAATGTAATAACACCCATAGCAGTACCTCTGTGGTCAGCAGTACTTAGCGGGGCATGTTGCAATCAGTGGTGACAAGACTCATGTATATAGCATAAATGGTTATCATTTTGAATATGAAATGTACATTTTCCAGTAAATTCTTCCAGTGTAACCAGAAGTGTACTTTTGTTAAGGAACTTGTAAATAAATTATTTTAAAAGAAATGTGTTCTGAATTGATAAACAAAAAAACCAAAACCTGGTATGTTTAAATGTTGCGTTTGCACTGTGTGTATCAAAGGGAACACAGTGCTATGCAAATGTATTCAGCAGCGCATAATGAAACTTGGGACAGCAAGTCTCTTCATCTGGAAAATGTAAAATCACCATTGTGGATATATTTTTATTTAGGAATCTGTCAATCCTGGAATAAAACCAGAAGTCAACTGGACATCCCCATTCATGGTAGAAACAAATTTTGCAATGTAAGAGGTGTAAGTGCATTTTTTTTATTTTTATTTTTTACATGCACTAAAAATACTGACTGCATTTAGCTTACAAATACTGGGCAGCGTTGTTTTTACACTGACATTTAGAATTAAGTTCAGAAACACACTTTCCCAACTATGAATCTCTCTGCACAGTTTTAATCTGCCCCACCTGCACTGCAACATTGTTTTGCCGAGGTGCAAATTGCTCCTTTTTTTGACTTGCTCCTAACTCTGAATCTGGCCCAGAATGTGGAGCAATTGGTGTAGCATATGCCCAGGTCCTGCATTTCCAGGTTCTAGTGGAAGCTGAGATTCCAGGGGCTTCCTTGATAAAAAGTAAAAAGAAATATACTGTCCGCCTACTGTCTATTTCTCACATCACTGAATTTCTAGTGGAAGCTTAAAACTAATTTTCTCTTAAGGCAATATTCTACTTCCAGTTCTAAGTCATATGTTTCTTACAATGACATTGCTATAGCTTAATATTATACTTATATGGTAAAGTGGCCTCAGTGCCACTTTACCCAGTAAGTAATTCAAAATATAGTAGTGATAACTTCCAGTGGCCACTCCATGCATAAGTATTACAACATGAACACTGATGTAATGGAATCAAAAATAATATATCAAATGTTAAGTAGAAACAATCAACTAAACTCATGGGGATACATTTCAAACTGCATGTACAGATGTTCTCATAGAAAACATTTCAGGTTACTCTTAACAGATCTACTGTATCAAGAAAGCTCATCTGTCTACAATTTGGGCTTTCCCTGTTTGTTATTTTATATTATATTATATATTATTGATAATGCAAAAGTGACCAGAAGTGGGCTAACTTGCTGTTAAAGAGTTCATACTCCTGAAGAGGAGCGACATCACGTTATTACCATCTAGCCCATATAGGCCACTCTGCATGTGCTATGTAAGATTTTTAACCTTTTACATTTTTTATAACAACTATGAATCACGTATACAGAAACTGATTATTGCATTTTTGGGTGAACTCTGGTGTGAGGGTCTCATTGTAGAAACAATAAGAAGAACCTTATCCTCCAACTTCGACAACCAAAAGAACACTGAAAGACTTAACAGGACATCTAAGGCTTTTTTAAACTCTTATAAACAAATTGTGTTGGCGCACCTCAAGACCCCCCCAATACATATATAATATATATAGATAAATATATATATATATATATATATATATATATATACACACACACACACAAACAGTGTCTTGCAAAAGTATTCAACCCCCTTGGCTTTTTACCTTTTGTGTTTTATGTTACATTACAACCTGTAATTTTTTTTTTATTTTTATCTGAATTTTATGTGATGGATCTGCCGAAATAGTCTAACTTCACCAAGTGAAATGAGACAAATATATTTAAAAAATAATCTTGCTAAATAAAATTCTGGCATGTGCATATGTAATCACCCCCTTTGCTATGAAGCCCCTCAAAAGTTCTGGTGCAACCAATTACCTTCAGAAGTCACATAATTAGTGAAATGAAGTCCACCTGTGTGAAATCTAAGTGTCACATGATCTGTCAGTATAAACACACCTTTTCTGAAAGGCCCCAGAGACTGCAACACCACTAAGCAAGAGGCATCACACCAAGGAGCTCTCCAAACAAGTCAGTGACAAAGTTGTTGAGAAGTACAATTCTGGGTTGGGTTATAAAAAAAATAATATCCAAATCTTTTATGATCCCCTGGAGCACCATCAAATACATCACCACGGATCCACTATGGACCTCATTCAGAGCCGCTCGCAAAATGTGAGCGCTCGCTCTGAATGAGGGCGGCCGCATCTGTAAAAAGAGCCGGCCTCCTGGCCGCTCGCTAAGCTGTGGGTCACCACCCACAGCTTTAGCGAGCGGCCAGGTTGATGGTCGCGATGGTCAGGTCTAATAGAGGAGGAAGCTCTCCCACTGACATCACTGGTGATGTCAGTGGGGCCGCCCACAAACGGCAGATGTTCGTTTGGTAATGCCTCCGTTTGTGAAGCCACCCCCCACCACGTCTACAAAATGGGGCGAGCTATCGATCAATATCGACAGCCGCCCCTTTTGTAGTGAGCCTCGGAGCGAGAGAATTTCTCGCTCTGGGGCTTGCGCATGCGCAGAGCCCAACATCGACCCGCTTGTGAGCGCTCAGGCGCTGAATGAGACCCTATGTCTGGCGCAAACCCAACACATCCCATAACCCCAAGAACACCATCCTCACAGTGAAACATGGTGGTGGCAGCATCATGCTGTGGGGATGTTTTTCAGCAGCAGGGACTGTGAAACTGATTCGAGTCGAGGGAAAGATGGATGATGCTAAATACAGGGATATTCTTGAGCAATACCTGTTTCAGTCTGCCTGTGATTTGAGACTGGGACGGAGGTTCACCTTCCAGCAGATCAATGACCCGAAGCATACAGCTAAAGCAACACTCGAGTGGTTTAAGGGGAAACATTTAAATGTGTTGGAATGGCCTAGTCAAAGCCCAGACCCTAATCCAATTGAGAATCTATGGTCAGACTTGAAGATTGCTGTTCACAAGCGGAAACCATCCAACATGAAGGAGCTTGAGCAGTTTTGCCTTGAGGAATGGGCAAAAATGCCAGGGGCAAGATGTGGCAAGCTCATAGAGACTTATCCAAAGTGACTTGCAGCTGTAATTGGCGCAAAAGGTGGCTCGACAAAGTACTGACCTTAGGGGGGTGAATAGTTATGCACTCTGAAGCTTTAAGTTATGTTGTCCTAAATGTTTGATTCACAATATAAAAAAAACCACAACTTCACAGTTGTAGGGATGTTCTGTGAATGAAATGATGCACACCTTCAAACAATCATTTTAATTCCAGGTTGTGAGGCAAACATGAAACATGCAAAGGGGGGGGGGGGGGGGGGTGAATACTTTTGCAAGGCAATACATACTTACAAATATATAATATATTTTCATTCATTTATTTTAGACTTATATTTGTTTAATCGCAATTTCATAGTGCTTGAAGTCTGACCAATGTATCCAAACCCACAGGAGCATTTAAAGAAAATATATGACCCCTTTACTATTACATGTAGCATAATATTTCAAAGGGATTACTTTACTGGGGTTGAACAAGATGCTAAGGCACCTTTTAATAATATAATTACAGAGCCAACAGTTTCTACTGGTCCCAAATTGCTGTGCACTGACAAATCTTGAGTGTACAGATGGTTGTTGTGTATCAGCCTAAATGAAACAATTAGCTGTATTTGGGCTGTATTTGATTCAGAGATGTACGGTAATTTTGCTGCTGCATCTTTGTACGTAGCGACCGTGCGAAATTATGCAAAAGCCACAGGAGACATCTTAAGTAAAAAGACACCCCCTGCAGGCTTCTCTGATACCATGGTGTGTTTAAAGACGCAGCCATTGGATCAACTGCGCTAACATCGGATATCAACTTAGGATATCTGGCAAAATCACGCTGTCAGGACCAGTGAAGCTCCGTCCACAGGATACAGCCACTGGATTCGGCACTCCCAGAAAACAAGTCCGACAACCCCATTTTCTGGAACACTTCCCAATGCTGCCCCCAAATGGCAGCAGCATGTCAGTCATGCTGCAGCTTTTGGAACACACTGACCGATTTCGCAGGACCAGATCTGCACGTGCGCAGTGTTACTCCTGGATATGCACAGATGATTAAACATTGGAGATTTATGTAAATCACGTAAATCTCTGACTCAGGCCCTATGTGCATTATTATTTATATAAAATTTGCATAACTATATTGATGTTTAGACTTTTAATCAGCATATGATGATATGCATTATTTTCTGTAAATACTGCATATCTGCCAAACATATAAATGTAATATTATAGATGTAATGTTTTTAGATCCATTTATTAGGAATATAGCAATGTAATGTCCTGCCCCTGAAAATCATTCTTCCCCCTCACCCTTGATTCCTGAAGACAAAAGAAATCCAGCATGGGATACTATTCGGCGGGACGGAACCATAAGGCTCTATCGAGATCCAGTCACTCAGATCCTGATCATTGGAATCGGTGCATTCAGGATTGAAGCCATGCACATTGTATTGGCGGTACTCTTTGTATGTGTTTGTGCAAATAAATCTTTTGGACTTTGGAACTCCAAGTAAGCTGATCGGACTTCACATTTATTTTACTTTGAACCTTGTTGACACACTGTAGAAGTATCAATGTTCGTCTACAGTACAGTCTTGCAAATCACCATTGAGGTCCTGTCTTAGAAAAAATTGCTATTTACTGAGGGTAGAGAGTGATGTGTATGGAGAAAATACATCCTCAAACTACAATTTAGACATAGATGGTCATTAACAATGCAATAGCCATGACTAGCCACCAATGGTTGATGTTTTTTGCAGCCATTGTGGAGATCAGATGGTTCTTTGCCATTGATGGCTGCAATACAGCAATGGTTTGATTTTTGTTTCTGTTTCTCAGCACCAGGGATGTCAACCACAGATTGCACTATCGATGGTTGACTCACCGATGACCATCCTTCCTACAATTTATTTATAGGCACACATGTATAGCCACATTAATTCGAAGTACGCAGCCTATCTATGTTTAGTTTCTGGTATATGTATCTTTTTCTCTTTCACTATTATTCATACAACATGTCCTGTTCCACTTATATTTCCGTATTACTGACCAATCTATATGCCATAGTTAGCAATAGAAAGAACTTTTGGTGAATAATTAGTTAGGACCCTATATTCATATTTTGCATTTACCCATATATATAGGGATCTTCCATCCACATATTTTTTTTATATATGAGAACAAAATATAATTTAAGACACCTGTGAAAAAATTCTAAGTGACCCTTTAACAATATATTTTTACATATTTTTATGATCTTCTAAGTATATATTTTTAATATATTAATTCACATTTCAACTATGAATATGGAACTTATATAATTTTTATGATCTCTTAAATATATATATATTTCTACACTGATGTTTATTTTAGAATTGAATTAGTACCTTTTCCCCCTTTTGCAAGTGTCTGCAAGTGGTATAATTTTATCAATTAAGAATGCCAATGTAACTAAACTTGTATACTATTCTTACATTTTTGAGGTAAAAAGTATCTATGTAATCTAAGGAACATAGAATTGCACAAACAATCTGTATATGTAAAAAAGGATAAATTACACAATAGTATAATACTGGTAAAAAAATGCAACACCATACTTGAGTCTGGTATAGATCAGGGATGGGGAGCCTCAGGCCTGGGGGCCATATAAGGCCCGTGGAGTCATTTGGTTTGGCCCTTGGAGCTTTCTCTGCTAGCCTCATTTGGCTAGCAGGATGCCTAGAATGGCAGCCTACCGCCAGAATCTATGCTGCAGTGCCGTCGGGCGCGTCCTTAGGATGCTTCAGAGGGTCACACCACAGCCCTTACAGCTCCCGGGAGCATCCTCAGGATGCTCCGGGCATTGCTGTAATCACTGCAGTTGTGGCCCCGCCCCATGTGACATCACATGGAGGAAGCATGGCCTGCACCGGGCCTGCGAATACTGTTATATATATCAAAATGGCCCTTGGCAGAAAAAAGGTTCCCCACCCCTAGTATAGATAATAGTGGCAGATAGCAGAAGTACAAACATAAACTGTATAACACTCAGGCGTGATGAAATGATAGTCACACTATATAGTAGCATGGATGGTGTAATGGTTATCATTACTGCCTCACAGCACTTCAACTCCTACCATGGCCCTAAATGTGTGACGTTTGTGTATTCTCCCAGGCTTACATGGGTTTCCTCCGGTTACTTCCCACACGAATATACTGATAGATTAATTGGCTCCCATCAAAATTATTAATATTACTTGAGATAAAAAAAAACTTTTTGTGTAATCTGAACAGTGAACCTGTAATACACTTATAACACATGGTTGTTCATGCTACGAAAAATCTTGATCAAATTTATTTGAACTATAAATTGTAAGTACTCATTTGTGTGTTAATTATTACTGGCTATGGAAGTAATTGTGCACTTCTCATTGCTTTGCTGTACTCTCCTGGGCAGTATCTGCTCAGCTGTCCCCGCTTCTCTCCACAAGATCAGTGAGACAGAGAAAGCAGAAGTTTGGCACAGTGGTTAGCATTGCTGCCTCACATTTCCATTAGAACTCTATATGTCTGGATGTATACAATAAATAAGGAAGATGGTCAAAGGCGACAATGAATGATATAAATAATATAATGAATAGACCAAAATATAGGGCACAATCCCGACCTTGATACTTCCTATATTCCAGGTATCTTCACACAAGAAATTTATTTTCTTCTACTCGATCACAATTATTCCCAAATGGAAGTCAATACATGGAAAAAATTTGAATAAAGGAGCAATGTGTAGTAATGCTAAATTTTAAACTTTAAATCTGAATTCCCCTTTGTGTATGGAAAAAGAGTGGGAATTGTAATCGGTCTATTAAATAATACATTCTCACCAGCACTATTTATAAAGGTCGGCGTACTGAAGATTCACTTGAGCAATATGTGGGAAATACTTGTAAAGGTTTCTTTAAGTACATATTCAACACCATGTGACGCTTTAGATATATACGTAATACAGCGTACCCAACTCACATGAATAATGGCTGGGATACGCACATAACGGCTTCTTCTAATACCAGATGACTTCTATCATTTATCTCAATTGAGTAGAGGTAAAAAAATTATGATTTTTCTTCAGGGTCCACAGGAACTACCTTGGGGTATGTAGTTGGAGTAATCCATTGCACCAAACAGCTTACAGCTTTGAAGCTCCCAGCATGCACAGGTCCTCCTCCCTATATACCCCAGCCACATGCATTCAGTTTTTTTGTTTGGTGTGCGGCAAGTATCCAGACGCACCGTTTTTAACAGCGGGACTGCCTAGGCAGTCCCCCGCTTTTTTTCTTTTTTGGTTTACCTTAGTTATTTGAACTTCTGAGTTAGCATTATTAGGCGCCGAATACGACGAATATACTGTGATTCCTTCTACCTCCGCCGAAACGCCAGTACCTGTATCGCTATATGCCCTGGGGATTTCAGCGGACCTTTGCATGGCTTAGCTGGCGGCATCGCTGGGGTCTAGACTGCGATCAGATTCACGGAGATGGGAGGTAAGATGATTCCTCATGTGGTGAGTCATGCGCGGAGCAGTCCAGGCCTCCGGTGTAGGAGACGCATCGGAGGCAGCTGCAGGTGAAGGTCCCGTTCAACATGTCCTCACTACAGCGGCCGGGGCCATATTGTCTGTCTCCGGGAATGGGTAGTAGACGCACTAGGAGCATCTACTACTGTGAGGCCAGCATACCTGTGCCATCAAAATTGCAGCTTAGGGGAGATAGGTGCTCCCCCGGCCGCTTCTCACCCAACCCAGACGCAACTTCTGGTTGCGGATTACCATGTCTGGTTTGCTACTTCTGACCACCTCATGTGTGAGACGCTCACAGTCCACCTTGGGTGCGCTGCTGAAAGCTGTTGGCCTCAGAGGTTAGGTCGGTCTCCCTGTATACCTCTCCCTTGGGTCAGGTATATAGCACTCTATATCCTACCAATACTCCTGAGGGGCTGGTCAGTTGATTGTGTCCATTTGCATTAGCATTTGAATATATTTATGCATTGTATGTGACTGTGATGCTAGCTGCTGTATTTATACTGCCTTTTTGCTTTCAAAACTGTCAGATATCTATCACTGTGTTTCTCCTCATCCCTCTGAAGGTGTGTGGGATTTTTCATTTAAAGGCACATTGCATTTATACTCTATCTTATACCTGTTACACATTGTTATATCTAAAGGTAAAAGAGAAGGATGAGCCTCCTGTGCTAAAACTATGCAAATCCTGTTTTGCAGGCCTGTCTGATCATGTTTTTATGCAAGATGGGTTGTGTAGTGTCTGTTGTAAACAGCCACCCTTTCTATCTTGTACACCTGCACCAGCACAAGAACCACCCTGGGTGGCCTCTTGGTCTCACGTTTTGTCGCATTTGGTGGACAGGGCCGCAGTGTCGCGTGCTCCTGCCACGATATTGCCTCTTGCTATGGGGTACCCACAGCATCTGCATCCTTCTATGTATATCTCCCCCCATGAATCCCTATTGGTTTGATTCTTCTGTTCACTCTAGTCAGAGTATGCTGCTGTCTATAGTCTCTCAACAGGTGCAGGCGAATAGACCAGGAGCAGTAAAGCAGGGGCATAAGAGAGGTTCTCTGCCTCAGGATTCTGACTCACTCTTCTCATTGCATTCTGATACTCAGAGTTCGGGGTCTTGCTTAGTGGAAGAAGACCATCAATCCTCTGTGGATGTCCCCTCTCTGGTGAGAGTGGTTAGATCTGTCGTCAGTATAGAGGAAGAGGAGGTTCCACTGAAATCTAATACTCCGGCCTTTAGGCGTCAGAAGGTGGCTAAAGTTTATTTTCCTCAGTCTGAACAACTGACGAATCTCATATCTGAAGCATGGTGTACTCCAAGTAAGCATTTTCATGTTACAAGGAATTGAACCTCTAGATACCCATTTCCACTTGGTGAGTGTAACAAATGGGAAGTTGCTCATGTAACTAGATTGATCAAGAGCTCTACATTACCCATTCCTGCAGCATCCTCATTGAAAGAGGTTACAGATTGAAAACTTGATAACTATTTAAAATCAGTGTTTTCATTATCTGGAGATATTACCAGACCAGCTATGGCTGTAGCCTGGGTAGCCAAAGCTAAGGAAGAAAGGACGAAGGCTCTGGAGGATAGCATGCCGAATGCTACCAGAGAACAGCTGTGTCATCTCAGGCAGACACAAAAAGCAGCTATGTATATGGGGGAAGCGGTCATTGATGCAGGTATCTTGGCTTCTAGGGTATCGGCAACTTTGGTTGTGGCTCAAAGAACTCTTTGGCTAAAGACCTGGAAGGCGGATACAGGGTCCAAGATGGCCCTGGAGTCTTTGCCTTTTGTTGGGAAGGTACTGTTTGGACCAGAGCTGGGTGACATAGTGTCTTCTCTGGCGACATCTAAATCTGCGGGGTTGCCATCTACGACTACCCCTTAGTATAGGCAGTCATCAGCTCGGTCCTTTCACCCACAGGTTAAGGCAAAGGGACAGTCTTCCTATAGACGGGATAATTCCTACAAGAACCCGCAGACCAGGAAATCCTGGTCAACCAGACATCCTGCTTCCAAGCCGGACAATAAGCCCACTGCTTGATAGGGCGGGCCTCCCCCTGGAAGGTCTCAGGGTGGGAGGCCGACTTCTACAGTTTTCTCATGCCTGGCATCAGACAACTACGGATGTCTGGGTTCGAGAGGTAGTTTCTCATGGTTATGCCATCACATTCCTGAGGCATCCCTTCCAGTAGACCTGGTCAGGTCTTTGGCCTTCTGGGAGGCTATTGGGGCCCTCCTGTGGTCGGGAGTCATAATCCCCGTTCCTGTGATGCAACAGGGAAGGGGTTATTATTCAAATTTGTTTTTGATTCAGAAACCAAATGGGTCACATCGACCTATCCTGAATCTGAAGTCTCTCAACAGATTCATCCATGTGCCCAATTTCCCTATGGAAACCCTACGGTCAATTGTGCTGGCAATGGAGCCTGGAAATTTCATGGTCTCCCTGGACACACAGGATGCTTATCTGCATGTTCCTATTGCACAATCTCACTGAGGATTTTTGAGAATGGCAGTAGATCAGCAACATTACCAATTTTAGGCTCTACCCTTCGTGTTGGCCACAGCCCCTCGGGTATTTACCAAGATAATGGCAGCTCATCTCAGACGGAAAGGAGTCAGGATACCGCCATATTTGGATGACCTGATATTGGCACATTCTCAGGAAATGTTACAATGTCATCTCCAGATGACTATTGTCTGCCTACAAGAGCATGGCTGGATAATCAATTGGAAAAAGTCTTCTCTTTCTCCAACAAAGCAAATGGTGCACATAGGGGTGCTGCTGGATTCTCTGGGACAAAGGATTCTTCTGCCAGAGAACAAGATTGCAGCACTTCAAACTCAGGTACACAGTCTACTTTGCAAGCAGGAAGTATCAGTTCACTTGGCAATGCAGGTGGCTTATGCCCAGTTCCACCACAGGTCCTAGCAGCAATGGATTCTGTCTCATTGGGATGGTTGATATCATCAGATAAAGTCTCAGATGATCCGCATCTCGCCAGAGGTTCGGCTCTCCCTTGCTTGGTGGCTGCAGACTCATTTAGACAAGGGTTGCCACACCTTTCAGGGAAGGTGGACAGATCAGGAAAGTCACCTACAGACAGTTGTTGTTTTTGGAGGTTTTTTTACCTTTATGGTAGCTGCACGGCCATCACCAGGATGAGGCTGCTGCTGTCAGCCCTCTCCGGGCCGTTCAGCTACTGATGTGCGCTGCTGCAATCCCAGCGCCTTGCAGTAAAGTTTTTTTTCATTGAAAGATCCGGCGCATGTGACGTCATTACATCACATGCGCCACAGAAGAGAGGAGAGGACTGAGGAGCCGCGTGAGCAGCAGCCTGCAAGGTAAGTGTGGAACCTGGCTGGGGACATGTAAGGGGGCTGCTGGGGACATGGAAGGAGGCTGCTGAGGACATGGAAGTGGGCTGCTGGGGCTGTCTGGGAACATGGAAGGGGGCTGCTGGGGCTGGCAGGAGACTTGGAAGGGGGCTGCTGGGTCTGGCTAAGGACATAGATAGGGGCAGCTTGGGATGGAGACACAGAAGGGGGGCTGCTGGGGCTGGCTGGGGACACAGTGGGGGCTGCTTGGAATGGAGACACAGAATGGGGGCTGCTGGATCTGGGGAGACATAATAGGGGCTGCTGGGGCTGGCTCTGAATACTGAAGGGGGCTGGCTGGGTACATGGAAGGGGGCTGTTGGGGCTGGCTGGGGACACAGAAAGGGGGCTGCTTGGGATGGAGACACAGAAGGTGGGCTGCTGGGGCTGGCTGGGGACACAGAGTGGGGGCTGCTTGGAATGGAGACAGAATGGGGGATGCTGAAACTGGGGAGACATAATAGGGGCTGCTGGGGCTGTCTGTGAATACTGAAGGGAGCTGGCTGGGCACATGGAAGGGGGCTACGGGGGCTGGCTGGGGATACAGAGAGGGGGCTGCTTGGAATGGAGACAGAATGGGGGCTGTTGGGGCTGGCTCTGAATACTGAAGGGGGCTTGCTGGGGACATAGAAGGGGGCTGCTGGGGCTGGCTGGGGACATGGAAGGGGGTTGCTGGGTCTGTCTGGGGACACAGAAAGGGGGCTGCTTGGGATGGAGACGGGGCTGCTGGGGCTGGCTTGGGACACAGGGGGCTGCTTGGAATGGAGACACAGAATGGGGGCTGCTGGATCTGGGGATACATAATGGGGGCTGCTGTGGCTGGCTCTGAATACTGTAGGGGGCTGGCTGGGGACATGGAAGAGGGCTGCTGGGGACATGGAAGGAGGCTGCTGGGTCTGTCTGGGGACACAGAAAGGGGGCTGCTTGGGATGGAGACAGGGGGCTGCTGAGGCTGGCTTGGTACAAAGGGGGCTGCTTGGAATGGAGACACAGAATGGGGGCTGCTGGATCTGGGGACACATAATGGGGGCTGCTGGGGCTGTCTCTGAATACTGAAGGGAGCTGGCTGGGGACATGGAAGGGGGCTGCTTGGAATGGAGACAGAATGGGGGCTGTTGGGGCTGGCTCTGAATACTGAAGGGGGGCTGGCTGGGGACATAGAAGGGGGCTGCTGGGGACATGGAAGGGGGCTGCTGGGGCTGGCTGGGAACATGGAAGGGGCTGCTGGGTCTGGCTGGGGACACAGAAAGGGGGCTGCTTGGGATGGAGACACAAAAGGGGGGCTGGCTGGGGATACACAGAGGGGACTGCTTGGAATAGAGACAGAAGGGGGGCTGCTGTGGATCTGGGGACACATAATGGGGGCTGGCTCTGGACAAAGAAGGAGGACTGCTGGGGCTGGCTGGGGACACAGAAGATGGACTGCTGAAGATGGGATACAAAAGGGTTGCGGAGGCTGGGGACACAGAAAGGGGGCTGCTTGGGGATACAGAGAGGGTGCTGCTTGGAATGGAGACACAGAATGGGGGCTGCTGGATCTGGGGAGACATAATAGGGGCTGCTGGGGCTGGCTCTGAATACTGAAGGAGGGCTGGCTGGGCACATGGAAAGGGGCTGCTGGGGACATGGAAGGGGGCTGCTGGGGCTGGCTGGGGACATGGAAGGGGGTTGCTGGGTTTGTCTGGGGACACAGAAAGGGGGCTGCTTGGGATGGAGACAGGGGGCTGCTGGGGCTGGCTTGGGACACAGAAAGGGGGCTGCTTGGGATGGAGACACAGAGGGGGCTGCTGGGATGGCAACAGAGCAGCGAGGGCTGGTTGGAAATGGAGAGACACTGTAGAAACATGGGGGGATGCCCTGCATTTGTTACACTTATAACACAATCTGAGCAACCAAGCAGCTCTGCCTCCCTTAGCTCCCCTCTTCCTCAGCAGTGTCACGTCAGAGCAGGCTGCTGTGGGTGATACTGCAGGGGTGTTAGTTTAAAGATGAGCAGTTTGCTGGTGCTGCCTGTGGTGTGGAATGCTGTGAGGTGTGTAATGGAGGAGTACTGTGATCTGAATATTAAAGGGGGAGTGATTTGAGGTGAAGATTGAAGTAAGGGTTGGGGTGCTGCGATGTGGTGAATAATGAAGGTAGGTGGGAGGGGTGCTGATATGATGAAGGGGGGAGAGTGCATTGAAGTGCACTGCAGTGAAAGGAGAACATTGAAGGGTAGGGGAAGGGGTGCTGTGCCCAGATATGCCTACAGACTCTCTCACCCTGTCACCCACAACACCTGCTCCACATACACTTACCTTATCACCTACCAGACCTGTCCCCGCACACTCACCCTGTCACCTACCAGACCTGTCCCAGCACACTCAGCCTGTCACCTACCAGACCTGTCCCAGCACACTCAGCCTGTCTCCTACCAGGCCTGTCCCCGCACACTCGCCCTGGCTCATACCAGACCTATTCCAGCACACTCACCCTGTCGCCTACCATATGCTTCTCCGCATACTCATCCTGTCATTCACCAGACCTGTGCCCAAAGACTCTCTCACCCTGCCAAACACCAGACCTCGCTCCACGGCTTCTGCTACTGACAGGTTAAATCGGTCGTCTGTGAGGGGGGCTGGGGTGTATAATTTTTTTTTTCCTACGGGGGCAAATATGTTTTCTTTTTTTCCCGTGAGGAGCAACGTGTTTGTTTTTTTCCCTGTGGGAGTCAATGTGTGTGTGTGGGTTTTGTTTTTATTATTAAAAATAGTAAAAGTATTAATAATGGATATAGTTGGATGGGGGCGCTCAAAAAGTCTCACACAGGGTGCTAGTGAATGGGAAGTGCTGTGAAGTGGCCCGAGGGGATGCTGTGAGGTGTTTGTTAAAGGGTGCTGTGTTGTGGGGAGGGGAGTGCTGTAAGGTGGCAGTGAAGGGGGTGTGCTGTTTGGTGGACAATGAAAGGGACAGTGAGCACTCTGAGGTGGACAGTGGGTGCTCTTAGGGGGGCAGTGAGGAAGTCAATAAAGTGAGCTGTGAGGGGGGCCAGTGTTATATGGAAGGAACTGGCAATGAGAGAAAGCTTTAGAGGGGGTAATGAGAAACAGTCACGGATATATGCAGGGAGGACTGGATGAGACCGCTATGAAGGGGGCAATCAGGGTCATATGCAAGGGCAATGAGACAACAATGGAGGGTGCGATTATAGTGATATGGAGGGAAGGGACAATGAGATGGCTATGGAGGGGGCAGTAATATAGATATGGGCAGGGAGGGGGCAATGGAAGAGATCCATGCATTCTAATGCTTTATGTTGGCTGGCAGTTGCATATTCAGGAGGAGGGATCTAAATTATTTGACACCTTTAAATGCAGGTATTTATTCCCCATCTCTTTTCCAGACAGGTCTGAAATTTTCCAAGATTTAAACAACTACCAACGGAGCTTAGAACACCAGCTGGCAGGTAGGACATAAATTGTTATGGACTTGTTTATGTATGTACTCCATGCCCTCAGCCTGTTTAAAACAAAGACATGGCTCGTAGGTATGGCATTCCATGTAAGGCCACGCCCCTTGCTATGAGGACACACACACTTCCTGGAATTTGTGCGCCTCCGACGCGCGCTAACCCCTCTGATGCCTTCCCCGAACATGGTGCCCTCCCTGTCAGTTTGTTCTGGATCCGCCCCTGCCTACAGATAAATGTTTTGGAGATTCCTGCAGTGAACAGAGCGCTCATTCTGGCAAAGGACCTACTTCAGGGCAGCCTATCCAGATTCAGTCCGACAACGCGACTGCAGTGGCCTATATCAATCATCAAGGAGGCACACGAAGTCTGGCAGCCATGAGGGAAGTGGCGAACATTCTGCAGTGGGCAGAATGCCATCTTCCAGCAACCTCGGCAATATTCATCCCAGGAGTCCTCAACTGGGAAGCGGACTCCCTAAGTCGTCAGGACATACATGGCAGAGAATGGGCTCTTCATCCGGACGTCTTCCAACTCCTGTTGGACAGGTGGGGGACTACCAGATGTAGACCTCAAGGCGTCACGTCACAACCACAATGTCCCTAGGTACAGATCCAGAACAAGGGATCCCTCAGCCGACTTCGTGGATGCTCGGGCAGTGAGATGGAACTTCAGGTTGGCATACTTGTTTCCTCCAATCTCCCTCCTCCCAAGGGTCGTCAGAAAGTTCAAGCAGGAGGGCGGCAGGATAATACTAATAGCTCCTGCCTGGCCAAGGAGACATTGGTTCACTGATCTGACATGTCTATCCATAGACAGGGTCCCTGCCTATATCCGGATTTACCTTGGCTGGCTTTGATGGCTTGGCTCTTGAGTCTTCCATCTTAAAGGCCAAAAGTTTCTCTATTTCTGTGATCCAGACAATGCTTAGGGCAAGGAAGCCTGCTTCGGCCCGCATCTATCACAGGATTTGGCATTCATTTTTTCTTTGGTGTTCCCACAGAAAATATGACCCTAAAGTTTTCAGGGTCTCGTGAGTGCTTGCTTTTCTTCAGGCGGGTTTAGACTTAGGTCTTCGCCTGGCTACCCTGAGAGTTCAGGTTTCTGCATTGTCAGTATGGTTCCAGCGCAGAATTTCTCCCCTACCGGATATTAGAAAATTTTTGCAGGGGGTTCTCCATCTACAACCTCCATTTGTCCCTCCGGTGGCACCGTGGCATTTATCTTTGGTTTTCAGGGCACTGCAAGCTTCTCCTTTTGAGCCCTTGGATAAGGTGGACCTTAGATGGTTGACAGCGAAGACACTTTTTCTCCTCGCTATCTCCTCAGATCGCAGAGTTTCTGATTTGGCAGCACTGTCATGTCGCTCTCCAGATTTGATTTGTCATGAAAATTGAGAGGTTCTTCGTACTAGAGCGGGTTACCTTCCAAAGGTGGTATCCTGTTTTCATATTTATTAAGAAATTGTAGTCCTGGCCTTTCAGTCTTCAGACCTTTCTAAAGGTGAAGCTTCCTTGGATGTGGTTCGTGCCTTAAGTATCTACGTGGATCGTACCAGCTCCATAGGGAAATCAGATGCGCTCTTTGTGTTATATGGGTTTCACAAACGAGGCTGGCCAGCTAACAAACAGACATTGGCTCGCTGGTTGCGTATGACTATTTCTCAGGTCTATACACAGGCTGATCTCCCTATTCCGTACAAGGTGACAGCACATTCTACTCGGTCTGTGGGACCATCGTGGGCAGTTAGACATGGTGCCTCGGCTGAACAGTTTATCAAATTTTGGGCGGCGGATTCTCCTCTCTGCTCAGGAGTGTCCCCACCCTTAAGGGAACTGCTTTAGGGTAGATCCTGTGGACCCTATGGACCCTGAAGAAGAAAATCAGAGTTATGGTATAACATACCTCAGTTAACTCTTTTTCTTCGAGGTTCATAGGGTCAACAGGGTGCCCACCCTGACGCACCTGGCCTCAGTTGGGATCTGTTGTTTGCTTTTTTGTATCATTGATTCCCTCTTTGTATTTTGAGAGTGTTTCTTGGGTACATTGTATTTCCTTCTCTACTTTACATCTCATGCCGTTAGACTTGTTTACGAACTGAATGCCTGTGGCTGGGGGCGGGGAGGAGGACCTGTGCATGCTGGGAGCTTCAAAGCTGTAAGCTGTTTGGTGCAATGGATCACTCCAACTAAATACCCCAAGGTAGATCCTGTGGACCCTATGGAAAAAGAGTTAACTGAGGTATGTTCTATCATAACTCTGATTTATTCCAATTAAAAAAAGGATTTTTTTTAAAAACAGCCAGCAGGAAGCAATCAGACCAAAGTAAATATAATCGTCCATAAACAGTCCAAAAGTCAGTTAGATTAAATAAATGGAATCAAATATGCAACACACTCCCATATCAGGTATCAATAAAGTCTGGACTTGAACCCGCATTTAGAAGCAGTGCATACCTCCAACAAGCCCACAGATATTAAGATTGTTAGAATTAAGAACTGGTTTAAATCATGTTGGGAGCCCCTCCAAATAAATAGGATATCGTCTATGAATCTATGCAATGACACCAAGTTCGCACCTGCCTACCTACTATCCCACACCGAATCGTGCTCCCACCGGGACATAAATAGGTTGGCATAGCTGGGTGTGAACTTGGTGCCCACAGCGGTATCGATACCTCTTAAGCTATATACCCTAAATGTCGCTGTTTTGCGCCACAAGTCGCATAAGAAATAATTGCTTTCCAGACTTATATTGTGGTTCCAAAGTATAAAAGTTCTTATTGCAATAAAAGAAAGTTACACGCTTTGATCTAGCACAATTAGCGCAAAAGACAATTAAATACAAAAGGTACAAGCCGATACATACGCGTGCGCACTGGTCCCAGTAAACAGTCATCTCTCCAGAAGCCTGTGGTCATCCAAGAAGAATGGCTGTATACTATAACTAGTAAGCAGGCTATAAAACCTTACAGAACAAAGAAACTAGTTAACAAGTTTCAATTGGGTCTTGCTCTTGGACATTCTGGTATGATGCAGGTCATTGGACAGTTCATACAGCATCACTGGGGGAATGTCCCAGTTCCTCAGATGTTGCTTTGTGTGGTTTTCCTGCTGAAGAACTGGTTTAAACTAGTCAAAAGACACTACATACAGCTTTACATTCTAACCACTAATTTCATATAGTTCATAACTTGCAGACGCATGATGCGATCTCCTTGTTGATAGAACCGGAAATCTGCAAATAAACAGTGATTTAGAATGGTACCAAACATGATATGTCTACTAGCTTATGTACCTTAAATATCGTATACATTACATTTCACATCATAAGTATTCACTAATAAAACCTCTAATATTAAGCTTAATGCTTAGGAACCTTTTTATATGTGATCGCATATTGCGTAAAGTCGCTGGTATGCGCTGTGCATCTATGTGTTTTGTGCTTAGATGAACAGCGCAACTGCGTTGTGCATCTTGTATATTTTATATGTATTATTTAATGTGCGTATAGGTTATGGTAGGACTTTCAACAATATGCGTTAGCAACGCAGACGCACAACGCTAATAATCGCATATCGCATCGCACACAATGGTTTTGTGCTGACGACGCAAAATGGCGTCGTCAGGGGCGACACAAAATGGCATCGCCAGATATTAATTTAAGATTTGGCCAATCATCCGACTTCGACAGCGGTTCCTATCTTTTGGATGATCTAGTCATATTCAAAGAAAATTTATTTGTTTTCTAAGATAAATTTGATACCTTCCAGAATAAATTCAATCTTCTGTGGTGACATATCTTTATTCTCAAGGTGCCATTTTACTGCATCCAGTCCATCCTTATGGCTTATGGTGGTGTACAAAGAGCTAACATCTGATGTTACCATAAATGTGTTTTTTTTCCATTGAATATTTTCTAATTTATTGATTGTATCTTGTGTCCTTCAAGTAGGATTTACCCTTGACAACTATCGATTGAAGAAAAAAAATATATAACTTCTGATAGATTGGTGGTCAAGCCTCCTGAACCGGAAATAATTGGCCATCCTGGAGGGGCTGTAGAGTTCTTATGTATTTTTGGCAAGGTATAAATGGTGGGTTTTTTTTGGATTTCGAACATTTAGAAAATCAAACTATTTTTTTTTTGTTATGGTACCTCTTTTGATGTCTTTACTGAGGAGCTTCAGGTAAGTACCCTCAATCCTTGCTGTTGGGTCAGCTTTAAGTTTTTGATATGTTCCATCTTTGCTCAGTTGGGATGATATTTCCTTAATGTAATCTGTTTTATCCTGGATAGTAATGCCACTCCCCTTATCACATTGTTTAATTACTATATTGTTATAATTTTTAAGGGATTTGATTGCCCTCTTTACTTTTTGGTTATAGTAAATGTATTTTCCCTTTCTTATGTCCACTACTTTTAGAATTTATATTGCCAATGTCCTTTATTAACTATTGGTTAAACTTTCAATCATACAGTTCTTTAAATGGGCTGGAAAAAAATGGGATGTTTTTTACTAAAAGTTGTTATTCTCCAGATTGGACGCATCACTTTTGTTCAATTAGAAAAATTTCTTAAGCGTTAATTTTCTAGAGAATTTATGAATATCTATATGCATCTTGAACAGGTCAATTTGCGAAGTAGGGGCAAAATTAAGAGCCTTCTGGAGTACTCTTTCCTCATCTTCTGATAGGGTTCTGGAACTTAAATTAAATATTTTGACCTCACTTTTTCTTTCAACATTAGGGCTTCCTCTTCTTAGATCCACCTCTTTTTCTGTTGTCCTAAACACATGTTGGAGGTATACACTGCTTCTAAATGCGGGTTCAAGTCCGGACTTTATGGATACCTGTTATGGGAGTAGGTTGCATAGTTGACTCCATTTATTTAATCTAACTGACTTTTGGTCTCTGTTTATGGACTATTGTATTTACTTTGGTCTGATTGTTTCCCGTTAGCTGTTTTTTTTATTAAAAAAAATCCTTTTTTTACTTGGAATAAATCATAATTTTTTACCTCTACCTGTGTGAGATAAATTACAGATGTCATATGGTATTAAAAGAAACCGTTATATGTGGATCCCAACCGTAATATGTGGATCCCAATTTTTCAAGTGAGTCTTCGGTACGCCGACCTTTGTAATTAGCGGTGGCAAGAATCTATTCTTTAATAGACTGATTACCATTCCTACTCTTCCTTTTCCATACACAAAGGGGAATTCAGATTTAAAGTTTAAAATTTAGCATTACTACTGTACACATTGGTCCTTTATTGTCATTTTTTCCATGTATTGACTTCCATTCGGGAATAATTGTGATCGAGTGGAAGAAAAGACATTTCTTGTGTGAAGATACCTGGAATAAAATAAGTATCAAGATCAGGATTGTGCCCTTTATTTTGGTCTATTCATTATATTATTTATATCATTCATTGTATTACCTGTATTGCCTTTGACCTTCTTCCTTATTTATTGTATACATCCAGACATATAGAGTTCTATTCGGAATGTGAGGCAGCAATGCTAACCACTGTGCCATACTTCTGCTTTCTCTGTATCACTGCTTTTGTGGAAAGAAGCGGGGACAGCTGAGCAGATACTGCCCAGGAGAGTACAGCAAAGCAATGAGAAGTGCACAATTACTTCCATAGCCAGTAATAATTAACACACAAACTGAGTTTATAGGTCAAATCATTTTGATCAAGATTTTTCATAGCATGAACAACCATCTGTTGTTATAAGTGTATTACAGGTTCACTGTTCAGATTCCACAAAAAGGGTTTTTTCATCTTAAGTAATATTAATAATGTTGTAGGGAGCATATTAACCTATCAGTATATTTGTGTGGGAAGTAACCGCAGTACCCAGAGGAAACCCATGTAAGCCTGGGAGAATATACAAACGTCACACATTTAGGGCCAGGGTGGGAGTTGAAGTGCTGTGAGGCAGTAATGCTAACCATTGCACCATCCGTGCTGCCCAGAAACAAAACTACACTGTCCTTCAAAAACCTGTGCTCAGTCAAACCGTGTATGAACACAAATCACACTACTATAGAGTGTGACTATCATTTCATCACGCCTGGCTGTTATACAGTTTACGTTTGTACTTCTGCCATCTCCCACTATCCTCTATACCATCTAGACACGTGTAGTGTTGCATTTTTATACCAGTATTACACTATTGTTTCATTTATCCTTTTTTTACATATGCATCATTGGATGACATCATTGGATGCAATTTGGAATTGTGACTGCACTTTCAACCTGAGGACATAATATATGTTTGAACTATCTTTAGCACATGTGTGTCTATCCTTTGTTTCATATTGTCTATTTGCGAGTTATTGACTCGCTTGATTTGGTCCTTCCGCTTTGGAGTGCAGCACCATAAGATTGGTTATTGTTATCTACTGCTCATTCTGTACCTGTCCAGCAAAGAAGCCATTAAGACAAAACTGTTCTGTAAGAAACTAACTCAAGGAGACTCCAGCACTAGGGTTTGGGAAGACAGGAAGTTGTGAGAAGGGGGGTGGGAGTTACTGAAGAAGACTAGGAAAAAGAAGGGAATAATCCATTTGCTTTGCTCCATAATTCACTATATTATTTCAGTTATCTATATGTCTGCAGTTTGTATCATACTTACCTACTTTTGCATTCTCTCCACCAAGAAATGCCCGCAGGAAAGATGCTGCTAACTGGTGGTGGGGACGGGCCAAGTGCTTTGTCATTATTCCTGTCCCCTTGGGATGTGAAGCTGTAAATTGCAGGTCTTTCAAGTGGGGAGATGCCAAAATTATGTATGTCTCATAGTGGCCCTGCCTCCTCCCCAAGAACCCGCAATTCTCTGCATTGTACTCCCCATACTGACCAATTCACTAGGGAGTGAGCATAATGCAGTAGGGCTGTCTACTCTCCCAGCAGTCCAGGGGACTACCTACAAATTCTGCAGTCTCCTGGACGTTCCAGGAGAGTAGGCAAGTATGGTTCTATGTTCTTCTCGTGTTTGCATATGTTCCCTCACACCAAAAACATACTCATAGATTATTTGTCTTCTGACAAAATTAACCCTAGTGTGTGGGGCAGGAAATTATGTGAATGATTACATATTCTCTAAACAGTGCTTCATATAATAAATTATGTAGGCAGTATAAGTTGTTTGTATGATCACTAGGAATTACTTGTGGACTGAATTTGTAATGAAAAACGTGATTCTTTTAGGGTATGGTTTTGTTTATTATGTGCAATGCTATAATTGTCCAAGACTAGCCGTAAAAAAAAACAAAAAAACATATAATGAATAAGCAAATGCTGGACATAACTTCAGAGACAATAAAACAGCACAGCTTTTCATTCAGGTTGAACCACTTTCACAGTATAATTTGATTAATCAGAGTTTGATTGCTTGCTTTGAATTACAGCGCATTGTAAAGCCAGAAGAAACACCAGAAGTTGATGAGCCAGAAGAAACACCAGGAGTAAAAGAAACAAAACTATGAATGCTAGTGATTACAGAAAGCTGACAATCTATCTAGCATTGAAAAAGTAAACATATAATTGTAAAAAATAAGTATTGTACTACATAAAAATCTAGCATCCACTTCAACCCATATGCTCTGGGTCTAATGTAGAAATAATATACCACCGGTTATAAAAAAAAATAAAAAATTCAAAATATAGCAAAAATTAAATAATAGCCAAATATAGATTTGTAAATGCTTAAATATTAAAGATAAGATTTGACTAAGATCATATTTTATGATCCAGTTAATGTAATGCAGAAGGTAACAGATGGACCAAGGTCTGATAAATACTGTGTTTAGTTCACTTTTGTTTTGTGGATTTATTCTGATTTTAGGTACCCAGAGTACTAACTTTATAATTGTACAGCTCACAATTAAATCTGTATGTAAAGAGACTTATTATTTCTATTTTTAAAATCTTCTCCAAAATGTAACACTGCATCATTATGTATCATTATTATGATATTGTAATAATGCTATTGTTAATATAAATAGTTTGGCAAAGATTTCAGGTTGAAGCTATAGAACTTAAGCTTGGTACACACCTATGCAATTATCGGACGATCAGAATAGCTGATAATTGCATAGGTGTATATACAGTATATGTAGGAGCATTAGCCGATAAACAGCTTCAAACGCTCCTGCAGCAGAGTGTAAATAAATTCATATGTAGAAGTGTTATTCCTCCATCATGAATGCTGCATAGTCCCACTACAGTTCAGTAGATGGCGCCCTATAATTGTCTTGGGATGTCTCATTATTTGCTAGTGACTAGTTTCTGAGTAGAAAATATACTTATATTGTACAGGTGCATGTCTGCACTGGAATACAGTGCGAGAACTTGCATTTAGAAGCCACTGTAGATATATTTATTATCCCCATAGATTTTTTAATAAAAACATACTCTATCTCATATAGAAAAAACTACAAATTAGGACTGCGCTATAAAATATCTCGTATATCGCTTGTTTGAAATGAATCAATAATCAAGGCTCCTCTAAATATAAAACACAAATTTATTCACAACCTACAATTGATAGAAGTAAAAAATAAACATAATAAATAATAAAACAAAAAACACATATCTAAAAGACACACTAATTGTATAAAATAGCACTGGTAGCAATTAAATTTAAATCACTTGTGAAATGCACATAATCATTCCACATAAAGCTTAGTGCATCAGGATATGTTCTGATGGAAAAGAGGTATCTCTCCTTTATGAAAAGGAGATATGGAAAATGAGATATCTCTCCTTTAGTTGGTATATATCTGTCTGTATTGTGATGTTCTGGTTTTGTTGTGGGCCCGGGATGGTGATAGGAGCAGACACAGAAGCAGATTTAAAACAAAACGTGGAACTTTTAATAAGTGGTTTGGCAGACATGAACAATGGGAGAAAATAAGTCCAGGGATGGCACTAAACTGCAAATGGGAACTGAGGTGAATGCAATGAGTAAAAGTCCAGGTAGTGGCAGATAGGAGCAGTCCAGTATCCGTGTCTTGTGAGGCTGGTGAAAAAAGACTTGTCCACCAGTGTGAGGTTCTGGTTAATAGGGAAATGTACAGTTAATGACAGGCAGGGGAAATCAGGTGTAGTGGCTGAAATGAAGAATGCAGGCTGAGGGAAAATCATCCAGCAGAGTGTCAGTGGAGGCAAGGTGCAGGGTGAACAGCAGACTCAGGTACTCAGGCAAGGGGAAGGTAATGGAGGATGCAGGGTAGCCCAGCGCGGTTGGAGCAGACAAGCAGGCAGGCAGGTAGCGTTACACAGGAATTGGTGGCGAGCACAGGGATCTCTCTCTCTCAGCTATGCTGAGAAACACGTTGCACTGGCAATGAAGTGAGGCTCTGAGCCTCCCTAAATACCAAGTGCTGTGCCGTGACTGGCCAGAGAGCGCATGTGACAAACCAGGATTGGGCGATTAGGTCACATGACCGGAGGCAAGATGGCGGAGCCCATGCCGGAGCGGAACGGAAGCACCACCAGGCCTCACCAGCCCAAAGTGACAACATGCCCGCACAGAACCATGCACAGCCAACGCCCCTCGCCAAACACCAGCGCCACCGCCAGATGCCCCCCACCATAGTGACCTCAGGTAATACCCATCGACCACCATGCCGAGAAACTCTGGTTGTGACATGTATAAGCTCTTATCCATCTGCATATTATTGGTCAAAGAAAGTCTTTTATGCACTGTGAATGCCTTTAGTAGTTAAAGAATACTCTCACCACATATGTTCAAATTGTAGAAGTAGCTGAGCAATACCATCGGAGGCCACGGTGTGGTAAATAAAAAGCGGCGAGTGGGTGAACAGGTAAGTACACAGGTAGGTACACGAATCACAGGCAGGGTCTTGAAAAAGCTCCCTGGTGGAGCGAAACATGTCGACATCCATGGGGTTTTAAAATCCACTTGTGACCCTGCCTATGATTCGTCTACCTACCTGTGTACTTACCTGTTCACCCACTTGCGCTACTATCCAGTGCGGTTGGAAAAAGATTGCATTAATCTACAAGGAGTCTCCTGTACACAAAGGGAAACATCCAGTGTGAGAGTGGCTGCTTTTTTGTTTTATTATTTATTATGTTTATTTTTTACTTCTATCTATTGTAGGTTGTGAATAAATTAGTTTTTTTTATATTTAGAGGAGCCTTGATCATTGATTCATTTCAAACAAGCGATATATGACATATTTTATAGCGCAGTCCTAATTTGTAGTTTTTTGTGGGTGACTTTATTGAGACCAAGTGGTACTGGTCTATTTGGACTAGCAGCTTGAATTGTTTTATTTACACACCTGTTTTATTAGTGCAAGGAGCTAGTTGTTGTTTTTGCACCAACTAGATTTCAGTTTTCTATCTCATATAATACAAATGGAATGAAATCCATGTACAACCAGTCAACATACATGGATCACAGGTCACAAGGCCCTATTAGTGCCATCAAAATATGATTCTGTATATGGGCAAATTGGTCATCAGTGCAGGGGCGGATTGGGCCACCGGGACAGCAGGATAGTTCCCATCCTCCCCTCTACTGGTACAGTTACCACTGCTTACAATCCCGGGCAGGCGGCCGCCCTCCCGGGATCTGCGCGGGGTGGGTAATCTAGGGCTGCCCGCAGCCGCATGTTAATGGCTAGCTGCGGGATGCAGACAGGAGGAGGCAGGCAGTGGATGTTCGCTGGCTGATCTGTGTGCTATACAACAACACAATCAGAGCAGCCGGCAGCTCCGCCTCCCTGTGTACCTCAGTCTCGGCAGTCGGCAGGTGCGAACGCGCTGAGCTGTGCACACCACAGTAGGAGCTGGCTCAGGATAGAAACTAATGGACCAGACAGTCAGGCCAACGAAAGAAAGCAGACGGTGCCGGAGGGGGTGTGAGGACAGTGTGTATTGAAGGGAGGAGAGTGCTGTGAGAGCTAGCATTGAAGTGGCCGAGTGAGGGGGGAGGGGGGATGGGGTGTAGGAGTGCTGAGAGAGTTGGACATTGAAGTGGGAGCAGGGGTAGGAGTGCTGGGAGAGTTGGACATTGAAGTGGGAGCAGGGGTAGGAGTGCTGAGAGAGTTGGACATTGAAGTGGGAGCAGGGGTAGGAGTGCTGGGAGAGTTGGACATTGAAGTGGGAGATGGGGTAGGAGTGCTGGGAGAGTTGGACATTGAAGTGGGAGCAGGGGTAGGAGTGCTGGGAGAGTTGGACATTGAAGTGGGAGAGGGGGTAGGAGTGCTGGGAGAGTTGGACATTGCAGTGCGAGGGGGGGAGGGTAGGAGTGCAGTGAGAGGTGGGCAATAAAGTTGTCGTAGGCAGGGTAGAAGTGCTGAGGGAGGTGGACATTGAAGTGGACGAGGGGGTGTAGGTGTGTTGTTAGAGGTGATTATTGTAGTGGGGGTTCTGTGACAAGATCTGTCACAGCAGAGTCTCTTAAGGTGCGTACACACTAGATGGCATGTGTACACAGCGATGTGACCGGCGACCCCCCCTTTACCCGGTCAACCACCACACCTGTCCCTGCAGACCCATTCACCCTGTCACCCACCACACCTGTCCCTGCAGACACTGAGGCTGCTGGTGGTGGTGCCACCCGTGGCTGAGGAAGGGACTGGGAGCTCCACTCTTCTACTACCAACAGGTCAGGTTGTTCTTCTTTGGGGGGCTGGAGCAATTATTTTATTTTTTCCTGTCAGGGTCAATGTGTTTTAATGTTTTCTGGTGGGGGCCAATGTGTCTGTTCAATTTTGGTTTTTTTTATATTGGAGGCCATACACAGACGGATTATCTGCACCTAGTATAGGACTATGCAAGTTTCAATGGTTCGGCTGATGGTAGCTTCTAAAGATGCACAAAGCAAGATTGCAGTGTCTGTAAACACTGACAGTGGGCATCTCAGTCCTGGCACATTCAGATGCAAGGATGTACACCAGGGAAGGACATTGTAATGGCATTAGCATAAAGTCATAGACACAACTGCAGCAAAAGAAGCAAGGAAGGCCGATACTGCCTCGCTCAGACTCAGAAACAGGCCTTAATAGGAAGGATCCCGCCCCCTTAACAAACCCCACCTCCTCAACAGACCCATAAGGGCAGCTTCCAGAAATTTCCCGGGCTGGTTTTCCATCCCAATCCGCCCCTGCATCAGTGTATTTATCAGTATGTCCAATACTGATATGATTGAGTTTTTCATTGTTGATCGGCCCAAATGACCTATATGGCCCAGCATTATATTTCACATTATATATTGTGTAGACAGAAAATGTGACTACCTATTAAATTGCAGCCTTTGGCAAATGAGGTGTAGACACTTCCGTCCCTGCGTATCTCCATCCAGAACTGCTGTATGTGCTCTAAGGGCCTGATTCAGAGCCGGACGCTATTTGCGCTCGCTCGTTCAGAAAAAGGGGCCGGATATTTAAATACAGCGCTCGCTCTTTGCAGTCTGTTGACGCCTCTATGTCTGAACGAGCGAACGAAACATGCGCTCGCTATTTTTTTAAAAACGCCCCCTGGCCGCTCGCATCCTACGTCATCTCCGCTATTTATTAGATTAATCGAGTACATCGAAAGGCGTATGAACTGCACGCAGCGCTTGTGGTAGCATTTTCCTACCGCAATCATGCGAGCAGTTCAGGCTAAGAAACAACCAAGTGACGTGGTCGATGACGCTGCTTTGTTAATTATGCACACCCTTAAAACGCCCGTTTTGACCTTTTGGCATGCCTGCGTTCGGATCTCCACTCCCCGTTTTCAAGCACCTTCCCCTGTTACCACCCACAAACGCCTCATTCTGTCACTCAAATTAGCAGGCATTCGCTATTTTGCGAGCACAAAATTTCTGACCGCAATGACTGGTTCGCACATGCGTATTACAACCCATATGCATGCGCAGTTGTGCAAACATCGCTCTGAGCGAACGAGCGGCCGCTTACGATCGGCTCTGAATCAGGCCCAAAGTCTGCTATGTATGTACTAGTGTAAGAAAGTGTCAGGTTCCCAGGGCCTGTAATGGAAAAAGCAACTGCATGTGGCAAGTGGATACCACTTTGACACATACCCATAACTCTATCTCAGTGCAAAATGCCTAAATTCATTACTGTAATTTATTCAGATGCACTTCTGTTTATCACGATGTAGCTGGAGCCTGTGGGCCCCATTCAGAGACGTACGCTAATGTCATCACAGCTGTGATCCTGTACACAACTGCTTTGTAAATATATGCCAATGTAGCAGACGCCGATGATTGTATTGAGATGTCCACCTTCAGCTTTACAAATCCATGTACCTGCGTAGAAAGACGCAGTATCAGTTGCAGTAGATTCAATTATCACAGTGCTGAGTAACCCTATGGGTTAAATTCTGAGAACAGCGCCATCTGTTTTTGCATAGGTTTCCTACCATGCTGAGAAGACATTCGTATAATTGACTTCTGACTAACTAACCCATGTATGTGTGTTAGGGAATGTAGACTTTGAAGGGTAAGTTTACTAAAAGTCATTTTGACCTTCTAAAACAAACACACTATTGATTCCCATCAGTTTCTAAACCCCTACCCTGATGCTATTTTCAAGGACTGCTTAAATCCCTAGGATGTGTGTATGTTTTTGTTTTTTTAAATGCATAAATTCAAAAAAATGTACAAACAAAATGGTGGGGCCAGCCACCCAAAGAAATTGATAGCCAACCCTAGGTCTTTAATTCTAGACTGGTAGGGATGCCCCACCAATTTTCCAATGACTAGCACTAAACTTTACCAGCCAGGGCTGGTGAGAACCAAAGAGGGGAGACCCGTACTGTGGGGTATCCCCACCGTGATTCCATCCAGCCCTAGGCCAGATGGTAGGAGGGTTGTATTTTCTAGGTAGCAAAAACAACATTCTTCCCCCCCTCTTAGGTATATTTAACCCTAGTAGCAAATAGCAATCACATGCTCTTGTAGTGGTGGATACGGGGTAATCGTGCAGAAAAAAAAAATCCCGTTTCTCCTTGGCGCACTACAGGAATCGGCATGGAAAAAATGCCCAAAATTGCCTGCATAACCTGGCATGTGTAGTGCTGTGCCAGGGAAAAAGAAAACAACACACAGTTTAATGTAAAAAAACCCAAACTTTATTAAATAATGTTTTGTGCTAATTAGCGGTAGTAATTCTGTGAACACATACCTCCCAACTGTCCTGTTTTTTGGTGACTGTCCCAACTGCGGTTCACTGCATCCTGGGGGGGAAGCACTCTCAACGCTGCATGGCATCTATACAGTTAGGGGAGAACCTGGGGGAAGCCCAGCATTTCCGGGATTGCTGTGCATGCCCCAAGAGTCGTGTCGAAGTCAACTGTTCCCTGACTGAGGCCCGTAGTGGGGTGGAGGACCTTCCCCCTGGGCGGACAACAGAGCCTGGCTTGTAGAGGAGACACAGAGGAGGTTCTGAAGGGGAAATATACCTTTCCCAGTATTACAGTTATAGCCCACCTGCAACACACATTAAGTGATAGTTACAGAGGAAAGGGCGCAGCATAACTATCCCCAATGTACCAGTAGATCATTAACCAATGCACCTTTTCCTAAACCAGCTGTAAAGGCTGCAACCCTTAAAACCTGTTACCCAGTGCAAGGACAATTTTAGTACAGACAGTATCAGATAAACTGTTTACAAACGTTACCTTCATCTCAGTATTTACTTTTAATAAGGAAGGTTATGTATCAATACCACAGACAAGAACTTTGCCCTAGGAGATTTGTCGGATATATCAGAGCCAACATCCTTCCTCCCCATAGACTCTTCAGGAACCATTATTTATGACCCAGGGAATTTAGATATATTGTAACAGTGGGAATAAAGTAAATGTAAGCCATTACATCACAGCAGACAAGAGGAGTTTCTTCAGTCAGAGGAAATATAAATAGCCAGGATCATCTCCAGTATTATTGCAGTTGAATAATACCTCAGTGTAACAGCTTAGTCGTAGTCACCGACTTTGTAGCATAATAAGAGAAACTGAATCAGTTCGCTAAAACCTGTCAGACAGTGTAAACCTCATATTGTACAGCTGAGTAAAGAATGCTGTGACTGTATAGTCTGGGGTAAGAAATCAAACCTTTGTCCCTGGGCCAAATGATTAAAACCTAGGAATTGTATACCCCAACAGGCCTTCAGCAACAACTTTCTACGAATAATAGTGAACAAGTCCATTTAGTTGTGTGTAACCATTCTTTTTTCTACACAAACGGTGCACCGACATTGCACTTCGCAGGGCTACCAGGGTTAGCCTGGCTATAGGAATATTGAGCGCTATAGCTTAGTATCAACTATAGAAAGTTTAAACGTTATTGTAATTTGTGATAATATTAATTTGTCATTTAAGTGTTGCATTATTTTGTGATATTGCTGTGTATAAATTATTATTGTTGTCGTACGGATCCCAGAGTTTTGAAGAGATCCTCTCTAATAAATATAAAGTATTGCACCATTTGTGTAATTAATGTGTTGGGTGCTGGGAACCACTTGCCTCTCTACTTGGTAAGGGGAAAGAAGAAGTCACCGGAATGAATATTAAGGTGAGGAAATCCATACTGAAAGATCCTAATACACTTCAGGGTGTGACAATCCCTGTTTACATTATGCAAACAGTGCCTTCAGTTCATATCATGAAACAAAACATTGTATTGTCCCTACTTCATCATATACCACTTTGTAGTGCCCCCAGAGCACATTATACCACTTTGTAGTGCCCACACTTCACATTTTCCCACACAGGGGGCCTGATTCAGACCCGGTCACTAAGCTGCGCTTGCTAGGGGCGATTATCGCACATATGCGCATGCGGAAAAGTATGCATGCGCGAACCAGTCACTGCAGCCGGGAATCGTGCGCTCATAGTACACAGACTGGACGCTACTTTGAGTGACAGCGCCATTTGTGTGTGGTGACGGGAAGGTGCTTGTGAACTGGGGAGTGGATGTGCGAACGCAGGCGTGTCTGAGCGTCAAAACGGAGTTTAATGGGTGTGCATAATTAGCAAAGTAGCGTCATTGAACACGTCACTTGGTTGTTTTTTTTGCCAGAACTGATCGCAGTGCTTCCTGGAGATGACGTATGCTAAGAGAGAAAGGTGGGCGGCTTTATACTCCTGTGTACACTCACTGCCATCGCCCTCTAAGATAAAGAGGGCGTCCTTAAGCCAGACAGTGCGATCGTGGGATTTGCATACCCGGCCCCTTTTGGCAGCGACCGGGTCTGAATCAGGCCCAGTTCCCCTTACCAAAAACACAGATTGCTTTCTTCGTACCCTTGTGCCCTGTGCACCACACAGAGCATTTGCAGGGGTCCCATGGTTTGGTGGTCCAGGGCAAATTTAAATTATTATGGTCAATGTGATAGGCAAAACCAGTGATGGTGCCTGCCAATCATAAAATATGTGGACAAACAGAAGCGCAATCCTGTCCACTATCACATAACTGAACCTAAGGATGACATGTAAGCACTATTGAGCCTCCTTAAATTTTTTGCTGAATTTCTCAATAAGAAACTTTTGGCCTAGTGGTGATGCGCTGTCTCTCTCCTCCCGGCCGGTTCTAATTGGCATGCGCGGGATCTCGCAAACATCACGAGATCCTGCGTGCAGCCCCAGAGCCGGCAGCTGACGCAGCAGGGACAGTGCTGTCTCTGCTTTCGTGGTAGCGCAACGACAGCTGCAGCTGTCGATATTGATAGCTGCAGCTGACAGCTTATACATTGCCAACTTAGTGGCATTGCTATTTTGTAGATAGCAGCACCGATAATTACATAATGCCCCTTACTGCCTAGGCCCTCAATTATACGGAATCGGTATGTAATACCGGCAGATCAAATAGCGGCAGCCCGGCGGGTCCAGATCCCAATAGGGAAAGGTAAGCAACCTAACCCTCCTTTAGGGGTGCCTAACCCTAACCTTCCCCTGTAGTGCCTAACCCTAACTCCCCCTTCCCCTAGCCTAAACCTAACCTTCCCGGGGGGGGGGGTGCCTAACCCTAAGTCCACCCGGGGGACCCTATATCTGCCCCCCCATCCCAGGCTGAGGGGTCTATTTATCAAGCAGTGAAAAGCATAGAGAATTGGACCAGGGGAGAAGTTGCCCATAGCAACCAATCAGCTCCTGCCTATTATTTAATAGACTGTACTTGATAAATGCTACTTCAAAGCTGATTGGTTGCTATGGGCAACTTCTCCACTGGCCACTCCACTTCTCCACGCTTTTCACTTCATGATAAATAGACTCCTAAGTGTTCTACTTACCCGTCAGAGGACGATCGGGATGGCGGGGGTCGGTCTTCCGGCATCGGGATTAAGATAGGCATCGGCATTTCGATGCCTATCTTAAGTCCCTTGTCGGGCAGAACGAGTGGGGATTTAGACCGGCGGCATCGCGTCCGCCGTTCTATTAACTACATCCCAATTATACATTGGGGAGAAGTGGTATCAGCGCAAATAACGTATGCTGATACCGCTCCGTCAGTTCATACATCTACCCCAAAATCACTGGATCAGCTACTCATTTGGTATGTAGCTTGCAGTCTCTTTGCCAAAACCACTTGTAGGTCATACTACACAACATCATGTCACAATTTGTTTGTAAAGGTTCTTTAATGTTTTATAAAGCTCCAATTTTCACAGTACATATTCGTTATATTAAGAAGTTACATGATTCCCAGTTTTGCCAATTAGGGGTCTATTTACAAGTTTTGGATGGAGACAAAGTACCAGCCAACCAGCTCCTAACTGTAATTTTTAAAACACAGCCTGTGACATGGCATTTAGGAGCTGATTGGCTCGTACCAGATCTTCGTAGACTTTACTTTGGTTGCTATGGGCAACTTCTCCATTGGTCCACTTCTCCACGCTTTTCACTGCTTGATACATAAACTACTAAGCCTTGGATGGAGATAAACCGAATGGAGATAAAGTCCAGCCAATCAGCTCCTAACTGTTAATTTACACATTGTGAAAAATGACAGGAGCTGGTTGGCAGGCACTTTATGTCCGTTCACATTATCTTCATCCAAGGATTAGTAAATAGACCCCTTAGTCCTTGTTTTCAAGAGCTACAATGCCTGACTAAATTATAATAGGAAAAGGACCAATAATTTTTCTGCATCTGGCAAACAAAAAGCATGGTAGGGTGTGCGTGTGGTATGTTATGTCAGCATTCAGAATGTCAAAATAGGTGTTATGTTGACATGCACAAGTTGACATGCTCATTGTGCATGTCTACAGTTGTCGTGTTGACATGGTTTTTCTAGTGTTAGAGCCCTTATCCTAAACTTGTACTATTGACATTATATCACAGTTGACATGTTTACTGTTTGTCGACATAATGACTACATACCAGCATTCCAGATTTTTCTATTTTAAATGAGAAGACTACTGTACTTATCACTTTGTTTCCATATTACAACAAAGGTCATCAAAACAATAAATATGGGTCAAACTTATACTTTAGAAGCACAGAGAACGTGTTGAAAAAATATATATAAAGTCTTATTTTCTGTATTTATAGATCCATTTCACATTATATTTCTATAGATCAGTGTTTCTCAAACTCTGGGCCTGATTCAGAGCCAAACGCTCTGACCAGAGCGCTCGCTCTGAATCAGGGCCCTCCTCCCTCAACTTGGAGCGGCCTCATGGACGCTCGCATAGCTGTGGGTTACCACCCACAGCTATAGCGAGCGTCCATGATGATGGTCGCGATGGTCAAGACCATCGCGACCATCGGGCTTGCGACGAGACCCTGCGGTAGGGTCTCGCTGCCGCAAGCCCTGGAGTGATTTTGGCTCTATCACAGCCAAAATCACTCCCACTGACATCACTACTGATGTCAGTGGGGCCGGACTCAGACGGTAGGCGTTCCCATGGGAATGCCTCCGTCTGGCAGGCACGCCCACCAAAGGGGGCGTGCTGTCAGTCACCATCGACAGCACGCCCCCTTTGGTGCGAGACCCGGAGCGATGGATTCCCCGTCGCTCGCCGGGTCTCGCGCATGCGCACGTCGGAGCTCCCTCCGTCGTGCGCATGCGCATTAAGGCACCGTCGACCCGCTTGCGAGCGGGTCTGAATTAGGCCCTCTGTCCTCATGGAACCTTGACAGTATGTGTTTTCAAGGTATCCTCAGGAATAATTTGTACCACCTATAGATCTATTATGTTATCAATTAACACACCTGAGCTCCAGTTAGATGATATGGAAAACATGCACTGTAAAAATTTCATGAGGACCGAGTTTGAGAAACACTGATATAGATGAAAAACAGAAGTTGAATATAGTAACTTCTTTTCATGTAGTGGTGCGTTTGACACCATAGTTTGATAGAAGCCTCACATAACTTAATGATTTGTTGCCAAGAGATGCTCTTAACATAAGCTGGTTAGCGATCATTGGTGGATCTGGCCGATAAATGCACAGTGTATGGCCGCGACTGATTATTGATGATCGGACGGCTGGGCGTGTAAAATCTTCCAATATGCCCAACTGATCTGTTCTTTGGTCGGCAGCATCTAGTAGTGTACAAGCTGCTGTGGCTGACCGCCTGAAAATTTCCCTTATCCTTCACAGGGGAGGAACCCAGATATGGTGTGTGCCATACACTGTGACATATCTTACACGCCTACCCTCCCGGTTTTCGCAGGAGGCTCCCACACCCCCGGAAGGGTAGGCACTTCTCCCACATTCTGCCCACTTCCTAGTGAAGTGGGCAGAATGGGGAGAATTTCCACGGCGATCGCGGGTCCCTGTGTAGGGGACGGGGCTTAGTGACATGATTCTCCATGAATCGCGCCATTTAGCCCCGCCACTTACTTAAATTTAAGCCAATTATGGCAAATTGTCACGAGGAGGTGGGGCTTAATGACACAACATGTCAGGCCCTGCCCCCATCACAACCCACCTGCTTCTCCTTCCCAGGCTTCTCCCGGGGAAGAGACAACAAAGGTAGGCAAGTATGCTTACATGCATGACTATGATATCTGTCGGTCTGCCAGACATTTTATGTGGCAGGGTATGCCCAGCTTATGTCCTGTCATTCTCATGTACCCCAAGAGGCCATGTTCTCACAATTTCCCCGATCATGCACAGATGAACTAATCTATGTCATTGGCTCAGTAACGATCTCTCTTGCTCCCTTAGAGAAACATTCTTAAAATATGAAGAGTTGGGATCTACTGATGTCTGGTGTTCAGAAACCCTGGCCTAGTCAAAAGCACATTTCAATTATTGTTATATTATTTTCAGTCCAGAGAACAATGGAAGAGGCTGTGTGACGCTCTGCTTAGATAAATTAATCTTCCTGTCTAGAATGTAATATTAGGTGGGAAAATTGTCATTCAAGCATGTCAGAGCAAGTTTTCAATGCAGCATGTCTTGGGAGTCCACTGATGTTACCAAGCAAACAGCTCTATGTGAATATTCCCCAAAGAAGTACTTTCTCTGTATAATGTTTTTGGTTACTCCTTAGTGGTCCATTTGAAGATAAAGTTAGAAAATAAATACCATCCTAACAACTACATTGTATTTTGGATTTTATTTTTTATTTTAGTCCCACTTCATAAATCTAAAATACATCTTTGTCACAGTACAATTTTACATTTCCCAAGTGCATTATGGGATTAATATGAAATCATTCTTCTTCAAGAGAAGAAAAAAATATATAGTAACTTTTCAAATAAAAAAGTATATTATTCTCTCATCATCAATCAGAAAATTATATTATTGGTCCTATACAAGGTAAAGCTGTCAGGGAAATAGTCACTAAACACTTGTATGTCGTTAGACCTCTTTCAGTGCTGGCAAACACATATATTGTCCATTTAAATGAATGCCTTGTCAAGTTGGTTTGTATTTTATCTTTTTGGATTCTTATTGAAATATTAACAGTTGCAGTAAATGACAAGCCAACAGTAACAAGGGAGGTAGAACTGATAGAGTTGAAGAGCTGCTGCTTGCTGCCTGTAAAGAAGGGTCATTTGCATGTTTCCTAGGCTGTGGCCCCACTGTGATGTATCCATTAATAATTCGGATTTGCGGAGGAGGGTCAGTGACACTGCAATAAATAAATAACATAATTAATTTTATCATTAATTTAAAAAAAATATATATATGCAAATACACTATTTTTTTTCCATTTCTGCAGTACGTGTGTACAATTTAGCTAAAACTTTTTTGTTGCTAGATGGACAACTGCTGTTAGTACTATGGTATATTTATACACACTCACTAATAGATTTAATCACTTTGTGGTTGGGACATTTCACATGGCAGTGTTGAAGGTTCTTTTTTGGTTGGGAGGGGTAGGGCCTGTCTGTGACTATGGAAAAAGTCCAAGAGGAGTGTTTGTAAACTTCTTTTTGTATTTGCTATATGTGTATAAGCTGTGTATCACTTATGACAATATAGAGGAAACATACAACACTAGAGACAACGTTCTGGGAAACATAATCATATGTAGAGATGTAATTCATCAGAACGATGATATATTTTTTTTAAATGTTGAATAGCTCTCCTATTTTTTAATCTTAGTACCAATAATACAGCAAACTAGATGTTATTTATTAAGATGATAAATAGAAAAGGGCACAGGACAGATGAATGAATAACCCCCATTGTTACTGTTACTATTACTCCTCGCTCAAGGCTACTGTTTTATATCCTGTCTAGTCTGATAAACATCACAATGAACCTATTCCAGCTGGTATCAACCTGTGCTACTCTGAAAATGATTTATGCATCTATAACAAATTGTGGACTTTGGTTAATAAGTAATAATACAATAATAAATGACACTTAGAAATATGCTCATGTTTAAAGAGCATAGCAATAATTAGCCTATGTATGCTATAGGACTCGGAATAGGCAAAGTAGGTTGTGCTAAGTAACAAATAAAAATAACAGTTACTACAAACAAAAGATATCAGCTCCTACAATCTAAAATTGCCACATCAATGCCATGGCGCTAACCAATTGGTGTTCAGCCCAGCGGTGGAACTTGTGAGTGGTGGGCCCAGGTACAAAAATTTGCTTTGGGCCCCCCTCTTCCGCCCTACTCCAAGTCCAAGTGCAGTGGGTGACAGAGAGAGGTAAGAGGTAGACAAAGAGAGGCAAGAAGGTGACAAGGAGAGGGTGATAGGGAGAAGCAGTGGGTGACAGGGAGAGGGAAGAGGCAGTGGGTGACAGGGGAAAGGGTGAGAGGTGACAGGGAGAGGGTGACAGGTAGAGGGAAGAGGCAGTGGGTGATGGTAGAGGGTGAGAAGTGACAGGGAGAAGCAGTGGGTGACAGAGAGAGAGTGATAGGTAGAGGTGACAGGGAAAAGCAGTGGGTGAGAGGAAGAGGATGACAGGCATTTTGTGACAGGGAGAGAGTAATAGCTAGAGGTGACAGGCAGTAGTTACAGGGAAAAGCAGTGGGTAAGAGGGAGTGGTGACAGGGAGAGGGTTGATAGACTGTGGTGAGAAGGAGAGGGGAGAGGGATGTCAGGGAGATGCAGTGGGTGCCCGACACATTATACCATACTGTAGTACCCCCCACATTGTCACACTGTAGTACCCCCCACATTATGCCACCTGTAATGCCCACACATAATGCTACACTGTAGTGCACACACATTATGCCACCTCTAGTGCCCACACATTATGCTACACTGTAGTCCCCACACATTATGCCACCTATAGTGCCTACAAGCAGCATCCACAGGCAGCCAGCAGAGCAGCAGTTACAGCCTCACAATGAGTTACACCCATGAGGCTGCGCTGCTGCTAGGTCAGAGGAGCATGTGATGGGCTCCTCCAATCAGAGATCAGCACATGCTCCTCTGACATCACTGCAGAGACTACTGGGAATTATTACCCAGTAGTGCACTGCAGTGCCGAGCCCCTGCGTGTAGCTGCCGGATGGGTCAGTCACAGCCTTGATGACTGTCTGGTTAGCAGCTGCACTGCAGCCTGCCACACAGGCAGTGTGGACCCCTATATTGCTGCGGGCCCCGCAGCAGTGCACCGGCTGCACCGCCGGTAGTTCCACCCCTGGTTCAGCCAATGTCCAGATCAGACCAGTACTATTACTACAACGTAACAATGACTCTACCATCAGACCTGATCAACATCTGAGAGATCACAATCACAAACAGATGCTAATAGTATCTGATGACTTTTTAGTCTTATACACCCTAAACTTTGCAGCCAGTTAGGTTAATTTTTATTATTTCTAAGATTTGTCTTCATGTTTAAAGTTTTTATTTTTCAAACACAGCCTGTGAGATAGCAGGCTGATTGGCTGGCACCTTACCACTTTTCACTCTGTCTCCTAATACTGCTTAGTAAATAGACCCCCCAATCTGGTAGGATGACTAAGAATTAGCGCAAAGCTCGTCAGTATGTGAAAATGGACAGACAAATTAACAATAAGATTAAACTGTAATGAACAATTACCTTTATTATGTTACACTAACGATAACACAGCAATAAACCATTTGTCTGCAATTTTCACGCTGTTTTCACATTGTACAGCGCCAAAATTCCTCTATCGGTGACTTTTTGTACTAAAAAAAATTTCCGCAGAATTCTGCTTCCCGTGTTCTCCCTACCAAATTTGGTGACATTCTGGTTATTAGATCAAGCTACAGACGGCTCTGAATAGGGTAGGTTTATTTATGGCCATGCTGTATATACATTGACAGTACAAATTTACCTTTCCTGAATGCGAACCCAAAGGTCACTAAAATGGCGATGTTTCTCCTTCTTTGGCTTCTTCTTTTTGTATTTCCTCTCAATTTTGTCCATTACGTCTACATTATCAGTCATTAGCAGGTTGGGTAGGAGCTCTTTGTCTCTGTGTGTGTTCATTGGTTGCTTCATTTTTGAACTGGTCGTATATGGGGATGAGGAGAGCCCCAATGATAACTTTGAGGGGGAAGGAGTCTTTTTACTTTTACCACTTCAAAAAGAAAACAAAATTATTAGAAAACCATACAGATATGAATTAGGCTAAATGTTCAATTTACAAAAGTCATATTTGAGAAAAACATAGCATTTAAAAATTAGCAACTTTATAGAAAACAAAAAATGGCAGCAAATGTTTATTTTCTTCTATGTCATTTTTAAAGATCCAGTAAAATAAACGAAAAAAAAAACATTGTGGCAATATATACGAGGTATGTCTAAAAAGTTTGGTGAATGGTCTGATATATCTGTATGTGCGTCGAACAGCAATGGAGCAACGACTGCATCCCTCACACTGCATGCACTGCATCCCTCACCAGGGGCGTATCTACACATTGGCCTGGATGGCAGTCGCCAGGGGCACCGACCGAGGGGGGGCGCCACCCAGCGGTGCCATCCACGGGCAGATGGTAGATACGCACCGGGTCTTCTCTTCACAAAAAATAAAAAACTTCAACTCACGGCGCTGGCAGGCACGCACTTCAGGAAGCTGCACGGCCCAGGGAGGGCTGGCAGCAGCAGCCTCATCCTCGTTGCGACCGTGCAGACGGGCCATGCAGCTTCCTGCAGTGCACGCCTGCTGGCACCATGAGGTGATGTTTTTATTGGTGTGGAGAGAAGACCCAGCGCGCGTGACCAGTGCAGAAGAACGAACAGAGGAGCCGCAGCCCGCAACAGCACTGCAGCACCAAGGTAAGATGTCGGGATTGGGGGCACAGAGGGGGGCCTGCTGGGGAGTGGGTACTTAGAAGGGGGACTAGCTGTTTTTTTGCCCTGTGGAAGCCATTGTGTGTTTTTTAAAATTAAAAGAAGTAAAAGCTGTGTGAGCGGACGGGGCTGTGAGGGGGGAGAGCTGGGGAAGGGAGGGGGTGCAAGTCCCTTATGTTGCCTGGGGCGCTCTGACCCTTAGATACACCCCTGTCCCTCACACTGCATGCACTGCATCCCTCACTGCAACCACTGCATCCCTCACACCACATGCACTGCATCCCTCACACCTAATGAACTGTATCCCTCACACCACATGCACTGCATCCCTCACACCACATGCACTGCATCCCTCACACCACATGCACTGCATCCCTCACACCTAATGAACTGTATCCCTCACACCACATGCACTGCATCCCTCACACCGCATGCACTGCATCCCTCACACTACATGCACTGTATTCCTCACACAGCATGCACTGCATCCCTTACTGCAACCACTGCATCCCTCACACCACATGCACTGCATCCCTCACACCACATGCACTGCATCCCTCACACCTAATGAACTGTATCCCTCACACCACATGCACTGCATCCCTCACACCTAATGAACTGTATCCCTCACACCACATGCACTGCATCCCTCACACCGCATGCACTGTATCCCTCACACCGCATCCCTCACACCGCATGCACTGCATCCCTCACACCGCATGCACTGTATCCCTCACACAGCATGCACTGCATCCCTCACACCTAATGAACTGTATCCCTCACACCACATGCACTGCATCCCTCACACCTAATGAACTGTATCCCTCATACCACATGCACTGCATCCCTCACACCACATGCACTGTATCCCTCACACCGCATGCACTGCATCCCTCACACCGCATGCACTGTATCCCTCACACAGCATGCACTGCATCCCTCACACTGCAACCACTGCATCCCTCACACCGCATGTACTGCATCCCTCACACCGCATGCACTGCATCCCTCACACCGCAACCACTGCATCCCTCACACTGCAACCACTGCATCCCTCACACTGCAACCACTGCATCCCTCACACCACATGCACTGCATCCCTCACACTGCAACAACTGTATCCCTCACACCACATGCACTGCATACCTCACACCTAATGAACTGTATCCCTCACACCACATGCACTGCATCCCTCACACCGCATGCACTGTATCCCTCACACCGCATGCACTGCATCCCTCGCACCGCATGCACTGTATCCCTCACACTGCAACCACTGCATCCCTCACACTGCATGTAATGCATCCCTCACACCGCATGCACTGCATCCCTCACACCGCATCCCTCACACCGCATGCACTGTATCCCTCACACCGCATGCACTACATCCCTCACACAGCATGCACTGCATCCCTCACACTGTAACCACTGCATCCCTCACACTGCAACCACTGCATCCCTCACACCACATGCACTGCATGCCTCACACCGCATCCCTCACACTGCATGCACTGCATCCCTCACACTGCATGCACTGCATCCCTCACACCGCATGCACTGCATCCCTCTCACCGCATGCACTGTATCCCTCACACAGCATGCACTGCATCCCTCACACTGCAACCACTGCATCCCTCACACTGCAACCACTGCATCCCTCACACTGCAACCACTGCATCCCTCACACCACATGCACTGCATCCCTCACACTGCATCCCTCACTGCAACCACTGCATCCCTCACACCACATGCACTGTATCCCTCACACCGCATGCACTGCATCCCTCACACTGCAACCACTGCATCCCTCACACCTAAATGTTCAATTTACAAAAGTCATATTTGAGAAAAACATAGCATTTAAAAATTAGCAACTTTATAGAAAACAAAAAATGGCAGCAAATGTTTATTTTCTTCTATGTCATTTTTAAAGATCCAGTAAAATAAACGAAAAAAAAAACATTGTGGCAATATATACGAGGTATGTCTAAAAAGTTTGGTGAATGGTCTGATATATCTGTATGTGCGTCGAACAGCAATGGAGCAACGACTGCATCCCTCACACTGCATCCCTCACCAGGGGCGTATCTACACATTGGCTTGGATGGCAGTCGCCAGGGGCACCGACCGAGGGGGGGGCGCCACCCAGCGGTGCCATCCACGGGCAGATGGTAGATACGCACCGGGTCTTCTCTTCACAAAAAATAAAAAACTTCAACTCAAGGCGCTGGCAGGCACGCACTTCAGGAAGCTGCACGGCCCAGGGAGGGCTGGCAGCAGCAGCCTCATCCTCGTTGCGACCGTGCAGACGGGCCATGCAGCTTCCTGCAGTGCACGCCTGCTGGCACCATGAGGTGATGTTTTTATTGGTGTGGAGAGAAGACCCAGCGCGCGTGACCAGTGCAGAAGAACGAACAGAGGAGCCGCAGCCCGCAACAGCACTGCAGCACCAAGGTAAGATGTCGGGATTGGGGGCACAGAGGGGGGCCTGCTGGGGAGTGGGTACTTAGAAGGGGGACTAGCTGTTTTTTTGCCCTGTGGAAGCCATTGTGTGTTTTTTAAAATTAAAAGAAGTAAAAGCTGTGTGAGCGGACGGGGCTGTGAGGGGGGAGAGCTGGGGAAGGGAGGGGGTGCAAGTCCCTTATGTTGCCTGGGGCGCTCTGACCCTTAGATACACCCCTGTCCCTCACACTGCATGCACTGCATCCCTCACTGCAACCACTGCATCCCTCACACCACATGCACTGCATCCCTCACACCTAATGAACTGTATCCCTCACACCACATGCACTGCATCCCTCACACCACATGCACTGCATCCCTCACACCTAATGAACTGTATCCCTCACACCACATGCACTGCATCCCTCACACCGCATGCACTGCATCCCTCACACTACATGCACTGTATTCCTCACACAGCATGCACTGCATCCCTTACTGCAACCACTGCATCCCTCACACCACATGCACTGCATCCCTCACACCTAATGAACTGTATCCCTCACACCACATGCACTGCATCCCTCACACCTAATGAACTGTATCCCTCACACCACATGCACTGCATCCCTCACACCGCATGCACTGTATCCCTCACACCGCATGCACTGCATCCCTCACACCGCATGCACTGCATCCCTCACACCGCATGCACTGTATCCCTCACACAGCATGCACTGCATCCCTCACACCTAATGAACTGTATCCCTCACACCACATGCACTGCATCCCTCACACCTAATGAACTGTATCCCTCATACCACATGCACTGCATCCCTCACACCACATGCACTGTATCCCTCACACCGCATGCACTGCATCCCTCACACCGCATGCACTGTATCCCTCACACAGCATGCACTGCATCCCTCACACTGCAACCACTGCATCCCTCACACCGCATGTACTGCATCCCTCACACCGCATGCACTGCATCCCTCACACCGCAACCACTGCATCCCTCACACTGCAACCACTGCATCCCTCACACTGCAACCACTGCATCCCTCACACCACATGCACTGCATCCCTCACACTGCAACAACTGTATCCCTCACACCACATGCACTGCATCCCTCACACCTAATGAACTGTATCCCTCACACCACATGCACTGCATCCCTCACACCGCATGCACTGTATCCCTCACACCGCATGCACTGCATCCCTCGCACCGCATGCACTGTATCCCTCACACTGCAACCACTGCATCCCTCACACTGCATGTAATGCATCCCTCACACCGCATGCACTGCATCCCTCACACCGCATCCCTCACACCGCATGCACTGTATCCCTCACACCGCATGCACTACATCCCTCACACAGCATGCACTGCATCCCTCACACTGCAACCACTGCATCCCTCACACTGCAACCACTGCATCCCTCACACTGCAACCACTGCATCCCTCACACCACATGCACTGCATGCCTCACACCGCATCCCTCACACTGCATGCACTGCATCCCTCACACCGCATGCACTGCATCCCTCTCTCCGCATGCACTGTATCCCTCACACAGCATGCACTGCATCCCTCACACTGCATGCACTGCATCCCTCACACTGCAACCACTGCATCCCTCACACCACATGCACTGCATCCCTCACACCACATGCACTGTATCCGACACACCTAATGAACTGTATCCCTCACACCACATGCACTGCATCCCTCACACCTAATGAACTGCATCCCACACACCACATGCACTGTATCCGACACACCTAATGAACTGTATCCCTCACACCACATGCACTGCATCCCTCACACCTAATGAACTGTATCCCTCACACCACATGCACTGCATCCCTCACACCGCATGCACTGTATCCCTCACACCGCATGCACTGCATCCCTCACACCGCATGCACTGTATCCCTCACACCGCATGCACTGCATCCCTCACACCGCATGCACTGTATCCCTCACACAGCATGCACTGCATCCCTCACACTGCAACACTCACACTGCATGTACTGCATCCCTCACACCGCATGCACTACATCCCTCACACAGCATGCACTGCATCCCTCACACTGCAACCACTATATCCCTCACACCGCATGCACTGCATCCCTCACACCGCATGCACTGCATCCCTCACACCGCATGCACTGCATCCCTCACACCGCATGCACTGTATCCCTCACACATCATGCACTGCATCCCTCACACTGCAACCACTGCATCCCTCACACTGCAACCACTGCATCCCTCACACCACATGCACTGCATCCCTCACACCACATGCACTGCATCCCTCACACTGCAACCACTGCATCCCTCACACCACATGCACTGCATCCCTCACACCACATGCACTGCATCCCTCACACTGCATGCACTGCATCCCTCACTGCAACCACTGCATCCCTCACACCACATGCACTGTATCCCTCACACCGCATGCACTACATCCCTCACACAGCATGCACTGCATCCCTCACACTGCAACCACTGCATCCCTCACACCGCATGCACTGTATTCCTCACACAGCATGCACTGCATCCCTCACACTGCAACCACTGCATCCCTCACACCATATGCACTGCATCCCTCACACAGCATGCACTGCATCCCTCACACTGTAACCACTGCATCCCTCACACCGCATCCCTCACACTGCAACCACTGTATCCCTCACACTGCATGTACGGCATCCCTCACACCGCATGCACTGCATCCCTCACACCGCATGCACTGCATCCCTCACACTGCAACCACTGCATCCCTCACACCACATGCACTGCATCCCTCACACTGCAACAACTGCATCCCTCACACCACATGCACTGTATCCGACACACCTAATGAACTGTATCCCTCACACCACATGCACTGCATCCCTCACACCTAATGAACTGCATCCCACACACCACATGCACTATATCCGACACACCTAATGAACTGTATCCCTCACACCACATGCACTGCATCCCTCACACCTAATGAACTGTATCCCTCACACCACATGCACTGCATCCCTCACACCGCATGCACTGTATCCCTCACACCGCATGCACTGCATCCCTCACACCGCATGCACTGCATCCCTCACACCGCATGCACTACATCCCTCACACAGCATGCACTGCATCCCTCACACTGCAACCCTCACACTGCATGTACCTCATCCCTCACACCGCATGCACTGCATGCCTCACACCGCATGCACTACATCCCTCACACAGCATGCACTGCATCCCTCACACCGCATCCCTCACACTGCAACCACTGTATCCCTCACACTGCATGTACGGCATCCCTCACACCGCATGCACTGCATCCCTCACACCGCATGCACTGCATCCCTCACACCGCATGCACTGCATCCCTCACACTGCAACCACTGCATCCCTCCCACCACATGCACTGCATCCCTCACACTGCAACAACTGCATCCCTCACACCACATGCACTGTATCCGACACACCTAATGAACTGTATCCCTCACACCACATGCACTGCATCCCTCACACCTAATGAACTGTATCCCACACACCACATGCACTATATCCGACACACCTAATGAACTGTATCCCTCACACCACATGCACTGCATCCCTCACACCTAATGAACTGTATCCCTCACACCACATGCACTGCATCCCTCACACCGCATGCACTGTATCCCTCACACCGCATGCACTGCATCCCTCACACCGCATGCACTGCATCCCTCACACCGCATGCACTGTATCCCTCACACAGCATGCACTGCATCCCTCACACTGCAACCCTCACACTGCATGTACCTCATCCCTCACACTGCAACCACTGCATCCCTCACACCACATGCACTGCATCCCTCACACTGCAACAACTGCATCCCTCACACCACATGCACTGTATCCGACACACCTAATGAACTGTATCCCTCACACCACATGCACTGCATCCCTCACACCTAATGAACTGTATCCCACACACCACATGCACTATATCCGACACACCTAATGAACTGTATCCCTCACACCACATGCACTGCATCCCTCACACCTAATGAACTGTATCCCTCACACCACATGCACTGCATCCCTCACACCGCATGCACTGTATCCCTCACACCGCATGCACTGCATCCCTCACACCGCATGCACTGCATCCCTCACACCGCATGCACTGTATCCCTCACACAGCATGCACTGCATCCCTCACACTGCATGTACCTCATCCCTCACACCGCATGCACTGCATCCCGCACACCGCATGCACTACATCCCTCACACAGCATGCACTGCATCCCTCACACTGCAACCACTATATCCCTCACACCGCATGCACTGCATCCCTTACACTGCATGCACTGCATCCCTCACACCGCATGCACTGCATCCCTCACACCGCATGCACTGCATCCCTCACACCGCATGCACTGTATCCCTCACACAGCATGCACTGCATCCCTCACACTGCAACCACTGCATCCCTCACACTGCAACCACTGCATCCCTCACACCACATGCACTGCATCCCTCACACCACATGCACTGCATCCCTCACACTGCATGCACTGCATCCCTCACTGCAACCACTGCATCCCTCACACCACATGCACTGTATCCCTCACACCGCATGCACTACATCCCTCACACAGCATGCACTGCATCCCTCACACGGCAACCACTGCATCCCTCACACTGCAACCACTGCATCCCTCACACCGCATGTACTGCATCCCTCACACCGCATGCACTGCATCCCTCACACCGCAACCACTGCATCCCTCACACTGCAACCACTGCATCCCTCACACTGCAACCACTGCATCCCTCACACCACATGCACTGCATCCCTCACACTGCAACAACTGTATCCCTCACACCACATGCACTGCATACCTCACACCTAATGAACTGTATCCCTCACACCACATGCACTGCATCCCTCACACCGCATGCACTGTATCCCTCACACCGCATGCACTGCATCCCTCGCACCGCATGCACTGTATCCCTCACACTGCAACCACTGCATCCCTCACACTGCATGTAATGCATCCCTCACACCGCATGCACTGCATCCCTCACACCGCATCCCTCACACCGCATCCCTCACACCGCATGCACTACATCCCTCACACAGCATGTACTGCATCCCTCACACTGTAACCACTGCATCCCTCACACTGCAACCACTGCATCCCTCACACCACATGCACTGCATGCCTCACACCGCATCCCTCACACTGCATGCACTGCATCCCTCACACTGCATGCACTGCATCCCTCACACCGCATGCACTGCATCCCTCTCACCGCATGCACTGTATCCCTCACACAGCATGCACTGCATCCCTCACACTGCAACCACTGCATCCCTCACACTGCAACCACTGCATCCCTCACACCACATGCACTGCATCCCTCACACTGCATCCCTCACTGCAACCACTGCATCCCTCACACCACATGCACTGTATCCCTCACACCGCATGCACTGCATCCCTCACACTGCAACCACTGCATCCCTCACACCTAAATGTTCAATTTACAAAAGTCATATTTGAGAAAAACATAGCATTTAAAAATTAGCAACTTTATAGAAAACAAAAAATGGCAGCAAATGTTTATTTTCTTCTATGTAATTTTTAAAGATCCAGTAAAATAAACGAAAAAAAAAACATTGTGGCAATATATACGAGGTATGTCTAAAAAGTTTGGTGAATGGTCTGATATATCTGTATGTGCGTCGAACAGCAATGGAGCAACGACTGCATCCCTCACACTGCATCCCTCACCAGGGGCGTATCTACACATTGGCCTGGATGGCAGTCGCCAGGGGCACCGACCGAGGGGGGGGCGCCACCCAGCGGTGCCATCCACGGGCAGATGGTAGATACGCACCGGGTCTTCTCTTCACAAAAAATAAAAAACTTCAACTCAAGGCGCTGGCAGGCACGCACTTCAGGAAGCTGCACGGCCCAGGGAGGGCTGGCAGCAGCAGCCTCATCCTCGTTGCGACCGTGCAGACGGGCCATGCAGCTTCCTGCAGTGCACGCCTGCTGGCACCATGAGGTGATGTTTTTATTGGTGTGGAGAGAAGACCCAGCGCGCGTGACCAGTGCAGAAGAACGAACAGAGGAGCCGCAGCCCGCAACAGCACTGCAGCACCAAGGTAAGATGTCGGGATTGGGGGCACAGAGGGGGGCCTGCTGGGGAGTGGGTACTTAGAAGGGGGACTAGCTGTTTTTTTGCCCTGTGGAAGCCATTGTGTGTTTTTTAAAATTAAAATAAGTAAAAGCTGTGTGAGCGGACGGGGCTGTGAGGGGGGAGAGCTGGGGAAGGGAGGGGGTGCAAGTCCCTTATGTTGCCTGGGGCGCTCTGACCCTTAGATACACCCCTGTCCCTCACACTGCATGCACTGCATCCCTCACTGCAACCACTGCATCCCTCACACCACATGCACTGCATCCCTCACACCTAATGAACTGTATCCCTCACACCACATGCACTGCATCCCTCACACCACATGCACAGCATCCCTCACACCTAATGAACTGTATCCCTCACACCACATGCACTGCATCCCTCACACCGCATGCACTGCATCCCTCACACTACATGCACTGTATTCCTCACACAGCATGCACTGCATCCCTTACTGCAACCACTGCATCCCTCACACCACATGCACTGCATCCCTCACACCACATGCACTGCATCCCTCACACCTAATGAACTGTATCCCTCACACCACATGCACTGCATCCCTCACACCTAATGAACTGTATCCCTCACACCACATGCACTGCATCCCTCACACCGCATGCACTGTATCCCTCACACCGCATGCACTGCATCCCTCACACCGCATGCACTGCATCCCTCACACCGCATGCACTGTATCCCTCACACAGCATGCACTGCATCCCTCACACCTAATGAACTGTATCCCTCACACCACATGCACTGCATCCCTCACACCTAATGAACTGTATCCCTCATACCACATGCACTGCATCCCTCACACCACATGCACTGTATCCCTCACACCGCATGCACTGCATCCCTCACACCGCATGCACTGTATCCCTCACACAGCATGCACTGCATCCCTCACACTGCAACCACTGCATCCCTCACACCGCATGTACTGCATCCCTCACACCGCATGCACTGCATCCCTCACACCGCAACCACTGCATCCCTCACACTGCAACCACTGCATCCCTCACACTGCAACCACTGCATCCCTCACACCACATGCACTGCATCCCTCACACTGCAACAACTGTATCCCTCACACCACATGCACTGCATCCCTCACACCTAATGAACTGTATCCCTCACACCACATGCACTGCATCCCTCACACCGCATGCACTGTATCCCTCACACCGCATGCACTGCATCCCTCGCACCGCATGCACTGTATCCCTCACACTGCAACCACTGCATCCCTCACACTGCATGTAATGCATCCCTCACACCGCATGCACTGCATCCCTCACACCGCATCCCTCACACCGCATGCACTGTATCCCTCACACCGCATGCACTACATCCCTCACACAGCATGCACTGCATCCCTCACACTGCAACCACTGCATCCCTCACACTGCAACCACTGCATCCCTCACACTGCAACCACTGCATCCCTCACACCACATGCACTGCATGCCTCACACCGCATCCCTCACACTGCATGCACTGCATCCCTCACACCGCATGCACTGCATCCCTCTCTCCGCATGCACTGTATCCCTCACACAGCATGCACTGCATCCCTCACACTGCATGCACTGCATCCCTCACACTGCAACCACTGCATCCCTCACACCACATGCACTGCATCCCTCACACCACATGCACTGTATCCGACACACCTAATGAACTGTATCCCTCACACCACATGCACTGCATCCCTCACACCTAATGAACTGCATCCCACACACCACATGCACTGTATCCGACACACCTAATGAACTGTATCCCTCACACCACATGCACTGCATCCCTCACACCTAATGAACTGTATCCCTCACACCACATGCACTGCATCCCTCACACCGCATGCACTGTATCCCTCACACCGCATGCACTGCATCCCTCACACCGCATGCACTGTATCCCTCACACCGCATGCACTGCATCCCTCACACCGCATGCACTGTATCCCTCACACAGCATGCACTGCATCCCTCACACTGCAACACTCACACTGCATGTACTGCATCCCTCACACCGCATGCACTACATCCCTCACACAGCATGCACTGCATCCCTCACACTGCAACCACTATATCCCTCACACCGCATGCACTGCATCCCTCACACCGCATGCACTGCATCCCTCACACCGCATGCACTGCATCCCTCACACCGCATGCACTGTATCCCTCACACATCATGCACTGCATCCCTCACACTGCAACCACTGCATCCCTCACACTGCAACCACTGCATCCCTCACACCACATGCACTGCATCCCTCACACCACATGCACTGCATCCCTCACACTGCAACCACTGCATCCCTCACACCACATGCACTGCATCCCTCACACCACATGCACTGCATCCCTCACACTGCATGCACTGCATCCCTCACTGCAACCACTGCATCCCTCACACCACATGCACTGTATCCCTCACACCGCATGCACTACATCCCTCACACAGCATGCACTGCATCCCTCACACTGCAACCACTGCATCCCTCACACCGCATGCACTGTATTCCTCACACAGCATGCACTGCATCCCTCACACTGCAACCACTGCATCCCTCACACCATATGCACTGCATCCCTCACACAGCATGCACTGCATCCCTCACACTGTAACCACTGCATCCCTCACACCGCATCCCTCACACTGCAACCACTGTATCCCTCACACTGCATGTACGGCATCCCTCACACCGCATGCACTGCATCCCTCACACTGCAACCACTGCATCCCTCACACCACATGCACTGCATCCCTCACACTGCAACAACTGCATCCCTCACACCACATGCACTGTATCCGACACACCTAATGAACTGTATCCCTCACACCACATGCACTGCATCCCTCACACCTAATGAACTGCATCCCACACACCACATGCACTATATCCGACACACCTAATGAACTGTATCCCTCACACCACATGCACTGCATCCCTCACACCTAATGAACTGTATCCCTCACACCACATGCACTGCATCCCTCACACCGCATGCACTGTATCCCTCACACCGCATGCACTGCATCCCTCACACCGCATGCACTGCATCCCTCACACCGCATGCACTACATCCCTTACACAGCATGCACTGCATCCCTCACACTGCAACCCTCACACTGCATGTACCTCATCCCTCACACCGCATGCACTGCATGCCTCACACCGCATGCACTACATCCCTCACACAGCATGCACTGCATCCCTCACACCGCATCCCTCACACTGCAACCACTGTATCCCTCACACTGCATGTACGGCATCCCTCACACCGCATGCACTGCATCCCTCACACCGCATGCACTGCATCCCTCACACCGCATGCACTGCATCCCTCACACTGCAACCACTGCATCCCTCACACCACATGCACTGCATCCCTCACACTGCACCAACTGCATCCCTCACACCACATGCACTGTATCCGACACACCTAATGAACTGTATCCCTCACACCACATGCACTGCATCCCTCACACCTAATGAACTGTATCCCACACACCACATGCACTATATCCGACACACCTAATGAACTGTATCCCTCACACCACATGCACTGCATCCCTCACACCTAATGAACTGTATCCCTCACACCACATGCACTGCATCCCTCACACCGCATGCACTGTATCCCTCACACCGCATGCACTGCATCCCTCACACCGCATGCACTGTATCCCTCACACAGCATGCACTGCATCCCTCACACTGCAACCCTCACACTGCATGTACCTCATCCCTCACACTGCAACCACTGCATCCCTCACACCACATGCACTGCATCCCTCACACTGCAACAACTGCATCCCTCACACCACATGCACTGTATCCGACACACCTAATGAACTGTATCCCTCACACCACATGCACTGCATCCCTCACACCTAATGAACTGTATCCCACACACCACATGCACTATATCCGACACACCTAATGAACTGTATCCCTCACACCACATGCACTGCATCCCTCACACCTAATGAACTGTATCCCTCACACCACATGCACTGCATCCCTCACACCGCATGCACTGTATCCCTCACACCGCATGCACTGCATCCCTCACACCGCATGCACTGCATCCCTCACACCGCATGCACTGTATCCCTCACACAGCATGCACTGCATCCCTCACACTGCATGTACCTCATCCCTCACACCGCATGCACTGCATCCCGCACACCGCATGCACTACATCCCTCACACAGCATGCACTGCATCCCTCACACTGCAACCACTATATCCCTCACACCGCATGCACTGCATCCCTCACACTGCATGCACTGCATCCCTCACACCGCATGCACTGCATCCCTCACACCGCATGCACTGCATCCCTCACACCGCATGCACTGTATCCCTCACACAGCATGCACTGCATCCCTCACACTGCAACCACTGCATCCCTCACACTGCAACCACTGCATCCCTCACACCACATGCACTGCATCCCTCACACCACATGCACTGCATCCCTCACACTGCATGCACTGCATCCCTCACTGCAACCACTGCATCCCTCACACCACATGCACTGTATCCCTCACACCGCATGCACTACATCCCTCACACAGCATGCACTGCATCCCTCACACGGCAACCACTGCATCCCTCACACTGCAACCACTGCATCCCTCACACCGCATGCACTGCATCCCTCACACCGCATGCACTGCATCCCTCACACCGCATGCACTGCATCCCTCACACAGCATGCACTGCATCCCTCACGCTACTTAGTCTCCCCAGTCTCTACATACATACATATACATAAAATAGTTAATATATTACATAAAATATAGGCATCATACTGCCACAATGTTAATGGAGGATATCAAAGTTTATCAATATTCCAGGACAAATTTTGAAATTCCCCTGAAAGTGATGTACTTTCATAATAGGATTTTTATTTGAGTACTTTGTGAATTTGAGCATCTGATAACCATGGCAATATTATGTAACTGTTTCTCCATTTTCAACAGCACAGGGGATGACAAAATCCCTTTTTCCAACCGTTTTTTTATTTGCTTGAATTGCCAGCTAGATAAATTGTGGTAGAAAGTGAATTAGCTTTATAGGAGCGAAGCATAACTTGTTGAAGGTTGATAGCAATATTTTTTTTATTATTATTTAACAGAGAACCCCTCTAAGGAGCAGATTCAATTCAATTCAATGCAAGTCTTGTGCATTTATCTGCCAGTTGCAGTAGGTAGATCCTGTTTGCAGCTCCATAGGCTTCAAGCAGAATCTGTCTTATAGAGTTAATGTGTGGAAACCACCGGGACCCGCACAGACGGCTTCCGCTACTATTTGAGTCTGCCTCTAAGTAGCAGTTGGTGTCATGATCATCTAAATCAGGGATGGGGAACCTCAGGCCCGGGGGCCGTATAAGGCCCTCGGAATCATTTGGTCTGGCCCTCTGAGCTTTTTGCTGTTAGCCTCATCTGGCACACTGCCGTCACAATCTATGCACCAGTGCCACCTGGAACGTCCTTAGGACGCTTCAGGTGGTCACACTGCTGCCCTTACAGCTCCCCAGAGCATCCTGAGGATGCTCCAGGCATTGCTGTAATCACCAGCGATTGTGGCCCTGCCCCGTGTGATGTCACACGGAGGGGGCGTGATCTGCACCAGGCCTGCCCATAATGTTATATATAGAGAAAAGGTTCCCCACCCCTGATCTAAATCCTAACTGTCTACATATATAATTATTGTAATTGTATATGTACAGTGTGTGGCTTACCTCATTATTGATCTTCCAGCAGGAGTGTGATACACCTCATAGCCGTCTCTTCTTAAAACATCGATGACAGTATTGTTGCCCATAAAATGGCCTAAGTGTAGATCAAAACATCAGTGTAAATGCTAATTACATGATAAATCTGAATTCATCTCTCTACTTGCCCATCATATTATATGTTATAATGCAGAGCATAGCTGTTTCACTAATTTTAAAAATACTCTTAATACTTTTAGTTGTGACATGTAACATAGAGCTGTCTGTATTGATAATATGGAAAATGTTAAACAAAAAATGCACAAGAAGCTACTATGTGTCAGCACATTCTTATACACAGTGGTACTTTTTATCAAGAGTTAGAAAATGTGTTAGTGGGAAACAATAAACAGCTGATAATAATGTAATGACACACTTGTGTAAAATATATACCATGTAATTCTGTGAGAACTGTGGAATCAGTGTGTTATTCCCTCTCGTGCGTGGCCGTATAGGACGGCTTTATGAAGATTTTACCTCGCACCTACATGAGGTGCGAGGTAAAGTCCAACAGCAGGGACTCGCGCACGGGGTCTCGGGGACTCCCGCGCATGGGCTCGCACCAAAGGGGGCGTGCTGTCGATGTTGATTGACAGCACGCCCCCTTTGGTGGGCGTGCCTGCCAGACGGAGGCGTTCCCATGGGAACGCCTATCATCTGAAGCCGGCCCCACTGACATCACTAGTGATGTCAGTGGGAGTGATTTTGGCTCTGATAGAGCCAAAATCACTCCAGGGCTTGTGGCAGGGACACCCTACCACAGGGTCTCTGTCGCAAGTCCGATGGTCGCGATGGTCAAGACCATCGTGACCATCTTTTTGGCCGCTCGCATATCCCACAGCTATACGAGCGGAGGCCGCTCCATTTTCATGGAGGAGGGCCCTGATTCAGAGCGAGCGCTCTGGTCAGAGCGTTCAGCTCTGAATCAGGCCCATAGACCTCAGGAACTTTACATGTGCCTGTTATATGTTACTTCTAAACTGGTGAACACAGCATAACTGGAAGTGCAAATTGTTGAACCCTATGGGCGGAATTCAATTGTTTACGCGGTCCGGATCTACTGTATAAAGTGACAGGAGATCGCGGGCCGCTATTCAATTGCTGCCATTTTTCGCGCTAATCGCGCCCAAAGTGGTCGGGTTTAGCCGCGTAAAGCAGCTACCCCCGACCAAAGTGCTGGGCGCGACCGCGAAAAGTGATGTTTGGGCGCCCAAACAGGGCTGTGAGCTGAAATGGAGCGCTGACAGCTGATCGCGCCCAACAGGAGCAACGATTGAATAGCTCTGTTGGGCACGATGGGGGCTGGAAACAATTGAATTCTGCCCTTTGAATGAAATGCAAGACATATACATAAGGATTCTGAGTAAAAGTTTCGAAGACTACTAAGAAAAACACGTTCTATTCTCTTGTATTATTAATGTTTACTCTGAGAGATTCTGTGTGTTGTTGGTATGTTCTTCATAAGGTTTCATAATCATTATTTGCACGTTATACTGTAATCACCAAGCAGCGAAGTGCCTGATAAATAAGCCCTAAGTTCTCATGTGAATGAGCCATAACACTATATGGGCCCTAACACTGGTTGTTACAATACTTCTTGGGCTACCAATCTTTTCCAGTGCAACTACAGGTTTCACAACACCCACCGAACCACGCAGTGTCAGACTGGGACATGAAGGGCCCACAGGGGGAATGCATCGGTAGGGGCCCATGCTTAAGGGGAGTGGTCATTCACCACAGATGCTTGGCTAACCATTAGGCAAAACTTGGTGCAGTTTCTATAGAAAGGAACCAAGCCACCATGCTGATCAGTGGTCCTGCTCCAACAGGTAACTGACCATCTAATAGAGTAACAATCTATGATTTGAGGTCTGGAACCTGAAACCTAGAGCAGTGGGGCCCACTGGGGATTTCCCCTGTACCCCTGTGGGTCAATCCAACCCTGGAGCCACGTCTTTCCTGAATCCTACCTTACCCTGAATGCATTGCTCGTTTAACAAACACGGCTCCTACTTATGTTCTGATATTTGATATGCACACTGCTAATTTTAAGTATTCACATTAGTCTTTCCATTTCGTGTTAATGTTCTATACAGTACAGTGAACCATTGTCATATGACTGCAAACATGTTCACACAATACTTTTGAATCCTGTGACAGCAAAAGCAATGATGTAATGTAGAGGAAGAATACTAAGACCTCTGTGCTTTGTATTAACAAGGTTGAGACATTCAGCAGCTCTAGTAATTACGTAATCAGTGGCTACTACTCTCGATCACTGAGGATGGATACTAACAATTGCATCTTCAGCAGTGGTCAGAGGTGCAGAAGAAAAGCATTTCATATTACTCTCTCTTTCTTCTGCATAAATTAGGAATATTCTGAATATAGGAATGCTACTTTCTTTTAAATAATGAGTTAGATAACTAAAACACAACGCAAATGGGCAACATAGTCAACTACTGCTACAATGTAAATTGCTTTTAGGTAACTGATTTAAGTTGAACACATAGCCACTCTATCTCTAAAGGTGCAAATACACGTAATGATTTTTTGAACGATTTGTCGTTAACGACATCGTTATCGTTCAATCGTTCAAAAAATCGTTCTGTTTCTGAGTTATAACGATGAACGATAATTGTTCAAGCGCGCTCCCGTTTGTAGTTTGTAGTTATCGTTCATCATCCATTTCAGACTGTCCAACATAATGATTTTCATTAATGGAAGGAACATTTTTCGTTCATCATTGTAAAAATCGTTCATTACACTTCAAAAAATTGTTCACTTTTTCAAGGGAAAATCTGACAGCTAATTGTTGGTTACAAAATCGTTACGTGTGTATGCACCATTACATGTTTTTCATTTATTTAAATATTTCAAGTTCTACTGTAACTTGTTTCCCAGCAGTTCGTCATTGTGATTCTTTAAAATTCTTCCATATACAATGACTCACTGAATTTCTTAGGGCTGGTGCAATGTTCCAGGGTGCAGCCAATGGTGCGTCTTTTTGCGCAAAGGGGCAAATTAGTGCCACAGCTGGTTGGGTCTCTGTACAAATCCCACTGCCTGCAGCATTAGCATAAAGACGCAGTTACACTGCGTAAAAAGAGGCAGTCACGCAGCATTAGCGTCCATTTCTGAATCAGGCCCATTATTGTTACTAAATACAGATGTGTCCATATACATCTTCTGTGCGCTATAAGTTGCGCTACACATAATGCGTGAGCGCCGTGCGATTCAGTATCGCCAAGCATTTTTTCGTGAAAGTTTTTACCTTCAAATGCATCTTATTCTCAAAGGGAAGCGAATAGAATGCACAAGCAGCGTCTGCTGATTAAAATGATATGCAGCATGCCTATATTCTGTGTGTGACTGTGCATGTATCTGCATGCGGAATGCTATGTTACATTTTGCATGCAGATACACCTGCAGTCGCACACAGAATATAGACATGCCGCATATCATTTTAATCAGCAGACCCTGCTTGTGCATTCTACTCGATTCCCTTTGCGAATAAGACACATTTGAAGGTAAAAGCTTGCATGAAAAGACGCTCTATACTACCGAGTCACGCCACGGCATGGCACAACTAGAAGGGCTGTTTAACGCACAAGAAAGTAAAATGTAAGTGGACACATATTTACAACACAGAAATGTAATGGATAAAAAAAAAAACATCTATCATATCTTTAGTCTGGAACAGCACGTTTACTTTGTTGTTACAGTTCATATTAATCCCTGCATTTATAATCTTTTATGGGGTTTACGTACTAATTTCCAATTTTTGTCCACTGAGACAACATTGGCAATAATATCTGATTTATTTATTTTGCACAATAGAGAGTGGTTTTAAAATCATACATCAGACTATAAAGCTGATTGTGCCAATGACTAATGCAGCTGTGATTTGTGTTGTCAGATTAGTCATTTAGAACCAGTCACATCTAAATGACACTTACTGTACTGCAATTTTATCAAGTACAGTACATGATGCAGCCGTGCGTCATGCATCTAAGCACATTATTATTGTGTCAGTATTTTACCTGGTAACTCATACATGTCACACACTGACACAGAGATCAGAGGCAGACTGAAGGGCAACTAATGCAATAACCTAGAAATGCTTCTGGCCTTTCAAGAAAATTTTTTTTGTGAATGTAAAGTATTCCTAAACCACATGTTCTTTTGGATATAACTGCCCATATATATATGAGGGCACATTAAGGGGTCTATGTATCAATAATCACGATACTGCTGCCATTATTATCGGTCCAACTCGTAGGGGATATTTACATTTTTTATGAAAATTTCCTGCTATGTACAAAGGGGAACTTGCAGGGACAGTGGCTTAGGTAACCGCTGTCCCCGCATGTTATATACCCGGCAAATTCCTGTGGAAGCTGACACTGCGCATGCGCATAGCGTCAGCTTCCGGGGCCGGCCGGGGGCTGCGAGAGAGAGATCGAAAGATCTCTCTCCTGCACCTGGAGCCTCCATAAACTACCGGTGCTAAACTATGAATAGTTGGAGTTTAGTACATAGGGGTCAGATCGTAGTCCCCGTTGATAACACTGGGGAACAGTCAATCTGTTGCCAGGGATTTCAGAGTCGAGTTCGATTCATTTTGTGCTCCTGATCATGAATATGCCATGCTTAAATTTTCAATTGACTCTAGTTTTTGAGATATGTGTATGTCTTTAATATTTATGAAAAAATAAATTAAACAATGTTAAAAATAGTTAGAAAGATTTTTTTTTTATTCTAATTAAATTTGATTTGTAAAATGTTATAAAAAGACACAGGATAATTACATACATAAGTGTTAGGAAGCCATGAGAACTGTTTTTTGTAGGATTTTCTTTTGTATTCTTGGTTCGGGCAGTTCCTCTGCAGACTCCAACAGTAATCGGCCATCATGTGACAATCCCACCTCCCTTGATATCTTTCTTCCATTACCTGAATATCCTGGTGGAACCGCATTCACCCTGTTCTTTGCTTAAATCTCCTAGATTGGACGGGAGGTGATCTAAATGGCTGTACAAAAAATGTACTTTAATACTCATGTTGGCACCTACTTTCTCAAAACATTTTAGCATGTTGTGGACTAATTCATGATAGTTGTCTGCCCTGTGATTGCCTAAAAATTTTTCAATGACAGACACATAACTCAACCATGTTTCAGATTCGGTTTCAGTCATAGATGTGGTAAAATTTGGATCCTTCACCAGTTTCCGTATCTGTGGGCCGTCAAAAATTCCTGCCTTTAATTTTCAATACTAAGAGATGGAAATGTTCGACAAATATACGTGAAACAATTGCCTGACTTGTCCAATGCTTTTACAAATTGTTTAATTAAACCCAGTTTGATATGGAGAGGGGGCAGTATGATTTTTTTCATGTCAATTAAGGGCTCATGAATGATGTTGGCTTCTCCTACAGTTATAACTTCTCTTGGAGGCCATACGGTTTGTGCCAGTGCTTTTGTTTTGCACGAGTATCCCATAAGCAAATGTGACAAGGATACTTACTATATCCACTTTGCTGCCCAAGAAGAAGTTTGCCATTTTTGAATCGACACAAACAGACTACTGATGCTGAGAATAAGCAATTTTTTTCTAAGACTAACCTGATATTTTCATACTGTTCTTTAAGTTTTGTTGAATGACAGACAGGAAGCGACGCAAATTTGTTCCCATTGTGCAGTAATACGCATTTTAGGTCATTTTAGAACTATCCAAAAAGAGCTGCCAGTCTTCTGCTCGATATTCTGGTAAGCCCATCATCTGGAGAAGTTCCGGAATATTGTCGCAATACACAAGATTGTTATCTTGGCTAAAGTATGGCTAGCTCTCTAGTTCGATACGACGTTATAGTAACAGTGACAAGACAGTGCTTTTCTTGAAGTCTGGATGCTAAAAGCTCAGCTCCTTTTTTCGATAAATTCAAGTCACGAATTAAATTGTTTAGTTCCTTTTGAGAAATTTGTTTGGAGTAGAGGAAACTTTCTTCAAACTCACTTTCATCAGTGTTGTCACTTGCACTGGATGAAATTAACATTTCCACATCATCACATTCAACTTCGCACAAAGGGCCTGATTCAGAGCCACTCGTAAGCGGCCGCTCGTTCGTTCTAAAACAAGGGGTGGCTTTTCAAATGAACCGTTCGCTGTTTGCGGTCTGTTCACGCCTCTATGTCTGAACGAGCGAACAAAACTTGCGTTAGTTTTTTGGAAAAATACGCCCCCTGGCCGCTCACATCCTACGTCATGTCCGCTATTTATTAGATTAATCGAGTACATCGACAAGGGTATGAACTGCTCGCTATTCTTGGGGTTGGTGTTTGCTACCACAATTTTGCGAGCAGTTCTGACTATAAAATAACCCAGTGACGTGGTCAATGACGCTGCTGTTTTAAATATGCACACCCATAAAACGCCCGTTTTGACCTTTAAGCACGCCTGCGTTCTGATTTCCACTCCCCATTTTCAAGCACCTTCCCCTGTTACCACCCACATACGCCTCTTTCTGTCACTCAAAATAGCAGGCATTCGCTATTTTGCGAGCACATAAATTTGGGCCGCACTGACTGGTTAGCGCATGCGTATAACGATCCGTACGCATGCGCAGTTGGGCTAACATCGCTCGGAACGAATGAGCGGCCGCTTACGAGCGGCTCTGAATCAGGCCCAAAGAACTGAATGATGGTGCAGGTAAATCTTCGCTATGTGGTATCGGTTGTTTTGCAGAATTCATACTTGGGTATTCCCATTTGCGTTTGTTAAATCGATTTATACCCTTCACATTTACAGCACAAAAATAGCAGTCACACAAGTGATCTTTTGGCTCACAACACATCATAGGTATGCCAAAATTAAGTCCTTTTCGATCCTTTAGTCCAATTACGGAGTGATTCCATGCAGGTTTTACAAATTTTGTGAGGCACCCAAATCTTGTCTTGCAGGCTTATGTGACGTCCAAAATAAGTCTGATACACTTGTTTTACGAATACAGTTATATTTTTTCTTTCTTTCTTTTGCAACACTATATTTGCCACAAATATAACAAAAAACATCAGAGTTGTTAGCAACCGTCTTCAAGAAGTACTCAGGCAACTGGAACACCCCCCCCCCCCCCGCATTTGTCTCTTTTTGTGATGGTAGCAGGAATTCCACGTGCAACACATAAAGCTAAATTTCACAGCCAATTGCAGAATAAGGTGACTAATATGCAGAACAATTTTGCTAATTTCTCTCTGTAATCTAGAACAATTCAAGTAAATCCAGGTACACACTTGTACATTCATACTTCAGGTATGATTCTTCTTACGATTACACTTACTATAGAAAGCCGATGCATACTCACATTTACAATCTAACTTGCAATCTATGATCCATATCTCTCTAAACCATCTGCTGAAAAAATGTGACTCCATACACACTCTACAGATATCTGGCTTCGCTGCTGGAGGTACATTGGCAGAAGCATCGTACAGAACGGCCTTTAGTGCATACACACTTCCGGGTTTGTCCGATATTGTACCATCATATCTGATTAATATTGGGATGCCCATAAAATCAGACCTTCAGATGCAATCAGTTTACTTCTGATAAACCATGATCGTAGGTATGTACACACTTAAGACATCTCATGAACAAGTCGGGAATTGGAAGATCTGTCAGACGATTGTATAGGTGTGTACGCAGCTGTACTCAGCGGTTCTTTAGTGCGATCCATAAAAAAACACACTAAGTTACTAAAATACATGCTTTTAGTAATTCAATCTATTTGCGGCAGTTCAAGGGTGATGACTTGATAGTATTTGCATGCCCTCAATATAAATATATACATATCCACTACAGCAGTGGTGACGGTCCCAACACTTTTCCGTGAATTGGGAGATAAAAATAGATGTCACACGATTCATTTTTTGTTGTATCACCAAGGTAAAAATATTGTAATAAATAAACCAAAAATTATAAATAATGTGTTTAAAAGAAAAAAAAATAATTATGTCACAATTACAATTGAAATATCATTCATATACAGTATCATTTAAACAACATTGTGACAAATGAATCTGCACAGGCTGGATATCACTGCAATATGGTTTATTTTGTTTTTTTTTTAACTCAGAAGATGCAAATATGGAGTAACATATATGGCAAACTGATTGATGTACTGTACAACTTGTACAAGAAAGCAAGTTTGTTGCTAAGGGTTACTACATATTTACTTTAGTTATTACATACCTCTCATATACTGTTAGTTTGTGATAGCAGGTCTCAAACATTTTAAGGCAACTGTTCTCAGCCTGAATGTCACTGATTATATATGGGCAAATGCATGAAGAACACACTTATCTCAGCACTATCACAGCTCCTGTTTCGCTCTTCATTGTTACAAAGCAAGAAGCTTTTGCGCCAGAATGTATTAATCTGGCAGATTCTGGAGTGGACAAATTATTAACCCTTTAGCGATCACAGCACCTCTTGTATCTCATCAGCATAGTGCTCATGTGATACGTAATGGCTCGTGGGCGGCCCATTTGCGCAAGACTGGGGAAAAAACGTGACACAACGTTTAGAAAGGATGACCCATTTGCCTTTCTGAAGGCAACAGTAGATCATGTAAATAACCATAACGCTATCCTCAGATTCTCAAATTAGCTATTTAATGGTTGTTAAGCTATTTAAATGCTTTGCTGCCATAGCCTGCTATGGTGGCAGGTTACTGTACAATCAGTCAGGCGCCACCACGACATTCATACAAGGACATCCAAAATCCTGAGAACCACCTTAAGGGCCCGAAATACCTGAAAGCCTATTGGCCAGGCTGCTGTGCTATTAGCAGTATTACTGCAGGTAGTCACGTGACAGAATGCCTGCTTCCCATTGGTCACTCAGTCCTATATCTTGACAGCTCTCCCAGGTATCCATGCTGGTGATAGTCCCCGTAACACAAGTTCTGACACAATGGGCTTGATCCAATTAAGTGTGAGTTCCTTGTGGCGCGAGTAGGTGCAGCTGTATGCTGCTCTTACAGTACTGCCGGACTTGCACATTTTTGTTTGCACCTACTCGGAGTGAGATCAGGCCATGAGGGGAATTGTACACTGTTGCAATGGCAACTGTCCCCATTTGCACCTAATTGGATCAAACCCAGTGGGCTAAATGTCATAGGGTGAGAGTTTAAAAAATGTGAGAGTTTAGCAGTAAACTCTCACATTGGTCGATTTTTATCTTCAAAATGGGAACACATCGGGGTGAGATTTTAAATCGTGAGAGTTTTTTTGAGTGAAAAACATGCGAGTTTGTTCTGTTGCTCTGTTCTCGGACTCTATTACATTGGCCGAGTTTAAAAAGTGTGAGAAAACTCTCATATTTTCTAAACTCTGACCCTATTACATTTGGCTCAGTGTGTTTGGCCAGTGTTTTTTCTTGTTTACAGGGAAATCTGACAATATTAAGGTATAGTGTTTCCACCTTTTGGATTTTTTCCTGGAAATGTAATTCTTGAAATGCCTGTACGGTAAATCAGATAAATTACATTTTCAGTTTTGATTTTTTTGTTTTCTGTAATTAGTTTTGTTAGCTTTCATGTTATGTACTTAACACTGCATTTTAAGTACATATCTTTACAGGGAATTTGACCAGCAAAAAAAATAGGTACTGTAGAGGCCAGGAAATCTGGAAACACTAATTTGGATTCCTTGTTGTGACCTTCTGCCTGTCTGACCTGTCTACTGACCTCTCCTGCATTAGATCTTCTCTTGTTTTTTGACCTTCCTTATCTGCAGCCTGCCCAAACTTCTGAAATGACTGCGTTGTTTCTTCTGTGATTTGGTTCCGTACTTCCCAGCTATTCCTAACCAGAGCTGTGCCCACCCTTACTACTACCCTGTTGTGATAAACCTCCACTGCCTGTCTAACTTTACACGCCGTGTTTGAAAAATAACAGTTAGGAGTTGATTGGTTGATACTTTATCTCACTCCAAGGCAGGGCCGTAACTAGACTTTTTGGTGCCCTGTGCAAGAGAGAGCATTGCGCCCCCATTTTTTTAAATAGAGACATAAAATAGTGCACCTGAAAAAGGGCCATGGCTTCATGGGGAAGGGCCAGGTAAGAGATAGAGGAGGCCAGGAGATGCTGGGAATAAAAGAAGAGGAAGCTACAAGTGAGAATGATAATAAACAGGGAAATTGACAGGCCCAAACAGCGCCCCCTGCCCTGCGGTGCCCTGTGTTCGATGGTACAGGTCGCACTACCCTAGTTACAGCCTTGCTCCAAGGCTTAGTACATATCCCACATAGATCAATACGTTCTGGCGGCATCTGAGTACATGTTGGCATGACTCGGTCTACGGGAAATGCAGTTGTTATACTGTAGGTGAAATGCTCTCAAACATGTTTTGAAGTCTTCACGGAGGTAGCTCTGTAACAATAGGGGAGTATTCAATTAGCAGTTAGGGCCTTGGCCAACAACACTGCAGATTTATCCTTCCTCCCCATTGTGGTAAATCTGTGATGTTGGGTTATCGGAATTAGTGGTGATGAGCGCAGTCGCACAACATGACCAAACATTGCTGCTAATTGGAAACCACTAACCTAAGCAGCTAGTGAAAATGTGAATTCCCATCTGAGCCAAGAACTGCCCAATCCAAAATGTGCAGAGATCTACAAGCTAAAGATAGTGACTGCTGGCAACTTTATGACGCATATCATTCCTTCTCTACAGCAACAATGTAAATACAATTATATGTATTTAACATTGCGGCTCCAATAATTACCTAAGAAAAATACACTCTAAGCGCACGCTATATAATTGATTACCAAACAATTAATGCACTGCATGAGATTCAGATCTGTTTGACTCTGCAGTGGGAACCTTTATGTGTGACAGCATTGTAAGTCAGTAGGCTTTGTGTTGGTAAACTATGGTGTAATAGGATTATCCTTTCCAGATGGTTTTACATAAAATAGTGAGTAACCCAATACAATTTCCCTGACATCAGACTCATATTGTCAAACTCTAGAAGGCTCATTTAGGTGCCTGTGAATTTTTTAAGCTATCCGACAAAAAAAAAAAGCTTAACTCATTGTTGTCTTCAAACAAACATTGCGATACAGAAGGAAATAAAAACTAACATTTGTATCACATTGACATCATTTTATAATTATTATTTACATGAAAGAAATAGAAGTTAGATTTTTTTTCTATGCTTTTGCAGAGTGGAACAATATCTGTAATACTGATCTCAACTTCAAACTAGAAAAAAAATCTAAATTGTTGCTACTCAGTGATAATGTAATTTGCACAGACATGATCACCAGACACTGTGAGGAGCACTCCTAAAACTCTACTGGGGTAATATAATAGGTTCCGAGGTTACAAAACCGGTGTGTTTCCAGCAAGTTCGCCGCTAAGTTTTGAGCAGCAATTACTTATAAGGCATTGCCGCTAAATTAGCAGCGAACTCGCCAAAAACACACTGGTTCCGTATCACAGGAATAATTTTAAAATGCAATGTAATATATTCTATTCACAATATAACAAATTGAAAAGCAAAAACTATCTATCTGGAAAACCCCAATTCAAACATTCTGGATAACAAAAATCTCACACATATAGGAGTCTATTCATTATCAATTAATTTCTACAAAAGCAAGTGAAAATTAACATTTATTACCTGCTTTTGCAGAAATTTAGTTTTTCGGCCTTTCATCATAAAGGTAACGCAGGAGATATCACACTTTCTCTCCCAATGTGGCCCGCTGTCCCAATACACTATTATGGGGACCTAAAGTCATCAAGCTCCAAAAATATAATATTTTCGAAGCTTGACTGCGGGAGATTTCACCATTTTTAGACGGCGTTTGCTCCCGCAACCGGAGCCCTCCGGTTGCGGATCCCGGTTTCGGATCCCTCCGCCCCTGTCTGGCTTCTTCCACCGGACGCCGGGGTTTTTGTGTACCTATGTGATTGCAGGCGCACTAGCACTTCTGAGTCAGACTCGGCAGTGCTAAGTTCCACTTTTCCAAAAGGAGCAGTGAAAACATTCAGGGTGACAAATGATTTTCAGATCAGCTGTCTCCGCGCCGGAGCAATGATGAATTGCTCGGGCACTCGCCGCAAGTAGGAATGTTAATTAATGGGGTCTGCCTGGATCCCGATAATTAACATAATGAATAGACCCCATAAGATATTGTAGTGCCAGGGGTGTATCTAGGGGTCCAAGCGCCCTGGCAAAATAATCGACTAGCGCTCCCCTCAGATATATTACATTATTCCTAAAAAAATATAATGTATAAAGTTTCATATAGCCCACAAGGGAAAATAGTGCCTTCATATTGCTGGTAATAAATAACATACGACAGCAAAGGTAAGATTTTTTTTTGGCAAGCAGTTGTGTGGGGTTGGGTACCTGATGCCAGGGTAGGAATCCTGGCAGTCATAAGCCTGACGCGCGCATCCCATCAGGGTTAGGGTACTCTAACCCCACCCTTAAACCTAACCCTTCCTCCCCACAGCCTAAACCTAACCTCCCCCTGCAGCCTGGGCCCAACCCTCCCCATAGTGCTTAACCCTAACCCAACACTTACCATCGGGATGCTGGCAGTTGGTATGCTGGTGCCGGGATTCTGACTGGTGTCGGGATTCTGGCACCAGCATCCCGACAGCCGGGATTTAAACTACACCCCTTTGTATGGGGATACTGGAAATTACACACTGCGCAGGGCTTGGGAGTCACGGCGGTGCGTGCGATCATGGTGTTCAGCGATTACTGCTCAGTCATTTCACATCTTCTATTCTGGGATCAACATAATCACTGTTGATCCCGTGTATCCATCTCCAATAAGTAAATAAACCTTCCATCCAATAAAGCTTATAATTAGCATTAATATTTAAGAAATGACCATTCACCCCATCTTAAATTAATACACATTTCCAAGATGCTACTATTATATTATTAAATATCCCTCATCATTAAATAAATAGTTGCCACCCACTGTTAAATGATTTACCCCACCACATCAATAAATTAATAGTCCAGCCCCCACCCCATTACATAAATTATTAACCATCACCACACTAATAGCCAACCCACAAAATAATAATAAAATTAATAGCTCACTCCCCTTCCTATTACATTATATGGTTCACCCCCACTATACGAATAAATTATTATAACAGCCCCATTACATTAATAGGCTCCCCTTTCCATCATCTCCTCCACCCTTACTTATTTTTTTTTATCTTGTTTGAGCTTTACAGTGACAGCTGCAGCCTCCACAGAAATCCGGGGGCGGAATCTTCATAGAGATCCAGGGGCGGGGTCACTCTGTGTGGCTGCGTGTGAGGGGAGGAGCAGCAGCGTGCCGGCGTCTGTCCTACTCTATGACACACAGCTAAGGACGACTGGCTGCTGCAATAAATGATTGACTTCCTCCATTTCAAATTTATTCTCTCTTCCTACAGTGCTGCCCTGTCTCTCTCCAAACAAACATATTTCAAGAACCTCATCTCCTCCCAGTCCTCAAACCCCGGGTCTCTTTGCTACTTTCAACTCCCTACTCTGCCCTTCCCCTCCTCGCCTTCCCTCCTCGCTCTCTGCCCTCGACTTTGCCACCTACTTTACATCTAAAATTGACTCCATACGTGAGGACATCATATCCCATCAGACCCTCAGCACTCCTCCCCCTCCTTGCCCTTACCACCCCTCCCCTCCTGTCTCACCAACTGTGACATCCTTCTCCCCTTCTTCTGGAGAGGAAGTCATGGCCCTCATCCGGTCCTCCCCTCCTTCCACCTCCCCTCTTGACCCTATCCCTTCCCATCTCCTCTCCCACCTGTCTCCTTCTGCCTGTTCCCATCTGGCTCACCTCCTTAATCTCTCCCTATCATCTGGCACTGTCCCTTCTGCATTCAAACATGCTCTTGTCTCCCCCATTCTTAAAAAACCTACCCTTGATCCTAACATACTTTCCAACTATCGACCCATCTCTCTTCTCCCTTTTGCTTCCAAACTCCTTGAGCGTATTATCTACAACCGCCTTACCACCTTTCTTTCCTCCCACTCCCTCCTTGACTCATTTCAATCTGGCTTCCAATCTCTCCACTCCACTGAAACTGCCCTCACGAAAGTCAGCAACGACCTCCTCGCTGCCAAATCCAAGGACCACTACTCTCTGCTCATTCTCCTTGACCTCTCTGCTGCATTTGACACTGTAGACCACCCTCTCCTCCTGCAAATCCTTTACTCTCTCGGTTAACGTGATACTGCCCTCTCCTGGCTTTCCTCCTACCTGTCTGATCGTTCCTTCACTGTGTCCTCTCATGACTCCTCTTCCCCTCCACTTCCACTAACAGTAGGAGTTCCCCAAGGTTCTGTTCTTGGACCTCTCCTTTTCTCCCTATATACATAACTCCTTTGACCTCCAATATCATCTCTATGCAGATGATACTCAAATTTACCTTTCCACCCCTGAGCTCTCCCCCTCGCTCCTTACCCGTATCTCGAACTGTCTCTCTGCTGTCTCTTCGTGGATGTCCCAGCGCTTTCTTAAACTTAACATGTCTAAGACTGAGCTGATCATCTTCCCACCCTCTTCCACTACATCACTTTCCACAATTTCATTATCTATTGATGGCACAACTATCTCCTCTAGCCCCAAAGTGCGCTGTCTTGGAGTTATCCTAGACTCCTCCCTCTCCTTTAAACCGCACATTCAGCACCTCTCGCAGTCCTGCCGTTTTCACCTAAAAAATATCTCCAGGATTAGACCCTTCCTCACCCAGGATGCCACTAAAACCCTCATCCACTCACTGGTCATATCCAGATTGGACTACTGTAACCTTCTCCTAGCTGACCTCCCAGTCTCTCACCTCTCTCCACTACAATCTGTTCTCAATGCTGCTGCTCGGCTCATCTTCCTCTCCAGACGTTCTACATCTGCTTCCCCTCTCCTTCAAGCCCAACACTGGCTCCCCTTCCCCTTCAGATGCCAATTCAAGGTTCTTACATTTGCCTACAAAGCCCTCACCAAATCCTCTCCCACATACATTTCTGATCTTCTCTCCCTTCACACTCCCGCCCGCCCACTTCGCTCAACTAATGCATGCCGCCTCTCTTGCCAACTGATTACTTCCTCCCACTCCCGCATCCGAGATTTTGCCCGTGCTACTCCCTACCTTTGGAATGCACTTCCTCTGCCTATCAGACTCTCCACCTCTCTACAAATCTTCAAATGGGCTCTCAAGACCCACTACTTCATCAAGGCCTTTCAGCTCACATCCTAACCCACCTCATGCTCTTTCCTCACTATCTTCCCCTTCTGTGTCACGCCTGTCTGTCTGCCCCTTCCCTTAGAATGTAAGCTCTCACGAGCAGGGACCTCTTCCCTCATGTGCTTCTCTTTACATTTTCTTCTACTCCTTACTCCCCACAAGGGCACCTACCATGTGTCTGCCAACTCCCTGCTGCTAATTGTGAGTGCTTTAATCACTATTTCAGCAATGTATATAAGTCGTGTCCTTGTTCTGCTCTGTAATGTACTGTAAGTTACTTGTTTCTTGTTCACCTATTAGTTCTATGTACTATGTAAGGCACTGCAGAACACTTGTGGCACCATATAAATAAAGGATAATAATAATAATAATAATTGACCTTTGATGTGTGGCAGCCGGTGCTACTGTCATTAAACTCCGTGAGCCGCAGCTGCCACTATTGTCAAAAAGTCAACAGATGGGTATGCACTATGAGAGCGGGAAGTCATGCACAGTCAGTCAGGAGTGTATCTACTCCCTGTCTGTGGGTGGCACCGCTGGGTGGCGCCCCCCCTCGGCCGGCGCCCCTGGTGAGTGCCATCCTGGCCAATGGGTAGATATGCCCCTGTGTAGTGCCAAGGACTCCAGGGTTCGGACAAATACGGTTTTCTAACATGATATCCCTGCTCATAGACCTCTCTGGTAATACCTCTATACTTTTCCACTATGCTTATAAACTTATATGGTCGCTTATTACTTTGTCGTATATATATTATTATATAATAACATAATTACATTAATTTAATTTGTTAAGATGGTTTATAGTGGGTCAGTTTCAGCACAGTAGTGCTGTTCCATACCACATTTTACATTTCTTTAAGCTTGAAACATAGGTGACAATATCTTTGTAATATATGGATTTATTCAACTAAAATAACTGCATGTGTGCCAAAAATATTAAGATGAAGTTGGCATGGAATTTTTATTGGCCCAGGAGGAAAAGGATGTTGGCTGGTGAAACAGCCTGTTTCTGTGATCATTAGCAATATGGAAACATGCCATGCCACTTATGAGATATTCACCGTCCCACTCAACCAGAGCCAGCCCTGGGCATAGGCCATAACGGGGAATGTCTAGGGCACCAAAGAGGCAGTACGGGTGTGGTATGATGGGGAGTTCTCATTTAGTCAAAGTTCAATGAGGTTGTATTTGTGCATATACGGCCTATGCAGACCAGGTCTTAAACGAAAATAAACCTTTCTGGAGGTATATTTTTTGACAAAGTATAAGGCAGATGAAAGTACATACTGATGATGATGATGACTAGAAGCAAACCAGGTGCATATCTCAAGATGCATACTGCTCTACATATTGGCAAATATACACATTTTTTTCTTGGCATGTTCCTTTGGAGTAATGTACCCCCAATTTATTCCAGATCTGCATCTGTTCTTTACATACGAGCTGCATCTATGTGCATACCTCCTAACCATCCCGATTGTAGTGGGGCAGTCTCGCTTTTTGGGCACTGTCCCGCTGTCCCACCCACGGGCCGCAGTGTCCCGCGGGCAACGAGAGGTGAATACTGAACAGATGCCGTGCGCATATGTATGTACGGCATCTAAACAGTACTTGGGATAAACCTGGAGGCAGCCCAGCTGCCTGAGGAGCATAGGTATGCCCCCAGAGTGATGGAAACGGGCATGCCAAGATGCCACACCCCGGAAGGGTAGGCAGATCTCCTGCAACCCGCCCACTTCCTAGCAAACTGGGCAGGATGGGGAGATTTTACGAGGTATTAGCGGGTCTGTGGGGAGAGGCGGGGCTAAAATGACGCAAATTGCATAATTTAGCCCCACCCTTCCATGCGGACCAGCAAAACGTGACTTTTTCCTGTGAAGGGATGGGACCTAATGATGTATACAGTCCAGCCCCTCCCCCCGGATCTGTCAGCAGCAGCTCCTCTCCAGGCAGGAGAGGACTTTTGTAAAGTAGGTAAGTTTGCACATAAGTGAACCTAAGGATGACATGTAAGCACAAATTACTTCATTTAATATTGTTTTCTGAATTTCCCAAAGAAACTTTTGGCTTAGGGGTGGCGTGAAAGAAATGCTTATACACTAGGATGCCGTGACTTAAGAAAGTTTGAGAACCACTGCTATAGAGTTATTTGGCTGTGGCTGAACCATTAAATCCATTTTTATGCTATGGCTTTAGCATGCTGGTTAGATATGGCGAAAAAATTATCTGCTACAGCTAGAGCTCTAAACATGACTATAAATCATTGTTCAGCCACATGTGTCTCCGTAATACATATTGTATCTGATTATTCAATTACTTGTTTTTAAAAATACTTGTCAGCCATGTAACTCAAAGCTCTGCTCCTTCTACTACTCTCTACTGTTGTTTAATTTTCCTTTGTCAACAATACAATTACCCAACATAGCAGGGCCGAAACTAGGATATCCGTCACCCGGTGCAAGGCAGCAATTTTGCGCCCCCTCCCTTCCTGTACCTGGATTTTGTCCTTGCTCCTCCATAAGGCAGTGCACTACTCAGACGTCCCTGGTATAGTAACTTACATTATTCCACACACCATAATGCCCATTACACATTATGCCACACACTGTAATGCCTATTACCAAAGTGCCACTTACATATTTACCCGACTCCATTTTATATCCCACAGTAAGGCTTCTAATTACTTTAAAATTACCTGCTCGTTGCCAGGGGGTTTATGCTAGTTGCCAGGGGTTACATGCTCGTTGCCATGGGGTTTCATGCTCGTAGCCATGGGGGTTTCATGCTCGTTGTCAGGGGATTTATGCTCATTGCCAGGGGGTTACATGCTCGTTGCCATGGGGTTACATGCTCGTTGCCATGGGGTTACATGCTCGTTGCCATGGGGTTACATGCTCGTTGCCATGAGGTTTTATGCTCGTTGCCAGGGGTTTTCATGCTCGTTGCCAAGGGATTTATGCTCGTTACCAGGGGTGCCATGCTCGTTGCCAGGGGTTTCATGCTCGTTGTCAGGGGTTACATGCTCGTTTCCAGAGGGGTTTATGCTCGTTTCCAGGGGGGTTTATGCTCGTTTCCAGGGGGGTTTGCTCGCTGCCAGGGGGGTTTGCTCGCTGCCGGGGGATTTCACGGGAGAAGATGCAGCTTTCAGCATCTTCTCCCGGCAGCGCCAGCGTTCCCGGCACTTCCGGGAACGCTGTGTGCATTGCGCTCTGCTAACAGACACTAGAGGTCCAGTAGGACCTCTAGCATCTACCTCTTACTTGGCGGCAGCTAGTCCGCATGTAATCTGCTGAAAACGGCCATCCAAAAATGGCCGCCGCCAAGGAGGAGACAAACACTAGAGGTCCAGTAAGGACCTCTAGCATGTGTCTCCTCTTTGGCGGCGGCCATTTTCGGATTGCCGCCAGATGGCTGTCAGCTTTTTTCACCCCCCCCCCCCGCAATCCCCACCCGGTGCACGTGCACCTCTAGCCCCCCTAGTTGCAGCCCTGAACATAGTACAACTACAACAATCAATATAAAATGTGCAGGCTAAATAATATTAGTAAATAATATACATGGACTTGAATTTGTTTTGCTTTTACTTTCCATTTTTAGATTTATATACAAAAAATAAAATCATGCTGTCTATAAGCGAATTTAGTTTCTCCTTCCTCTGTACTAAAAGCTCCCTAATTGTCTAGTAGGCGATGTATTTTCTCTTGCATTGTAATATAGAACACCTTTCACCTAAGTCATGTCACGCAAGGAGAACCAATGTTTATTTAAAAAATTATCAAATGCAAAATTGCAAATGGCAAAAAAACAACAAGTAATTCAGTAGAAACTGGGGAAAAATCTTACCTGCCCCAAAGGCAAAGAAAAAGCTCTTTTCTGGAAACCGTTCCAACAGATCTTTTACTCTCTTCCCCATGCGCTCGTTTCTTTTGTAGATCAGTTCTTGGCGGAAATAGGTATCAATCTCCCGCGCGGTTACCCGTTCATGCGGAGGCAATGTTGTATTAATAAAATTAGGCACCTGAGCAAAGAGATTTATGAGTTGAATATTACAATATGTAATGTTAATTTGCTAATTATAAAAAATAGTGATAGAACTATAGAAACAGACTGATTTATTGCTGTGGTGTATACGAGTGAAATTCACGTTCAAATAGTAGTGAGCATTTACTAGGTCTTGATGACAACTTCTGCAAATACTTATTTAATTGTAATTGCCCCTAACACGCCATTCTCTCTGCCGTCCAACTAAAAAACAAACAAGTGTGAATCTAATATTTATTCTTTTATTATTATATCATATTCTTAAGTAAACCTCTCAATCATTGCATTATATCTGCACAGAAATGCTATATAAAGCATGTAGATAGGTACTAAGCTAGTCTGATGAATTGTGAACCCATGTATCCATGTTGGGTATCAACCATGCCTAAAGGTGGTGGTGTATTGTTTGGGGGTACACACTGAGTAGAGCAATATATTACTATCACAGGACATCTGAACCCTGTTTCTGCTTAGACATGGCTGCGGTGTGGCCTGTCTGCAAATGCACTTTTTTTCAAAAAGCTATTGTTGAATAGCTTAAGGCCATGCAATGGGGAAGGATGTGAGAGAATAATAATGTGTTAATGTGTTACACAGCTTATTTATATATAGTCACAAAGGGTGTTTTCTTCCAGAACTGAAGCAAGTGGAAAGGGGGAGTAATTTGGTGATAAATTAAGGCAAAAGCTAATAAATATTCTCTGAAAGGTTTCACCAAAACTGCTGGTTAATTGGGAAAAAGTGGTGGTATTGTATGCACTCCAGTATAGGGCCAAATGTAATAGGGTGAGAGTATAGAAAATGTGAGAGTTTAGCAGTAAGCTCTCTTACATTGGTCGAGTTGTTTTTTCAAAATGGGAAAACATCTGGATGAGAGTTTAAATCGTGAGAGTTTTTTTAGTCTGAAAAATATGCCAGTTTCCATGTTCTCGGACTCTATTACATTGGCTGTGTTTCAAAAGTGTGAGAAAACTCTCACATTTTCTAAACTCTCACCCTATTACATTTGGCCAATAGACTATGGAGTACTTTTCCCATAGTCTTTCAGCAAATTTACCACCACTTTCCAGTTTTGGTGAAAATACTATAGGAAGGGCAGGGGCATTCTAAGGGGTCTATTTACTAAGGAGACAACGTGAAAAGCGATAAGGTACCAGCCAATCAGCTCCTAACTGCCATCTGACAGGCTGTGTTTGAAAAATGACAGTTGGGAGCTGATTGGCTGGCACCTTATCACTTTTCACTCTCCTAATACTGCTTAGTAAATAGACCCCTAAGACTGGAGGGGCCCCATGAGCCAGTGCCCATGGGCTCCCTTCACCTGAAAAAAAAAACTGGCATTGGCACATGCGCAAAGAATGTGAGAGAATCTAGCACCTTGGAAATATAGTGCCAGTGCTATATTTGTGGTGATTACTTTGAAAATAAACTAGAACCTTCACCATTAGACTCCAAATAGAGTAAAACAGTTAATTTGGGCTGTGGCCTGATGATGTCGCTGAAGTCCCCAGGCCCCCATTCTGCTCAGAAAACAGCAGAGAGGAGGACTCTTTTGGCCCAGTGGGGTTGCCTTGGAATGGGAAGGAAGTGTCAGGCCTCTCTCCCCTTGCCTCTAGGGTTGGATTGTGTCACAAAATTCGTGTCATGTGAATAGTGAATTCAGAAGATACTGCTCCTGGAATGACAATGTATATTTACAAATAGTCACTGTGAGTGAACTAAAAAGCTTTCTAGAGTTTTTCACCTTTTAAGTGAGGTCAAGTCATACATGGCCCATTCACATTTTTATAGACCCTTACCTCTGGGCATAATTGAAATCAATTAATTCATTGAACAATACCATAGTGTCCAGGGAAGTCTTATTATGATTTCATGCATACTTGTCTTTGTTTTGTGAATATCTCCTGGCATTGCATTAAACAATAACATTTTAGTTAAATGAATATTAATAACAAAATGAGCTAACATACTTGTGAAGGATCTTGATTAAATATTATAGAGTTCAGGTCTCCACAGTTGTAATGTTTAATGAGGTCCTCCGTTGTGTATGGAGCTTGGAGATTGCCTGCCCGAAGGCTCTCCTGTTGCAAGAGGGTCTGGTTTAAGGCAAATATAACCTGTAACAATAAATTAGGTTAAGAAGCAATATATTAAATGATGGGGAAAGTTTAACTTTTTCTATGAATACTGTATTGATCAATGAACTGTGTTAATATACAACGTTTTTGTTCTTTATATAGGGTACTGTGATGCTCAGCAATGTCCTTCTTCTCGATATCATGCTTTCTGAAGAGAAATTACTGTGGAGGGATTGCCCACAGCAAACACAAGTTTTGCTGGTGAGGCCAATGGTGGCAGCTAAGGACGCACCAATCGGAATTACAGCGTTTATTTTAAAGTTGTTGTTATTTTTTTGTGGTCATCAGTGATATTGTATCAAGACTTCTGTGGCTATCTGTACCCTCATTATACAGCTGGACAACGCTAGTCTGTCATGTGACCATGCCTTTGTGCACCAACATGTTTATATAAAATACAGTCTGCAAATAATTATATTTTTTGGAAGCATTACTTTCCTGAGATATGTCAGCATTGTCTGTCCAAAGCAAATTACAAGTTCAAATAAAATTAGAAAGAAGACTCTCTACAGACTAAACAACATTCTATTAGATTACTCTTCCGTGAAAAATTCCTGTTTTGCAAAACCAAAAGCACTGAGCATAGATTTCCAAACCATAATCTAATAACCTGATTGACTTGACAAGCAAAGTTGAGAATGGAAAAACAGAGAAGATAGCGCAATTGATTGAACAGATGTGAGTGTTTTGTTGTGAAGGTCTAGAAGCTGGCGGGGTGGCGATTGGCTAATTTACGTTGCATAATACTATAAGCCTTTCAAATGCAGATTTCTTCTTTGATCCCATATGAATAAAAGAGCCAAGCAGGGGGTCTTTTGTCTTAAAAAAAGAATCTGATGTCTGAGGCACCCTTGTTCTTCTCCCACCCCTTCAGCTAATATAGGCTTCACTAACTGTCTTTACAGAGGGAACATGACAGCTGCAGAAATACAACCAGAGAGGACCCAATATTGTTTTGCACCGAGGTTCCAATACATTTGTACATTTCCTTCTGAATGGTCACGCAAACAAAAACACTGGCACATCGAAATGTTTTCGTACTTCAGCAACTGGAAGAAATTGTTTGATTTCCCTTTTTTAAATGTATTAAATATTTACCCAAGCATGACAGATTTCCAGTAGATGTTTTTGGATATTTATATATTTTAGTTTTAGTCACAATACTGCAGAACAACCATTTCAAACAAAAATATGACATTTATCATATTCTATCTGTTCATCGATCGATCGATTGATCAGTATAATATGATAAATGTCATATTTTTGTTTTAAATACTTATCTGTGTGAGTAAAACCGCAAATCATACTCCTGGTATGTCTGGATACTCCTGAATTTCAGGGAGTTCTTCTTGCTGATTCCCAGGAGAGCAGGGAACACCATGATCACTGTGAGTCCTTGTTAATATTCCATTAATCACAGCTCTAAGCTCAGTGGTATGAGATTTTTGTGAAAAATGAAAAAGCTGAGTTGGAAAGTCTATACCGTTGGCCAGGACATCACAACATGAGTTGCCCGCACCAAATATATTCAATTATTATTTTTCGCATTGCAAAGCAAAATGTCTTGATTGTCAAATTGTAATTTGTTATCCACTGTGTCATTATCATAAGAACCTGAAGACATTAATAGAGTTATGAAGCTCAAGGTAATTGGTCAAACATCAACTGATCTCTTTTTTTTTATATAACCTGTTGCTGCCAACATCATATCTTTTTGAATGGTACAGACAAGGTTATTTGTATGTACTTTAGTCCTCAGGACCTGTTGGACTTGTTTAGCAATAAATTGCATTCCTCCACCGTTATTCGCAAGCTATCAAAACAGCCATTTAATTGAATAATTCTATAGATTACAGTCTTTTTCCAACTTTGAACAACCAGAGTGTAATGCTTAATACAGTCACTTGTCCTTCTGGGTTGTACAATGACATCACACTCACCTGTCAAATACTTGGGACAGTAAACATGGTGCAATCTTTGGACACTTTGATAATTTACTAAACTGACCACACAAATTGCACTGTTTTAGCCTATTTGGCTCTACAAAGAATAAACTACCACCCTCCTCCTAAATCTCTACTTACCTCTACGTCCTTAACCTGTTCTTCTCCAACTGTTCACCCCACCCATAAGTATGTAAGCTTTCACGAACAGGGCACTCTTTCGTCTTGTTCTTCCCTTAGCACCATCCATGGCACCTGTGCTCCTTATCTTTTGTCTCCAACTTCGAGATGCTTCAAGGGTAAAAATGTGGTCAAACCCCGGGGCATGGTTGCGGTGGGTAACACCATCTTTCTGATTCCAATCGGATCCCTCCCAGCACCCACCGTGGCATGCGGGTCCTTCTGTGCATTCGCAGAAGGACACCGGAGGGGCTTCTGGGTCATAGACCCAGAAGTCCCTCCACTGCAAAGGGACGCTCTTACCAACAAAGTGGTCCTTTGCGGGGATGCAACGACGGCTTGCATGCGATGATCGGCAGAATGCATCGTGAGTGTACTGTATGTTGAGTGTCCTACTGTCTGTTGAATGTACTGTTTGTTGAGTGTACTGTATGTTGAGTGTAGTTTATTTGTACTGTATGTGGAAAAGTTGAACACAGCAACCAATCAGCTTCTAACTCATTTATCTAGTCTATGAAATGAGTTAGATGCCGATTGGTTGCTATGAGCAATACCTCCACTTTATTTATCTTAAAGGTTTAATATATCTCCCTGAATGCTAAACTGTGTCCCCTCTCTGCGACTTAATACCGATTCTATAAGATAGTAAGTTGCCATTCCCTCACGAAAATCAGGATGCATCAATGAGAAAAATGCGGTCAAACCCCGAAAATGTGGGTTTGACCACATTTCTCATATGCAGCAAGCCCTGGAGGGCATAGGGTTGCGGTGGGTAATGCCATCTTTCTGAGCTTCTATCGGGAATGAGCTGAGAGAGGGATCCAATCGGATCCCTCCCAGCACCCACCGCGACACGCCCGTCTTTCTGCGCATGCGCAGAAGGACACCGGAGGGGCTTCTGGGTCATAGACCCGGAAGTCCCTCCATCGCAAGGGGCCACTCTTACCGACAGAGCGATCCTCTGCGGTGATCGTCATGCATACCGCTGTTACCAACGCCGGCATGCATGTAATGACTGGCGGAATGCATCGCATCGTGAGTGCGATGCTTCATGCATCCCGCCCACTGTATCCTCGCCCTACCTAGTCTGTCCTTTTATTTTAGTATGTTGTTAATATGTCAATTTACATTGTATTTTACTTATGATATGCTAAGTTACATTATTACCATCTATACTCCTTGTACAGTGCTGCAGAAACTTAATAATACAACATAACAATAATACTTACTGTATGCTCTAAAATACTTACTGTGTGCTCTCATACAGGCCTCTATACCATATATTATAGATCTGATAGCGACAAGTGCTATACAAATAAGCTGCTACCTATATTTACTTTTTTACGCAGATGCCTATGTTTCATATCAACACTGATTGGATGTGCAGTAACATACTACACTATTTTAGGTGCTTCTCTTATTTATTTATTTATATATTTATTTATATTTATATAGATGCTCCCTGTAGATGGCTGTCATATTATGAAATTTTAAATGTTCTGTATTTATATTAAGGTTTGTTCTTCTATGTTAAGGTTTGTACTAATACTGTACACACAGGATGCCTGATTCAGCAGTGAAGGAAATGGCGATTACGGACGCAGATCGAGCGATTGTTTGCCACTGTGCATACGTATAACAAGCACAGTGCGCATGCGTAGCGATTACGGATGCACGGAGGAATCATCGCAAAGTGAGTGACGGGTTGTCCGCGTTTGGGGCTGGTGATGGGGGGAAGGCATGGTAGGAAGAATGCAGGTGCGTCTGTCCGTTTGTACGCCGTTTCATGGGCGTGCATAAATTAGCCACTGCGATTGCCTACGCAGCATGAGAGCTCTCTGCATGCGTGGAGACTTGCATTGTTTTCAACTGGTCAGACTTGTTGTAAATGCTGCGTGACTGACAGATGTGCGCTGACGGTACCAATGTTTATGCAGAAGAGCAAGGAAGAATATGAGAAAGCTATGCTGGCTGTGCTTTGGCAGGTATTAGCATATTTTCGCAGCTGCGTTCCGTGTGAAATCGCAGCTGCTATCACATTAGAGTCTGCTGTTGAATCAGGCCCAGAGGTACATATTCACTAAACTACCACCACAAACCTTACCATTTCCCATAACCTAGCATTTATCTAATGTTCCTGTGCTAAATATGGTGATATTTAAACAAAGTTGAGAATCCCACTTTACTAAGATAACATCCATAAATCCTCACATATGAAAGCTCCCACTTTATCATAATTTTATTGCTTTCATTAGTTTTCACCTTGGAAAGGAAAACGAGCGCCAATTTTCTGTGTTTACTTGGCTGACATTTACTTATTATGTTGTTTGTTTGCCAAATAATTAATAGTCTCAGAACTGTAGACTGTCCAAGGAAATTCTGCAGAAACACAAAAGGACCATGCTTTACATGTAATGCCAAAAATCACAGACTGTACAAATCTGGCTTGCACAATAGATACCAAGCTGTAATCCAAAACATTTTTATTTGATTATATCATTTATTTATTTATGCCATATAATTTGTGATTATAAGCTATTACAGGGAACTGTTTTTAGGAGAAAATGTTTAATTTCATGGCATATTCTACTTTGCAACATACTTGCCTACTAAAATCACTAAAATCATTAGTGAGCGGGGACGGACTGTCACGTCATTAGACCCAATCGCGTCATTTTAGCTCCGCCCCCTCCCTACGGACAAGAAATTTCCGTCAATTATCTCCCTATCCTACCCTCTTCACTAGGAAGTGGGAGGGGTGCGGGAGAACCACCACTCCTCCAGGGGTGCAGGGGGCTACCCGAAGAATCATGTACCTCCTGCACCTTTGGAGAGAGTAGGCAGGTATGCTTTGCAATCATAAGTTTGATAAAAGACATTCACTGCAGAATGGACGTAAATAAGTCACATGGTGTCTTGGACCCAATTCCCTGCACATTCAGACAGCAAGAAGGGCAGGCAGTGTACTTTGGGCCTGATTCAGCACGGATCACAATCGCGATCACAGCTGCGTAATCACACGCAATGAAGCTGCAAAAAATATGGTAATGTCTGCCGGTATACAATCGGGAAACCGGGTGCCTTAATACCGGCAGCACGCTTCCCGACTGTCATATCCCGGCGAGGGATGAAATGCCTGGCGTCTAGATGTAGACGCCTGACATTTCCCCCCCGGGTTTAGGCCACCCGGGGGGGACTTAGGGTTAGGCACCCCCCCCCCCGGGAGGGTTAGGCTAGGGGGAGGGGGGGTTAGGGTTAGGCACTCAGAGGGGGGATTAGGGTTAGGCACTTGGGGGGGAGGTTATGGTTAGGTACCCATAAGGCGTGTTAGGGTTAGGGGGTTAGGTTAGAGAATACTTACCTATCCATGATCGGGATTTCCAGTGCTGTCGGGCTTCCGCTGCCGGGAACTCTGCTGATGTCAGCCAGGCGCTGCCGGGAATCGAACGGCGGTACTTCATACCGATTCCAAGTCTGCCACCGCTCAGCCAGCATAGAGATGCCCACTGCTGCTTTCTCACATCTGTAATACCTTCCAGTCCTGCATATATATCGGTAATATCGAAACACATCGGCCCCTCACGCACTATTACAGCAAGCCTGACCAGTCGCAGAAACTGCAAGTCTCGTCGCACGCAGTATGTACTCAAGCTCTTAGTGGCTAATGTATGCACGCCCATGCAACAGCCTTCAAACAGACAGGTACGCCTGCATTTCTGCAACCACTCCCCCTTCACTACCTCCAAACGCTCATAGCCTGTCACTCACTCTGCGATGGTTTCCTGTCTGCGTGCGAATCACAGTGCGATCGCTGCAACAATCGACCGATCTGCGATCCGTGCTGAATCAAGCCCTTTGTCAATTGAACAACTGCATAGTTGAATGTAGCTGAATGGAGTCAAAGATTGCTTCTAGTTTAGTGGAAATAGGGCAGAAGTTTGGTGCTTCACCTCTGTGCTGCGCACTTCTGTGCCGCGGGCCGTAACAAAGGAGGGTACCTGGATAGTTGTATATTTTGTGTGTTTAGCAATTGTTTCTTTAACAATAAAATATAAGCCATAAACCAATGTGTTATTTTTGGTGTCCGTGTATAAACACTAAGCTTGGTGGTGGTATTATCTGCTAGGGGGCACCAACAAAAATCTTGCCTAGGGAATCAAATTACTTATGGCCGGCTCTGGGTGGAGACAAGAGAAATTAACTAGTCCAGGTTGCCATCAGAAATTGTAAGGCACAGTACAAATGAAACAGGCAGAGTCCTTGTCCATTTTACCCTCTCCTTTTCCTCACTCCTTTTGCCAATATGGGCACTTTTGTAATACTGATTTCACTGCACTGAAAATGCATGGTATTCCCAGTAACCAGTTTAGAGTCTGGGAGAAATACACCCCATAAATTAAATCTATATAGGTTATACACCGATCTGCCATAACGTTAAAACCACCTGCCTAATATTGTGTAGGTCCTCCTTGTGCCACCAAAACAACTCTGATATATCGAGGCTCCACAAGATCTCTGAAGGTGTCCTGTGGTATCTGGCACCAAGACGTTAGCAGCAGATTCTTTAAGTCCTGTAAGTTGTGATTTGGGGCCTCCATGGCTCGGACTTGTTTTTCCAGCACATCCCACAGATGCTTGGTCGGATTGAGATCTGGGGAGTTTGGAGGCCAAGTCAACACCTTGAAATCTTTGTCATGTTCCTTAAATTTTGCAGAGTGCATAATTCTACTGAAAGAGGACACACTGCCATGAAAGGGTGTACTTGGGGTCTGGTTCGGCAAGGATCGCAACTGTGATTACGCAATCGGCTGATTGTTGCGTTCTGCGCATGCGTATGCATCGCAGTGCGTGAAGACTCCACTGCGATCGGGACTGCAATTACAGTAACTACGCAGACCCATCGCAGAGTGATTGACAGGAAGTACTGTTTGGGGGTGGTGACAGGGGGGTGGTCGGCGAAACGAAGACGTGCCAGTGCGTTTTAACGCCGTTGCATGGGCGTACTCACTGCACTTTCTGAGTAAGGTCAAAGCTTGTGCAAGTGTGCGGTTGACTGCGATGGTATTCAATGTTACCGATGGTTTTGCAGTCTTGCTAAACATTATGGATGTGTGTAAGGTAAGGTTGGGGTCCAATGGCATAGCGATCGCAATGGATTAGCATATCAGCGCAGTGAGACTGCGTGCGTAATCGCTATTGCATTCGCAGTTGCGATCCGTAATAAATCAGGCCCTTGGCCTGCAACAATGATAAGGTAGGTGGTTCGTGTCAAAGTAACATTGACATGAATGCGAGGACCCAAAGTTTCCCAGCAGAATATTGTTCAAAACATCACACTGCCTCTGCTGGCTTGCCTTCTTCCCATAGTGCATCCTGGTGCCATCTTTTCCCCAGGTAAACGACGTACACGCGCCCGGCCATCCACATGATGTAAAAGAAAACATGATTGATCAGACTAGGCCCCCTTCTTCCATTGCTCCATGGTCCAGGTCTGATGCTCACATGCCCATTGTAAGTGCTTTCGGCGGTGGACACGAGTCAGCATGGGCACTCTGACCGGTCTGCGGCTATGCAGAAAACTGCGATGCACTGTGTGTTTTCACACTTTTCTATCTCAGCTAATATTAACTGTTCAGCAATTTGTGCTACAGTAGCTCTTCTGTGGGATCGGACGAACACGCTAACCTTCACTCCCCAAGTGCATCAGTGTGCCTTGGGTGCCCATGACCCTGTCGCCAGTTCATCAGTTGTCCTTCCTTGGACCACTTTTGGTAGGTACTAACCATTGCAAACTGGGAACACCCCAAAAGACCTGCCATTTTGGAGATGCTCTTACCCAGTCATCTAGCCGTCACAATTTGGCCCTTAAAGTCTCTCAGATCCTTACACGTGTCCATTTTTTTCTGCTTCCAACACATCAACTTCAAGAACTGAGTGTTCACTTGCCGCCTAATATATCTCACTCCTTGACAGGTGCCATTGTAGCAAGATAATCAATGTTATTCACTTCATCTGTCAATGTTTCTAATGTTATGGCTGAACGGTGTAAATTGTTAATAAAAATGAGTGACTGCAGCAACTATCACGTCAGCGCAATTGCAATGAAGTCAGAACACATGATCAAGAAACATGGAAGAACAGACTGCATTGCCGCGTACACCCTCAAAGTTTTACTATGGGCCCCAGCCAAAGTATGAGGTCCACAGAGCTAAACTTTAATTTATCTCTGTAACTTTTCTATTATTATTATTATTATTATTATTATTAGTGCTATTTTTCAACAAGAACAAGCAGGAATTCAGTTCCTGAACCTCTCATTAACTATGACATAATGTTCTGGGCCAAAATGTATTGTCCAAACGATTAGTTTTATATTAAAGGCCCTTTTGAGTGTCTTCACTTCTAAATACTATATATGTATGTATAAATATATATATTGCATATATAAGTAAGGATGCAGTTAAAATGCAGACGGATGGGGATTCCGCATTAGGGGGAGAGTTACGCACTAAGGGGGGAGGATTCAGTTTAGGGTGCAGGGAGGGGGAGGTTAGGGTAAGGCACCGAGGAGGGAGGGTTAAGGTTACGGTAGGGAGAGGGTGAAGGTTAGGATATCAACCAACAAAGGCCCTGATTCAGAGCCGGACGCTCTGACCAGAGCGCTCGCTCTGAATCAGGGCCCACCTCCATAACTATGGAGCGTCCTCCTGGACGCTCGTATAGCTGTGGGTCACCACCCACAGCCTATACGAGCGTGCAGGATGATGGTCGCGATGGTCTTGACCATCGCGACCATCGCCAGTGCGAGCAGAAGCCTGCGGTTGAGTTTCTCAACCGCAAGGCCAGGAGTGATTTTGGCTCTATCAGAGCCAAAATCACTCCCACTGACATCACTAGTGATGTCAGTGGGGCCGGCTTCTGACGGTAGGCGTTCTCTTGGGAACGCCTCCGTCTGGCAGGCACGCCCCCGGCACGCCCACCAAAGGGGGCATGCTGTCCATCAACATCGACAGCACGCCCCCTTTGATCAGACACAACGAGCGAAGGAAAGTCCTTCGCTAGTCGCGTCTCGCGCATGCGCACGACGGAGCTCCCTCTGTCGTGCGCAAGCGCAGTGCACACCATCGACCCACTTGCGAGCGGACAGCTGCTCGCGAGTGGGTCTGAATCAGGCCCAAAGTGTCTTTATTCTAACCCTGTCTGGATGCCGCCGTCGGGTTTCTGACCGCCGGGATCCCGAACCCCAGCATCCCGTACCCATCCCTATAAGTATATATAATATATTTATAATTGTTTTTCTATAGCTCCACCCCCAGTATCTCCAGCCACAGTTCCTGAACCTATTTTTCAGAAAAATAGCCCTGATTATTATTATTATATCAGGAGCTCCTGAGGAGCTTGTCTTACTCCACTAGAATGTGTAACTGAATAGCCAGCCAACACAGCTATGGTATTATATTTATTTCAGTACATCTTTTTTCAATGCAATACGATGTATTTTCCTCATACATTAATTTTCAATACCTGATTTTACCATTGATTGTGGTTGTCCTTTAAGGTGGGGGGTACAGGTCTGCACTTCTATTGCTGGCTCACTTGGTGTGTGGGATTGAGTGCTTCTGGTCGCGAACCGCGGGCACTGATGATCCCTCTTGTGAACTGCTTCTTAAGTTGGGTACACGCTTACCGATGTGTGTACCCAGTGATGCGACGTCCAACAAGCCCAAAAAACGGGTGGCCGGTACCCATTACACGATCCAATGGCCGACCAACCGATATGTCGGTCACCGGCTCCATCCACCTGCCTAGTATTGGCAGCTGGGTTGTTCCAGTGGCCCTACATGCAGGCCGATGGAACGACCACGATGAACGACCTGCGGGACCGCGCATGGTCTGATATAGTGGGTACACTTTTGCCGATGTGGACAATATGTCGGCCTGATCTGCTGTAAAAAGCTGTTTGCTGCCGGGATCATCAGCATGCTGCGGGCCATCCCTTACTGACACTCACAGAGTGATCAGCAGCAGAGACAGGGGTCTATTTACTAAGCAGTGTTAGGAGACAGTGAAAAGTGATAAGAAAGTGATAAGGTGCCAACCAATCAGCTCCCAACTGTCATTTTTCAAACACAGCCTGTGATATGACAGTTGGGAGCCAATGTGCATGCGGCAGCAGAGAGTGGGAAATCACTCGCTCCGGGGCTCGCAACAAAACGGGGCGGCTGTCGATGTTGATCGACAGCTCGCCCCGTTTTGTAGGCGCTGTACAAACGGAGGCGTCCCCTGCCGTTTGTGATGTCAGTAGTGGACTTCATGCTCTATTAGAGCAGGAAGTCCACTTGGCTTTGCGAGTGTTGAGACTGTACCACAAGGGTCTCCTCGCAATGCCGATGGTCGTGATAATCGTGACCATCGCCAGACCGCTCGCACAAGCTGTGGGTGGTCACCCACAGCTGTGCGAGCGGCCTGGAGGCTGGAATTTTTTTAAAAAGGGCCTCTGAATCAGGCCCTCTATTTCTGTGAAAGATCTGTTTATATACAATATGGTATCATCCTTATACTAAGTAAAAAAGGAACTCATATGGCTTACTCTATATATCTATGTACTACCTCTGGTTTCAAATAACTGTTGTGTGTGGGCTGCAGTAGGGACATGGCGCTATGAGATACTCTGCAGGACTCCCCTTCCCCCTCTCTCCCCTGACGCACTGCAGCTGAAGGAGCCGTTGACGGTTGGGGCAGAGGAAGAATTTAAACCTGCTCCCGGCCAGAGTGGGAGGGATCCGGGCACTGGCCAAGGATATAAATAAGAGGGCATTACTGACCGTGGGCAGTTTTGAGGTGGGCGCTGACGAATGGGGCCCAGCTGCTGGGAGTCCCAATGACAGCGCAGGTGTGTGAACAGCAGTTCTGTGGGGCGGAACTGTAGGCAGACACAGGCTGAGCTGGGAGACAAGCTCAGGCCTTTCTGTGGGCTGAAAGAAGGCGGATCTGAGGCGTGGCTCCCTGAGTGAGGCAGAGCAGCAGCCACTATATGGGTGGAGTGAAGCCTGGCGACCAGCCTTCCCTTTGTGTCATACAGCAGCCAGTTGCGGGTCCGGGTGGAGCCACAGCTGAATGATAGCAGCCGGAGGCAGACCCAGGGCAGTGGCTTTGTGAGAGGCGTCAGATCCTGGACTCAGACAGAACTGAGGAGAGGGGCCTGCCTTGCAGTGACTGACAAACAGAAGCTGTCACTGCTGTGATGATGACTCGTTGCCAAAGGAAGAGGGAAAGTTCTGCTCCATGAGTAACACTGAACAGTACCCACTGGGTTGGATATGAAATACCGGAGATGCCAGCTGTCAAAAAGCCGAAAGCGGCACAGTATCCTGACAGGATGTATGTAAGTATCCTAAACCCTAAAGAGAGAGACAAGGATGATCTTTCAAATGAACAGTATAACCCCTCATGGTTTAAATGAAAATAATGATTATACTGTATTTCTATAAGAACTGAAGTAATAAATATTTAATAACAACAAAGGTAATGATCATGAGATTATCAACTGATAGTATAAATATAAGAAATGATGGGTTTAATGTAGATATATGGATAATGAAGTCAAAATGGTGAATAATTTATATTATTGTCTTAATAAACACTATATTAATAATTTAATTTTAATATTGAATATTTAATATAAAATAAAATTTATGTATTTAGTGTTTCTTTATTAATTATTATTATTTATATTATTTAGCTATATAGTTTAGGTAATGGTTATAGATGATATGATGTCTATATTTAAAGTTGGAATTACACAACATATCACATTTAATGAATTTTGGAACTGCATTATACATACACTTTTTACGAATATATGGATAAAATTATTATGATTAATAATTTTCACAATTTAATTTTTTGAAATGTTTATAAAGTTTTATTATCATATTAATTATTAGTTATATAAAAATATTATTAAATTTTGTAGTAATATTATTCACCTATAGTAGTATTTAATATTATTTAATTATTTTCACATTAAATGGTCACTTAATAAATCATATATAATATAATGTATAAACTTACACAGAATATCACAATACACCAATTATTAGTTTTATAGAACATCATATATCAAGTTTATTATGATTTATTAATATATTTACCTATTTATTTGAATATTTAGTAGTTATAAGAAGATTTATTATTTATAAAGATTTGCACAAATTAAATTATAATTGATATTAGTATTATAATTCCATTTTAAAAATAAGAGTTATGCTTTAATCCAAATAATTGGAATGAGTATACTACTAGTTGATGATTCTCTGAATTGATAAATATTTCTCATGAGAGAAATTATATACTATGTACTTCATAAAGAAAATGCTTCCCTAAGGGGTTAATGTAAGAGAGGAGAACTCCATGAATACGTATGTAAAATAAACTTTTTTGATTGGATGAAGGAGGTTTAAAAGTCCCGTTTTTTTCTGGCAATCTGTTTGCCTTGAAAAAGCAACTTAGCGAAACGTACGTCGGCATGTGCTTTCCGTACTCCAGCTTAAAATGAAAATCAATATAGTTTTGTGAAATGTGGAATGTGAACTGTAACATGTGATATGTGAAAGGGATGCTTACAACAGCGGCAGTCATCTGTAAATGTTAGCAGGCATGATCCAATCATTAGTTAGACGCTGCTAAGGAGTCACAATATAGCAGCACGAGTTTAATTAGCTAGCCGCCTGAACGAAAGATGTATTACAATACATTGGTGGCAGACAACTTTGTCAAAATATATATCAACAAGCGGACAAAACTGATTAAATTACTCTAAATGTTGCTTGTGAAAGTAATATTGTAGTGCAACAGTGACGTGTAATGTTATCTGCCTGCACAATAACAGTGAATACAGGCATGATTTAACTAATAGTCAGACGCCACTAAGGAAAAACATAGTAGCAGGAGTTTAATTAATCAGTAGTGTGAGTGAAAGACGTGTTGCAATATATTAGCAGCAAACAACTTTGTCCAATATATACCAATAAGCGGATATAACTGATCTTATTACTCCAATGGTGTGCGTGAAGGAAACATTGTAGTGCAACAGTGACCTGTAATGCTATCCGCCTGCACAATAACAGTGAATATAGCGGATATAATGTATAATGAGGTTCACTGATGTTAACAGTAACAGTCTGTATGTATAATAACAGACAATACAGCGGATACAATATTCATTGGAGTTTACTGACATAAACAGTAGTGAACACTAATGATTGGTTTGATTGCTATCTTATAATATGTGAAAGTCGCAATCTAATATAATAACAACTATTAGCTTGTCTATATAATAGGAATCATTTGTAAATGGAATTCAAGAGCGATTCTATTTAGGAGTCAGCATACAGTCTTTATAGGAATCAATTGCAGACCTCACAGTGGGTATATGAATAGTCAATTGACTGAAATACCAGAGTATTATCTGTGAAAGTTAGGTTGCAAAATAGTGGCAAAATCACTATAGAGCATTGCTGTCTACAATACAGTAGATATATAAGTATACACGGCTAGATGTCTCATGTGAAGTATTTTGCAGATTGATGATAATAAGTGCTGACAGAAATACCATTAACGCTCCTAATCCATATACTGGAGCAGGTGACTGAATTATATGAAACCAAATAACAGTTATATATATTAAATATTAGAAACGATCCAAGGCACTGTACAAACAGACACAAACAGCACATTCACAAAGAGGTAATAACAACCTTTAATAACAGACAATTATTTAATGAACAGTCATATAATCTTAATACTAAAATTAGCTGGTTTACGTGAAGGCACAATTTTTTCCAATATGGAAAAATTTTAACTACACTTGCACAGTTTGTCCACATAATTTTAATATTTCGCTAACCATTTTAAATAGATTTACAATAAAGGTTATATTTTATTTATTTTTCAACTATATCACTTGGTAGTAATCATTTGCTTGTAAGTGGAGGATAAGTGCACTAAGTAATAACCCCCTCTTCTTTCCACTTTTTGTTTATTGTAGTCATAATTGGAGGGGTATTGGTAGCACTCCTATACTTTGTTAGGATTTGATTAAAGGGTATACCGATTTATAACCCATACTATATCAAGAAAATTATCCTCCACACACCTCTTATGTATAAAGGAAAATAAGAGAGTGACTAGTGTGGAAAATCACCCTTTTACACCCTAACCCTCCCCGTTAGTGCCTAAACCTAACCCTACCCCCTTGGTACCTAAACCTAACCGTCACCCCTTAGTGCCTAACTCTAACCCCCCAGTGGTGCCTAACCCTAACTTCCCCCCCGGTGGTGCCTAACCCTAACCCTCCCATGGTGCCTAGCCACCCTGGCTAACAGCTAAGGCGCCCCTCTATACTTACGATTGGGATGGTGGCTGTCGGGATTCTGGCATCAGTACCCGGGTCTGGGTATTAAGACTTCCCTGTGAACCTCTCACTTCACGTTATACTGACCATTGTGAGCTGTACAGCAGGTTTTCATGCAGCCATACCAAGCCTAAATTCCCATACACTATTGTGGGAATTGGTATGAGATGCTGGTGCTCAGGATCCCGGCTGTTAGAATCCCAATGCCGGCATCTCGAAAGGGTTAACATACCGACACTTGTTGGTCAGTTTGCTAACCCTTGCCTTCTGCCTACCCTAACCCTAACTCTTTGGTGCCTAACCCTCCCTCTTTGGTGCTGAACCCTAAGTTCCCCCTCCTAGTGCCTGAACCTAACCCTTCCCCCTTAGTGCCTAACCCTAACCCTTCCCCCTTAGTGCCTAACCCTAACCCTCCCCCTAGTGCCTAACTCTAACCCCGCACCCTAAACCTACCCCCCCCCAACATCCCGATACTTTCCTTCGGTATCCCGGCTTCTGACCGACATCAGGATTTTGGTGCCGGTAATAGGAGCGTCGGTATACAGACCGCCAGGATGCCGAACGCATACCCTATTGTGTCAGTCAGTCAGAATTACAGGATTACAGCAACAACACAAAAGAAACATTGCGCACCACTGAGCTCTAGGGACAAATAACTTTATCATAGTAATTTATACTGCAGTATAAAAATGTTTAAAGTTGATTGGTTCGCAGGGAGATACTAGATATTGTTCTGCATAGTGTCTGAAAAAGAACTGTTATGTATTTTATGTTATTAGATGTTAGACAAATTGGTAAATGTGTACTTTTATGAAATAGTCAAGTTTATTTATGCTGAATTCTAAAGTTGTAATAATCGGTATAGTCATAAGTGAATATTGGGTCACCGCAGAGGGACCCACTTCCTTGAGCAAAGTAAATATACTTTGGCTGCAGGGTGAGCGGTGCAGGCCCCCCATGGAACCAGTGGCCCGTGTACACCACACACCCTGCACCCATTATAAATACACCTATGGGACTCACAAAGTTCTAGTTACTAGTTACACCCCTGCACTCTGACTCTGCTTTTTTTATTATTATTAATCTTCAGTTAGAAGGCACCACAAGGGGTTCGCATTGCCTTATAAAATATATAAACAGAAAACAATGCAAACATAACAAAAATATAGTGCAGCAGACTTACAGAACAAAACATTACAGCCCTGTGCAATGACAGTGGCCACAACGCCCTCCTTACGGCCCTGGGACAAAGTGTACATTGCATGACAAAAGAACATTGTCAGTGGTTTAAGGAGTCTCAGGACTTTAGAGTTTTTAACTCACACCTGATTATAAATGCTGTTTTAGTACTTCATATAAATATATTCACTTTTTTTTTCCATATATGTAATATGTTTATAAGTTATATTTGATTGCAGGATGGGGGATGTAGTTAAAATGCTGGCGGACGGGATTCCAGCCACTGATATATCGACACCGGAATCTCGAGCATCGGCAAAATGCCGACGTCGCTATACCGAATGATATGAGGATACTGGCAACAGCGTCCCGAACGCCGGAAGCCCGAATGTCCGTATGCAGGTAAGTACGGCCCTCTCCCCGGGGAGTTAGGTTTAGCTACCTCCGAGGGGACATTAGGGTTAGGCACCTCCCGAGGATGGATATGGTTAGGCTATGGGGAGGGGCGGTTAGGGTTAGGCACTCGCTGGGGATGGTTAGGGCTAGGCACCCCACCGGAAGGGTTAGCTTTAGGGTGCAGGAAGAGGGGGTTAGGGTAAGGCTCCCCTGGGGGGAGGTTAGGGTTAGGCACTAGGGAGGGAGGTTAGGGCTATTTGAGCCACCGGTATTTTCATACCACTATAATGTAATTTATACATAGCATAAAATAAAGTCTCTGGTAGACGCCTGTCTGTTTGTTTGGGCTAATCTCAAGAACCCTCTGGATGGATTTTTATATAGTTTTCACTATTCTATAGAGCATTTGCAGAAGAAGGTTTAGGTGTATAAAACATTAATGTATGACAAAAGGGAGCAGAGGAGTTATGATTTTGGTGAAGTAAGTCCATGAAAAACGATGGACTTTATTTTATGCCATGTAGAGATTGATAAGTATTATCTGTTTTCTCCATAAAAAATGATGTAAGCCCTATTTACTGATACTTTGGCCTGTATTCAATTACAGGCATAATTTATCACCGATGACATAATTTTCGCCTATTGTAATTATCCCCATATTCAATTACAAAGACTTTTCGCCGGTGCGAAAAGTCTTTGTAAAAAAAACAGGGATAAGTTTTCTCCAGTGTTTAGCTGGCGAAAAAAAAAGTGCAGAATTGAGGTTTAGGTGTGCAGGCTTTAAAAAAAATTGCTTGCACCCCTGGGAATGCCCCTAAAACAATGTGTGTTATAAAAAGTTGAAAAAAAAAATTGGGGAGTTAAAAAAAATAGGGAACACACTTCTAAAATACCGAAATTCAATCCAGAGGGGTTCCAAAGTATTTGGCAGGTGTTTTCTTCATTGCGGGTAGTAGCGGCAGGTGCATTTTTGAAGAATTAAAAAAAGATAATTTTAGGGACTTAAAAATATGCTTGCACCCATTTTCATGTACCCCAAATTTGATGGGCATAGTTATTTTTCCCCAAAAAATTGCTAAATGCTCTTCTGCGTCATCTTCTCAAAGCCGCATTTATTCGCCTGCCTCGGCTATTTAAAAACCTGACTTCCCTTCAGCAGGCAAAAAACAGGGGTACCCATAGTGATCCCCCATGTCTGGACATCTTTAGGGGGGTGATAGGATATTTTCCCGAAAATTCCCATTTTTTTTCCGCCGCTCCCAGTTTCGCCAGGTCCCATTTTCGCATGCTTTGGAGATTGCATACGGGGATAATCGGGTACGCGCGTGATACTTTTCCACCTGGAAAACAGGTGAAGGAGGTGAAAAGTCCAGCAGGCAAAAAGTCTGGACTTTTCGCCACAAATTGAATACTGGCCTTTATGTGAAAATTATTCTTTATTTTCAAACTAATCCAATTCCCGGTAAGAGTCTGCTTTGGCATGACTATAAATAAAGCACAGGGACAGACATTTAACATGGCTGGAGTTCACCTAAGTGGAGACTGTTTTGCTCATGGGCAACTTTACATGGCCCTTTTGCGTGTCACGTCAAAAGTAAATCTTTTCGTGTTGATGTCAGGAGGAAATACAACTATGTCGGCAATCTTATAATACCTTGGTAAAAAAAGACTACCGCCGTAAATTCAAAATTGCTCCCCTGCGAAGCCATGGTGGGTCGCTAGTACCCTATATAGCATTCATGTGTAGGAACTGTTCAATTCTATCTTACCCCTGCTTGGAACTATAAGCACCAAAGAACACCGTTGATATACTATTTAAAATGTTGATGGTCTGGCGCTCGCAGTGAAAAACTTTGTGTACCCCAGATGTAGGATGTACTTAATGAGCGTTTTCATAAAACTTCATTGCATTTTACATAGCATTATCACTACAATGTTAAAATCAATGTAAATCTAAGCTTGTGGGACAGTGTTTATACAGATCCATTCGCTTACATTATATTTCTGGGCTATTGGCAAAAAAGCTAGTATAATAGGCTTTAAGAACGTGAATTAAACACTTAACATAAATGCGGTGTGTACAAGGCATCAAACAGTGCTTTGTCATTGTAATCTGTCAATCTTCTAGCATTATTTTTCTTTAATTTTGCTTTAACCACCGCCAGCATGATAAATCATTAGCCACTTATCACAGAGTGAGACTTGGCAAAAGAATCACATTTCTCTGATCATGTGCACCTCATTTACAGGAAAGCCAAACACTTTACAAAACCCAACACAGATAAATACAGCATGTGCTTGTTCAGGCAGCAGCATCTAAGCAAAGTAATAATTGTCTCATACAGCTGTAACCAGCAGCGTGTGACAGTCTGCCACCTGGGATAGAACTGGCTGCAGTTAAACACGTACAAGAAGCTCTAGTGTCTAGTACGACAGAAAAGAAATGTCTTTATCATCATTATCATCTTGAGTAAAATTATATTTCAAAAGAAATGTTCTGATCTATAGTTTTTATTTCCTCCCCATGCTAACTGACTGATTAGCATTCGGTCCAGTAAAATTAAATTTTTCATCATGCAAATATTGGTCACCCAGTGTTTTTGAAAGGGGAGCAGATACCAATATTATGTGGCCAGGCCCTCTCCTGCTCTGCAGTGTCATAACATTTCCATGCAGTCCAATATGCACATTGTGACGTAGCCACGCCAACAGCCTTGGAATCGCCAGATTACAGATGTTTAAAACCATAGTTTGGAATTCCTCTCCTGTATGAGAGAATTACACTAACCATTTACAGGCAGGGATTATCGTCAGTTAAGTATGAAACCTGTGTTAAACTGGTCTTATTGCAAAAAGGGCAGAAATGATCACAAAATATGCCATCTGTTATGACAAGATCATCCCGTCTTATAATAAACCACTGACTTTCACTCTGCTGAGAATACCTGCCTCTCATGGCCACTGTAATCCACTGCAGAATCTCTTTAATTTCTATACATTTCTGTCTGCAAAAAAGGTCTGAAATGAAATCTCCTCCTCATGCTAAGAACATCCAAGTTTATCAGAACCCCAAAATTGGATCACGTGAAGTTAGATAAAGGTGGGTTGGGTGGAGTTTTATACTATGAGCTTTGTGTGAACAAAAAGATCTTTCTGCATTTCCAACTTTTTCAGCCCTGGTATACTGCAAGCTTGCATGGTAAATAGTAACAGTTTCAGCCGTTTGAGTATCTAATGCAGTCAGGATAAAGTAGTATTATACTGAAACGTACTGATTTTAAAAATATTACATGCAGAAAGCATTCCAGAACGTTTTTTAAACTGCTCTACAAAATATTAATCTCATTCCACATTTGGCCACAAAAATGTCAATACCCTGTATGATCTTCCTCAACCATACTGCATGCAAAATAGATCAACCACTCCAATTTATTCTCAACAGACAAATGTACAAATAAGTGGAACAGTAAAGCTACAGCAGAATTGGAAGATTGTAGGCCTGATTCAGAGATGTACGCTAACCCGGTGCCCCCTATGGTGCAACATGATTGACATGCAATGGCAGTCTGGGGGGGAGGGGTGACGACAGCCAGTGTTACAGAAAATGGGGCGTGATGGTCCAGTTTTCTGGGTGGAATCCCGGCGCTGGCAACCGCCAGAATACCAAAGGTAAGTACCGTGATTAGGGAGAGGGTCTGTGTTAGAGTTTAGGCACTAGGAGGAGGGTTAGGGTTAGGCACTAAGGTGAGAGGGTTAGGTTTAGGCTGCGGGAAGGGGGAGGATAGGTTTAGGCACTAGGGGGGGAGGTCAGGGTTAGGCACCAGGAAGGGAGGGAGAGAGATAGCATACTGACCGACAAAGTGTCTGTATTCTAACCCTGCCGGCGCAGGGATTCTGACTGCCGAGATCCTGAACACTGGCATCCCGTCCCCATCCCATCCTGAGTAACCTGATCACAAAGACATGCAGTGGGTATCTTTCAACTACAGGTGCCTCCTGCTGCTTTTACATATATTCACACAGATGATGCGTCCAAAGATTCAGCTGCTGTGTGTACTGTGTCTATCTCTAAATCAGGCCCTGTGTCACTGGAGCATCATACTTCTGGGAAAACAGCTTGAAACAGTTGACGTGATTGCACATATCTCTATCTGGGGTCTATAGCTGATGTTTATTCCACAAATATTATATCCCTCGATCAAATTACGCAAAGCAACCAACCAGATCCTACTATTTACTTAGCACAGTCTTTTTGAATTGACAGTTGGATGCTGATTGGTAACTTTGAGCAACTTCTCTATCTTACCCGTCTCCAAGGTTTGATACATCTCCTCTACAGTGGAGCTTACAGTCTATATTATCTAGTACATGGACTCAGATGCACCCACACAAGACTTAATTTTACCCGCAGCCAATTTATCTACAAGGATATCTTTGGAGTGTGGGAGGAATCCAATTACAGCTTTGTATATTTATATTGATATTAAAGAAATCAAGATTTTAAACATGAGAATAACCTATTAATAGTATTAATAATAGGTTCATATTAATGGGTTAATATTATTACATTGAAATATTCTAAAGAGAATACAGAAATACAGTAGAACAGTAATATGAAAGTTAACTTTTCATATATAAATTTACTCTGTAGGCTTATTTTTTTTTCAGCTCATAGCAACTGTGCTATTATTGATGCCAGCAGCTAACTGCCTGAGCATTGCCTATCTGTGATGTATTGGCTTCATCGCTGTGTGTTCAGGAGCTAAATCAGGCTTGTGTAAGATGAAGAATTACAGTACTTTAGTACTTTTCCTGGTTGATTAATTGCATATTCATCAGTGTTAATGATCTCTGGCAATTTGGAACTAAAAGCAGACATGCAATCCAAGCATCACGTACAGCTCCTTCTACCTTCAGCATGTACAGTCTTTCTGAGTTATTTATAAAATGTCAGACTGTTCTCGAGACAATGTGCCTTAGACATATGGGTTATTTACACCACAGGCAGCTATGACAAAGAGCTTTTACTTTCTTGTAATAAGCTGGATAACACTGTACAACAGGCTACTAGTCAAGATCTACCAGTTATTAACTTGTTGAAAAGGTACTTGAAATTGCTTGGTTTAAATTTTGGTAACAATAAAATAGAACAAATTAAAACTGGGAGGGAGGATAATGGAAGTCCTATGAAAACAGGTCCTGCAGATACATGGCATTATATGTATGATAAAATGCTGAAAAGTGGGTGGTCCATTGTCAATATGATGTAGGAGAAGAAAACGGTAGAAGTTTTCCCATTGACAGGATTTTATGCATAACTGTTGGATAATATCATAAGTTTTGTTTCAAAAAATGATACAGCAAAACTTTGTAAATGCAGTGTCTGTGCAATATTCATTGCTGGACCCCCCATACCAGTAAAGAAAGCATTGTAACTACACTGCCCTCTCTGCCCAACTGCTCACCGCCACGCAACCCTCCACCCACAGTTCTCTTTATGGACGGGATGTACTAAAGGGAAAATTAGGTAAAACCCCCGAAAATGCAGTTTTGGGGGTTTATCGCATTTTCCATATGTACAAAGCACCAGAATATGAAGCATTCTGGTGCTTCGTCCCGGTGGGCATCTTCAGGTGGCGTTACTCAATAGAAGCTGTTCTTTGAGATTTTCATTGCATTTCTAGGTACATACTGCGGTAATCAACCACGGTATGTATGTGATGAGCGGCGGGATGTACCGCATTGCAGGTGCGATGTTTAGTACATCCCGCCCTAAATCCTTTTTCCAATCTTTTCCATGTTATTCATGGTGGATGAGTGTTTCATTCTCTGGTTTTCTCTCCTTTCTTATTCTCTCTGTTTCTCTCTGCTCCCCTCTACCCTTTGTTTAGCTCTCCTCTCACCCCCTCTCGTTCTGCCCTTACTCTCCAATCTCCAAGGCATGATACATCTCCCCTACGACTGATCCTTTCTCATTTTCCTCTCTCTGTTTCTCAGGCATATGCGCAGCGCGTTAAATCTAAAGAAAAATCTATCCGCAAAACGGACTTTCGTGCAACTCTGAATGAGTTACAGACATCTGGGACAGGTAAAATAAATGTCATTATCCCTGAGAAATACAGGCGCACAGATACAGTACTAGAAAAGAACAATGGTGAAGGATAAAGTAAGCTTATAAAGAATTGCCACTGCAGCATTTTTACTTAAAAATACAGGGAGTGATTCAGAGATGGAAGCATGCACAGAGGTAAAACATCGGGCACTTTATCTGCATCCACCTCTGAATCACCCACACCCAGAGTTGGGCAAGGCCCACCACAGTGCAGTGCTAATTTAGTGATGCGTCCATTAATTATTGCGCTTCTCGCGCCCAAATGCACTGAGTTTACTGCACAAAGCAGCTAAACTCGTCTAAACTAATGGGCATGACGAGTGCCATTTGGGTGCCCAAAAGCCAGACTTTTCACACGTTTCACTCAGAAGGCTGCATGCAGAAATGTAGGTGTTTGCGGTATTCGTGTCCGATTGCAGCAACAATTTAATTGCTCTGTTGGGTGCCCATTACTTAGAGCGCCCAAAAGAACAATTGAATTCCCCCCCCTCCGTCTGCCATAGGCAAGCGCAATGTCCAATGGTGCGTCTTTGTATGCACATGGGCGGATCTATGCCGCAGCCGGAGGGCATCTCATTAGGATGCCCATCGGCCGTGGCAATATTATAAAGACGCAGTAGCAGCTGCGTCAAAAGACGAAGTCGCAAATGCAACAGCGTCCACCTCTGATTCACCCCTCTATCTTTAAATAAACATGAAGCAGTGGCAATTCTTATAAGCCTATTTTGTCCTTCACCATTGTTCTTGTCTAATATCTGTGCTCCTGTACGTACTAAAACGATTTCTCGTGGATAATGAAATTCATTTTACCTGTCTCAGATGTCTGTAACACTTTTTCTTTCTGCTAAGAAAATGTACATTATTCTGTGATTGCTGGGCATTTGTATTGCCAATGGCGTCAATGTAATATGCTACTGTATGAGAGAAAACAGATGTAAATGTCATTTTTGACACTTGCAATTTGTGAGTGTATATCAAATAAATGTAAGTAAATGAGTGGCATACAGAAGGCTCTATATAAAATTAAAAAGGGAGGTAGAGTGAAAATTGTTTTAAAACCACATTCATAAAACAAGAAAGTTTCAGTTTCTCAAAATGTTATTTAGTTATCATTGGTGTAACAATATCATAGGGGTAGTTCAGGTCAATATGCCACCCGGGATGCCCTAAGAAGCAGTGGCGTAAATTCATCCCAGATACCCGGAGGCAAGTTAGAATTTGGTGCCCCCCCTATAAAAATACGGAAAATAAATATGGTGCATATATATCTTTCTAATCTATCTATTACTGTACATATACACAAAAACACTCATATAAAATAGCCTTAAGTGGGGTGAATATATTGTGGGCAAAGGAAGAGGTGCCCCTTCAATGCTGCCACCCGGCGGCAGGCGCCTCCATTGTCTCCCATAGTTCTGCCCCTGCTAGGAAGTGCTATACCTTTACTTACCACGAATCATCCGGATTTCATTCCCCTATCGTTTTGTTACAGTAGTTAGTTGGCTTTTTCCCATAGTCCCTTGGAATTCCCCGTGTTCCCTATAATTCTGGCAGTACCCAGAACACGCCTCATAAAATAAAACAGAAGTGAGCAGTGATCACTTCATACACTAAAAAAATTGCATATATCTCTCAAAATTTCAAGTTGGGTAATGGCACAAATGAATAAGAAGAGGTCCTTGTCAAACGTCAAGACTGAGGTGTATCTATAATGGGTGCATGTTATGCATTGCCCAAGGCCCCTGGGTCAGCGAGACCCACAAAGCATTGCCTGTACCCCAGTACAAGGTCTGTTCGGCTGAGGCTGATTCCATTTTAATTTGTGCAGGGGCCGGGACCTCGATACTGTAAATCATTGCAAATTGTCTCATTAATGCCCATTCCCCCAACTTCACTAGGGAAGTGGGTGAGATGCTGACGGCTACACTGCTCTCCCAGAAGTCCATAAGAATTCTGGAGCCTCCCGGACATTAAGGGTAAGTAGGCAGGCACTGTATGCTGTGCAAATTATTACTACTATACTGAATCCAGGCACATCAGTCCCTGCATGCATGACCATACACAAACGAAACTTTATTACTGCCAGTGGCACATTCCCCTTCCTTACATATGGGCCCCAGTATATAGTATTATTATTATTATTATTATTATATATAAAGAAGATGAGGGAAGGACCCTTTTTACCGAAAAACTCCTCACTATTTCTGCCCATCATTATTTATTTTCCTAATTAAATGTCCTCATTGTTTCTTCATTATTAGCACAAAATTAATATGTTAAACAATTACTACATTAACTTATAAAATACATTAAATTTTCATCAAAATAAAAGCAATAGTGACATATATTTAAGCTGATACCACCCTTATACCATTCTTTAGCTGCGAGAATATATTGGTCCCTGCTTCTTGTGGGTGCTTGAAGGGGGGTTGGGAGGAGAGAGAATGTACAGCAGATGCCTTTTTTTGTCATAGACAAAGACCCACTGCCACCATCTCCACTTTTCAGAACTTTCATCCAACTTGGATCAAAGCTTCACTTTACATATGAAAGGGTTATAGTATTATGCAACTCAAATTAGCCAATCGCCACCCCGCCAGCATTGAAGTCTCCACAACTAAACTCTCACATCTGCTGAATTGCTTGCCCCATATTCTGTTCCTTTACTCTCTCCCCAAAAGGTTGAAAACTATTTCATGTCAATTATGGCAGAAACATGCTGAACTTTGTAAAAACGGCTTAGTATAAAATAAAACATTGTAAAATGGATAACAGTTCCTCAAATGTATTCCCACATTCTGGCAATCATGCTGGGCTTGTAATAGTTACACATGCTTGATGTCTCTGTGCTACCTGAGCTGTGCAGCACATCAATGCTGAGACCCACAGACAATAGATATAAAAGTCAATAATCTGATTTTGTCATGCTAATATTTCTAATGTGCACAGAAAATGCACCCTCTGACCATGGAATAACATATACCCTGCCCTTGATTCAGTTCCTGTGATACTATTGAAACTGACAGCTGGACATGCCCTCCTAGAATTGAGGCCACCTAAAGAATCTCCATGTAACACCCTTTAATGCTGGCAGTTATGAAGTCCTGTCACGGTTAAGGAATGTCTTTGAATGGAATCGTTTCACGGTGGAATCTTATTGTAGCAGCAGATACGATCTCCATAATAACCTCAAAATAACTATATTTATATTCAGAATATTTATAATTATTTGCAGAACAGAAAGTTATTTCAGAAGTCTATCTTACATTCCAAATAAGTTGCAGCTATACAGTGCTAAATTTTTGGGGATCTGTGACAATTTTTTGGTCACCTCTGTATATTAACGTGTAAAAATAGATGCGAACACTGCAGTGGGAAAATGGTAATCTCTCTGATGGATGTAGTTGCTTGGATTGGGTTCTACCACAGATAAAGCAGGCTCGGCACATTAATGCATCAGATTCTGCAAAATGAGATTTAGCTACGGGGGACAGAGCTTGTACGGAATTGTAAAATGGCCCTAATATTTTCTGATGTGGCAGATATTGGTAGGCAGACATTATTTTTTAGGGGACACATTTGCACATAAACAACATATTTCACACATTTAATTGTAATACTGCTCCAGAGAACAAAATTTTGAACTTTTAAAATGTATTTAAGCTGCACTACCACCTAGGAATATATTTCCCTAATGGTCCCACATACTAACCAGAGCCCTTGGGATATTGTATGCCTCATTTTTTCCTGGAGTCAGGGGGCATGTTAGGTAATTGGGTTCTAGGTGGCAGTGCAGTTTTAACCAAAAGTGTGGTCCAATGCTGATACTAGGTAATATCTTGTGTAAGGGACATTTTTATTAGTAGTGACAATGACTAGCATTGTGATCTAGAGTTAGCCTATGTTCATTTTTTTGGACTGCATTATGTTATTGTAAAAAAAATGCTGGATATAGTCACCAATGTATAATCAGACATGGTTTCAACATGCAATTAGGTCAAATGAATTCTGCATATTTATATAGAACAGCTATATCATGCATCTGTCCTAATTGCAATGTACAATATATTGTGCACATTTTATATGGTCCGCTGGTAAATAGCTGACTTGTCATCCCTAATAATACGGTACTTAGGCTAGGTCATTGTTATTTCTTTAACTAGCCTTCTAAAAGGAAATCATGTTGTGTTGGGAGATCTGAATAAAGACAATACTATCCTCTCTGCCTGTGTGGAGAAGATGTACTATCCTTTCTGGACAGCAGAGGGCTTCATTGTCTCCTCACTGCACAGCAACATTGTCTGTTAGTTCTAGAACACAGACTTGGTACACAGCATGTTTTAAATACATTTCCTGTAAATATATTGGGCCAAATGTAATAGGGTGAGAGTTTACAAAATGTGGGAGTTTAGCAGTAAACTCTCACATTGGTCGAGTTGTATCTTCAATATGGGAAATCATCTGGATGAGATTTTAAATTGTGAAAGTTTTTTGAGTCTGAAAAACATGCGAGTTTAAATATTGTGAGAAAACTCTCATATGTTCTAAACTCTCACCCTATTACATTTGGCCCATTGTGTCAAATTGGTATAGCATCCTTGAATAGACTGCTTTTATGTTATTAAAATGGATCATATCTATCGAATTCTACGGTATGCGTTCGGCATCCCGGCAGTCTGGATGCCAATGCTTACCATACCGGCACCAGAATACCGATGCTGGTCAGAATCCTGGCGCTGCCATCCCGACCGCCGATATGCCAAAGGTAAGTAGTGGGGGGAGGGTTAGGTTTAGGGGTTAGGTGCCAGGGGGAGGGTTAAGGTTAGGCACAAGAGGGGAGGTTAGGTTTAGGCGCTAGGGGGAGAGGTTAGGTTCAGGCATCAGGGGGGGAGGGTTAGCATACTGACCACTAAGTGTCAGTATGTTATCCCTGTCAGGACCAGGCGTCGGGATTCTGACCGCCTGGATCCCGCCTGTCGGTATTACATACCAATTCCAATTCTACACCTAGGATACATTTTTATTATAAACTAGTTGGTATACCTGGCGTTGCCCGGGTTGAAGACTGGGCCCTGAAGTACACCTGCAGCCTTGATATTTTTACATTGCCCTCGCTTATAACCTGGATAACTATGCAAATTAGGCGTGAATGACAGTGCAGACAGGCGTATTCTCATACCGTTTGTAATGTGGTAAATCAGGAGTAGACTGATTTACAAAACGCAAATCAGTATAGCTTCCAAAATCACTTGAGTTTCATAAATCACAGCTTAACCGAGGGAGTGATACAGCTGTGGACAGATAAGCTATTGCAGTTGCTAACATGTTAGCAGCTGCGATAGCTGTAATATGATAATGCAGCAGGAGGAATCACGTCTCCTGCGTGCATTATTGATCCGAGCTGTGTCCAAGGACTCAGCATCAGATCATCTGCGATCCCTTTGGCCGGCTGAGTGACCATGGGGTCACGCAAGTCGGCTGTCGTAGATGAGTAAGAGAGGCCAGGTAATCTCCATCAGCTGACATAGATCCTGACTTCTCCACTCCCCCTAACGGTGTCTCCATTTTGGGAAACAGAGGCCATCGCTGTCCCCTCTGTCGAAGCTGAATAATTGGCTGAGACAAGTTCAGTTTAAAATTTAATCACGGCGATGCCATCTTGCGACTGCCCGCAAGACGCCATCTTGAAAATGAGATCGCAAGACGCCATTTTGCGAATGGCCGTCTAAGCGCCATTTTAGATAAACTCACATTTTAGCACATGTGGCTATAATACTATTAGCACCATGCGATTGCATCTTTCACCATTTCTCATACACACATTAATACACACAATTGCACTGTTAACTAGTCGCATATTAGCAAAAGCATAGGACTTTGTATGAAACCGTTGTTTTATTAGCTTTATGCGCACGAATCTGCCCCAAGTTAACTAGCGTCCTTATATCAAACCCCGAATACTCACACATTACATATTCACACATAAGGTTTAATAAGCTTTAAAGTGTATGATTTAAGTTGGTTCAGTTAGTTTAAATGCTGAGAAATAAAGATATTTGATAACTAAGGTATTATACATGCTAAACAAGTCGTGTTTGGTTTTGTACTGATGCGTACTCTTTTTACAGTATTCCGGTGTTATCGGTGGGGAGATCGCATCATGCATTCTCGAGTTATGGATCGCAGAGCCTACAAGCAGCAAAATGTATATTTCATGAACAACTGTTAGGATGTTGCAGGGGGCGGGAAGGGAAAGATCCCCAGCTGTTAGAGGCAGGGAGAGTCTATTTGAACCAGCCTGTTAAATGCCCTGTAACAGATGCTTCTCCCCTGGGAACCAATGACATCAGCAACAAACTTCTCTATTGTCCTGTTTATTCTGGGGGGTATAAATATGTGTGCTCAAACGCTGGTTTTTAGTCTTCATGCTGAATGCTGTATGACGAGGGGTCTCTTGCTGATGCCTATCATCGGGTCCGGAAGCGCTGCGTATGTATACTGTACTTGGGTCCGTATAATTTTCTTTTGCGCCTAAATTGTGTCTGGATCAATTGCGTGTAACTGTCTGAACTTTTACTTGAATAACACTTGTGCTTTGGAACCACAGATTCCAGGTCTAAGTCTTTATTTACTGTATGACTGCGTACGCAAATTAGCGTCATCCTTAGAGGTTTATAGGAAGGATTTTAGAAGGTACAGGCAGGGGTATATAGAGGTTCTGATCCAGTATCGTTACCTCCCCACCCAGAAACAACAACAGACTATCAATCACTGACAGTCTGCTCCAGAACTGCGTGCAGGATTGCAGACCCGTACTGCACATGCACAGTACGGGTAAGGGGCATACGCATATTCCTGATAATCGGGAATCTGCGTGATCCCTGTCACTGTGGGCCTGATTCAGACCCGCTCGCGAGCGGTGAGCGCTCGCAAGTGGGTCGCTGTTGCCCTAGTGCGCATGCGCACGACGGAGGCTGCTCCATCGTGCGCATGCGCGAGATCCGAATAACGACGGCCAAGCCATCGTTATGGGTCTCGCACCAAAGGGGGCGTGCTGTCGATGGTGATTGACAGCACGCCCCCTTTGGAGGGCGTGCCTGGGACGTGGCTGCCCAGACGGAGGCGTTCCTATGGGAACGCCTACCGTCTGGGGCCGGCCCCACTGACATCACTAGTGATGTCAGTGGGAGCGCTTTTGGCTCTGATAGAGCCAAAAGCACTCCAGGGCTTGCTGCAGCGAGACCCTACCGCAGGGTCTCGCAAGCCCGATGGTCGCGATGGTCTTGATCATCGCGACCATCATTTTGGCTGCTTGCTATAGCTGTGGGTGGTCACCCACAGCTATGCAAGCGGCCAGGAGGCCGCTCCAAAATGAAGGAGGGACGGCCCTGATTCAGAGCGAGCGCTCTGTCAAAGCGTCCGGCTCTGAATCAGGGCCTGTGTCCACAGCTGAATCACTCCCTGAATTTACTCTGCAAACCAACAATGAAGACCATGTCTAGCAGAGCTGCCATCGGGGGGAGAGTGCCAGGACTAGAGTCCTGTTCCCGGGCAGAAGGGGGCCTGCTCCCAGTGGCACTGTGTGCCTGCGATCAATCTCCCCTGCTGTTTGTAATTTCCATATGCTAAGCTTTGCCAGGATCAAAGATTGTGGATTTATGTATCGAGTGCTGAGTTTTCATGAGCCTGCCAGGCACTCTGCCAGACAAATGCTAATATTTCACACTGTTCAATGTCAAGGTTTATCATGCAAATATAGAATGTTGACTAACTCCGTATTTCATGTATGCAGCTGTTGGAAAAGTGATATATAACATCACTTTGGAAGAGATGAGAGTGTGACAGTGTGTGTATGAAGCCAGCCCCTCCACCCCAGAATCTGTATAATTTAAGAGGGTCCCAGTTTTAAGGGATTGTGTGACAGTGTGTGGACATGATGTTCAAACCTAATCCTGGTGAAACTACACGACCATGCCAAATTTGGTGGAGCAAAACTCTGGCTGTGCATAAAGGACAAACAGACAGAAACACACAAACACACACACACACACACACACACACACACACACACACACACACACACACACACACACACACTTTCTTGCTTATTATATAGATGTTTTTACAGGTACAGTGAGTGGCACAAATTGTTAGAATTTCTAACATAAATCTTGTATACTATTATAACTACTGGTATAACTAGTTATAAAATGTATTGAATGTAATTATTATTGTCTGCTGCTCAGTGCAGAACAAGATCTGGCTTTGACCTGCATAATGGTGCATAGACACGTAGCGATTTTAAAGAGCGATTTGAATGATAGCGATATCGATATTGTTACTATTATTGTTGAAATCGCTCATTTAAAAGGTCCCTACCAACTTACCAGCGACCAGCGTTGCGCGGCCAAGTATGGACGATAGCGATAGCGTACATCGGCCGTGCATGCCGTTCAACTTGCTCGATATTGAGCAAGTTACTATAGGGACCAACGATCGACGACCGCAGGTCGCTATAGCCATCAGTTAGTTGGTGTCGATCATCCAGCATACCAAGGAGGGTGCATAACGATCTACCAGCGATATCGTATCACTGACAGATCGCTACGTGTGTACGCACCATAAGTTGGATTTTCAACCAAGGTGCATGGTGTTGCCAAGAAAATGGTCTCATCTGCGGCACAGCAGACATTTGCACAGGCCGAGGGTTGACTTGAGCGTAGTGAGGAAATTCCTTGAAAAGCACAGTGTCTAGTTTTGTGGAACAATGAAGAGACTAAAATAACTTGAACTTTGCACCAGCTCAGAGATGACAGTTTGGGTCTCACCCGCTAAATGGAACCCAATCTGTACCACTACGCCAATAGCCCTATCATCCAATCGCACTAACAAGCCCCAATAGACTCGGAGGTGATATACTGTAGCCAGGGCCAGTGCAAGGGTGTTTGGCACCCCCCTGCAAACTATAAATTTGCACCCTCCTACAAATATATCCTCTTGGCATGTCTGTTTACCAAGTTTTATATTTTGAAATGTAACGTGCAATATGTTGTAAAATAAGTGTTTTGACACTGTTGTATCTGTACTCCTCTTGTTTAGTGCTCCAATAAAAAGATGTTAAAAAATATTGCATTTTACCATTTTATACACTATGGGGGAATCCAATTGCAGGCGGTAAATGTAAAAAAAAACCCCTGCAGCGCGGGGATTTTCCCGCAGCCGCTGCGTTTTGCTATTCAATTGGGGGACTGAAAATGGGGCGCAGTGATTTCTATTAATTGCCCGATGAGGATCTCCACTGTTTGTGCATCACTGAGTGGGTACAGTCTGAGAATTGATTGTAATTTGTACTTAAATTTCTTAAATGTAATGGTGCTCGGTGTATGTGCATCCCCAGAGTAAGTCGGCACCTCCCCCTGAGGACTAATTGAGCAATTAGAAGTTTCCAATTAGCTTAATTAGTCCTTAATTACTAACCTTCCGAAGCAGTGTCTTCTGCATCCAATGTCGGAAGCCGGGTCTTCTGCAGCATGGTGAGTATGTGTGAGTGTTTGTAAGGTGTATGAGTGAGTGTGTGGCCTCGTTGTGTGTGACCCCCCCTTCTCCCTTTATGAACTACATCTCCCAGCAGCCCTTGCGCCTCCCAGCAGCCCTCCGGATCCTCCCAGCAGCCCCCGGGACTCCCAGGAGCCCCCTCCAGAGTGACAAGATGGAGGGGAGGCCACGGACACCACCTGACACCTCCGGACTGGACAGGTGAGTATAATTTTTTTATTTAATTTATTTTACGCGGCGCAGGGTTTTCAGCTCTGAAAATCCTGCAACCACTTTTCTTTAATTAGATACCGCAGTTATTGGGAGCGTGCATAACCACAGCTAAACCTTGTGCTCAACTGAATCATCCCCTTTATGTTTGTATGCAATTGATAAAATAGCTTAGCTTAAAGCTAGCTGACTGGCCCCCTCATCTCCATCACAGATTTGCAGCTCTCTCCCTCACTCACTGTTGGGCGGGTCCTCCTCCTGGCGTTCTGGTGTGCAGCATACCACAAAGAGAGAGCGGGTGTGCGCGCACCACATGATGTAATCGTGTACGTCACGCGTGTATACTGCTGGTCTACATGCTATTGCTGGCAGTAGCACTGCTTATAACAGCTTAACAAGGCAGGGGAGCCCAGACCACCAATAGCCAGATCGGCAATCTGCCTGAATTTAAATGTCATTTATGTCTGCGGCTGCCCGGTCTACCCCTGAACCACCCCTTAGTTTGCCCTGCCAAGGCACTGCTACACTGGCTGCCTCAGCCTGCCTGTCACAGACGCAGCAGCGCAACGCGTGCAGCTGTAAAGGCGCTAAGAAAGCAAGTAGCGGTGAGGACGTCTGTCCAGCCCAGCGCCCCCCTGCAATACTTAACCTCTGGACTACATTGCACCAGCCCTGACTGTAGCTTCTAGACCCAAGGGGCAGATTGTGTTCTATTTGGTCACCTATGTGTGATTACACTGAAAGATGATCTGCACTTTCACGCAAATGCGTGTTTTAAGGGTGTCTGTCCCTGATTCAGAGCCGGACGCTCTGACAGAGTCAAGTCGCGATGGTCAAGACCATCGCGACCATCGGGCTTGCGACGAGACCCTTGTGGTAGGGTCTCGTTGCCGCAAGCCCTGGAGTGCTTTCAGCTCTATCAGAGCTGAGAGCACTCCCACTGACATCACTTACATCACTTATGATGTCAGTGGGGCCAGCCCTAGACGGTAGGCGTTCCCATGGGAACGCCTCCGTCTGGGCAGCCACGCCCCCGGCACGCCCACCAAAGGGAGCGTGCTGTCACTCACCATCGACAGCACGCCCCCTTTGTAGCGAGACCCGGAGCGACGGCTTCCCAGTCGCTATCCGGGTCACGCGCATGCGCACGACGGAGCCGCCTCCGTCGTGCGCATGCGCACTGGGCCAACATCGACCCACTTGCGAGCGCTCAGCGCTCGCGAGCGGGTCTGAAACGGGCCCTCTGTTCCTTCCTACTCATCTTCCCTTACTTTTCCCACGGGGAGTTATTAAGCACTATAAATTTACAGCAAAAACCACCAAGTATACAGGAGTAGATTGTGAAATGTTTGGAAAAGTGCTATAACGGTATATCAGCTTAATGCAAGTAGTGTGATGTAGTATAATCCTTTACTGCATGGTAGTAACCCTTATGAAGCATACACACGGTCAGATTTGTCAGATCTGTCAGATGAACGATTTGAATAATTTTACCAAAAATTTTAACGATTTTTGACTGCATTAAAATGAATGGAATCGTCCAAGTCTGACTGCAAACACATCAGATGTCAGATATCGTTATCTGACCATCGGGAACGCGCATCGTTCAAATCGTTCATCTGACAGATCTGTCAGATTTTCCTTCAGATATGAACGATTAAACGATTTTTTAAATCGGTATCGTTCAGATCTGAAGAAAAATCTGACCATGTGTACGCACCATTCGATATAACGTCTGCACCAGCCAATAGCAGACAGCCGTTTTAAAAATGAAGTCATAAATGACAAATGCCTCTAGTAAATTGTTTGGACTATTTCTCTGGAGACTAATGTTATCACATATCAGACAGGAAAAACAATGAGTGTAACCTCTAAGGCGCACATCACAAACAAGCACCAGCAAGCTCAGGACAACATTCCTTGGGTGCACTGAACATGAAGAATTATCACTGACAACCTTTGAAAATGGCAATAATGTATAAAGAATGAAGGAAAATAAAGTACTATAGCCATCCTGTGTATGACATCAGTGGCCATACATCACCGGCGTGTCACATATATTCTCTACATGAAATCACTTGTTTTATAGTATAGTGACAATGCTGATTGTTCACTGATTAATCAGACGCAGAGAACAAAATAGCAGGAACCTGTTTTTCTCTCTCTAGGCACATGTCAGCATCCAATTAAAAATACAATCACATGAGGAATGTACTAAACAGAGAGCTTCATATCCTGCTCCTGTACTTTTATATGACGCGTGTTGTCTCCAGAGAGGTGCTAAAAATCATAAACTACTCTGTTTATTGTCTGAAAGTGATAGCGTTTCCGGAAAATGGGTCGAAAAGAGTTCCTGAAGAAGTTCACCTGCAGCACTCTTGACCAGGATTAAGTTCTACCCTTCCTACTGATTCTGATTTTTTTTACATTGAAATAAGGCTGGGCATCGACCATCGATGATTTCAAACATTGATGGTGGCAACCTGATGTCAACTAGTTTTGCCATTGGTTCTTTGCCATCGATGGAAGAGTGAGAGCCGATGGGTTTTTTATTCTTCCTTGACAGGACGGAGCTTAGCCTCGCCCCTGGTGGTCACTAATTCCCACCCCCATTTTTTGATTGGTCCGCTGTGCCCCCAGCAGTGGCGGCTATTGAGGGGGTGCAAACCATCGTTAGTTCACCATAGATGGTTTTTGTGCCATCAATGGTAACCACCAATGGGCCCATCAATGGTAACCATCGATGGACACCCCACCGATGACTATCCCTACATTAAAACAGACGTTTCATAATCACAAATCCAAAATTCTAAAATACAATGTAAACGTTACTGAAACTCGTCCTACTTGTAACTGTGCAGAAAAGGTAGTGAGACCCCGAGCAACTAATCAGTAGCATGATATAGTGTTCATATCCTGAAGCCAACTAGAGGGGAGATTTATAACTAGTATCTGATGAAAGATTGCAACCAAAAATGCTCTTGATTCGAAATAGGAAGTTATATGATTAAGTTAAGTAATATATCAAATGTGCATTTATTGAAATAGAACCTGTAAATAGTATAAGCTACCTAAGAAATTAAGTATATCTCTTGTTTAAAATAATTGAGAGACAGGTATATTATATAGTTTAAGAATGGAATAAATAAATATATTTATACATATATGTAGTACATGACCGACACACCAGATACATCAGATACATAGGTGCCCTCCCGGAGTTGCAACAGTCAGCTCACATCATATTCCCACTTCCAGGTGGCACTTCTCGGTTTTTAAATAGATGAAACATGCATCACATGCTGACTTAGCCAATGTTTCAAATCTTTACTACATACTGATGAAATACAGTGCATCCGGAAAGTATTCACTACGCTTCACTTTTTTCCACATTTTGTTATGTTACAGCCTTATTCCAAAATGAAACAAATTAATTTTTGTCCTCATAATTCTATACACACTACCCCATAATGACAATGTGTAAAAAGTTTTTTTGAGATTTTTGCAAATTTAATTAAAAAAATATCTGCTGTTTTGAAAGTCCCAATAAGCACAGTGGCCTCCATCATCCATAAATGGAAGAAGTTCAGAACCACCAGGACTCTTCCTAGAGTTGGCCGGCCGTCTAAACTGAGCGATTGGAGGAGACGGGCCCTAGTCAGGGAGGTGACCAAGAACCTGATGGTCACTCTTTCAGAGCTACAGCATTCCTCTGTGGAGAGAGGAGAAACTTCCAGAAGGCCAACCATCTCTGCAGAAATCCACCAATCAGGCCTGTATGGTAGAGTGGCCAGACGGAAGCCACTCCTTAGTAAAAAGCACATGGCAGCCCGCTTGGAGTTTCCAAAATGCACCTGAAGGACTCTCAGACCATGAGACACAAAGATTGAACTCTCTGGCATGAATGCCAGGCATTATGTTCGGAGGAAACCAGGCACCGCTCATCACCAGGCCAATACCATCCCTACAGTGAAGCATGGTGGTGGCAGCATCATGCTGTGGGGATGTTTGTCAGTGGCAGGAACTGGGAGACTTGTCAGGATAGAGGGAAAGATGAATGCAGCAATGTACAGAAATATCCTGGATGAAAAGCTGCTCCAGAGCGCTCTTGACCTCAGACTGGGGCGACGGTTCATCTTTCAGCAGGACAATGATCCTAAGCACACAGCCAAGATATCAAAGGAGTGGCTTCAGGACAACTCTGTGAATCTCCTTGAGTGGCCCAGCCAGAGCCCAGACTTGAGTCCAATTGAACATCTCTGGAGAGATCTGAAAATGGCTGTGCACCGATGCTTCCCATCCATCCTAATGGAGCTTGAGAGGTGCTGCAAAGAGGAATGGGCAAAAGTGCCCAAAGATAGGTGTGCCAAGCTTGTGGCATCATATTCAAAAAGACTTGAGGCTGTAATTGCTGCCAAAGGTGCATCAACAAAGTATTGAGCAAAGGTTGTGAATACTTATGTATGTGTGATTTCTTTTTTTTTTTTTATTATTAAATTTGCAAAAATTGCAAAATAAACTTTTTACATGTTGTCATTATGGGGTATTGTGTGTAGAATTTTGAGGGCAAAAATTAATTTATTCCATTTTGGAATAAGGCTGTAACAAAATGTGGAAAAAGTGAGGCGTTGTGACTACTTTCCAGATGCACTGTATGTATTAAACATTTGAAACGTTGGCTAAGTCAGCGTGTGCTGCATGTTTCATCTATTTAAAAACCGGGAAGTGCCACCCGCAAGTGGGAATATGTATATATATATATATATATATATATATATAAAAATTTCTGTAGTTACTTATGATTTGTAAGCTAGTAAATGATGAATAGCTTTTAGCCCACAATTTTTACATGGTTTCTTTACAGTGAGTACCTTCTTCTAGACAGCTTTTCTTACAATCATGATGCCAGCTCATCAAAGATTAATTTGTAATCATAAACTTCCACACCTTAACCCTAACCCTCCCCGTTAGTGCCTAAATCTAAGGCCCTCATTCAGAGCCACTCGCTAGCGGCAGTACGCTCGTTCCGTGCGATGTTCGCACATCTGCGCATGCGTACGGATCGTTATACGCATGCGCGAACCAGTCAGTGCGGCCGAAATTCATGTGCTCGCAATATAGCGAATGCCTGCTATTTTGAGTGACAGAATGAGGCGTATGTGGGTGGTAACAGGGGAAGGTGCTTGAAAATGGGGAGTGGAGATCCGAACGCAGGCATGCTTAAAGGTCAAAATAGGCGTTTTATGGGTGTGCATAATTAATACAGCAGCGTCATTGACCACGTCACTGGGTTATTTTATAGCCAGAACTGCTCGCAAGATTGTGGTAGCAAAAACCAACCACAAGAATAGCGAGCAGTTCATACGCTGGTCGATGTACTCGATTAATCTAATAAATAGCGGACATGACGTATGGTGCGAGCGGCCAGGGGGCGTTTTTAACAAATAAACGAGCGTATGTTTTGCTCGCTCACCCCTTGTTTTTGAACAAACGACCGCAAATAGCGAACGGCTCTGAATCAGGCCCTAAGTCTTCCCCCTTCGTGCCTAGATCTAACCCTCCCCTTTTAGTGACTAACCCTAACCCCCCAGTGGTGCCTAATCGTAACCCTCCCCTCTAGGGGTGCCTAACCCTAACCTCCACCCAAAAACCCAACCAACCCCACTACGCTCCCTAAACCTAACACTCCCCCCCCCCGCACCTAACGCTAAGGGCTCCCCGATCTTACATCATTCGGGCTGGCGTCCTTCGACGTTCCGGCATCAGGATTAAGATAGGTGTCGGTATTTCAACGCCTATCTTAAGTCCCTTGTCGGGAGTCCCCTGTCGGTATTGAGACCAGCGGCATTGCGGCCGCCGGTCTCATAACTACATCCCATAAACTTCCATATATAGCATTGTACCATCTGCAGGCTGCATTTTAGGTGTTACATTTTATTTAGTTGTTTACATGTTTATAGTTTTTAAATTATGCATTTAACTTACAATGAGAGTACATTTGTTTTACTGCGCTCACTTGTTTAGTTACAAGAATATACAATGTGTATACAAAATAAATGATTATAGCAACTCATTGTGTGTATCATGTTAGACACTTATCATTTACCCGTATATGTCTTAGTTCCATTTATCGCTTATCTCACTTATTTAGTTACAAGAATATACACATATTGTAACTTATTTATACAAAATAAATGATCATAGTATTTCATTGTGTGTATCATGTTAGACACTTATCATTTACCCGTATATGTCTTAGTTCCATTTATCGCTTATCTCACTTATTTAGTTACAAGAATATACACATATTGTAACTTATTTATACAAAATAAATGATCATAGTAACTCATTGTGTGTATCATGTTAGACACTTATCATTTACCCGTATATGTCTTAGTTCCAATTATCGCTTATCTCACATATTGTAACCTATTTATTGCGCCCAAGATGGGTGCCTCGATGGTACTCTCTTGGGTAAGATGAACAATGCATGGATCTGATGATTATAAGTATTCTGCATCTTGCTTTAGTATTTTGTAGCTTCCCCATTTCTATCAAACATTGCCTTTTCCACCCAGTGTAACCTATGTAGTACGCCCAAGATCGCTGCCTCGTCTGGTACTTTTGTGGGTAGGATAAATAAACCTTGGAATTTATGATCCACAATGGCTGCATCAACCCTGTATTATATTCATCATTTTCCGCAAATCAAAACCGCTGTACGAGTATTATATTTCACGGTTGTGTATATTCTGCAAATCTAAATTTCTGTATTATGTTCATCATTTCTGTAAAGTGCCTTCAGTCCTATATAAATAAAATTATTATTATTATTATCATCATCATGACACATGACTACAGCGTTGCCATCCAACTAGATTTATGCTTGGGCGTTCAGAGTTGCCATGAACATGTGCGGAATGTGTTATCCTGGATAATGGTCAGACACTTAGGGGCAGAAGTACTAAGCCTTGGAGATTAATAAAGTGGAGAGTGATAAAGTGCCAACCAATCAGCTCTTAACTGTCATTTTTCAAACACAGCCTGTAACATGGCAGTTAGGAGCTGATTGGCAGGTACTTTATCTCTCTCCATTTTATCACTCTCCAAGGCTTAGTACATCTGTCCCTAAACATCAGGTATCAGCCACGAAAAAAAATCCTCATTCTGTCATCTGAGGAACATAGCACTAATTCCCTCAGAAAATCTGCCTACAGCATGTGTATCACTGTGCTTGGACTACTGCAATGCCCTATACTTGGATCTCCCAGCAAAAGAATTTAATCACTTACAGCTGGTACAAAATGCAGCAGACAGGCTATTAACTAACCAGCCTCGCTCCTGCCACATAACACCAATTCTCTGCTCCCTTGACTAGCTACCTATTGGATCATTGGCGTATCTGTAACAAATGCACATCCTACACCCATATAATTATACTCATCTGTCTGGAGTCCCGCATCGCTGCTGCAGCAGAAGCAGAAATCACCATTACAATTTGCACATGCACAGTAGAGAGGACCTGGGAACATGGTGTGGGCATAATAGACTCTGGCATAATGTCAAAGTCTACTGTGTCGCAGAGAGGAGAGGGCAATCACAGAGCCTGCACATGGGCCCCCTCCTCTCTTAAACTGTACCTGTATAAGATGTTAAATCTATTTCAAGATTGGCTTACTGACTGTGAAATGCCTAACATAACCAAGGGTCTATGGTACCCAGCGTCCTAACTTTGCGTTATGGGGGGCTGTTATGGCTGCAGTCTGCCGTTTACAGCGTCCAGCTTCGGGCGGCACTGCATCTGCGATTCTGGCTTCACAGTGCCAATCCAAGCACTCTGCTAGCCAGACACAGGACCGCGGATGTGCTGTGCGCAACGGCACCGGTATATATATATATATATATATATATACAGTATCGGACTGGGACATGAGGGGCCCACTGGGGTTAGGCAGTGGTAGGAGCCCATGTTTAAGGGGTGCGGCCAGCCTCCGGAGGGGCGTGGCCAGTCGCAACAGAGGCTTGGCTAATCATTATAGATGACATAGAGCCTGATTCAGAGGCGCACGCTCTTTGCGTGCGCTCGCTCTGAATCAGGGTGTACCTTTTTCTTTTTTCCCGGCCTCCACAGCTTGTGCGAGAGGCCTGGCGTTGGTCACGTTTATCGCGACCATCGGGTTTGTGGCGATACCTGCGGGAAGGTCTCGGCTCCCGCAATCAGTCCTACTGACATCACGATTGATGTCAGTAGGGCCGCCCACAAACGGCAGGCGTTCCTAAGGGAACGCCTACGTTTGTGCAGCCACCCCCTCTCCCCGCCTACAAAACGGAGCAAGCTGTCAATCAGCATCGACAGCCGCACCGTCTTGTAGTGAGCGATGGAGCTGCTGTCGCTCGCTGAGCTCGCAAGAGGGTCTGAATCAGGCCCACAGCCAGTGGCGTATCTATTATGGGTGCAGTGTGTGCGGGACACATGGGTCCCCCGGGTACATATTATTTTAGACTTACCTGTCCGTGGTCCAACGTCGGGTGTCTGCGCTGCTCAGAACACCGGAAAGACTGGTGCGCAGTAGACTCCGGGCACACTCTAGTGCCCGGAGTCTACTAAGGCTCCGGTGGCTGGCTAGCAGCGTCAGTCGGCTACCGGCCACCAGGGAGAGAGGAGGGGGCCTCGCACAGGGAGTGAACACGGGCCCCCTCCTCTCTTAAGACGCCCCTGCCCATAGCCTGCAGACAATATGGATAATACACTGTATGGTTTGTTAATCCTTGTTCCTGCTCTACCTAGCTAACTGACTAGGGGAATTCCCTGTAACCCTGTGTTCCAGTCCAATCCTGTACATATATATATATGTACATACAGTATATATATATATATATATATATATAGATATAAAATATATATAGAGAATTCTGATTTGAAATTCAAAGGTCATGGAACTAGACTATTATATTGTACAGTTAATCTAAGTTTACTAATATTAAAGTAATAGTCATACTACTAAAGAAAACTCCCTATTCCCTTTTTTTCTATGCAAACAAGATTAAACATAAAAAGTCGTTTCTCTCCACTAGATATTGCTATTATGCATTGGAAAAAAAAAAGTAAAAAGTAAAACCAAAAGTATATCAAAAGAAATTAGATTATAACCAAATAATTTAATGCTCTCATCACATCATTTCTTGAATATGTCACTGCGTCAGTGCTTGTGGCCTGATTAGCTAGTTTAGTTAGACTCATTGGGCGGAATTCAATTGTATTCGCGGCCCGCATCTCCCGTCTAAAGTGACAGGAGATCGTGGGCCGCGATGCAATTGTCCAAGATGTTCGTGCTGATCGCGCCCATAGAGGTCAGGTTTAGCCGCGTAAAGCAGCTAAACCCGCCCAAAGTGCTGGGCGCGATCGCGAAAAGTGATGTTTGGGCGCCCAAACATGTCACTTTTCGCACATTTCAGCTCTCATCCCCCAGGGGCTGCAAGCTGAAATGTAGCGCTGGCAGCTCATTGTGCCCGACCGGAGCAAGAATTGAATAGCTCAGTCGGGCGCGATAGGGGCTAGAAAGAATTGAATTCCGCCCATTATCTGTACATTGCCAAGAATACCATTAGTTCAGGACATGTTGGGGAATATTTAAAAGCAGATGGATAAGCTCAGTTTGAGCACCTAAATCACTGTATGTAACAGTAAGCGTAGTCTGTGGTCCATGTATGGGCAAGTTTAAGTAACAGTAAAGCATGAGGTAACCCACAATGACACTGGATTGAACCTGCTGTGTGGCAGCTTAAGCTGGGTACACACTGGCCGATATATTGGCCGATCAATTGATCGGCCAATATATCTGCTGCCTGTCGGCCAGTGTGTATGTCTGTGAACAACACTGTTCACAGGGTATACGTTTAAGATGCCGGCGGTCACTATGCTGACCGCCGGCAACTAGACTACAGAATCACGGCGTGGGTTAACTAACCTACGCCGGGAGACCGGCGCCCAGCATCCCGATCAAAGGGATGCCAGGCACCGAGCGTGGATAGCCGTGGGGTGGGGAGGGTTAGGTTTAGGGTTCCCGGGGGGGACTTAGGGTTAGGCACCCCCCGGGAGGTTAGGGTTAGGCTAGGGGGCGGGAGGGTTAGGCACCCCCCAGGGGACTTAGGTTCAGGCAGCAGGGAAAGGGGGGTTAGGTTTAGGCACTTAGAGAGGGGATTAGGGTTAGGCACAGGGGTGGGAGGTTAGGGTTAGGCACCCTAAAGAAGGGTTAGGGGGTACAGTTAGGTTAGTTCATACTTACCTTTCAGACGATCGGGATTTCCTTCCACGTCAGGCTGGCGCTGCCGGGATTTGCGGCAGGCGGTATTTCATACCGAATCTGTTCACAGACATATAACATTGGCAGTGCTGCACAGCTGATGGACAGTCCATCGACAAGTGTGTACGGGTGGTCTGCAGACCGTCAGTACACACACAGTGGCAACCGCGGGGAAGGGGGGCGGGACACACGGCCAGACACAGATGATGAGTGTGTATGAACGACCATCATCTGCAGATATATCTGCAGATTACTCGTTCTGTATATATCTGTATAGTGTGTACCCAGCATTAGATAGTTGCCCTGCAATGTTCGCTACCCTGCTGCATTCTAACAATGTTAGGTTCAATGCTATGCTGACTATGAGGCCTAGGCAATTTTGGAGAGTAAGCAGATAGCAGCTCATATGTAGAGCCATCTCTTAAGCTGCTTCTGTGTAGTTTCTGCGTGACCCCCAGACTCTACAAGGAGATGGTATTAGCATTCCTAATTATTTGGTATGGTGCATGCTCAAGTAAATGTCTGTTTTTATGTAACTGCATGTAGTAAATATGTGTGATTTTAGATAATGTGAGCGTGATCCTGAGCCAGACACAGACACCCCTGCCCGCAGGGCCGGCTACAGGGTTCGGAGCACCCTGTGCCAGCTCCTCAAAGCATGCAAAATGGGGGTGTCGTCTAATTACTATAGGCAACGCCCCCTATGTGATGTTATTTGGAGGCGTGCCCACATGGCACGCCTCCAAATAACATCAGGATGGGGGGAGCTTCACTAGCTGGGCTTCCCCCAGCCCTCTCCTGTCACTGAATGGATGCCACGCGCATGCGCGCAGCATTCATTCAGACCCCGGGGTCCGGAGCCCCAACCTCCCCATTTCACCACCCGTGGGCCACTTCTGTCGGGCCAGTACTGTCCCGCTGAAATCGGGATGTTGGGGAGGGGTGCGCCCTCTATGGGTGGCACCCCTGTTCGACCGCACTGGTCGAACACCCCTAGAGCTGGCCCTGCCCACCCGCGGCTACTTGTTTTGTTGCAGCAGTGTCTTATGCTAATGCCACAGCCGATTTTCTTCACACTGAGATGCCCACTTGCAGCACAATCGATACTTGCACCATCCTATGGCGGGTGCAGTATCTCTGTCTGAGCATGGCCTCCAGTGTGACACTCCCCGATTCTGATTCACCACCGCCTGCTACCTCTTAGGAACGCCCACTGATATCCACAGCTCCTGCTTCCAAATCTGTGCTGCGTCTCCATGCGGTAACCATCGGGATGCATGCTCTGTGCGACTCAGACATATGCGCAGACTTAAATCATTGGCCAACTGCACGTGTCATCGACATGTTTGCACCTCTAATTCAGTCCCTGTGCGTCAGATCACACACATGATTTCTGCACAGTAGTTAAACATTATCCAAATTTCCTCAGACTATAGCCATTACACAGAAGAAGCCAATATTATAGACTTCAGACAAGTATGCTTGACCAGGTTTAAAACGAAAAAATTATTGACTTAGAGGAGAAGAAAACGTGCTATGTGGAGATTTGGCTCCTATGATGGGTACAGTTTGTTACTGAATATCCCTATAATCAATGGTAACATTTTCTGATATTGATGTAGTTTTATTGCTATAATTTTAGAGACTGTACAAGTCCCTACAGTATATGTGCTTTTTCGCCTTCTCAGTCGTATACCCTCCACCCCAGGTTATTGTTATTCCTCCAACAGATCTCCTCCTCTACAAGGACTCCTGTCTGTTTCACTGAAAGGCTCCTTACTGGGACAAATATTTTCACAGCTGTCACCATTCACAAGATACCTTCTGGTGATTTGGAAGGACTGATAGCTTTCTGGGGTAGAAGGTGAGAAGGCTGATTACTGGCCATTCTTCTACAGATAAAGAAACAACACTCAGAGATAATGTAATCTTCTAGGCAAACTGACACACTTTTTGTTCTGCACATAAGTGATGAGTATGTTTAACAAAACACTGAATGCTCTTGTACATAAGGTAACACTTGAATACTCCAGGGAGGTGCTGTGAAAGGAAGGATGAAGCTGGCCAGTCATGGAGCATCTTGATCATTCAATTTGACCATTTTGTTATTAATTGATATGAATTAGATGGAGGAAGAACAGTAGTTGTAAAATACTGAAATGCAGATGAGCATGTTAGGTTTATTTGTCATCCAAAGCGAGAGTGCCCCAACAATCTTACCTGTGAGAAGTTCAATCCATTAAGCGGGTGGCATTGCTCTTCTACTTTCTCAACTGCCCCAGTTCTCTTTTTAAGACGCTCTGCTTCCAGAGCAAGATATAAATCCAGAACGGGGACCCCCCTAGATTTGATATCAACCTCAGTCAGGGAATTCACCATCAACATCACCCAAACAGGTCTCTTTCTTTCCCAATTGCCAGCAATTGCATTGAATAAGTAGTCTGCATAAAGACCTTTCCCTCTTTGATCTGGTGTCATCCATGAGGGCATCATGAGTTTAACATATTCCAAGTGGCGCTTGAGTCTGCGATAAATATCTCTAGGAAGAACACTTTGTAGATTCTCACCCTGAGGCAGCATCTGGCAACTGGTCAGAGCGGAGATTGTGTAGGGGTCTGTCAAATCCAACTCAAAGTACACAATATTGCTCTGCTGGAAAGCTTTCTTAGAATTTTCTGGGATAAAATCCCACACCCTTGTGTATGGGACATGAATGGTGCCAAAGAAGTATGAAGGAGGATCTCGTTTGATGGTCCAGAGAAAGGAGTTCAAATGGCTTTGCTGAAAAAAAAAATCACATAAAAAAAATCTTATTAACTGTTTTCTTTTTCACATCATCATAATCACAGCAAGAGGGCAGCCATTTTTGTAGCCATGGTATCACATGCAAAACCAAGCATCCCATTACAATGTTAAACTATCTTAATGGACTGACTGAAAGCCCAATATCATTAGTACAATGATTATAAAGATATGAAAAAAGTTGCCATGATTAGCATGTACGTATTTTAAGAGAACGATAAATTTCTAACTGTATTCAATTATTTGATTAATTGATATTGTCTGAAATGTTCTGGCTTCTACAGTCTTTGAACTCTACTTCAATTTAATTTATTCCAAAAACAAATCTGACAACTCACAATACAGTGGTAGGGGTCAGGTGAAAGTTCAGCTTTCAAAGAAGGCACAAGGATCAGATTTAAATGATTATGGCTCAGATTTAAATATGAATCTAAATGTATAGCAATGAAGGCAAGTGTATACTGCTTGGTCCAAGATTTAGTAATATATTATTTGCTTGTGCACCCAGAAATGTATTATATTCTTTTTTTGTGTTCTGCACATCACTATTTTATAGGGGCAATAAAATTTTTTGCAAATTATATTTATGCTTAAACATAGATTTAAGGAAGGATTAATTATTTTCTACAAAAAGCATGCTATATTCTACATTTTTTAGCAATGAAACACATAGCTTTACATGCACTTCCTCTACACTAAGCTATAGAGAAACAATTATATTAAAATAGAACAGTATAAATAGTATAAGTTAAACAGAACAGTATATCTAACTGCAGTCCTTATATTGGAGGTCTCTTTAGAATATGTATTAAGGTATTAATTTCCAGAATAAACAACGTACAGGAAATAGTGGCCTCATTTACATACTGGAATAATGCACCTGTGCATGTCATATTCCACAAGTGATAATATTTAAATAGATTATGATTTTAAACCTGTCCCAAGACAATAACTTGGCGTCAGGTTTGCAGGATTGCTGGTATCACTCAAAAATGTACACAGCTGAAAAAGTAAATCTCTCATATAAAAAGCCTCCCTACGATAACAAAAGATCATCCTCTAGATGAATTTAAACTTTGTCTATCCTAGCCAGATTTATGTCCTACATTTATAATGTCAATAAGGGGAAATAAGGACTTTAGTTATTATATGTCATTATTGAACATTATTTTTCATTTTGGTAGAAATGTTCTTACAAACAGCAGCAACAGCCGGGCGAATAAGTGGTGGTCAAGTGGATTGGTTGCTATGGGCAACTTCTTCTCTTGTCCTATTTAGAAGGTTAGATACATTTATATCAGTTATTTATATACCCCACACGTATTCTGCAACACTTTTCAGATAATATTTAGTCACTGTCATCAGTCCCCTCCAGTGGAGCTCACACATGTACACACACCTTTACACTAGGGTTCAAGTCTATCCAAACTACCAGTATGTTTTAGTTTTGTGGGAGAACACCTGAGAACCCAGAGGAAATTGTAAAATAAACCCATGACCTCAGTGCCATGAGGCAATAATGGTAACCATTACCCCAAATGCGCTGCTACTTCATCCCCTACATGAAGAATAATGAAGATAAAAGGGAGTTAACCATGAATAATGGAGAGTTATATGATGAAGGAAAAGAGGCTAAGTATGGATGGATGGATGAATGTTTTACTTTCTTAGGTACACATCCAGCCTAAATAAATGTGCTGCCTGTGTCGTTTAATGTAGCAAATAATCTGAAAAACATAGTGGAAGTTTTGCTATGGTCTGTAGCCGCGTAATGGCAAACAAGGCCGGATCAATATTATTCTTATAAATTTGCACTCTATATATTTCAGGATATTTGTGGTACCAGGTTCAGAAAAAGTTAGACCACTAGCAAAATAGAGGAGGGTTCCAATTAATGGACCATACAAATAAGCTTTTTTTATATATACATTTTTGGTCCATCCAACCTGAGCATCATTCAACCACATGGTAAATGCAACATCTACTGACAGCCCTATGAAGAAGTACACATAAAGTAACATTCATAGTGAATCATTCAGAAATATATCAAGAGACCCATTTCTCCTGCAATAAGAATGCTTATTTGTTTTTGTGCTGATTATCACCATGATAATAAATCCCTCATCGATGCAATTTACCCAAAAATATTGCTATGGCAGCTAAGCAATGGACTGATGCTACCTGGTGATGCTAAGCTGGCACATAAGGAATCTCTGGCCTGGCACATAAAGGGGTGATCTGGGTTGGCACATAAGAAGGGGGTTCTGGACTGGCAAATAATGCGGAGATCTGGACTGGCACATAAGGGGGCTCTAAGCTGGCACATAAGGGGATTCTAGGCTGGCACATAAGGAGGCTCTGGTCTGGCACGTAAGGAGTGAGCTTTGGTATGACACAAAGAGGGGCGAGCTGGTCTGGCACATAAAGGGGAGGTCTGTACTGGCACATAAAGAGGGGGCTCTGGACTGGCACATCAGGGAGCACTGGACTGGCACACAATGCGGATATCTGGACTGGCACATAAAGGGGAGCTCTGGGCTGGCACATAAGTAGGAGATCTGGGCTGGTACATAAGGGGGAACTCTGGGCTGGTACATATGACGGGGACTCTGGGCTGGCACATACTCAAGTGGGGTTTTGGGCTGGCACATACATACTTAATGGTGCGTACACACGGTACGATCAGTCAGCGATAACGATATCGCTGATTGATCTCCCTGCACCCTCCCGGTGTGCTGGATGATCGATATCGATCATCCAGCACACCACAAACCCACCAAAAACGGTCCTGCAACCTGCAATCAACGATCGCGGATCCCTACGTAACCTGGACGATATCGACCAGGTTGGCCTGCATGCACGACCGATGGTCGATATCGTTATCGTCAATGTCTACAAATGTTCGACAGGGTCAAAAGGTCGACGTTTCGTGTGTCGACATTTTGTCCCTGTCGACATATTGCCTGTTTAAAATCTGGTGTGTATCTAGACATTGTCGATCTTTTAATTGTCTATCTTTTATCTCACACACCTGCAAAACACTTATATTTCAACATCATAATAATCTTTTAAAAAGAAAAAAAATATTTTAAACGTAGACTGCAGATAGTAATTGCTTCTATTTGCCAAGAAGTTTATTGCGACTTCTTTACATTACATTTTAGCAACATAATAAAATCTGACATACAGGGCCTGATTCTGAATCACACACTGTTAGGTCTGTGTGTGCTTCTTTAGTCGTTGTAGAATGTGTGACTTTCTGTTAATACCAGTTCAAGCCCTTCCCTGGTGTACATCCGTGTATCTGGATGTGCAAGGACTAAGATGCCCTCTTTCAGTGTCTTTAGACGTTGAAATACAGTTTACTGCGTCATTAGAGCGTCATTAGAGGCAACCATTGGTTGCACCATCGAAACCTGCACCAGCCCCATGCTAGGTGCAGAATCTCTGTCAGCGTATGGCCCCCAATGTGAGTGATTAAAGGGTCTATTTATAAAGCAGTGAGAAGTGTGGAGAAGTGAACCAGTTTATAAGTTGCCCATAGCAACCAATCAGCTTTGAAGTAGGATTTATCAAGTACAATCTATAAAATAATAGGTAGGAGCTGATTGGTTGCTATGGGCAACTTCTCCACTAGTCCACTTCTCCACGCTTTTCACTGCTGGATAAATAGACCCCTAAGCCTCTCAGTTCACAACCAGTTCAACGACACACCCGCGACACTCCCATAACACGCCCATAAGACATGCCATCTCTGTGCGTCTGGATAGCCAACTCCCAGTCACCGCTTAGGAACAACTAATAAATTTCCAATACATCTCTGAGACCATGCCTCTCCATCACAACTTCATACACACTGTGGGACACATGCACTGTGTGACTTTTTAGCGACTTAGGCCCGTATTCAATTTGAGCTGAGCCGCGATACTTTTTCGCCTCCCGGACTTTCCGCCTACTTTGCAGGCGGAAAAGTATTGCGCGCATGCCCGCGTATCCCCGTATTCTATTTGAAAGTAGGCGAAAGCAGGAACCGGTGAAACTTAAACAAACGGAAAGTCCTGTCAGATTTGGGGAAATCAGTCTGACCCCCCCCCCAAAAGATGCTCTGCCATGGGGGTTCCCTATGATACCCCCCGATTTGGCTTGCTGGAGGTATTCGGTGTTTTTAAACGGCCTCAATAGCTGCTAAATAGCGTTTTTGTATAAGTGGTGAAGAATAGTATTCTGGGGGTTTTTTTGCAGAAAATAACTTATCCCAGCAAATTTGGGGTACTTGAAAATGGGGGTGAGCATATTTTAAAGTTGCTAAAGTTAAGTTTAAAAAACGTGAAAAATTCCACCTGCCTCAAGCCCCTGCAATGAAAAAAACACCTGGGGCATACTTGGGGACACCCCTGGAGTCTAGTTCGCTAGTTTTTAACTTTGTCCCCAACATTTTTTTATTTCAACCCCAAATTCAAAGTGATTTTTTGGGGTGTCCTTAAGTGTTTTTTTTTTTTTTTTTACACAGTTTACCTTTGGGGGACTGTCTGAAGGCTGCACGGGGGTTCCCGCAACGTTGCACCCCAAAACCCCAATTCTGCACTGTTTCCGCCTGCTATTCATAGGCAAAACTTTTCTGCCTATTACATTGCATTGACTTTCCGCCTAGACGAAAAAGTCTTCCAAATTGAATACGGAGTAAAATCAAAACAGGCGAAAATGACGTCATCGGCGAAAAGTTTTTGCCAAAAACATGCGAAAACGGCTTTTCGCTCCAAATTGAATACGGACCTTAGGCCCGTATTCAATTTGAGGCAAAAAGTCCCGGACTTTTCGCCTGCCGGACTTTCTGCATGCTTCGTGTTTTTTTGGAGAAAACACTTTCCATGCGTGCCTGCTTTTCGCCATTCTCAATTTCAAAGGACGCAAAAACGCACCCGGTGAAACTTAAACAAGCAGAAAGTCCTATCAGATTTGGGGAAATCAGCCTGACACCCCCCCAAAATATGCCCTGACATGGGGGTTAGCTATGGTTACCCCCAATTTGGCTGGCTGAAGATATTTGGTGTTTTTAAACGGGCTCAATAGCTGCTAAATAGCGTTTTTGTATAAGTGGTGCAGAATAGTAAATAACTTATCCCAGCAAATTTGGGGTACTTGAAAATGGGGGTCAGCAAATTTTAAAGTTGCTAAAGTTAAGTTTAAAAAAACATGAAAAATCCACCTGCCGCAAGCACCTGCAATGAAAAAACACCTGGGGCATACTTGGGGACCCCCCAGAGTCAAGTTTGCTAGTTTTTAACTTTGTCCCCCAACAATTTTTTTTTTCAACCCCAAATTTAAAGTGATTTTTTTGGGGTGTCCTTAAGTGTTTTTTTATTTTTTGACACAGTTTATCTTTGGGGGACTGTCTGAAGGCTGCACGGGGGTTCCCGCAACGTTGCACCCCAAAACCCCAATTCTGCACTGTTTCCGCCTGCTATTCATAGGCAAAACTTTTCTGCCTATTACATTGCATTGACTTTCCGCCTAGACGAAAAAGTCTTCCAAATTGAATACGGAGTAAAATCAAAACAGGCGAAAATGACGTCATCGGCGAAAAGTTTTTGCCAAAAACATGCGAAAACGGCTTTTCGCTCCAAATTGAATACGGACCTTAGGCCCGTATTCAATTTGAGGCAAAAAGTCCCGGACTTTTCGCCTGCCGGACTTTCTGCATGCTTCGTGTTTTTTTGGAGAAAACACTTTCCATGCGTGCCTGCTTTTCGCCATTCTCAATTTCAAAGGACGCAAAAACGCACCCGGTGAAACTTAAACAAGCAGAAAGTCCTATCAGATTTGGGGAAATCAGCCTGACACCCCCCCAAAATATGCCCTGACATGGGGGTTAGCTATGGTTACCCCCAATTTGGCTGGCTGAAGATATTTGGTGTTTTTAAACGGGCTCAATAGCTGCTAAATAGCGTTTTTGTATAAGTGGTGCAGAATAGTAAATAACTTATCCCAGCAAATTTGGGGTACTTGAAAATGGGGGTCAGCAAATTTTAAAGTTGCTAAAGTTAAGTTTAAAAAAACATGAAAAATCCACCTGCCGCAAGCACCTGCAATGAAAAAACACCTGGGGCATACTTGGGGACCCCCCAGAGTCAAGTTTGCTAGTTTTTAACTTTGTCCCCCAACAATTTTTTTTTTCAACCCCAAATTTAAAGTGATTTTTTTGGGGTGTCCTTAAGTGTTTTTTTATTTTTTGACACAGTTTATCTTTGGGGGACTGTCTGAAGGCTGCACGGGGGTTCCCGCAACGTTGCACCCCAAAACCCCAATTCTGCACTGTTTCCGCCTGCTATTCATAGGCAAAACTTTTCTGCCTATTACATTGCATTGACTTTCCGCCTAGACGAAAAAGTCTTCCAAATTGAATACGGAGTAAAATCAAAACAGGCGAAAATGACGTCATCGGCGAAAAGTTTTTGCCAAAAACATGCGAAAACGGCTTTTCGCTCCAAATTGAATACGGACCTTAGGCCCGTATTCAATTTGAGGCAAAAAGTCCCGGACTTTTCGCCTGCCGGACTTTCTGCATGCTTCGTGTTTTTTTGGAGAAAACACTTTCCATGCGTGCCTGCTTTTCGCCATTCTCAATTTCAAAGGACGCAAAAACGCACCCGGTGAAACTTAAACAAGCAGAAAGTCCTATCAGATTTGGGGAAATCAGCCTGACACCCCCCCAAAATATGCCCTGACATGGGGGTTAGCTATGGTTACCCCCAATTTGGCTGGCTGAAGATATTTGGTGTTTTTAAACGGGCTCAATAGCTGCTAAATAGCGTTTTTGTATAAGTGGTGCAGAATAGTAAATAACTTATCCCAGCAAATTTGGGGTACTTGAAAATGGGGGTCAGCAAATTTTAAAGTTGCTAAAGTTAAGTTTAAAAAAACATGAAAAATCCACCTGCCGCAAGCACCTGCAATGAAAAAACACCTGGGGCATACTTGGGGACCCCCCAGAGTCAAGTTTGCTAGTTTTTAACTTTGTCCCCCAACAATTTTTTTTTTCAACCCCAAATTTAAAGTGATTTTTTTGGGGTGTCCTTAAGTGTTTTTTTATTTTTTGACACAGTTTATCTTTGGGGGACTGTCTGAAGGCTGCACGGGGGTTCCCGCAACGTTGCACCCCAAAACCCCAATTCTGCACTGTTTCCGCCTGCTATTCATAGGCAAAACTTTTCTGCCTATTACATTGCATTGACTTTCCGCCTAGACGAAAAAGTCTTCCAAATTGAATACGGAGTAAAATCAAAACAGGCGAAAATGACGTCATCGGCGAAAAGTTTTTGCCAAAAACATGCGAAAACGGCTTTTCGCTCCAAATTGAATACGGACCTTAGGCCCGTATTCAATTTGAGGCAAAAAGTCCCGGACTTTTCGCCTGCCGGACTTTCTGCATGCTTCGTGTTTTTTTGGAGAAAACACTTTCCATGCGTGCCTGCTTTTCGCCATTCTCAATTTCAAAGGACGCAAAAACGCACCCGGTGAAACTTAAACAAGCAGAAAGTCCTATCAGATTTGGGGAAATCAGCCTGACACCCCCCCAAAATATGCCCTGACATGGGGGTTAGCTATGGTTACCCCCAATTTGGCTGGCTGAAGATATTTGGTGTTTTTAAACGGGCTCAATAGCTGCTAAATAGCGTTTTTGTATAAGTGGTGCAGAATAGTAAATAACTTATCCCAGCAAATTTGGGGTACTTGAAAATGGGGGTCAGCAAATTTTAAAGTTGCTAAAGTTAAGTTTAAAAAAACATGAAAAATCCACCTGCCGCAAGCACCTGCAATGAAAAAACACCTGGGGCATACTTGGGGACCCCCCAGAGTCAAGTTTGCTAGTTTTTAACTTTGTCCCCCAACAATTTTTTTTTTCAACCCCAAATTTAAAGTGATTTTTTTGGGGTGTCCTTAAGTGTTTTTTTATTTTTTGACACAGTTTATCTTTGGGGGACTGTCTGAAGGCTGCACGGGGGTTCCCGCAACGTTGCACCCCAAAACCCCAATTCTGCACTGTTTCCGCCTGCTATTCATAGGCAAAACTTTTCTGCCTATTACATTGCATTGACTTTCCGCCTAGACGAAAAAGTCTTCCAAATTGAATACGGAGTAAAATCAAAACAGGCGAAAATGACGTCATCGGCGAAAAGTTTTTGCCAAAAACATGCGAAAACGGCTTTTCGCTCCAAATTGAATACGGACCTTAGGCCCGTATTCAATTTGAGGCAAAAAGTCCCGGACTTTTCGCCTGCCGGACTTTCTGCATGCTTCGTGTTTTTTTGGAGAAAACACTTTCCATGCGTGCCTGCTTTTCGCCATTCTCAATTTCAAAGGACGCAAAAACGCACCCGGTGAAACTTAAACAAGCAGAAAGTCCTATCAGATTTGGGGAAATCAGCCTGACACCCCCCCAAAATATGCCCTGACATGGGGGTTAGCTATGGTTACCCCCAATTTGGCTGGCTGAAGATATTTGGTGTTTTTAAACGGGCTCAATAGCTGCTAAATAGCGTTTTTGTATAAGTGGTGCAGAATAGTAAATAACTTATCCCAGCAAATTTGGGGTACTTGAAAATGGGGGTCAGCAAATTTTAAAGTTGCTAAAGTTAAGTTTAAAAAAACATGAAAAATCCACCTGCCGCAAGCACCTGCAATGAAAAAACACCTGGGGCATACTTGGGGACCCCCCAGAGTCAAGTTTGCTAGTTTTTAACTTTGTCCCCCAACAATTTTTTTTTTCAACCCCAAATTTAAAGTGATTTTTTTGGGGTGTCCTTAAGTGTTTTTTTATTTTTTGACACAGTTTATCTTTGGGGGACTGTCTGAAGGCTGCACGGGGGTTCCCGCAACGTTGCACCCCAAAACCCCAATTCTGCACTGTTTCCGCCTGCTATTCATAGGCAAAACTTTTCTGCCTATTACATTGCATTGACTTTCCGCCTAGACGAAAAAGTCTTCCAAATTGAATACGGAGTAAAATCAAAACAGGCGAAAATGACGTCATCGGCGAAAAGTTTTTGCCAAAAACATGCGAAAACGGCTTTTCGCTCCAAATTGAATACGGACCTTAGGCCCGTATTCAATTTGAGGCAAAAAGTCCCGGACTTTTCGCCTGCCGGACTTTCTGCATGCTTCGTGTTTTTTTGGAGAAAACACTTTCCATGCGTGCCTGCTTTTCGCCATTCTCAATTTCAAAGGACGCAAAAACGCACCCGGTGAAACTTAAACAAGCAGAAAGTCCTATCAGATTTGGGGAAATCAGCCTGACACCCCCCCAAAATATGCCCTGACATGGGGGTTAGCTATGGTTACCCCCAATTTGGCTGGCTGAAGATATTTGGTGTTTTTAAACGGGCTCAATAGCTGCTAAATAGCGTTTTTGTATAAGTGGTGCAGAATAGTAAATAACTTATCCCAGCAAATTTGGGGTACTTGAAAATGGGGGTCAGCAAATTTTAAAGTTGCTAAAGTTAAGTTTAAAAAAACATGAAAAATCCACCTGCCTCAAGCACCTGCAATGAAAAAACACCTGGGGCATACTTGGGGACCCCCCAGAGTCAAGTTTGCTAGTTTTTAACTTTGTCCCCCAACAATTTTTTTTTTCAACCCCAAATTTAAAGTGATTTTTTTGGGGTGTCCTTAAGTGTTTTTTTATTTTTTGACACAGTTTATCTTTGGGGGACTGTCTGAAGGCTGCACGGGGGTTCCCGCAACGTTGCACCCCAAAACCCCAATTCTGCACTGTTTTCTGCCTACTATTTATAGGCAAAACTTTTCTGCCTATTACATTGCATTGACTTTCCGCCTAGACGAAAAAGTCTTCCAAATTGAATACGGAGTAAAATCAAAACAAGCGAAAATGACGTCATCGGCGAAAAGTTTTCGCCAAAAACATGCGAAAACGGCTTTTCGCTCCAAATTGAATACGGACCTTAGGCCCGTATTCAATTTGAGGCAAAAAGTCCCGGACTTTTCGCCTGCCGGACTTTCTGCATGCTTCCTGTTTTTTTGGAGAAAACACTTTCCATGCGTGCCTGCTTTTCGCCATTCTCAATTTCAAAGGACGCAAAAACGAACCCGGTGAAACTTAAACAAGCAGAAAGTCCTATCAGATTTGGGGAAATCATCCTGACACCCCCCCCAAAATATGCTCTGACATGGGGGTTAGCTATGGTTACCCCCAATTTGGCTGGCTGAAGATATTTGGTGTTTTTAAACGGGCTCAATAGCTGCTAAATAGCGTTTTTGTATAAGTGGTGCAGAATAGTAAATAACTTATCCCAGCAAATTTGGGGTACTTGAAAATGGGGGTCAGCATATTTTAAAGTTGCTAAAGTTAAATTTAAAAAACGTGAAAAATCCACCTGCCGCAAGCACCTGCAATGAAAAAACACTTGTGGCATACTTTGGGACCCCCCCAGAGTCAAGTTTGCTAGTTTTTAACTTTGTCCTCCAACATTTTTTTTTCAACTCCAAATTCAAAGTGATTTTTTTGGGGTGTCCTTAAGTGTTTTTTTATTTCCTGCACAGTTTACCTTTGGGGGACTGTCTGAAGGCTGCACGGGGGTTCCCGCAACGTTGCACCTCAAAACCCCAATTCTGCACTTTTTTCCACCTGCTATTCATCGGCGAAACTTTTCCGCCTATTACATTGCATTGACTTTCCACCTAGGCGAAAAGTCTTCAAAATTGAATACGGAGTAAAATTAAAAAAGGTTTCCGCCAAAAACACGCAAAAACGGCTTTTGGCCTCAAATTGAATACGGTCCTTAGACGCATCTGCAGTTGAGTAATTTCGACCATTTGCACAAATATCAGAATCAGGCCCACAATGATAACCCATTTTGTAATGTCAGATAAGACAGAGCAAGTTGCACCTTGGTAAAACCATGCTGCACTGCAGGTGGGCAGATTTAAAATGTGCAGAGAGTTGAAGTTGAGAAAAGTTGTGTCCTAGCTCTGTTCTAACAAAACCGTCTATCCCAACACTAAAATAAAACATATTTAGGGCCCCATTTAACAACGATACAAAACCCCTTTAGCACTCGCTATAGGGGTTATGTCATCCTTTCAGTATATAACAAACAGCGGTAATCTAAGATTACCTCTGTTTGTCACTGTATCGCTCTCGCCATCTTTAGATGCCGGCAATTGGGACCCGGTAGCAGCCTTTCCGGTTTCAGCGTAAGCCTTCTAGGCACTATCGGGTCTACACCGGATGAAACTGTCATGCACATACACAGACTGCCCGTCGCACATGCACATGACATAAAAGCCAGTCGCTGGCAGCAATAGGCTACCAGCAGCTGAGCGGAGCACGCAGATGACGAGGGGAGCGTCTGTGGACCCCGCTGCGAGGTAATGCTGAATACTAGTGTCATATATTCGTTTGTATCACTGCAATACTAAACAAAATATGCTGCTGGTGTTTAGGCTCGTTGTTAAATGGGGCCCTTAGTGCTGTATAACAACATAATCAATCTGTTATCAATAAAGGTAATATTTGTCATAGGTCTAAGTTGAAAAAAAAAAAAATATATATATATTGTATATATATATATATATATATATATATATATATATATATATATATTACTGAGTGATAATAACAAGTTGTACATATGAACAAGTGTCAGTAAAAACAGTCACAGCTCCCAAACTATCATATTATGCTGAATTATATTGTATGAGTCTCATTTTCTTTCAGTTCTCCCACTACAATAAAATAAATATCTTTAATTAAGAATGGACTCGTGGTTGTTGTTAACAAGGGAACTATGAAAAAAAATGGGGAGAAAATTTTGGCATGCATCTACCTCATACTAATGCCTCCGGGCTGTGCCTCCATTATCTCAGGTTAGTACAGCCCGAATGATGTAGCAATCCAAATTGTTCTAAGTTCCCTGGGATACATGCAATGTACTAAAAACCACTCAGACATGCAGACTGGGCACAAGTTAAGATCCAAACAGAAAGCATAAGCACTTTTCAGAGCTAAAGCTGAAAGTAATTTTATGAAAATATGTAATCTCCCCAATAATAGCTGCAAGGATTAGTTGCAAGCACTCATGGGTAATTGGATCCAAATGTCATAACCTAGCAGATGTTGATATACTTGTAAAGGTAATTCAGGTAGCCAAACAATGATATGGATTTAAAAGTTTAAAACAAAAACCTGACATGTAATCAAGACGATTTTGGATTAATACATCACCATAGATATATATCAACATATACCAACCCTTTTATCATTATATTATAAAATAAAAAACACACAAAAAAACAAGTAACCGAGCATTCATAGGCAAGTAGTTACAGTGGTAAAAATTAGTTTGCTAACCTATTATATAATAATTCGAATTGTGAAAAAAAAAATAATTCTTCAATTAAATATTTCTGAATATAGCAAACAATACTCCCCCACCCGGCCCCCTCACTACTGTTTGCGACTTGCACTTTTCTATGAATTACTTGGACAATCCCTACAAACTTGTGTAGGTTGTGAATCACTTCTTTGCAGCTAAAGCCAAAAAAATATTTTTACAACTAGTTCCAGATCTTCATTCTGGTCACAGGGGTCTATTTACTAAGCCTTGGATGGAGATAAAATGGCCGGAGTTAGGAGATAAAGTTGGCGGAGATAAAGTACCAGCCAACCAGCTCCTAACTGTCATTTTTAAAACACATCCTGTGACATGGCAGTTATCAGCTGATTGGCTGGTACTTTATCTCTGTTCACTTTATCTCCATCCAAGGCTTTGTAAATAGACCTCTTAATACTGTTGATCAAAATTACACAAACTAAGAACAAAAGAGGTAATGACCTTGATCCAACCAAAGGCACATTGTGATCCATAAATCCACTGCTTACTTCATCTCGCACCCCTATTAGCCCGCTCTCAGCCCAAATTCACTCAATTTTACTCGCAGCCTTATGGGGTGGCGAGCACTTTTGAGCTAATTTAGGCTGCCATAAAGTGTGACTGCTGCTGCGATGACTCGCACCCGCGAGTACATTGTAGCAAATTGGATTGACCACTATATGTTTGGGTACCAAAATGCGCATCATATGCAGCCTGATGGGATGTTGATAATTTTAAGTCGCAATGCCTACTATTATTATTATAATTATTATAATTATTTTCATAATAATAATAATAATAATAATAATAATAATAATATAATAAACAATACAATTTATTGAAAATACCCTAAACAGGACCTATGTCCTGACCACAAACAATAATCACATATATTGATTAGAATAGAATTGAAAAACATTTATGAATACACAGAGTAGGCTGAACAGTAACCGAGGTGCACATTTATACTATGAACATTAACGTTTGCAATAACTACTAGGTGTCACTGCCAGATGCGGTGCAAGGTTTCTAGTAGGCCTTTGCCAGGCTTCATCCTACCGGCCCCTCCCATCAGGGTCGTAACTAGGGTAGTGCGACCTGTGCCATGGCACAGGGCACCGCAGGGGGCGCTGTTTGGGTCTGTCATTTTTCCTGTATTCTCACTTGTAGTTTCCTCTTCTTTTATCCCCAACATCTACTGGCCTCCCCTATCTCTTCACAAGGGAGGTAAAAGAAGAAAAGAACTCTCATCTTTTTAGGGGGTACACTTAGTAGTTAACTACCCACCCCCACATGAGACAACAGTATCTGAGGATACATTATTGATCTTTAATAGTGGGTTTAAAGATTACATTGTTTGCTACTTACCTACTCTATTTACCATCTTCTATCCACTTGTGCTCAGGTACCCAAACTTTTCCCCTTCCTTTACAATTTAGAATCTCCCCTATGTCTTCCCTGGCCCTTTTCCATGAGGCCATGGCCCTTTTTCAGACGCACTATCTTATGTCCCTATTTAGGGGGGCGCCAATGCTCTTTTTTCGGCACAGGGCACCAAAAAGTCTAGTTACGGCTCTGACTCCCATACATGTCCAACACCTCACATGCACACTTGACTTTTTAAAACACATAAATTATTTATGTGGTGTCTCCAGGTACTGGAGCTCTAGGCAGTTGCCTAAAGGTAGCACTGGTCCTGGTCACAGCCCCCTTTTTTGTACTGCAAGCACATGGCTGTACCTTGAACTGGACGCATATATAGAAGTGGAAGCAATGACATTTAATGTATGCCAGATGTCGACCTTGTGCATATGTGACTGTTGTATAACTGGACGAACTTTTATGACCTACTGGTCTCCCAACTCTAAAATCTGTTCAAACATTTTAAAATGCTAACCCCCCCACCCCACCCTTGCAGTGTAATATGGCTTGGCCAAGTACTAGCTGGATTTACCTCAAGTTCTAAGGGGTCTATTTATCAAATAGGCCTAACAAGTCCTATTTTATATCACTGTGATATTTCGGTGCTATTTGTCATTAAGAAAATGCTGAGGTAGCTGAGTGATCCTCAGCACACCATCAGTGCTAGTCGGAATGGTAACTATGGTATTGTCGTACCATATACCTGTATCAGGTTCCAGTTGCGGATTCATCCAAAATAAAAATATAACTAAAAACCATAAAAACTTGAAAATATATTTTTTTCATTACTATTTTAATATAACTGTAACTAGAATTTTTTTAAAAAAGCTTAATTTAAATAATTAGATGGCGATAACATAGGAGGCCATCTGGAAGTCCGCTGGCCAATGGATCCTATGAGCACTGACAAATAAGCAGAATTTCATCAAATTGAGGAATCTTCTCACTTATTCAGAGATGCCTTACTTTGCTTAACACTGAAATTAGGGCAAGGTACAACAATAATCATTTATTGCTCTTTCATTTGACATGAAACAAATATATACTTTGCTACTTATAATGTAAATATTTTAATGGAAAAATTTTAGTAAGACTTTTGTGACATGTGTCAGAAATATATAACTTTTTAGCGTTCCTAAGCATAGAAAATCCCCAGTGACATGCAAACAAGCCAATTCAAGTACACACATTAGAACAAGCCAAGACTTAATGCACCTTACAAAGCTATGTATAAATGAAGTACACTTGTGTCTTGTACATAATTTTATTCACGTGAATAGGTGATTAAACTGGTACGGTATATGGGATTATTTTATTCAGTTATGTGTCTTTGTTTTGCATACCACAACCAAGTTGCTATACTGCCAGAGCCGGCCCTAGGCATAGACAAATTAGGCAAATGCCTAGGGGCATGCACTCCAAGCCTAGGGCTAACTCAGCTTCACAGTGGGCAATGATGGGACCAGGACATGCGGATGCACCTCTGCTCTTGCTGTCCTAACGCAATTGGAGCTCTCAGCTCAGCTCTGATTGGGCAGCAGCTCATACAGCTGGCATCAGCTGGGCTGGGGAGCAGAGACAGTGGTGGTAGCGGGCAGTAACAAAAATTGCCACTGGAGGAAGGCTGCTGGGCATGCCCTGCCACAGCAGCTCCTCCTCCCATGGACCTTTGCAGAGTCCAGTAGCCTGGGCCTGCCTACAGGGAGACAAACAGGGGGGTTGGGGCGCCAATGCTCTTGCTGTCACAGGGCACTAAAATGTCTATTTCTCTGTGGATGAGGATTGTAATGGGTAAGGGGTGATGATGTTGCTGGCCTGCTGCTGCGATATGTACTGCTGGTTGATTGGTGCTGTGCTCAGAGAGGGGTGCTGGGTCAGAGGCGGAACTAGCGATGGTGGTTAGGGGGCACCACCCAAAATCTTGCCTAGGGCAGCAAACTGGCTAGGGCCGGCTCTGTATACTGCCATGTGTATATCAAGCTATGTCATATCTCTTCTTAATAAGAGATTATTAGTCCTTTCTAAAACAGATTTTGGGTGAAGGGGAAGACAACTTCCTATTGCTCTGCGCTGTCGCACTGGCCTAAGCACAGTGTGTAAGCAACCCATTTTGGGTGCACAAAGAGGCTCTAGGTAGCACTACATGGAACACATGTATGTGTAGACAAAAGTTACTAAAAGTAGAAAGAAACTGTATTTCATAGCAAAGGAAATTACAACCACTGTGAATCTACCACTCACTAGTAGAGAAGCATAGAAACAAAACAATAAACATAATAATTAATTCCTCTAATAAAGTAAACTGCAAAGCTCAATAATATACAGTACTGCGCCTTATATCTACACTGGGACTCCCATTGTTACTGATTATTACCACAGGCTGCTCATCCATAGTAAAATATAAGAGAGCCTAGAGAGGAGAGAAGAGACTTCTGTAAAGAATGGCCCCTGACTACAGGGATACATTGGATTGAATCTTCTGTGGACATGAATTAAGGACATGACTCTTACAGCCACCTGTCCAGTCAGGTCAGGTGTTACATTCACTTCCACAGCCCATAGAACATCTGAATCTCCCAGCCCACCCACTACTCCAGCTGTAAAAACTCATCTTATCAGGCTTGTAAATGTAATGGTGAAGCAGTGTGAGCAGAACAGATACTTTTTCCTACTACTACAATGGTGCAAGGTTTCTAGGCACCCTAGGCAACATTTCACCAACCCCCCCTGTTCCCTCCAATTCATAATATATCACACATTAGTCTCCCCAGTTCAATAACATGCCACACTGCAGTGCCCCAAATTCATCATATACTATATAGAATATTACACACAGCAGAGCGCCATAATCATAATGTACCTCATAACACTGCCACAAATTCATTATATGCCGCTCAGACATGAATTATGCGATTCATTATATTTTTTTGTGGACTCAGCGGCGCCCTCCAATGGCCAGCGCCCAGAGGCGGCTGCCTAAGGTTGCCTAATGGCAGCACCGGCCCTGACTACAACCTATATCCCAAAAGGCTGCCAGATCTAAGGGAGATTTTAATTGAATGCTACGTGCCCCCAGGCCGGCATCGCAAGTTTTCCCACACACCTCGGTACATTGCGTCCATCGGGCAGAATTGAAATCCCCCCTAAGAAAACCTTGCCTAGTAACTTGCAGCATGGGCATGCCTTACCTAGTGTATGTATGACTTACAAGCAAAGTGAGTGTGTGGTAGGGAATCTAGATTGTACCACTGGTGCAGGGACTGAATATTCTCTGTAAAGCACTGCAGAATATGTGTGCGTTCTATAAATAACTGCTAATAAATAAAAATTACAAAATGAAGGCACAGATACAGCTCATTACAATGTCATAGTGACATACAGAGGGTCAGCACCCCAGAAGCTCACCTAACCCTATCTTAATATCAGAAATATGGTCTGATTACATTAGGTTGTGTACTCATTCATATAACATGTTGCAAACTCTGACTTAATTCCTTTACCGAAGGAATGTAATGCGATACTGGGGCAGAATCAGAGGTACGAGCAAATGAGGCCACAGCTGCGTCTTTTTCCGCAATAGCATCTTTATACTAATGCAGCAACCGATTCTGAGCCTACTCAAATGCAAATGCGCCATCTCAACATGGCATCCTCTGTCAGTGCAACTGAGTCTTTAGACGCAGTCGTTGTAAGCGACATGTCAGCATCTGGCTAACCACCCCCATGTTACCTCCTGGGAACTCCCACTGAAATCCACAGGTCTTGCGTCCAAAATCGTAATGCGTCTCCCGGTGGCTACCATCAGAACGCATGCGCGGTGCGACTCAGACGCTCACACAGACTGAAAACATTGTCTGCTTGCATCCGAAATCACCACTGCGTGCACCTCACCATCAGGCCCAATGTGTTTTGCTTGCGATTTGGAATTTATTCACAAACAACAGCAATGTTACTTTATAGACAGTTCATATTTTTCTTTTCATATTAAGAGCCGAATTCAATTAGCCGCGAAAAGTGCCGTCTGGCGAAAAGCGGAATGAATTCACCTCATTTTGACGTGATGTTTTCTCCATGCGCGTCCCCACTTTTCACCCTATTCAAATGTAAAACACGCCAAAACGCAGATAGACTAATGTTTTACAAAGCCAAACTAGCGAAAACTACATCTTTTGGGGGGAAATCAGTCTGTACCCCATAAAAAGCTTCAGTGACCCTGGGAATCAATATAGAATAGTAGTAGTAGCCCTAATAAAAGTATTTAGTGAACTTATTTTGGGGCAAAGGGCTGTTATATGCATTTTTGCATATGTGTGAAAAAATTATAGTAAGCAATGTTTTTTTCTAAATAAATAAGTACCAAAGTTAAATTTGGGGTACATGAAAATGGGTACTAGTATATTTTGAATTCTCTAAAATGAAGATTTGAAAAATCTGCTTCAACCTCGTGCAATCCCCAAAACACCTGTCCCAACCATATAGCCCCCCAAAGTATCAGGCCCCCCACTTTTTTTTACATTTTCCAACCTTTTTTAATTTTTGCCCCAAAAAATTACATGTCTTTTTTGGGTGACTTAAGTTAATTTAAAAAAAATAAATAAATGTTGCCCTATTAGTCATTAGGGGGGTGTCCAAAGGGTGCAGAACCAAGTCCCCACATTTGCACCGCAAAATATGGATTTTGCACTAGGCGAAACCTCCAGGGAATTGAATATGGAGATACTCTGAATACAGGCGAAAAGTGTAAATTGGAGAAAATTTTTCTCCAAATGGCACTTTTTCGCGGCTAATTGGATACGCCCTTAACCTCAACTGATACAGTACAGTATTAACCTTTATTTATATACGGAATTTATTTTCTTTGCAAATCACTCATATTAGCCCCAGTGAAGCTTACAGTCTACATTCTCTAACACAAGCACACATTAGGATCAATCTCATCCAAGCCAATTAACCTTCCAGTAGATGTTTTGGATTGTGCGAGGAAACCCGCACAAATATATGAAGAACAAAAGGCAACGAAAATCATTGTTTGATGAATTGGGTGGTTCAGTGGCATAACTAAGGGGGGTACGGGCCGGCGTCCAGGTCAGTGGCTAGTGTGTAGTGCAGACTACACAGTAACAAATACACCACCACCGGTGCCAGGTAGTACACTCGTACTACCCGGCGGTGTGTTTGTTTTAGCAGCCAATGAGAGTCAGACAGACTCATTTCCTGCTGCACCCAGGACCGGAGCCGGCCTGGAGCTCCGACTTCCAGCTCCCACAGTGGGTGATGGGAGAGACGTCATGACGTCTTTCCCATAGTGCTGAGCGGGACCGGAGGAGCGGACGGTAGTGGGTGCAGGAGCGGGGATTCAGGTAAGTATAATTTTGTCTGTCTTTGCGTGTCTACGTGTTTTATGTGTAAAAGGCACTACTACTGGGGGCACTGTATATTGGGCACTCCATAGGGGGCACTACTGGGGGTATTACTGGGGGCACTGTATAAGGGGCACTACTTTGGGCACTGTATATTGGGCACTGCCTAAGGAGCACTACTGGGAGCACTATATATTGGGCACTACAGGGGGCACTGCATAATGTGCACTACAACAGGGGGCATTGCATAAGGGGCACTACTACTGGGGACATTGCTTAAGGGACACTACTACAGTGGGCATTGCATGGGGAGCACTACTAGTAGAGGCATTGCATAAAAGGCACTACAACAGGGATCACTGTATAAGGGGCACTACTACTGGGGACATTGCATAAGGGGCACTACTACAGTGGGCATAGCATGGGGAGCACTACTATTAGAGGCATTGCATAAAAGGCACTACAACAGGGATCACTGTATAAGGGGCACTACTACTGGGGAAATTGCATAAGGGGCACTACTACAGTGGGCATAGCATGGGGAGCACTACTACTAGAGGCATTGCATAAAAGGCACTACAACAGGGATCACTGTATAAGGGGCACTACTACTGGGGACATTGCATAAGGGGCACTACTACAGTGGGCATTGCATGGGGAGCACTACTACTAGAGGCATTGCATAAAAGGCACTACAACAGTGATCACTGTATAAGGGGCACTACTACTGGGGACATTGCATAAGGGGCACTACTACAGTGGGCATTGCATGGGGAGCACTACTACTAGAGGCATTGCATAAAAGGCACTACAACAGTGATCACTGTATAAGAAGCACTACTACTGGATGCATTAAGGTGCATATGGAATGGAAAGTAATGCTCCCAGAGTGACGAGAAACGGTGGTGTGTCATGTTGACAATGTTTTATTGGCCATGCCCCTTGTGGCATTTTTCATCTTGCCCTGGGCTCCAAATATCCTTTTTACGCCCCTGGGGTGGTTGCATCTTCCCTTGCATTGTCGTACTGCAGTCATGCAGTGTGTACAGTGATGCAATACAGTATATCATTACATGGCATCGCCGCTGGGTCGGCACATTGCTCAGGTGTGTACCCAGCTTAACTCTGAATGAGGCCCACAAACTCCTCCATATGAACAGTACCCCTGTTGAAATTGACCTAATACCCCAGCACTGTGAGTAATGATTAGATGCCAATATTCCATTAGCAATATCTTTATTAGAATAAAACTATGGATACTTATTCTGAAACCCTATTCATGTGCCATAGTATAGACTAATCAACATTTCAATATGGTCTCAATCTACACAGACTGTTTACTCACACACCAGGTGTAACTAATATGTGACTGGTATGCCACGTACAACAGAAAATCTCATGGGTTTGGATAAACTTCTCTGAGGTCAAACTATACTATGCTAACATGTCTACATGCTCTCTTATTTCAATCTCTGTGTTTTAACCGTTTGTTTGCAATAAAGTATTTTAATCTACATGATCTTTACACTATTATTTTATAAGTTTTTTTTTAGTACTTTTCTCATACTTCCTTACTTTTCTCCTCTCTGGGAGAAGCCGGCAGAGGAGAAGCAAAGCGCTTCACGTCATTAGGCCCGTCCCATTGTGACATCATGCCGCAAATCGCGAATCCGTAGGGAGCTAATTATAGAAATACTGTTTTATTAGCTTTGGCTTTATATTTGTTAACATTTTGTGTATATTAAATGAAAACTGTAGTCTCAATATTTCTTTTTAAATCAAATTCTAGTAGAACTGCATAGGTTTTTCTTCAGCCATTCCCATAACACTATCGTTACTACTGGAATGTTTAATTGTCTACATTTCCACCCAATTCCTTAGCCTTGTCCACTTTCAAAATTTTCCTTGCGATGTGGACTGGAGAATACAATGAGTGATGGAGAATACAATGAGTGGTGGAGAATACAAGAGTATGGACCAGGCATGGCTGAGTAAGGACAGACGATCACCACATCACAATGAAATATAAGATGGTCACTTTATAAAATTAGAACTTCCCAGTAGTATTTATTATTTTACTATCTATGAAATCTTAGCCTACATACATAGGTGTCCTAAGCTCCGTCCACCATGAGTCTGTGCTATGGGCCTGATTCAGAGACTGACGCTAAATGCACAGCAGCTGCATCTTTGGACACATCTGGTGTGCGAAAATATGTTAAAAACAGCTGAAGGCATCTGTAGTTGAAACTGGCCCACTGCATGCTTTTGTGATCCGCTGCTGTGTCCAAAGACGCATCATTGGATCATCTGCATGAACATTGTTCATCTGATTAACCCAGGCTTGCCGACTTTCTGGGAGCCAGGTCGTCACTGCAGAGGGTGTGGTGGCGGCAATGGTGGGCAGCACAGGGTGTGGCAATAGGATTACATCATCGCAGCCCCGTCCCCGTTATAAAATGCAGAGATTTCTGGAATTGTAAAGCAGGGGGTGGGACTAGGCTGATGCAATGCGAAGCGTGTCAACGGACCCCTCCGGACTGCCATGTAAGTGGGGTAGGAGTGTGGGGGTGGGCCAGACCGGGAGACTTGCCCTCACTTACGGGAGGCCAGGAGCGCCAGACGATTTTTGCAAGCCTCCTGGTCATTGATGGACAGTTGGCAAGTATGGAGTAACCCTCAGGGTACTCAGGCAGCCCATTGTTTTCACGCTGCCGGGGCCAGTGAAACTGCATCCAAGGACACAGCCACTGGCCTCGGCATGCCCAGGATATGGGGCTGAAACGGTTTTATGTAATGCTGGTTGTCGCCTCCCTTTCCCCGCCCCCAAATGGTCACAGCATGTCAATCATGCTGCAGGTTGGGGGGCACTGCGATTTTCATCGCAGACAGAGATCTGTACATGTGCAGTAAGGATGCTGTGCACTCTCAGATCTACAAACATCGGAGATATACGTAAACCATCGGGTTTGTGCACATCTCTGAATTAGGCCCTATATTCATCAAATGTGGAAACCAGCTTAGGCCACTTAAGATACATTATGATCAATACTCTCTTACGTTATACATATAAATGGTCAGAAACCACTTCCTCTATTTTTAGTTCATTACAAATTTAACAGAGATTACTACCTATGCTTTTATCTAATGATCAATTACCGTGGTTCAAGGTGCATTCACCATACTTATTATTATAATCAATTTGTAAAGTGTCATTGTGATACACAGCGCTTGACGAGGGGACATCATATATAGAAAACAGTGACAGCAATGAGATGAGTGAGGTTGTGAAATAATGATGGACAGGACTAGTGGTGGCTCCAGAGGTGGGGCTGCAGCACAGTCCAAAATTCAAATAGGGGAGCCACACCAATTGCCAGCGAGTCTTGGCCGGAAATGTTTGGCTGTATTTGGGGTGGCAGTTGGTGTGTCTCCCCTATTTGAATTTTTGACTGCACTGCAGCCCCACCTATGGAGCTGTCACTGGACAGGACCCTACCGTAGAGGAGGAGACTAGCGCAGACAGGGTATAGCTAAGGACCAAGTGTATCTGAGCCCACAAAAAAGGAAAGATGAAACATTACATATAGTGCAAGGAAACAGGCGAAATTCTGGCCAAAGGCAGACAGACTGTGAGGATAGGTAACAAAAGTACTTATAGGGGAGTTATTCAGTATTTGCATGCATCCTCTTAACCATGTACAGTACAGATTGCCATTATAACTATCACGACTGAGATGCAACGTGAAAACTGCTCATGTTAAAGAAGGATCTCTAACCTTAATTGTGTAATTTGTATAAGAAAGGTAGAGCAAACAGTGTGAATCTCGGTTAATTAAAATGCAAATGGAAATAGTGATAATGGGAACAGGAGATCGAATAAAGGGAGCTAATGAAGCAGTAATGGTTAGGTCTAGAGGCTGCGTCCTCCTCTGATCATTGGCTGCAGCAGAGAAGGGTCAGGTTGCAGTGAATGAAGTGCTTGGCAGAGAGATGAGAGCTGGGGTAAAATAAACAATTCCTAGTAAAGAACAAGTCACAAAGCAAACAAAAGCCCACACACTCCACATAAATTTATCTCAGCCCACAAGATCTCATTTACAGCATTCTTAAGCACTTCTACTCACGGTTTACAAATAGCATAATACCAATTAATTTCTGGTTTATACTAGGGATGTGCAGGCTCGGATAGGTTCCAGTTTGCACGCCGAGTTCGGATTTTTGTTTTTTTGGAGGGAAAAATGCGAACTCGGCATGCAAACTCGAACCTATCCGAGCCTGCACATCCCTAGTTTATACTAATTACATGTGGTATATACATGACACCCATTTTTACACTGTTATATACTCTGCTGCTCTTATAGGCATTATTATTACCAGTTATTTATATTCTGCAGCACTTTACAGAGAATATTTGGACATTCACATCAGTCCCTGCCCCAGTGAATGCAGAAAACAAACAGGTGCGCTAATTACCAGATGGTGTACCTTGAACAAACAGGCAGCTCACACAGCAGGTTCTGTACCTGCTAAAAAAAATATGGACCAAATATACAGGTGGAGCGCTAGTTTAATTCAAGTGACCAGAGATAGTCAACAATTTATTGAAAATCAGCAAGACAATAAAAAATGTATTTGCATCACACGGTAATCTTGCTGATTTTCAATAAATTGCTGACTATCTCTGGTCACTTGAATTAAACTAGCGCTCCACCTGTATATTTGATTGCAGATGCTATCACTTTACTTTTAGTTTTGAGATTCTGGCGAGCTACTGCGCATGCACGGTCTGATGACCTCTGGATCCCTCTCCTGGTAACGTTTGCATAATGTGGCCCACAGACAGCCACCAATAGAAGCCTATGTGGTCGGAAAAGGAGGGACCGTGGCACATATCAGAGATATCTGCTGCAGTCTCTCTATGTTACATCTAGGAGATACTTTCCTTTTTTGGGAACTCTCTTTTTTGGGGACTTTCCCACAAAATAACATTGGTAAATATGCCTCTAGAAAAGAAACCAAAACAAACATCCCTACTTACTCAGGAAACCGTTCACTGTTGCTCACAGTATTGTGCTATAATTTTGTGAAAGTCCATCACGCATTCACTAACCAATTCATAAACTGCACTGGTAGTAGCACAATCCCGACAGTGTAATCCCGGCAAAGGATCTAACATAGGCGTCGAAATACCAACGTCTATGTTAATCCAGACGCCGGGACCTCGACAGGACGCTGGACCGATCATCCAACGCCGGGGGTAAGTATCCATGTAGCCGGGGATGGGGTAGGTTTAGGGACCTCCGGGAGGACTTAGGGTTAGGCAGCCCCCCGGGGAGGGTTAGGGTTAGGCTAGGGGAAGGGGGGGTTAGGTTTAGGCATCCCTGGGGGGAGGTTAGGGTTAGGCACTAGGGGGTGAGATTAGGGTTAGGCATCCCTAAAGGAGGGTTAGGGTTAGGGGGGGAGAGGGGAAGGTTAGGTACTTTACTTACTTCTGTCGGGAGCTGCGCTGTTTGGCCTGCCTGCGTCGGATTTTCATCCAGCGGTCAATCATACCGATTCCTTAGCAATATATGCCGCCAAAGGGCCTGATTCAGCAATGCACGCAAGTGCACTGCTGAACGCAGGTTCACGTTTATCGGGAAACTGTGCATGCGCAGGACCCATTCTACGAGTGTGCAGAATGGGTCCTGCTAACATGCACACAAGCCCTTGAATGCCTGTGCCTGATTGACAGAGGCATTTAAGGGGCGGTGCAGGGGCGGCCGGCGTTCCCGGAAATGGTGCGAGTCCGCCCTGGTTTTCCGGGAGTTGCCAGCCCAGGAACTGCATGGACGTAAGCAGTCTGCTGGGCTCGCTAGCCGGCCAGCCTGAGTAATACTTACTCAGCTGACCGGCCGGCGCCATCCACCATCGCGACCATTATTGGCCGCGATGGTGATACCAGCCTGTGACCTCCATCGCAGTGCTGGGATCGCAAATTCAGCAGGGGGTGTCATACACTTTTTGCTGCATTTGCATTATTGCAAGGATCGCAATTGCAAAGTTACCTGCATGCAGCTTTGCAATTGTGATCCTTGGTGAATCAGGCCCAAGGTAAGAGTTTGATATTAAGTATACCCAGTCTTACCCAGACCACACCATACAGCCGAATAAATAGAGTATGGTAATCCTAGCATTCTTCTTAGACTATTATCACCGGAACATATGTGGAACAGTTTAAGCCACTATCAGTGATTACGGCCACACACAAAGTGATCCTGCCTCTCAAGCACTGAGCCACAGGAGGAGCATTGCTCACATTGACCACACACATACAGTCACTATTGGGATCATTGCACCCTGTGAGATGATCACATACTGTACAAGGACAAACAGCAGTCATCCTTACAACCAATCAATAGAAGCTTTTAGTCCAATTAGAAAATACTGGCCAGGCTGCAATATTGAACTGTGTTGGAACAGTTTTTCACGTTCATGTCTCCCACATAAAGGTATGTAATTAGGATTTTCATATATTGGTTTTATTTTAATTAAATATATTATCATAACGCTTCTCCTTTAGGGGCAGCAGTACTAAGCTCTGGAAAGTGATAAATTGGAGAGTGATAAACTAACAACCAATCAGCTTCTGTAATTTTTCAAACACAACCTGTAACATGACAGTTAGAAGCTGAGTGGCTGGTAGTTTAACAGTTTCCAACTTATCACTTTCCAGAGTTTAGTACATCTCCCCCATACAGAGAAAAATGGTTCACAATTAATAATTACAGAATGCAAGATCTTAAAATAGTCTTTCTTCCTGGGTCCCTAAACCTTCGATGCTCTGATGCTTCTCTGCCCTTGAACTGTAAGCCAAATCGTTGATGTGAACAACATAGCCTAAGGGCCGGATTCAATTAGGCTTGATACTTAAGGTGCGTACACACGGTACGTTCAACGATAAATCATTCATATCGTTCATTTTTATGCAGTGAATGACCAACGATGCATGTTCCCGCATGGACGATAACGATATCTATGGTCGTCCGTACATGCAGGCCAACTTGGATGATTTCATCAAGATTTGCCTGTTCAGAGATGTGGCCGGGTGACTTCATTGAAAGATATCTATCATAGATATCTTTCAGTGTGTACACCCAATATCGTTTGTCCTGCACAACAGAAAAGTTAAAGGGAAATCGTTCAGTGATATCGTTGGTTGTGCAGATCGTACCGTGTGTATGCAGCTTTACTGCGTGAGAAAAAGGGCCTATAGCCGCTGACTTTTACGCCTTTTAGCTATTCAACTACAAGCCCTTTTCTAGCGTGGTAAATAGATGGCTAATGCATGTTAATCCATAGATTCTGGGGTAAGCACTCTGGGTTAACGCTTTCGCGGCGGCTGCAACAAGGGCAGAAAGCCCTACTTACAGTAGATTTCTGTTCGAGCCTAAGCTAAACAGAAATCCGCGTTAAGTGCAGCCTCCTGGTTTATATGGGGCTGCCTTGGGCAGTAACTGAATAGCTTTGTACACTGCTTCCAGCCTCTTCAGTTAATCTAAAATAGAGGATACTAGTGATACGAGTAGAGTCATCACAGTCCAATGAGCTCTTATCTTTAACTATGGTGCTATTTATGCCAACAAATACAAAGAAACAACTATGTGACTTCAAAGATGTTTCTTTTTTGCTTTGATAAATACAGTATTTTTCCTTGTTTTGTGTTACTTAAACCATCAACAAACACCTCATTTGTAACTTAGTTTTAGCTTTAATATTGAAATGATTGGTGGTGGTGATACCACAAAATAGCTGATATCACTTGTTGTGGGCTGAAATAATAACACCCAACTGATACCTTCATGAGGTTTAACATAAAAGTGCAACAAGTACTGTAGTCATTCCAGAAGAAAGACAACAATAAGAAGAATAAACATGGCCCTCTAGCTACCAGAATATCAACCAGCAAGATAGAGTTCACGCATTCTGTGTTATCTACCAGTACCTCCTCCATTCACCCAGCAGAAACTACCTCTTGTGCGTTCCACTGGATTGCATGACTGACATAGATCTAGCCTGCGAGACAAATCTGTACTGTAACCTATAGTCCCAAATTAAAATTCAGCAAAAAGCAATTTAGTGCATGTTGACCAATGGAACTAAAGTATGATTAATTTCCATTGGTTATAATTATTGTAATTTCTTTTTATTTTAAAGTGCTAAAATATTCTGCAGTGATTTACAAACGTAGATAAAACAGTAACATTATAAGTTGATAGGTGACAAAGAACTTAGGCCTGATGCAGACTGAGCACTATATGTGCATAGCATAATTTGTGATTTTCCGTTCTGCGCGTGCTCAGAGCAGTGACGCACACATGATTTATTATTACTTACGTCTGTTTGCGCTGAATTGCCTGGATGGGGGTATTCTAACATCAGCTCAGTAGTGTTTGGGCATGCTTGCAAAACTTCAAACACATGCATACACAAACATATGTGCGTCAAGTTGCTCAGGCATTAATTATGCTCTTGTGTGCGTATTTAGATAAAAGTGTTTCTTGGGAGTTTTCTTGTTATCTTGTTATCTATTAGAGGTTTTACCAATTGTATTGATGCCTAATATAAAATGTGTTTGTTGCAAATAAAATAAATGGGTAAAAACATAAAGAGAAGTGGGTGGTAAGTGTATGTGCCATTTTCCTAGCATAAGCCAAGAGCATATGCTATTGTTGCCAACTGGTACACAGATAGATAGATAGATAGATAGATAGATAGATAGATAGATAGATAGATAGATAGATAGATAGATAGATAGGGGTTGGATATGATATCCCGGCTGTCGGGATGCCGTTATTCAGAAAATTGACAGCGGCATCCTGACAGCCAGAATCCCAACACCCATAGAACCTAACGGTGAGTACTTTTCTATCCCCTACCCTAACCCCTACCCTAACCCACCCTCCTCAGTGCCTAAACCTAACACCCCCTTCCTAGTGCCTAAACCTAACCTCCCCCTCCCCGCACCCTGAACCTAACCCTCCCTCCCAATGCCTAAACCTAACCTCCCCCCTAGTGCCTAAACCTAACCTCCCCCTCCCCGCACCCTAATCCTAACCATCCCTCCCCGAAGCCTAACCCAAACTCCGCTAGCTGACGCTAACCTTCCCCTACACCCCGATACTTACCTTCGTTACCTTTGGGATGCCGACGGTCGGGAAACTGGTGCCGGGATCCCGACCTGTCGGGATTTCGGCGCTGGTAGTAAGATCGTCGGGCATCCTGTACGCCGGGATGCTGACTACATCCGATAGATCGATAGATAGATAGATAGATAGATAGATAGATAGATAGATAGATAGATAGATAGATAGGTATGGGATAGATAGATAGATAGATATATAGATATGGGATATATAGATATGAGATAGATATATATGGGATAGATAGATAGATAGATAGATAGATAGATAGATAGATAGATAGATAGATAGATATGAGATAGATAGACAGATAGATAGATATGAGATAGATAGATAGATAGATAGATAGATAGATAGATAGATATGGGGTAGATAGATAGATAGATATGGGATAGATAGATAGATAGATAGATAGATAGATAGATAGATAGATAGATAGATATGAGATAGATAGATAGATAGATATGGGATAGATAGATAGATAGATAGATAGATAGATAGATAGATAGATATTAGATAGATAGATGTTACTTTGCAAATACATGCTTAACTTATGAACTGCACCCATTATAAATACGCCACTGGTAGCACAGGATTTCTAAGTATGGATTTGTCAAACAACCATTTTGCATGTGGATTAATGTGCAATTTGCAAACCATGCAATGTATCAAAAACATAATCGCACATCAAATTGAACGATTCCAAACCATGCTTAGACCGCACTGTCAGTTATAACATTGGAAAACGGCGCAGCGTATCAAGCTACAGAAAAAAATGGTTCTGTCTGGCAAGATTGTGAAATCATATGCAGTTTGAGAATAGTTACAATAAAAGTTACAAAACAATAGGTAATACTGTTGATCTGTTGATCAATGTGGTAAAGACTGGTGAAACTATTGATGCTCTTTGACATAAAGCAGTGGTTCCCAAACTGTGCGCCGTGGCACCCTGGGGTGCATCGGGACACTTGCAGGGGTGCCTCAGGTTGGTAGTCCAGCACCAAATCTAATTATTTATGGTCAATGTAATGTAACTATGTGGATAAACAGAAACGCAAACCTGCCCACCAACACATAACTGAGCCTAAGGATGACAGGCGAGCACAATTTACTTAATCATTTTCTTTCTGAATTTTTCAATAACTAACTTTTGGCTTATGGGTGCCGTGAAAACAAATCTGATACTCTAGGGTGCCGTGGTTCAATAAAGTTTGGTAACCACTGACATAGACAAAGATCAAGTGTTTGCCTCATACGGTTTTCACACATGGTTTGGACTGAAATTATGCAAGTTGAGTATTTTTCAAACTTCCACAAATCACATCCTATCTACATACCTTCATTCTAATTATATGAAGTTAGCAGATACGTTATAGAGGATATTTAATAAAATGGTGTTCCATGTACAGTACATACTGTATATTAAATTGTAACCCATGTCAAAAGGATTCTTACTGTCAGTTTCTACTGCTGTTTACAAAACCAAAGCACAGCTAAATGGTAATTATGATTTACAAAACATTGCAGCACAAGGTAAAAAGATACAGAATAAGATTATAAAATAAAAGTAACTTTTTAAGCTCAAATTTTTGGATGCATACTCTATAGTATTGCTAGTCCCCACTACCTGCTAAACGAGCTTGTGGCAAAAAGATTTTAGCCACTTGGCAAATCGACTAAAGGCCACTGTCCCCATAGAGACCTATGGGAATGGTGGTGCAAAAGAGATTACCACTGGAGAAATCTGTTATTTCTGTTTTCACACGAGATTTGACTCTGATTCATAAATAGATCCCAATCTCTGGACAATTTGGCCACCTACAAATATGACAATTTATTTTAACACAGAATTCCCCTGCACTGTAAGTAGCCAATAGTTGTTAGAAATTATTTTATATATAATTTTGTCCTTTTGAAGTAAAACATATTTGTGAAAATAAATAAAATATCAGGTTGAATTTCATTTGGTCTTACAGAATGTGAGTTATACAAATGGAAGGGAAGGCAAATTAAGTAACTGGAGGTATTCCAACACTTACATATGATTTCAAGTGGAAGTATGCTGTGCAGAAAGTAACCTCATTTATCATACCAATAACTGTATAGAACAAACATACTGTGTGAAATAGATAGATAGATAGATAGATAGATAGATAGATAGATAGATAGATAAGATAGATAGACATAATAAAACACTGTACTGTGATGAACATCAACTATCTGCTTTTCTGCAATATTCTAAAATACTTATTTACACAATCGTAGTAAGTAGTAGAGAAATAGAGAGTGACTGAGAGGTAGCTGTAACAATGCCTACACATGCAGCCTCAGAGAGAGCACACTGGTGCACTGAGCGAGGTATCAGCTTTCCATGAGTTCTGCTGCTACAGGTTTACTTACTTTCTTGTTGAGCTTGCAGTTCGCAGTGTCTTTGGAGCTCCTTTGATTTGCTTTGACCAGTGCCAGCAAAAACGCTTGTAGAAATACATTCCAAATGATTACCATCATAGCTTCAATGCTCCAAAATGTCAAATGAAAAACGCCAGTAGCAGCTTTATATCACTGCTGTCCAGTACTGAATGAAAAAGTGTAAAAAAAAAAAAAAAAAAAAGAGGGAGAGAAAGAAATATAACTGGGGAAAAAATAAATAAAAACAATCCAGCTCTCAAAGTGGATGTGAGGTAAAGTCCTTGATCCCCTGTGTGAGTAAGACTGTGAAGTCAGGCTGAAAAGACTTTGCCCACTGTGCCATGCTGGTTTATTTACAGCCTCTATACAGATTTGTTTATTCTGTAATGATTATAGTAATCTGCTCACACGTCACTTTCGGCCATCCTGCGTGATATTAGAGAAGTGTGGGGAAAGGACATTCACAGACTCAGCGTGAAATAGAAAGTTATGGGAGGTGCCACGGATTCCTATTCCTCCCTCTGCTGCATTTACTTCGATACAATGTCCCCTCCCCTGGAGAACTTCTCCTCCCCCCTATGGTCTGTGTCCAAAACTGTCCATGCTTGTGATGTGAGTGAGGTTGTTTGTCCTATGCTGCTGTACAGCAGGAGCCCAGGGATCTGCTATCCACTGTGCATAAACGGATGTCCTTCTGTCCTTATTATAAACTGTGCTAAACTCACCTTTAGCTACAGGTAAAGTATCACAAACACTGATCAGTACATTCCAATAGCTGTGTAGCTGTAAGACGCCATCTATTAGTTATCCCAGGACCAGTAAGGCAATATAAAGTCTATTACCTTTCAATATTTTTCTTATAATAGAAATAAATATGATTTTATTTATAATGTATAATGGTTATGTTCACTTTCATTTCTTTGATATAACTAAAGTATTTATTTTCTATTACAATTTAACTTTGTCACCAAATTTCTAAAAAAGAAAAAATCAGCTATTTAATATGAATGACAATCAGTTATATAATTTGAAACATCTGTGCTAATTTATTTATTCATAATAAGATAAATTAGATAGACAGTACATATTATACAATAAATTATTACTTTAAGGGGGTTGAAATAAAAAGACAACCACACCTCATTTTATTTATGCTGTGTTCTTTTGATCAACTGTAGGTTCTTGTCTTATTGATTAAATAGTTTCTTCCTATCAAAAGAAGTGCTGGCAATTATTGATGGTTAATGATGGGATTAATAGGGCTCTTTTGTATTGGTTGTTGAGTACATCATCCAATAATAGTCACACTTTCATAGATCCTTGATTGAAGTAGTAAGTTCAAAAACAATGAATTAACCAGTTTCATCACTATAATTGAGATCAAACAGTTGCCTGACGTTTGTATTTTGTAAAGTTTTGTATATTGCATTTGTGTGTTTACACATTTTGCCCATAGTAACCAATCATATTCCAGCTATCAATTTCTAGACATAACTGGATAAATTATGGCTACATAATTTATCTAGTGTTGCTATGGCAACTCTTACACTTTTATATTTAGTAGTTTTAGTAAAGCAACACATTTATATCATAATCTATCATGATATATATTTCACAATATCTTCCTTACAAAATGGTGGTGTTCTTTTGCATTTAAGGTATATAAAAGCACATTAATTCCATGGTTAAAATAACACTTTCACCATTGCAGTCATCTAAAAACTTAAAACCAATAAGATTACCAACTGCAAACTCTGTACCCCCGCAAAGCTTCTTTATGTGTGAAAGTTTGTTTTATTGCTTGCCAAGCACAAATTCAGTGCTTTATAGTCTTTGGAAACACGTTGTAAAAATATTCCATACGCTTTCCTGCAGAATTGCAAATGTAAGGTTTTAAGTGCTTTTCATTATAAGTATAGGAACAAGACCTGATCCTCAGCATCCATGATGTGATGGGTAATTCAAGGCCTTTTGATGAGCGAAAAAAAGCTGTGCATCTTCCAACCTACTGGTTATATTTGGACTACTACATAAACAAAATTCTCATTGGATTTACAGTATAAAGTAGTAAGCAACATTTCTATGAATGTTTGCACTTCATTAAATTTAATGTATCTTATATGGAAAATGAGACGTTCACATTTATTAATAACTCTGTAAAGACGCTATTCTCCCTTCTTACATTATTATACTGCTAAGGTAATGCAACTTTATTTTTCTAATGTAACGTATTTTGAGATATGTGAGTTTCAGCCAGAGCATCATAGACTCACTTTACAGACTAAGGGGTCTATTCAGCAAGAGTGACGATGTTGCCCAGAATATTATCGTTTTTTTATAAATGATGATAAAATATGGCAAGGTAGGGACAGCAGTTGCAGTAACGCGCTGTCCCTGCGATGTCACAGAAGGCATTATTTTTGGGGTTCCGAACACAATCCCTTCTGTTTGTGCCTCTGTGCATGCTCAGTCATGCGCTCAGGAACAGTCTCCGTCCCTGCTTGCGGTGACCGCCGTCGTGGTAAGTACAGCTTCAGCCTGCCGAAATTGATTGACATGTGCATACAGGCTTTATACTAGCCTGTATACATGTATATTTATGTGCTTTTATATTTAACATTTATATATAAATGTTAAATATAATTGCAAATAAATATACATGTATACAGGCTAGGATACAGCCTGTATACACATGTCAATCACTTTCGGCAGGTTCAATAGGCTCTAGTTGAACTTACCTGTCGGCGGTCACTGGTAAGCAGGCACAGACACTGGGCGGGCTTACAAGATGCTGCAGGGACTTATGGGAAAATTTCCCTCTGTCCCTGCAGTTTTCGGGATATTTAAGTATTTTCTTCATATAATGCGATTCTGAAATAACGTTATATAAAGTCAATATTTATCGAGTGATTTGACACTTTTTGCTATGCTGAATAGCAAAACGCGTTAAAGCACTGTATAGATCAATGGCTGATCCCTACAGTGCGGTGCTCAGCGAGATGGGAATTAGTGGAGATGATAATTGCATTATCTTCTCCATTATCCCATTTCTGTATAGGGGATTTACATAAAAAATGCTTAAATCATAGTTTCCGTATTTTTTATGTAAAAAAATCAATGCTGAGTAGACCCCTAAATGCTGTTATTTGAGCCTCATATGACGTGTGCCTCCATGAATCACCACTACTACAGCTTGCATAATTTGGAATTGAAACCCAGAAGATACACCTATCCTGGAGTCTACTCAGGCCATAAAATGTTACGCATCATTTTTGCAATTCACAACTAAGATAAAACAGTCATAGCAACCTATTCTCATTCAACCTATAATGTGGGTGAGTTTACAAAACTGTATTATTGAAAATGAAACCTTGTGATAACTGTGCTGCAAAATATTCTCATGAGTGTGAAAGAATATTCAGCGTGCTTCACCGTGTGGAATTTGACTCCCAGTCACATCCCAACCAAACCACACTGCAGAATAAGTTGAATCTCATTGCTCTATTCATCGGGAAAATGTGAATTTACAAATACAATGCAGAATGGACAAACTTCACACCTCTGCAAAACTGCTTGTTATAGCACAAAAATTCACGTAACTTGTGGGTGGCAGACAGTGCACTGTCCTGGGAAATCCAAGGCACATGAGCTACCTATCTTATATTTTACCATGCCCTGTACCTGATGACTTAACCATTGCCACACACATATTTCCCCAAGGTTCCCTTCTTGCCATTTTAGTTAAACAGTGCCCAGAATATAAGTGAGCTAATAAAGGCTTTTTCTGCACTGTTATGTTCTTCCAGACTTAGTCAGTTACAAGGGAGCTCCAGGTACATTGACCTCCGCTCCCCCAGCAGATTTAATCTTCTGTAAATACATGCATAGTGCATAGACCACTAGGAAAAGACTGGGTCGTTCTATGCCTCAGGCTACAGGTACATCTGTTCCCCTTTGTGTCTATCTGTGTTGTAGGTAGTAGGTTACTTATTATTCGGTATTGGCTTTAGGGGTGAAATAGGAATTGAAAGCCTTTTTGACCTGTGCTCCCTTCTCTTTCTATTATAGTTAGCATGCAAATTGATCTTCATCGCTGAAAGAACAAGCAAACACTATTATTTGTTATTGGTTTTTTTTGTATAATGCTACCATATTATGCAATGCTGTAGATCAGTCCCTGCCTCACTGGAGCTTACAGTCTGAAGTTTCTAACATACAAACTATGGTTCATTTTTGTCAGTAACCTGTGGAATGTGGGAGGTAACAGGAGCACTCAGAAGAAACCCCTGCAAGCATGGATTAACATGCAAGCTAGACGCAGACCTGCTAGTAATTAACCCATGACTCCCATTGCCCCCTAGCGGCCCAATTTCACCCCGGACTTGCACATATTTACTCGCAGCCCTGACAGAAATGTGCGAGTCCGGCGGTGCTGTAAGCCAGTCCGGCAAGTACTGTAAGCCAGTCCGGCAAGTACTGTAAGCCAGTCCGGTGGTACTGTAAGCCAGTCCGGTGGTACTGTAAGCCAGTCCGGTGGTACTGTAAGCTAGTCCGGTGGTACTGTAAGCCAGTCCGGTGGTACTGTAAGCCAGTCCAGCGGTGCTGTAAGCTAGTCCGGTGGTACTGTAAGCATACAGCCGCACTTACTCGCAGTGCGAAGAACTCGCACCTAATTGGATTGACCCCTATCCTATTGCTATGCCAACAGTTGTCACCTTTAAAAACAACTTTTAAATGTCAAAATTTCTGACCTTTGCAAATTTCTTAGGCAACTCAGAAGCCACAGTGTCCTAGATAATAGAAATGCTGTGTACATATTGGGCTTCACATACAGGGTCATGGCCAATGATGGCAGTAACACATGTATGTGAAATAACTGGCATGCTATATTATGATTACTCCCTCGGCAATGGTACTTTGCCTTTTTTGATAAACTTAGGTAGAGCTAGGAAATATTTTTTAATTAGCGTTGATTATTTCTGAATTTATAATATTTATCCTATAAACTACTACTGTGACGAATAGCATATTGTAAGTATGAAATCACAGACCTGTCAGGGTAAGGGTGTGCCATGCATGCTTCATACAGGAATTTTGTGCACCTTTAATATATATTATCATACATTCTACAAGTGGTATGAAAGAAAAATAATTGTTTTATAGTGGGTTCATTTTGCCCACTTTCTAACAATATAACATTGACCTGTTTGGTGCTGCTGTTTCATCACGGTTACTTGCGACATACCAGCAGCTGGAGGCTTGTACCGTAACAATCATGGCAGTCATCATAAAATTCCCAGACTCCAGTTAAAAAAACATGAGAAAAAGTGAAAAGAGATAAATAATAATGATAATATCCATGTAATAATCCTTGGGACAGACATTTAGAGTCTCATTTATTGAGTGACAGTTTTTGCTGGATAGGAGAATACAGTTCATCACTGCACACTGGGATTTGCCTTTAATAAAATTGCCATTATTACAGATCCCAGGGACATTGCAGAAAATTGGTGGGTTTACAGACCCGCAGCTCAATAAATCATGTTCTTTCAGTGTTGTTTCATTTACTGTTACATATGCCCTCTATATGATTAATCAAATGAAAATAAATAGAACAATTTAAAAAATTAACACACCATAAAAAGGGTTTGGTATATGTTTTCGACGTTGACCATATCAACATGACAATGTCAATATGATGCTGATATTTTAACCATGTCGACAGCATAACTTGTCAATTGTGAATGTCGATTTAATGACTGCATACTCCTAAAAATACACTCACAAAGTATTTGGTAATAGAAAAGCCAATAGATGGTCCTTTGTCTATATTGGTATGAAGGCAAAGATGAACCTCTTTATAGCATTATTACGCTACAAAAGCCTCTTCATTAAATTTATGCTGTAAGTTAGTCAATGCTCTCCCATGCAATGGTAGAATTGAAAGATTCTTAGTATTAAGTTCTGACGGGTCAATAATAGAACTAGAACCTACCATGTATGTAAGGAAGACAATCTTACATGACAGTTGAAACAATAGGCAAGTTACACTGAAACCAGAGCAAGTACAAGTCAAATAAGAGACTGTAGCCAAATGCCTTTTGTAATTGATGTTGTTCTCCTCTATTAGAGTACCACTTTGTAGGTGACAGATAAGCTATAAACTCTTAGTTGTAGAGCTGTTTGGGGTCTAAACAGAAACAAGTACTGGCACAACAATAAAAACTTAAGGGAAGGCTATGTTAGCTGAGATGGAGATTTAATAAAGCTTGGAGAGAGATAAAATTGGAGATAAATAGCACAAATCAATCAGCTCCTGTCATTTTTCAAACACAGCTTGTAAAGTGACATTTAGGAGCTGATTGGTTGGTGCTCTTTATGTCCAATTTTTTATCTCTCCAAGCTTTATTAACTCTCCCCCTAGTGTTTAAAAATAAGAGTAAACATGACATCTGATTACAAGATATTCAGAATATAGGGACAATTGTACAAATGCACACACAGGAGGAAATGCCCCAGAATGTCTTACATGTTTATAATACTAGAACATCAATCTTCACTTAAGCCCTTACACTTGTAAACTTAGGGTAACGTAAATTCTAAGAGGAAGGAAATAGGTTGAGGTGTGTAAATCCATGTAAGTAGATGATTAAATTAACTTATTTCCTTCTTTAAATGGCTCTTCCATTTAGCTTTAGAAAAGGTAATGATTGCCTTATAATGAACTTGTTAAAGATGTGTTAAAAGAGCTATCTATTTAGCCCAAAGTAAATTGATCATGTATTAGCACTTACATTTGTTGGCACTTGTTCCTACTTGGGATATTTGCACAGTAATTGAGCAGATCATGGGGTGTGCTATTGACTACAGCAGCTCATGCTGTGCAATGTTATGCCTGTGTTATATCCTACTACCGTATTTCACTGAGCAATATTGCTCACTGGCTCACTTTATAAAAGAGAGAGCCTGCACAGTTATATGCTTGTGTGTCATGGGTATATATACTGTATAGTGGTAAAGTAAGATTAAAAATATTTTGTTTCAATGAAAGTGGACTGCTAAATGTAATCATGTCTCTGTTTTCCCTGAGAACATCTTACAATAGTGTTTTGCAGTTAAGCAGAACCTGCAGCAGTTTAGACCATAAGGATTCAAATCAAGAAACATCTGACATTTCCAGAGAATGTCTGTCTGTCTCTGTCTCTGTCTGTTTATAGTCAATAAAAAGGCTCCACCAACCAATACGTGTAACATTCCACTTCCGATGTGCAGAACAAAAATGTGTTGTAGTATTGACTTTATTCTTCACATTGTACTTTAAGGAAATATTCAAACTGACGTAACCAATGTTGTTATCATTATATTTCCCATAGATTGTAAACTTGCGAGCAGGGCCCTCTTACCTGTTTGTCTGTCTGTCGTTACCCAGTCTTGTTCTATTACTGTTATTTCCCAATTGTAAAGTGCTACAGAATATGCTGGCGCTGTATAAGCCACTGTTAATAATAATAATAATAATAATAATAATAATAGTATTTATAATATAATATTTGGTCTATTCATCCTTTATTGGCCTGTCTGATACTCACTGTATAAATAGTACTGAAATAGACTTTAGTAAAAATGAGTAAAATTTGTAAAAAACTGTTAAAGGCCTCAGCGGAGATGTGCATAGGGCTCACTCCAATTAGGTGCGAGTTTGGAAGTTGAAACTTGAACACTTCTCGCTAGTACGCGCACCTGGGAAATGCAAGATCCAATTAGAAATGCCAATTCATGCTATTCGCTGCAAGGTTGCGTGAATTGTGTACAAAAAGTGAATTGAGAGAAGGGCATAAAAAAGTGGCGAAACTATCCTGGACTCCCAAAATTGGCAAATGAGGCGGCAGGAAAATGTAGAAGGCTATTAGTGGCCATAAAGAATGTACTGGAGGTTTTTAGAAGGTGTTAAATATAATTTGTGTCCACTTGTTATTAATGGTTGACAGATGATAAAGTGTTTTTCAGCAAACTAAAGTCTTTCCAGCATCTTGTAAAAAGTTGAAATTTACACATTTACCTCTCATCTGAAAGTTCAAAAACCCCTTTCCCACCATTATACCACATCCACATTCATGTTCCACATCATTTACGCCGCCACATACCTGTTCCACATCATTTACACCTCCACATACCTGTTCCACATCATTTACACCTCCACATACCTGTCCCACATCATTTACACCTCTACATACCTGTCCCACATAATTTACACCTCCACACCTACCTGTCACACATAAGTTGCACCTCCACATACCTGTCCCAAATAACTTACACCTCCACGTGCCTGTCCCACATCATTTACACCTCCACATACCTGTTCCACATCACTTACACCTCCACATACCTGTCCTACATCATTTACACCTCCACATACCTGTTCCATATCATTTACACCTCCACATACCTGTCCTACATCATTTACACCTCCACATACCTGTTCCATATCATTTACACCTCCACATACCTGTCCTACATCATTTACACCTCCACATACCTGTCCCACATAATTTACACCTCAACATACCTGTTTCACATCATTTAAACCGCCACATACCTGTTCCACATAATTTACACTTCCACATACCTGCCCCACATAATTTACACCTCCACATACCTGTCCCGCATCATTTACACCACCACATACCTGTCCCACATCATTTACACCTCCATTTACCTGCCCCACATCATTTACACCTCTACATACCTGTCCCACATCATTTACACCTCCATATACCCGTCTTACATGATTTACACCTCCATATGCCCATCCCACATCATTTACATCTCTACATACCTGACCCACATCACTTACACCTCCACATACCTGTCCCACATCATTTACACCTCCAAATACCTGTATCACATAATTTACACCTCCACATACCTGTCCCACATTATTTACACCTCCACATACCTGTCCCACATCATTTACACCTCCACATACCTGTCCCACATCATTTACACATCCATATACCCGTCTTACATGATTTACACCTCCAAATGCCCATCCCACATCATTTACATCTTTACATACCTGACCCACATCATTTACACCTCCACATTCCTGTCCCACATCACTTACATATCCACATATTTGTTCCATGTCATTTACACTTCCACATACATGTCCCACATCAATTACACCTCCAAGTTCCTGTCCCACATCATTTACACTTCCACATACCTATCCCACATCATTTACACCTTCACATACCTGTCCCACATCATTTACACCTCCACATACTTGTGCCACATCATTGACACCTCCACATACCCGTCTTACATCATTTACACCTCCACATTCCTGTCCACATCATTTACACCCCCACATACCTGTCCTACATCATTTACACCTCCACATACCTGTCCCCCATCATTTACACATCCACATAAATGTGCCACATCATTGACACCTCCACATACCTGTCCCACATTATTTACACCTCCACATAAATGTACCTGTCCCACATTTACACTTCCACATACCTGTCCCACATCATTTACACCTCCATATACCCGTCTTACATGATTTACACCTCCATATCCCCATCCCACATCATTTACATTTCTACATGCCTGTCTCACATCATTTACACCTCTACATACCTGCCCCACATCATTTACACCTCCACATACCTGTCCCACATAATTTACACTTCCACATACCTGTCCCCCATCATTTGCACCTCCACATACCTGTCCCACATAATTTACACCTGCACATTCCTGTCCCACGTCACTTACATCTCCGCATATATGTCCCATGTCATGTACACTTCCACATACATGTTGCACATCATTTACACCTCCACATACCTGTCCCACATCATTTACACCTCCACACACCTGTCCCACATAATTTATCCCTCCACATACCTGTCCCACATCATTTACACCTCCACATACCTGTCTTACATCATTTACACCCCCACATACCTGTCTTACATCATTTACACCTCCACATACCTGTCCCACATCATTTATCCCTCCACATACCTGTCCACCATAATTTACACATCCACATACCTGTCCCACATCATTTAAACCTCCACATACCCAACCCACATCATTTACACCTCCACATACCTGTCCCACATCATTTACACCTCCACATACCCGTCCCACATCATTTACACCTCCACATACCTGTCCCACATCATTTACACCTCCACATACCTGTCCCACATCATTTAAACCTCCCCATACCCAACCCACATCATTTACACCTCCACATGCCTGTCCCACATCATTTACACCTCCACATACCCGTCCCACATAATTTACACCTCCACATAACCGTCCCACATAATTTACACCTCCACATACCCATCCCACATCATTTACACCTCTACATACCTGTCCCACATCATTTACACCTCCACATACCCGTCCCACATCATTTACACCTCCATTTACCTGCCCCACATCATTTACACCTCTACATACCTGTCCCACATCATTTACACCACCACATACCCGTCCCACGTCATTTATATCTCCACATACCTGACCAACATCATTTAACCAATTATTGAAAGTTTTAGAGGAATTCACCTGAAAACTGACATGTCTTTATTGGCCAAATTATGCTAGTTAAACTCCTCCACAGGGGCGTATTTATAATGGGTGCAGGATGTGGGGGGCACACGGGCCCCTTTGTCCAGGGAGGCCACACTGCACACCCTTCACCCATATAGTCTTATACTTACCTGTTCATAGTCTCCAGACTACTGCTCTGCAGTGCCGAGACCCGCGCATGTGCAGTAGATTTTGGCACTAATCCATAATCTAGAGCACCGCGGCACCGCCAGAGAGAGGAGGGGGCCTGCATCGAGTCTGCACATGGACCCTCTCCTCTCTTAAAATGCTACTGCTTCTCCATGTGCATGATTATTTATTGGGAGGGGTGTACCAGAGCTGCTTTACTGTGTTTTTCTACCTTTTCTCCTGCTCAGGGGGTGCACACAAAAAAAATGTGAATTTCCTCTGAAGAAGCAACGGGAGTTTGGATTTGGATTGCAACTGAAATTCGCAATGCGAGTTCACCATGAGAACAGCTCGTAGGACCCAACTCGCACCTTATTGTATTGACCTCATAATGTCAGAACTGGTGATTATGAAGATGAAGTGGGGCACGGTTTAGAATACTGTGTGATGTATTTATTGTGTCGAGGAACTACAGTATAGCCACATATTATCAAAACAGCTTCCATAAATCTTTGGGAAAATTGTAGAGAATTGATTTATTTATTTTTACATTTACAAGAAAGAAAAATAATAGCAACATTTTTAAATCCAAATAAACACAAAGTACCTCTGATTGGAAACCATGGAAGATTTTCCATTCAGTCCAATCACATCTATATTGACAATCCGTTAAATAAGAGCAGTTTGCCTGTAATGTATCATCTCTGTGGGAAGTTTACTAAAGTGTAATTTTTACAGCGATTTGGATACCACCGCACATCAGAGATGATTTTTCTCTCAAAGCCGCTTTTGAGGGTGCAAATTCCAACCACGGCTAAACTTGTAGTGCAAAAGCACCGTTAAAAAAAACAAAAAAAACCCAAACTTTTACTGGTTTCATTGTCCCTCAAAACTTTAGAGATTGTGGACCTCATTCAGAGTCGGTCGAAGCGGCCGCACGGTCGTACGCCACCGATGTTCGCTATACTGCGCATGCGTAATGTTCGCAATGCGCGTGCGCAAACTAGCCGCTACGATCAGAAATTTCTCTCTCCTTGAACACAGCCAGGTCGGTAGTTTGAGTGACAGATGGAGGCGTTTGTGGGTGGTAACAGGGGAAGGTGCTTGAAAATGGGGGAGTTGTGATCCGAACGCAGGCGTGCCTCATTAGGCGAACTGCGTTTTATGGGAGTGCATACGGATTATGGGAGTGCATACGGATTATGGGAGTGCATAATTAACAAAGTAGCGTCATGGCACATGTGACATGGGAGGTTTTTACACTGACATGATCGTAGAGCTTAAGAGATGGTATGGCCAACCTTAAGCTCTACGACCAGTGCCGATGGTTCCCGATGGTCTCGATTAATCCTTATATGCCCGGAGATGACGTGCAATGCGTACGAGAAGTGGGCGTATTTTTTTGTCTTCCGACCGCTTCCTCCCCTTGGTTGGCCAAGTACCGATCCGAACTTAGGGACGCAACTTGCGAGGGAATCATTTGAATATCCGGCCCCTTTTTCCGTACGACCGTGCGGCCGCTTCGACCGACTCTGAATGAGGTCCTGTGAGCTCAGAGGCCCAATAAATGCCACTTCCTCATTAACTTTGAAAGCAGTCTTTTTTTTATTTGATTGTAGTTTTAGTGTCAATGTTTTATTGTCTATTCTTAATTGTCCTTATATTTATCTGTGTTAGTGTTTTGTGTGTCGTGGAGGATGTGAGCAGAGAAGGTAAGAGTGTGGAGGAGTTAGAGTGCATACACACCTGTACGATATCGGCCCGATTTGTCCGATTTAGCCAAATCGGAACGACAAATCGGGCATATCGTGCAGTGGGTATGCCCAATTTACGCGTACCCGTGGTCGCATGCCATATCGTGCAATTGGCTGTGCTGCACAGTCAATCATACGATATCGCATGTGAGCCTGTACAAGCTAATGAAGGACGGAACAGTGATTGTTCTGTCTTTCATTACATCTTTTAAGTGTGTACAGAGCTGCCATCAGAAATTCTTGGGCCCGGTACTAACAAAATAGGTAAGGCCCCCCTTCCCCCTGGATACGGGGAGGGGGCACAGGGAAGGCAGGCTGGCTGGACTGGGGAGGGGTAAGGTAGGCTGCCTGAACTGGGGGGGCGCAGGAAAGGCTGGCTGGATATGGGTAGGGGGCACAGAGAAGGCAGGCTGGCTGGACTGGGGAGGGGAAAGGCAGGCTGGCTGAACTGGGGAGGGCACAGGAAAGGCTGGCTGGATATGGGGAGGGGGCACAGGGTAGACAGGCTGGTTGGCTGAACTAGGAGGAGGGGCGCAGGGAAAACTAGCTGGACTGGGGGAGGGGCAAGGCAGGGAAGGCTGGCTGGCTGAACGGGGGCTGGGCGCAGGAAAGACTGGCTGGCTGGACTGGGGGGGAACAGCGCTGGCTGGATAAGAGATGGGGGGGCACAGGGCAGGGTCAACATACCTGCGGTCTCCTGAGAGAGATTGGGCCCGGGTAGCTGCGGCAAGGAATGCACCGGGCGGCTGGCAGGGGCCAGGGAGAAAGCATCAGCGCTGTGGAATTCAACTATGGAGTTGGACTGGAGCCGTCCGCCAGCATCCGCGCCGCTGCAGCATCTGAACTACACAGCCGGCCGCGAGCCAATCACAGCTCGCGGAACGGCAGCCAATCAGGAGCTCCTGATTGGCTGATAAGGAGTTGCTGCTCCTGATTGGCTGCCATTCCGCGAGCAATCACAGCTCATGGTCGGCTCCAGTACTTACTACATTGGTGAAATTCCACAGCGCTGATGCTTTCTCCCTGGCCCCTGCCAGCTGCCCGGTGCATTCTTCGCCGCTGTTAGCCGGGCCCCCTCTGTCTACGGGCCCGGTACTAGAGTCCCGGCAGTCCCCCCTTGATGGCGGTCCTGAGTGTGTACCGGCAATCATGCGATGTCCAGGGTGAAGACAAATCGCCCTGAACATCAGCACGATTGCCGGTCGTTTAGGTGTGTACCCAGCCTTAGACAGGGTAGGAAGAAGCAGAGCAGAGTTTAAAGGAATCAGGGGAAGATGAGCCTTACCAGTTTGCCAAAACCAAGTCTGGAAGAAATACACTCTTTTTATACAGTGAATATCATGTAGAGTTGGACGTAGATCCAACATTTAAGCGCGGAATGCACTTTTCATTTCCCCTTCACCATGGCCCTTGCAATAGCTGTAAAAATATGCAATTAAATAAAATTTGACCTTCCTAAACAATTTAACCAGTTTAGTGCTGCCAGCCAGGCTAGTTTTGGCAAAATCAAGGGGGCAAAATGTCAATATAAGGCAGTTGTTCCCAAACTGTGCGCTGTGGCACCCTGGGGGTGCCTTGGGACACTTGCAGAGGTGCCTCAGGTTGGTGGTTCAGCACCAATATAATTATTTGTGGTCAATGTAATGTAAATATGTAGGACAAACAGAAGTGCAAACCTGGATGGCAGGTGAGCACAATTTACTTCACTTTATTACTTACTTTATTTTTTTCTAAATTTCTCAATAACAAACTTAAACTTAGGGGTGCCGTGAAAACAATTCTGATACTCTAGGGTGCCTGTGATTCAAATACATTTGGGAACCATTGTTATAAGGACTAGGCTATGCCAGCCATGATGCCGCAAGGAAACCAGAATCATGGGATCCCCCTGCCATAGTGCCAACCAATCCTAAGCCATTCAGCATGGACCACTATACTTCAGGAGAAGCGGAAAAAGCAAACACCCCCCTTCCCTTCCCAAATAAAAAATAGCTCAGTGCTAAAAGCACTGATGTACTGTACTACCTATTCCCCTGGTGCCAAGGGAGTGTGGTAATTAAAAATATAATGTGAAAGTATCTTTTTTCTCCCCATGGTGCACTATTCATCCTAGCATCCTTTGGCTTTCTTAAAGTATTTGGGTATGCTGGTGCTTGTAGTGCTGCAAGCGCCAGCATACCCATGGTTGACAGGGACTACAAGCACCAGGATACCCTGGCACCAATGTTCGCGAGGACATGTAGTGCAACTTCAAATAATGCAGTAAAAGTCATACATGTACAACAATTTAAAGCATATCTTAAAATTCAACTAAAAACACAGAAACTACATTTTTAGTTTAGTTATAAAGCAGGCACTCAGTGTATTGTCAATTAAAGCCAATGACCTCATTTTCAACTAATTAATTTTGAAAAAAATTGGTATCATTTATTGTTTTTAAACAAAATCAAATCCGGAAAAAAAATGTTCAGTTCTAAAGACACCTGGCATACATCTACAAAGCTACCTATTGGTAGAGAGGGTCCTCAAACATTATATAAATTGTAAATCTCAAAGAGCACCTAGTGAACAGATGATAGTATTTTTATAATGTCAAATCAGACACTTATTTGTGTCTTCCTCAAACAAGAAACAAATTACTTGGTGCGTAATAAGAAACATGTATTTATCATAATTATTTATCTTTGTCATCTGTGCATAAATCGTGTAGTAATAGTCTTAAATAGTGTAATTTTGCAGAACAATAAAAAAATATTTTGACACTTCCCACAACTACATTCTGAAACAACATGAGCAAGATTTACTAAGTGGTGGGTTTGCTTTGATTTAGAAGCCGATGGGACTCATCGCTCAAAATACAGAATTTACTAAAGGTTGGATTGACCATTGATCAACATCAGTTTCTAAATTCCTATCCTACCGTAAATATGGGTTTTCATGTATTGCACATATCTCTATGATCTGTACAAGCTTCTACTGAAATAAAAAATCAATATGCCAAAAAAAAATTATAAATAAAAAACCACAAAACAAAGAACAACGGCATGGGGTTCCCCCATATTGGCAATGGGATGTAGTCAGTTTGCCAGTAGACGTGATGCCGGCTGTTGAAATCCCAGCATCGGAATCCCGATTTAGGGCTAAACATAGCAGTCGAAATCCTGACGCCAGTTTAGATACCGATGCCGGAATCCCGACAGCCACCATTCCGAACATACAGCGGGGCGCCTTAGCTGTTAGCTGTGGGGGTGGGAGAGGGTTAGGATTAGGCACCACTGAGGTGGGGTTAGGGATCCCTGAGGGTGTTAGGGTTAGGCACTAAGGGGGGCGGTTAGGTTTAGGCATCATGGGGGAAGGGTTAGGTTTAGGCACTAATGGGGAGGTTTAGGGTGCAGGGTGGGGTCGGTTGGGGATAGGGTGCAAGAAGGGAGGGTTAGGGGGAGAAGGGGGAGGGTTAGCATATCTACCTGACCCCTGTCGGGATACTGAGCATTGGGATGCCGCTGTCGGCATTTTGACAGAAGGCATCCCGACTGCTGGTATTTCTTACCCAGCCCATTAGCAAGTAGCAAGCCTTAGGCCTTTAAGCCTAGAAAAATCAGGGAGACAAAGAATGTGGAGTCCCCCGATTTTCCACTAACCAGCACTAGTCTTGACCATCCAGAAACCACCTAGCGGAACCATAGAGGAAAGACCCACAGTCTGGTGGTTACCATTGTCCCAACCGGCCCACTTGGCATTAGGATTGGCTTCGAGGTCAGGCATGCAAACAAAAAATAGAAAGAATTCCCAGCGCCCACCATGTATAAGAAAAGCACTATGTTCAAAGAAAATGTCTGACACAATGTAAACTTAAAGTATATTTAATGAATAAAAAACCAAGTTTGACCGGCTCCTAACAATAATAAATAGTGTGCACACACTAAACAGTATAAGCTAATACCGGTACACATACATAGACTAGACAAACATATGCACAATACAACATAAAATAATCTCCAATGAATGTCTGTATAGGATACCAGTAAAGCACCACCTGGTGTCTTACTATACTGGTCTTTCATAAACACTAATGTGATTAAGAGTTAAAAAAACTCCAAATAAGATAATGCTGTGTAGCCACGATATTCCACAGTATATACCTGCTAATGATCCTTCCGTATATGGATAAGAAACTGTCCTGGTTCAGGCAGGGTAAAGCTGAACTGACCTGAAAAGGTAAACGGTCCCGGAGTTGTATCCGATCCATCGGGGATTAAATTGAAGAGAGGTCTGTCGGCAGACAAGTATGCGTGATACAGCCGTATAGGTCTGGATGAGCGTTCCCTCAATGTCCTCTGCAATCGACGCATTTCACCTGTTCACAGGCTTCGTCAGGATGCAGAGTACATGATCTCCCTTCTCTTTTATCCCCGTTGCAGCGGCGTGTCACATCCGGATAAAGAAGGCGTCACTTCTGCCCTTACATATACAGCGTCCATGCTGCTGACATTTGCCCTTATCTCCTGATAAATGCACGGTGTCTTTGCCTAATTTATTTTAAACATGATGCCCAATAGTTCTGAATACTCTTTTAAGGAGATATCATGACATACAAACAACATACACAAGACTATACTACAAAAACAATCTATACATTAATCTATAAATATTAAAATATGCATTTAGAGATACACATAAAATATACTAAATAAATGAATAAAAAAACCTGTAACGAATATCAGAAGAGACTAATAATATAAATTAGTATCTTAATAAAGACACATGTATACATAAACTATAAATAATTAAATAAATACCCATATTTACGATGGATATCATAAAACAGCTAATATATAAAAAAATTAAATTCTATTAAATCTTTATTTTAAAAAAGGGATTAGATTAAAATCTATATTGAGACCTTTAGGGTTAAAGTTCCTAGTTGATAAATTAACTTAGTTTCCTCCTTCTGCAAATTCTCATTCAAATTCCCCCCTCTCCATGGAATCTTTACTAATTTAAGACCTACAAAACTTAATTTCCATGGATCACTATTGTGTACTTCATTAAAGTGCCTGGGTATGCTGTGATTGTCCTTTTTATTTATATTATTAAGATGTTCGTTGATTCTAATGCTTAATTTCCGGAAGGTTTTTCCCACATATTGGAGACCGCAAGGGCAGTGTAACAAATACACTACTCCTTTGGAATGACATGTGATCCTATCCCATATTTTATATTCTTTTCCAGTAGTGCTTGAAATTATTCTTAATGTCAGTTTCAGTGTATTCTTGTGTGTCTTCTTACAAGCCCCGCATGTGTTGCAATTGTAAAAGCCAGGTGTAGTATTCTCCAACCAAGTTAATTTCTTCTCCTCCTTTAGATGGCTTCTCACGAGTTTATTTCTTATAGTTGGCGCCCTTTTATATACTATCTTTGGTTTACTGGGTAGAATGTTCTTTAAATCTTCATCTGCCAGTAAAATATGCCAATGTTTTTTTAAACTTATTTCCAAAAGTCTACTCTGGCCTGAATAATGAGTAATAAACAGGGTTTCTTGTAATACTCCTTTTTATTCTCTTTATAATGTAATAACGAGTCTCTGTCCATAGATTGAATTTCTACCTTATTCTTTTCCACCATATTCATACAGTAATTCTTTTCTTTGAAATCCAAGAGTAAATGGGTGGACTGTTGTTCAAAATCTTCCAACTTGGAGCAATTTCTCCTTATTCTTCTCAACTGTCCCTTGGGGATATTAGATATCCAATTTTTGTGATGATTACTGTAGGCATCAAGATAGCTGTTGCAATCCACACTTTTCATGAAGGTTTTAGTTTCAATTCTTCCCTGATCTATAAAGATCGTAAGATCCAAAAAATTTACACAATTAACACTCACTTCGCTTGTAAAGTCCAAGTTCTCCTCATTTTGATTAATATACTGGATAAAATGGTTAAGTCTTTCTTCTGTCCCATCCCATATTATAATCACATCATCAATATACCTAGCCCAAAGGATGAGGTTCCTCTCATATATATTGTTATTCCAAATGACCTCATTTTCCCACTGGGCTGGGTACAGATTGGCATATGTCGGTGCAAAGTTGGTACCAATTGCTGTATCTCTCTGCTGTATGTAAAATTTATCACCAAACCAAAAATAGTTATGGGACAATATGAAGTTAATGCCCTCCAGGATCAATTTTATTTGCTGTTCTCTAAGTTCAGAGTCTTCCTTCAAGATTTTTTTCACATTCCTACATCCTTTGTCATGATTGATACACATATATAGGGATTTAATATCACATGTCACTAATAAGTATGTTTCTTGCCAGATGATATCTTTAAATATATTCAAAACCTATGTTGTATCCTTAATGTAGCTCTGTTGTTTCTTGGCTAAAGGTTGCAGAAATATATCAATATATATTGACAGGTTCGATGTTAATGAACCTGTTCTGGCTACTATGGGTCTTCCCGGTGGGTGTTCTTGGTGCTCATGGATTTTCGGTAGGTGATAAAAAACTGGAATCTTTGGATCCTTGTTATTAATATAACTGTATTCTTTATCCATGAGTATAAGTTCTTCTATTCCCTTCTTCAAGAAGAGATCTAGCTCTTTTTTGAAACTGTCAGTGGGGTCCTTCTCTAGTTCTTTATAGGTATGGTCATCCTTTAAAAGTTTTTTGGCCTCATCATCATTATAGACTTTCACATCCATGATGACTATTCCTCCCCCTATATGCGCCGATTTGATCACTATGTCATTATTCGTACTTAAATTCTTCAGGGCAATCTTTCGGCTTTGGTCAGGTTCCAATTATGGTTCAATTTTTCTGGAAAGTTATTCATGTCTTCTTCTACTAACTTTTGGAAACTTTTCACTAATGCCCTATTAAATGTTGTGGGTAGAAGGTAGATTTTTCTTTTAAATCTGTGTGTTGATAATCATCTGATTTCTCTATCAGTTTAGGGGGGTTTTCGCTTTTGCTCTGATGAAATTTTTTTCAGTGTCACTTTTCTAATAAATTTATGTAAGTTGATAAAAGTATCACATTTTTGCAGGTTTATTGCTCGGGGTGTATTTCAGACCTTTTTTAAGAACACTGATCTCTGTAGTGCTCAAGTTATATTAACTTAGGTTGAATATCCCTTTTGTGTCTGTTTCTTGTTTTTCTTTTTCTTTTGACTTTGTTTTAATTCCCCCTCACTTCCCCCACTTGTTAGGGAAGTTCTTCTTCTTCTTCTTTTCCCCTTTGTACTTTCCTGAGTCACTGTTCTTTTTGGGATAGATCCCGTGCTTCTGAAGGAATGTTTCTGTACCAGATCTAAAAAAGCATCAAGATACTCTTCTGCTTCATCTTCTATTCTCTCAATAGGTGGGCTAGAACTTATATCTCTTCTAAGTGCCCTATTTCCTTGTAATTTGATCCTTTCCATCAGGGTTTTTCGCTGAAACATCAAGTTCCTCCTGATGATCCTCTCTTCCATTATTGAAGCTTCTTATAAGGGTACTGGAGTTCGGATAGACATTTCTTCCTTTCCTCACTGGTCCATCATTTCCTTCATCTCGATATGCTGATATTTGTAATCTGAGTTCCTAGGCCTCGCAGTATTTTCATTCATGTGCTCTTTATATAGGTCCAGCCTTCTAGGTTTGTAATGCGTATTTCTACGATTCTCCTGTATCGATGGTTGAAGAAATTCTTCTACTTTTCCTGTATTATGCCTAATGGTTCTAAACGGTTTCCTGTGCTGGTGAGATTCAGGATATGCCCACATATCTTGTGCATAATGTTTATTCTCTTGATTATTGTATTGATATTTGTATCTTTCCGTCCCGTTTCGATAATCTCCTTTATAGTCCTCTAGGTCTCTGGAAAATGGCTTCTTTTTCTGTATAATAGTCACTTCTTCTATCTCATGTAGTTTATTATTAGTGAGTGCCTCTAGATTATTAAAATCTTCAAGTTTCTCTAGCGTAATAAATCTTTTTCTAATGGTTTCAATTTCTCCTATCTTTTTTATTGATTTTTCTCTGTCCTCTATAATTATTTTCATTAGCTCATATGAGCAGGTATCTAATATTTTCTTCCATTTATTTAAGAAACTTTCATCTTCAGAAAAGAAGGTAGGTTTCTTAATTATCCTTAATCCTCTCAGGATCATTTCTCTTTTAATATATTTATCTAGAGTAGTACTCTCCCACCATTGTTTAATCTCTTTTATTTTCAATCTTTCTAATTTCATATAAAGACTACAAAAATTCTCATCTGAAATCTTAGTTTAATTTTCTATCTGAGATATTAATTCTCCTGGGTGAGTAAAATCATTCAATCTTCTCATACGTTCCTCACAATTATATGCCATAATTGTGGTATAGCAGCTGCCTGACTGGTGTATAGAGTAAACCAAAGAAAAGGGAGTATGTCAGGCTGCGCTTAACCGAATATAAACGGTAGCTGCTAGGGTAAAAAACAGGGAAACATCTACCCTGTAAATGCAATAGACTGAAAAAATAGAAAGAATTCCCAGCGCCCACCAAGGAGAAAAAAGGCACTATGTTCAAAGAAAATGTCTGACACAATGTAAACTTAATAGTATATTTAATGAATAAAAAAAGTTTGACCATCTCCTAACAATAATAAATAGTGTGCACACACTAAACAGTATAAGCTAATACCGGTACACATACAACATAGACTAGATAAACATATACACAATACATCATAAAAGAATCTCCAATGAATGTCTGTATAGGATACCAGTAAAGCACCACCTGGTGTCTTACTATACTGGTCTTTCATAAACACTAATGTGATCAACAGTCAAAAAAACTCCAAATTAGATAATGCTGCGTAGCCACGATATTCCACAGTATATACCTGCTAATAATCCTTCCGTATATGGATAAGAGACTGTCCTGGTTCAGGCAGGCTAAAGCTGAATTAAACTGAAAAGGTAAACGTTCCCGGAGTTGTATCCGATCCACGGGGGATTAAACTGAAGAGAGGTCTGCCGGCAGACGAGGATGCGTGATACAACCGTATAGGTCTGGATGAGCATCCCCTCGATGTCCTCTGCAATCGACGAGTTTCGCCTGTTCACAGGCTTTGTCAGGATACAGAGTACATGATCTCCCTTCTCTTTTATCCCCGTTGCGGCAGCGTGTCACATCCGGATAACAAAGGCATCACTTCTGCCCTTACATATACAGCGTCCATGCTGCTGACATTTGCCCTTATCTCCTGATAAAAGCGCGGTGTCTTTGCCTAATTTATTTTAAACATGATGCCTGATAGTTCTGAATACTCTATTAAGGAGATATCATGACATACAAACAACATACACAAGACAATACTACAAAAACAATCTATACAATAATCTATAAATATTAGGACTATAAAGGAGATTATCGAAACTGGACGGAAAGATACAAATATCAATACAATAATCAAGAGAATAAACATTATGCACAAGATATGTGGGCATATCCTGAATATCTTTTATGATATCCATCGTAAATATGGGTATTTATTTAATTATTTATAGTTCATGTATACATGTGTCTTTATTAAGATACTAATTTATATTATTAGTCTCTTCTGATATTCGTTACAGGTTTTTTTATTCATTTATTTAGTATATTTTATGTGTATCTCTAAATGCATATTTTAATACTTATAGATTATTGTATAGATTGTTTTTGTAGGGAGTGTGGCCTCATGGGCATAAGACTACCCCCTTTTTGCGCACTTTGATAGATGCCGCACTTGGTGTCAGCACCCATAGGGACACCACTGGATTTAATATTGTTGTTTACTAAACAGTAAATAGAGTAATAATAGTCGGCACTTAGAGAGCCACAGACAGGACCCACTAGCACCTGTAAAGAAAATGCTAATGCTGTAATAATAACAGTACACAGATACTGAATGAAAAAATACTTTATTAACAAAACCTTTGCCAGACCTCATTAACCAATTCAATACTTACAGATCCCTTGGGATTTGTAATCCCTTGGGATTTGGGAAGGGTAGACATCCCACGCTATGTGTGGGGAACCACCTTGACAAGTGCTAGGTTTTAGGATGTAGTCAGTTGATATTATAACTGAGAAATTTTAGATTATTTTTTAAGGGCAAGCAGACACTAGGATTTTGATTTTTTTTTCTTCAAGTTAATTAAAAAATAAGATAGGAAAGAGGGTATATAACATTTTAATTAATGTGCTCACAATCCACAACATTGCTCAGAGCTTTATATTTATTGCTTTACTCAATTTGATCAAGTTTTAAGGTGACTTTTTTTTCATCATGACTCTAATGCTTCAGTTTGACAGAGCTCACTCTTGCCATCTAGTGGCATTCTGATAAAAGGTCTACGGAGTATATTTTCAATTGGGTTACTAAACTGCAGCTTAGAAAAGACATCTGAAGTGTGCATTAAATACTTTCAAATTAAAATTTGTTGTGTCACACGTTACTGGTAATTTTTCAGATGGGGACTGGGATAACACCTTAGATTGCTTCTTGAAGCAGCCTGTACCAAACCATAAAGCTATTTCGGTCCACTATACATTTTTAAGAGATATTTTGGACCATACTAAGATCAGTGGGGGCATGGCTGGATGGTTGATTCAGTTCTCTACTTTAACTATGTCTCAACTTGACAATTCTCTTTGGTTTTCTAGGAGAACCCTGACAGCTAGTATTGTCACTGAACTTTTTCTTAACATATATCATAACACCTATTTATCTCCACTCCGACGTTTCCGAATGGGGACCTCAGATAGTCACACCTGCCCAAAATGTCATCAGGAGGAAGCAGATACATATCACTGCTTATGGGCTTGCCCTTTTGCTCAATACATTTGGCATCTTGTTCGTCGTTATGCAGAGGCCAAACTTATAAATTACATACCTTTTATTCCAGAATGGGCAATTTTGGGAGTCTTTGATCCTAATCAACGAATTACAATGGCCAGTAAGAAACTCTTACTGCGGGCAGAAAAACAATTCTATAAGGCTGGATAGATACTGCACCTCCCCAAATGCCTCTATTTCTAAACAAGCTTAATTTTCTATTTAGGATGGATTGGGTGGAAACACTTTTGCATAAAGAAATCTGTGTGGAGAGCTTTTTCATGATTTGGGAATCATATATAGATACTCACCCACTTACTACAAGGAAACAAATCCATCACAGCTTAAAAAATACCACGTAGTATCTACAATGGCCTAACTAGGGTCTTCGGAGCCCAGGGCAAGTTTAAGATTGGCGCCCCCGCCCCCCCCACCATACAGCAAAATATATGGTGGGGGCAAAAAAATGGGCATGGTCACATACTGGAAGGGGCGTGACTATTGAAAATGGGGCGTGCCAACATGACACGCCACCCATTTCTTGTCACTCCCATATGTATCTTACCTATAAGCTGGTTTCTCACAATGTGGAACCTCTGAAGAAATATATCCTTCCTGGGACGACGGCATCTTCAGTCAGTATTCAATATTCATGTCTCAGCCACACCATCGCCTCCCCCGTCTTGTCTCTCAGCCACACCATCACCGCCCCCCCTGCATCAACTCTCAGCACACCATCATTTCCCCTCTGCGTCACCTCTGAGCACACCATCACCTCCCCCCACATCAACTCTCAGCACACCATCACCTCCCCCCTGTGTCAAATCTCAGCACACCATCACCTCCCCCCTGTGTCAAATCTCAGCACACCATCACCTCCCACCTGTATCAAATGTCAGCACACCATCTCCCCCTGCGTCAACTCTCAGTACACCATCACCTCCCCCCACGTCAGCTCTCAGCACACCATTATCTACCCCCTGCATCAACTCTCAGCCACACCATCACCTCTCTCCCTGCATCAACTCTCAACACACCATCACCTCCCCCCTGCATCAACTCTCAGCACACTATCACCTTCCCCTCTGTGTCAACTCTCAGCACACCATCATCTCCCCCCTGTGTCAAATCTGGGCACACCATCACCTCCCCAGCGTCAACTCTCAGCACACCATCATCTCCCCCCTGCGTCAACTCTCAGTACACCATCACCTCCCCCCGTGTCAGCTTTCAGCACACCATCATCTACCCTCTGCATTAACTCTCAGCCACACCATCACCTCTCTCCCTGTGTCAACTCTCAGCACATCATCACCTCCCCCCTGTGTCAACTCTCAGCACACCATCATCTCCCACCTGCGTCAATTCTCAGCACACCATCATCTCCCCCCTGCATTAACTCTCAGTATACCATCACCGCTCCCCTGCATCAACTGTCAGCACACCATCATCTCCCCACTGTGTTGTCTTTCAGCACACCATCATCTACCCCCAGGGCCATAACTAGGGTGGTGTAGCCGGTGCCACCACACAGAGTCCTGACCAGGGCTGGTTTTACATATACATTGCATTGGTTACGCAGCCGAGTAGGGCGTCACCTAGAGGAGGGCGCCCTGAACCGGCCGTAGCCAGTGACATACAAAGCGGCCTCCGCTTTGCATGTGTTACTGTGACACAGCTGCCTGCGCAGGCACGCCACAGCACTCAGGAGGGTTCCCAAAGATGTCGCTGCCAGATCAGCCCCCAGTCCTCTACTGCCGCAGCATCACTGTTAAGCCTGGAGTCAGCAGGTAAGTCTGAGCGGGGGGCTGTGATGGAGGGGGCTGTGAAGAGGGGGAGTGAGAGGGGCTATGATAAGGTTATGATGGAGGGCTGTGATTAGGGGAGTGAGAGGGGCAATGATGGAGGGGCTGTGATGAGGAGGAGTGAGAGGGGCAATGATGGAGGGGGCTGTGATGAGGAGTGAGAGGGGCTATGATGAGGGTGTGATGGAGGGCTGTGATGAGGGGGATATGGGGGCTGTGATGAGGGGAGTGAGAAGGGCTGTGATGGAGGGGGCTGTGATGAAGGGCTGTGAAGAGGGTATATGAGGGCTGTGATGAGGGGGATATGGGGGCTGTGATGAGGGCATAAGAGGTCCACAGAGGAGCGCCAAAATCTATACACTGTTATATTCATATTAATATACAGTAAAGAACAGGTAGGGGGGAGGTTCAAAATGACAGACAAAATTTATATATATATATAAAGCTGCACTGAAATGTTGATAATTTATTCTGCTATTTGCCTTGTGTGCCGCACATATGGTCTTCTTTGTACACTTTACAAGTGAGAGCACCACACACACGCACATTTTTATAATAGTCTCTGAAGGAATAGATATTTGCCGGAATAGATATTTTTAAATTACTCACCAGGTGACAACTGGAAGATCTGATAGATACGGGCTGGGGAGAGCAATATACTAAATCATATCAGCCATTTTTTTTTGGGAGGGGCACCGATGCTTTTTCTCGCACACCAAAATGTCTAGTTACGGCTCTGTCTACCCCCGGCATCAACTCTCACCACACCATCATCTCCCTACTGCATCGTCTCTCAGCACACCATCACTACCCCCCTGCGTCAACTCTCAGCACACCATCATCTCCCCCTTGCATCAACTCTCAGCACACCATCATCTCCCTACTGCATCTTCTATCAGCATTCCATCACCTCCCCCCCTGTGTCAACTTTCATCCACACCATCACCTGCCCCACATCGTCTCTCAGCAGCACACCATCACCTCCCCCCTGTAGCGTCTCTCAGTCATGCGATCGGCTCCCCCTGCGTCATCTCTCAATCATGCGATTAGCTCACCTCTGCGTCGTCTTTCAGTCACCACATCATCTCCCCCCGCATTGTCCCTCAGCACACAAACACACACTGACACACACATACTGATATATATACACACACTGATATATATATACACACACACTGACATAGATACACAATGGCACATACACATTGACACATATACACACACTGACATAGATACACACTGACACACATACGCACTGACACATATACACACACGCACCGACATAGATACACATACACACTGACACATATACACACACTGACACATATACACATTGACCCTTATACACACACACTGACACATACACACACACTGACACACATACACACACACACTGACACATACACACACTGACACATATGCACACACATATACACAGACATTAACACATACATACATATATACACACACACTGACACATACACACACACTGACACATATACACACACATACATACACTGACCCACATACACACACACTGACACATATACACACACTGACCCATATACACACACTGACACATATATACACACACTGACATAGATACACACTGGCACATATACACTGACACATATACACACACTGACACATATAAACACACACTGACACATATACACACAATGACACATACACACACTGACACATATACACACACACATATACAGTGACACATATACACACACTGACACATATAAACACACACTGACACATATACACACACAATGACACATACACACACTGACACATATACACACACACATATACACAGACATTGACACATGCATACACATATACACACACACTGACACATATACATACACTGACCCATATACACACACACTGACACATATACACACACTGACACATATACACACACACACACACTGACCCATATACACACTGACATATATACACACACACTGACACATATACACACACACACACTGACATAGATACACACTGGCACATACACACTGACACATATACACACACTGACACATATAAAAACACACACTGACATAGATACACACTGACACATATACACTGACACATATACACACACTGACATAAATACACATTCACACTGACACATACACACACACACACACTGACACATATATACACACTGACACATACACACACTGACCCATATACACACATATACTGACACAACACACACTAACACACACACACTGACACATATACAAACACTGACACATACATACACACACTGACACATATACACACAGTGACACATATACTCACACATACAAACACACACACACTGACCATATGCAAACACTGACACATACACACTGACACATATACACACACTGACACATACACACACACTGACACATATACACATATGCACTGACATAGATACACATACACACTGAAACATATAAACACACACACTGACACATATACACACACTGACACATATACAAACACTGACACTGACCCATATACACACACTGACACACAAACACACACGGACACATATACACACACACTGACACATGCACACACACTGACACAGATACACACACGCACCGACATAGATACACATACACACTGACACATATACACACACACTGACACATACACATTGACCCTTATACACACACACTGACACATACACACACACACTGACACATACACACACTGACACATATGCACAGACATTGATACATACATACACATATACACACACACACTGACCCATATACACACACTGACACATATATGCACACACTGACATAGATACACACTGGCACATATACACACACTGACACATATAAACACACACTGACACATATACACACACAATGACACATACACACACTGACACATATACACACACACATATACACAGACATTGACACATACATACACATATACACACACACTGACACATATACACACACATACATACACTGACCCATATACACACACACTGACACATATACACACACACTGACCCATATAAACACACACACACTGACCCATATACACACACTGACACATATATACACACACACTGACACATATACACACACACTGACATAGATACACACTGACACATATACACATACACACTGACACATATACACACACACTGACATAAATACACATTCACACTGACACATACACACACACTGACACATATACACACACTGACATAGATACACACTGGCACATACACACTGACACATATACACACACGGACACATATAAACACACACTGACATAGATACACACTGACACATACACACACACTGACATAAATACACATTCACACTGACACAGACACACTGACACATATATACACACTGACACATACACACACTGACCCATATACACACATATACTGACACAACACACACTAACACACACACACTGAGACATATACACACACTGACACATACATACACACACTGACCCATTTACACACACACACTGACACATATACACAGTGACACAAATACTCACACATATAAACACACACACACTGACCATATACAAACACTGACACATACACACTGACACATATACACACACTGACACATACACACACACTGACACATATACACATACGCACTGACATAGATACACATACACACGGAAACATATAAACACACACACTGACACATATACCCACATTGACACACATACACACACGGACACATACACACACTGACACATATACACACACACTAACACATACACACTGACACAAACACACACTGACACATATACACACGCTGACACATATACACACACACTGACACATGCACACATACACACTGACACAAACATACTGACACATATACACACACACACTGACACATACACACACTCACCATTATACACACACTGACACATATACACACACACACACATATACACAGACATTGACACATACATACACATAAACACACACACTGACTGACACATATACACACACACTGATACATACACACACATACATACACTGACCCATATACACACACACTGACACATATACACACACACATTGACACATATACACACACATACTGACACATACACACACTGAAAGCCTATACAGACACACACACACAAATGCAGCCAGCAGCCCCCCCATCCCCCCTCCCCTGGCACCACATATGAAAAATTAGCACACAAAGCCCCACCTCCCGCAGCAGCTTAGCCATCCACTCCCCCCACCCCTCTCCCAGCAGCTTAGCCATCCACTCCCCTCCCCAACAATCCACCTGCGGTGAGCGGAGACAGAGAGCGCCGGGGAAGGAAGAATCACTCCTCACCCAGTGCAGACAGCAGCTGTAGTCCAGGTCAAGATAGAGCTTTGTAAGAAGACTGCCTGGAAGGGGCTGCGTGCTTCTGCTGCAGCTCCCCCTACAGGCAGCCCAGCCAGCACCAGGCTAGCAGGCACACTTGCAGAAGTTAGACTCAGGACACAATGGTGGTCAGAGGTGAGCTGGGCCGGGGGGCCGCAGTGCCATGCGGGCCACAGGCAGTCTGTGTCTCTGTGACACAGCTGCCTGCACCACGCGTGTAGTACTGACCAGACGGAGTTTGGTCAGCGCTACATAGTGACTGACAAACACAAAGCCGCTGGCGCCAGCAGCTGTGTGTTTGTTTTAAGTAGCAGCCAACGAGAGTCTGTCAGACTCTCATTGACTGCTGCTGCGCCCACTGCCGGCCCCGCTCCATCTTCCGACTCCTGCAGTGGGTAATGGGAGAGACGTCATGATGTCTCTCCCATAATGCAGAGTGGGCCAGCCTGGGAGGACAGACGGAGGAGATGATGGCGGCTGGAGCTGGGATTCAGGTAAGTGTTTATTTATTTCTTTATTACGTGTATCTACTGGGGGGGGGCACTCTAAGGGGGGAGACCACTACTAGGGGCCCTACAAGAGGGGAGACCACTCCTGGGGGCACTACAAGGTGGGGCACTACAAGGGTGGGGGACTACTACTGGGGGCACTACAAGGGGGGGATCACTACTGGGGGCACTACAAGGGGGGACTACTACTGGGGGCACTACAGGGGGGGGAATACTACTACTGGGGGCACTACAAGGGGGGACTACTACTAGGGGCACTACAAGGGGGGGACTACTATTAGGGGACTACAAGGGGAGGAGACTACTACTAGGGGCACTGCATAGGGGGGAGGGGACTACCACTGGGGGCACTGCATCGGGGATCACTACAGAAATAGACTATACAAGAAGACTCCAGACTGGGGTCACAACACACACATTTATACTCTTACAGAAACAGATAACACAATAGAGAGGTTTGTTGCGATCCCATTGGTTCTCCATTACGGTGCTTCTGTTACAGGACTTTTAACAGGTCGATTCAAATGGACACAGACCAGCCTCCGACAGCCTTTTGTCTCCGTTTTCCCGCATCATGCAAACCTAAGCTGTTAGCTTTACAAAGTACATTTTGGTGCTTTAACTTTCTACGGTCCATAAGTTGAGAATGCATGTTGCGATCTTCACACCGATGATACCGGGAAGCTGTTGAGAAAGTGTAGATCAGTACAACACCAAACACGGTTTACTTATCATGTATTAAACCTAAGATACCAAATAACCTTTATTTCACAGCGTTAATACTAAATGGATAAAACTTGAATCTTATATCTTTAAACTATGGAACCTTTTACATGAATGTGCAGTGTGTAAGTGTTAGGGGTTTGGGAAAAGACCCTAGTTAACTTGGGGCTGATGCGTACGCATGAAGCTAATGAACAGCGTTCGCATGCGGGGTATTATGCATTCGCTAATGTGAGACATGTTAACAGCGCAATTGTGTGTATTAATGTGTGTATGGGGTATGGTAAAATATGCAATCGCCTGATGCTAATAATAGCATCGCCATATGTACTTAAGTGTGAGTTTAGGTAAAATGGCATTGAGCGGCCATTCACAAAATGGCGTCTTGCAGATCTCATTTTCAAGATGGTATCTTGTGGCCATTCGCAAGATGGCGTCGTTTCGATATAATTTTAAGCTGATCTTGTCTCAGCCAATTATCCAGCTTCAACACTATAAATGGCAGAGAGAAATGTGAATAAAATCTTTTATGATAAAGACTAGGGTTACCATGTTAGCCATTTAAAACCAGCCATTTCAAATAGACCTAAGTATGATGACTTCCAACAATATTGTGTCTAATATAGAGACAGAATGTAAAAATTGGTATGCATGACCTACATAATTGTGCATTTGTGTGATTTAGACATTGGGACTTTATTCTGCTGGATATACACCTTACTTAAGGGGCTTATACATCAGCTATCAGTTGGGGCACTTCTGCGTTTTGCAGATGATTGTGTTAAAATTAAAAAAAAGGCAATGTATGCGATCGCTGATTTGAACCAAAAAGTGATCGGAATTGGTGAATCTAGTTGTACAACATGTTGGATTTTGCCAACTATTTGGAGCTGTAGATTGTCACTGTATGGTACCGATCAGCCAGTTTGCAGATCATTACTAGTAAAATGATGAGCCTTTCAAGATCTATTCTTTGGCGAAAATGATATGCAAATTGCTGGTACGTATCGGCAATGTAAGGGTACATTTTGGTGGATTGGAGAATCATTAAATCGGGGGGGGAAAGCACTCACCTGTATCCCACTCACTTTTCTAGTGAAATGGGTATAGCAGGAGCATGTCATTTTCCCAGAGCAAAGGAACCCATGTACTTAGTCTCCTTGTTATAGTGGAAACTTTTACAAGCTGTAGAGGGCTCAGGCTTGTTGTGTATTTAGGGGTGCGCAATGACTGCTTATTTATCACGTTAAACAGTGTATATACCCTGTGAAATTATCTTAGCTTTGCCCATTAATTTCAATGGGGTTTCAACATGTAACACATACAATATAAACACCGCTGAAATTATTATGGCTTTGGAATTAATAGGAAAATGCTCAGAGATTTTTAAAACATGGATGCTGACAGTATACTTTAAATAGATGAAAATTGCTAGAAATAATGTGAATTTGAAAAAAATCAACATCTAACTGATTACAGTTGCTGTAGGGATCTAGCAATTTTTAGTTATTTAGATTATTCCTATTTAAAATTTTCAAATTTGCATGCAGATTTTTATTTTTCTACTATTGATTGTAATCTCCCTCTATAATCACCTAAAACTTTAATATTTCTACTGGGTTACAAGATATCTACTGTCCCAGAAGTAGCGGGAGGCTGCTCATTTTTCAGGTAGACCCCAATCCCCCGGAAGAGTGGCCGGATCTCCCGCATTCCGCCCACTTCCTAGTGAAGAGGGCAGAATGGGGGAGATAAAAATGGGAATCACGGGTGCGTGGGAAGGGTGCAGGTCTAATTGGGCTTCTCCCAGAAAGGGGATGAAAAAAGACATTAACTATGGGTTACTACAACAAACATCCTGTGAACATAAGTATGTACTGTATCAATTTATTATATGAATGTCTCAATATAGCATATTTGTTGACCAATAGCATTTATGTAGTACCTAGAGAGTAGTCTAGTTTTTAGAAGCGCTTTTGAGTTCTAATATGGTGTTTGCAGGCATATCCATGACAGTTCTCTTGTTCAGAACTAGGGAGTTTTCAATGATTTTACACTTCATTTGATAAGTCCCAGGTGCGGCTTAACAGAGGAGGGGGCACATGTTCATTCTCCATAAGGGCCCCCTCCTCTCTTGTGGGCAGTGCAGGCAGTAGACTCTCACACAATGCTAGAGGTATATTTGAATCGTGCCTGTCCAAGATTGCATCCATGGGCGAGTTTGCCTGATATTCAAACAGAGATTTACTAAAGGCATGTAAAAACACGATTCTAACTGCAAGAAAAACCTAATTCCTGTCGTTGTAATACCCAGCGTGTTAATCTCGGACATGATTTCCCAGTGATTTCTGCACATACTGGGTGAGATGCATCAAGGGTAAAAATGCGGTCAAACACCTAACATGCGGGTTTGACAGCCACATTTTTCATATGCACCAAGCCCCGGAGTGCGATGCACTCCAATCGGATCCCTCCCAGCACCCCCCGCGGTACGTGTGTCCTTCTGTACATGCGCAGAAGGATGCCGGAGGTTCCTCCACCGCAAAGGGCCACTCTTACCAGCAGAGCGGTCATTTGCGAGGATCTTCATGCATACCTGCGTTACCAATGTCGGCATGCATGCGCTGACCGGCGGAATTCACCCATAATTTGCCATCTTATCGTACCATGTGTACGCAGCATAAGTAAGGATTACACATATCCAGATGACACCCACATACACAAATGATAATACTTGTACTGTGATACAAGATTGGGTTGTATTGTGGTGCAGTGATTAGAATTACTGCCTCACAGTACTAAGAGAGACATATGTGGTTGTCTCTAGAGCATTTTACTTCCACATATATAGCCATATTCATCATCACTTAATTCCTACAAGAGTAGGTGAAAATTAAAATCTTCAGTGTCTACAGAGGCTGCAATCATGCTTTATGTGTCTTTAGATGCCACCACCGGTCGCACCATTAAAACTTTCAAAGGCCCTATGATAGGTGCAGATCATCCACCTGACTATGGCTGGAGTGGGCACTGTAGGGTATAATATTTAATACTAGGGGCAGTGTGGTATAGTGGGGACACTGTGGGGCTTATTATTAATACTGGGGACAGGAAAGAGATGGGGAGAGAGGTCCTCACACACTACTGCAGCCTGCAGGAGAAAAATATTGCTGGGCAGTAAGAGAAGTAAAGGAGCGTATCCACTAAGTGATAGAGGTACGACAGTAAGATTACAACATTGTAATCGTACAGTCGTTCCTCATCCCCTGTAATGCCTACACTGAATGATATATCATTCGGTGCAGGCACCCTCCCTCATCCCTGAACATGCAGAATCTGTCGTTATCGGCAGATTGACCAGATTATTCAGACGATGATTGATGGAAAAAACGTCCAGCGGGAGCGCACATAACTGGTCGTTTTTGACATTTTAATGCCCGATTTGTGAACGATTAATGAGCGATTGAATGATAACGATGTCGTTATCGTTCAATCGCTCATTTTATTCGCCTAGTGGATAAGCAGCAAAAGAAAAGGAGGGTCTGGGAGAGGGATTCTCACATACTGCTGCAGCATGCAGGGGAGACAGGCTGGCCGGGCAGAGCTGGAGAGAGCGGGAAGGAGTGGGGACTCAAGAATGGGTGGGGAGTGGAGATCTAGGCTCACACATTGAATTCATCCCTGGTGGCGGCCCTGCTTCTAGGTGCTGTGCTGTACGGTCCCAGGGCCCATGGGGTAAGGCAGGTTAGCCTATCATCCAAAGTTGGAGCCATGCCACACTGCCGCTGCTCCCAGCTAGCGGTACCTAGAAGTGCCAGCTATCGGTAGCAAATGACAGCTTCGGGTTTGCGTTCCACAGCTGCTGCCGGGCCAACAGTGTGAGCCAGCCCGGTCAACAGTCAGTGTGAGCCGGCCTGGCCAAGTCGACTAAGGGACCGACCCAAGGGGAACTTACCCACTGTCCCGGTGGCCCAATCCACCCCTGTCTTTGCATAATAGTTTATATTTATATGTGCACTGAACATTTGGGCCTGATTCAGCATGGATCACAATTGCAACCGCTTGCGCAGATCGACCGATGGTGCGTACTACGCATATGTATGCACTGTAGTGCGTGTGCGCAGGATAACATTGCTATCGCACTGTGATCATGCAAGCAGATAGAAAGCCATCGCAGATTGAGTGACGGGATGTCAGCCAGTGGCGTAACTAGGCAGGGCGAGCGGGGTTCGTGTCCTGGGCACCGTTGGACCGGCGGCGCGGGGGGGCGCCGCCGGCCACGGTACCGGCCCGCCTGCCCTAGTTAGCCAGTGTAGCGCCGACCGCAATGAGTGCGGTCAGCGCTACACATTTGCACAGGACCGGCGCTAGGCTTCCAGCGCCGGTCCTGTGCTGCACGCCTGAGCCCGTTCCCTCCCCCTGAGCACTTGCCCAATAGCGCCGGAGGCGGGCTCAGGCTGTGCATAACACACGCATCGCCGCCAGCGCTGGCGGCGATGCGTGTGTTAAACAGCAGCCAATGAGAGTCAGATAGACTCTCATTGACTGCTGCAGCACCCACTGCAAGAGCCGGACTTCCGTCTGGCTCCTGCAGTGGGTAATGGGACTGACGTCATGACGTCATGACGTCAGTCCCATAATGCTGAGCGCGCCAGCCCGGGCGGACTGGAGGGCGGGAGCGGCATCGGCATCGCGGACAGGAGCAGCGTGGAATCAGGTAAGTATATTTTTATATATATTTATTTATTTTTAAACCTATATGCACAACGGGGGAGGGGTTGGCTACTACTGGGGGGGACATCTACTGGGGGTGCCATTGGGAGGACCTCTACTGGGGGGGGGCTACTCTACTGGTGACTACTCTACTGGGGACTACTACTTGGGGGGGGGACTACCACTGGGGGCATTCTAAAAGGGGCCTAGTATTACTAGAGGCACTGCACTCGGGGGGACCACTAATGGGGGCAATAATAGGAAGGGCCACTACAGGGACCACTGGATAGGGGGGGGTTCCCAACTGGGAGCCTGCATCAGGGGGACCACTACTGGGGGCACTGCATGGGGGGGGGGACACTACTGCTGGGGGCACTATATAAGGGGCTTACTGCTAGGGGCACTGCGGGGACCACTACAGGGGGCACTAGATAGGGGGATCACTACAGGGTGCCTGCATAAGGGGACCACTACTGGGAAAACTGCATGGGGGGGACTACTGTTGGGGGCACTATATAAAAGGGCACTGCATAAGGGGATACCGCTACTGGGCGCACTGCATTGTGGGGACTGCTACTGGGGGCACTGCATAAGGGGGAACACTACGTGGGCCACTGCATTTGGGGGGGCCACTACTGGGGGTACTGAGTAAGGGGAACTAATGGGGCTGTATAAGAGGGACCACTACTGGGGATACTGTATAAGGGGCACTACTATGGGCCTGCATGAGAGGGACCACAACTGCATACTGGGGGTATTACTGGGGTTAAGGTGCATATGGATAGGAATGTTCAGTTTGAAAATAAAGGGGTGTGTCATGTTGACACGCCCCATTTTAAGTGACCACGCCCATTTTTTTTCGCGCACATGGTGGGGGCTCCCTTTTCAATTTTGCCCTGGGCTCCAAATACCCTAGTTACGCCACTGATGTCAGCCTTTGGGGGTGGTGATGGGGGAGTGGTTGGAGACACGCAGGCATGCCTGTCCGCTTCAACGCTGTTCCATGGGCGTGCATAAATTAGCCACTCTGAATGAGGGCCTCTATTTGTCCTAAATTTGTCAACAGTAGTAAAGTAGATGTATTGTTTAATAGCTGTTCAGAGTGTGGATTTGGTTATTCTTTAATCTTTATTTCCTAGTGTGATGTACACCGCTCACCGAAAGATAATTACAAATAAAATCAAACGTGCACTGGTATAAAGGGCATTGTATCCCATAGCAACCAAACAGATATTTACCATAATTCTCTAACGTGTTGTAGAAAATTACAAGATAACTAAGCAAGTGAGCATGAGGGGGATTCACTAAAGTGAGATGTAGACTTACTGACATTTTATTGTGTTGACCCTAGTTTTTATTTTTCTGTGAATTGACAGCTGCATAGTGCTGTGTGAGTGTCTCGTTCTAAATGCCGCTGGGACACATGTCAAAATTCTATTTTCAATTTTTGTTTTATATTAATTCTAGTTGAATTTTTTCTCCACAAAAACAATTACAAAATGTATTCCTAATATAGATTACTACTACATAGTACTGTTGTGTGGCTTAAAATACATAATTACCCTTGCAGTGCTGCTCCAATGTAATCCATGTAGAGTTAATAGGAGCTAGTAGAAAAGAGATCACTACTCATGTAGCATATTCTGTCCTATTATACTGTACTTATTTTAGTCCTAGGAAAGTCTTCCCTTCTCCCCTGGACCCTCCAGAAACTCTTACCTTCCTGCTGTGTTTGGTGCTTGCTTGCCGACATTCTGACTGCCACCCCTGGGAGAGCAGAATGCATAGCAGGGGGCATGGCACGTCATTGGGAGGCGTGGCTGGGGACATTACCCAGCAACATGGGCAGAGCAGGGGGTGTGACCATGCGACCACGTCATCGTGGCCCCGCCCCTGATACACAATGCTAAGATTACCACCACTGTGGAGCAGAGGGTGGTGCTATGATGACAAGATTCAGTGCGAATCGCATCATCACCCCCGCTGCGGGTGTGTGTGTGGGGGATATGGAGGGTGTGGGGGGTAGGCAGCTGACCAGGAGACTTGCCTGCTTTTCTGGGTAGCCGGGAGCACCACACAATTTTCAGGAGCCTTCCGGCCATTCTGGGATAGTAGGCAAGTATGGTCTGGGGGAGGAGGGGACAGAGAGCTGCATTATGCTCACACGACTGCTTCATGATGTGCACATCATCATTGGGAGTCACGTCATTCCCACATGGAGCAGCAGCGGCGGCATGAGCCTTGCTCCACTGGACACCTCTCTGTCAGCACCAAGGATCTGTTGGGGTGAGGGTAGGAAATGGGGGCTTGGGGTTTACGTGACTAGAGGGAAATGGATAAGGAACATATAGGACAAGGGGAAAGGGCTGGTCATATGTAAATATGGGTTAGAGGATTAGAGTCATATATGACTAAGGCATACCTCCCAACTGTCCCGATTCCAGCGGGACAGTCCCGTTTTAGAGGCACTGTCCCAGAGTCTCACCAGCGTGCCGCAGTGTCCCGCGGATGAGGGAAGTTGGGGAGATCACTGTCACTCCATTGCTCTGTGCGTCATCTATATACACAGTGCTGGCTCTGTTAGAGACTGGGGGCCTGTCCAGCAGCTTCCGCAGCGCGGCTTGTGGACACAGCATTTCCCGTGAGGTCACGCCCCTTGTTGATAGACCGCGCCTTCGGCACATTCATATATCCTCCTTTCCGGCTTCAGAAATTGGGAGGTACTGAATGGACAAAGGGGCTGTTGCTCTGCTGACTTAGATAATATAGTTGAGGGATTTTCCCCCCCATAACTATAACCTGAGGTGTAGGATGATGATGATGATGATGATGATACAGATACACGCCTTTATGAGTATGAACTAGCTTGCTACAGTCAGAGGTGAAAATATGCATTATAGTGCTGGAAATTTGGTGTGTTTTAATCAGGGAGGTGTGGAAAAGGTAGACAGGGGAGGCAGTGCCTCACCTGCCATACACTTTTTACTCCAGAGTTTTTTCTATAAAAATTATGAGAATAATATAAAGAAGATATTTATAATATTTTATTTAAATTTTACTTATAAGTTTTATAATCAAAAACTCTGGAGTTTATCTAAGTATGACAGGAAAGGCTCTGTACCGTCTTTCCAAGTGTAATGAGGTATTGGGGCCAAATGTAATACGCTGAGAGTTTAGAAAATGTGAGAGTTTAGCAGTAAAACTCTCACACTAGTACATTGATCAAGTTGTATTTTCAAAACAGGAAACACCTGGATGAGAGTTTAAATCTTCAGCATTTTTTGAGTCTGAAAAACATGCAAGTTTGCCTGTTCTGTGACTTTATTACATTGTCTGAGTTTAAAAATGTAACAGTTTTCTCTCACATTTTCTAAAGTCTCACCCTAATACATTTGGCCCTTGGTGTCTGATCTGCACACGAACATAGACACACACCTTTCTTTTTATGCATGCTCAATAGAAATTTGCATATTGTACCATAAAAATGGCATATATCCAACTCAGAATGAACCTCGTGTTTCCAGAGGCGGATTTAGACCTCTTGGGGCCCTAGGCAAGAGACCGATTTGGGGGCCCCCCCTCCCTCAAATGGGATGCAGTCAAGATACCGGCGGGCAATTCCCCGATATGGGACTAAAGATAGGCGTCGAAATCCCGACGCCTATCATTAGCCACACTATAAAATCCTGGCCCCCGGCATACCGAATGTAGGTAAGCTGGGTGTCTTAGGGTCTAGGGGAGGGTTAGGGACCCCTGGGGGCTTAGGGTTAGGTACCCCCCCAGGAGGGTTAGGGTTGGGAAAGGGGGGGTTAGGATTAGGCACCACTGGGGGGGGGGTTGGGCACCCCCCTAGGAGGGCTAGGTTTAGGCTGCATGTAGGGGGGGTTTAGGTTTAGGCAGTAACGGGGGAGGTTAAGGTTAATCACTAGGAGGGGAGGTTAGGGTTAGGCACCACTAAGGGAGGGTTAGGGTAGGGAGAGAAGAGGGTTAGGGTACTTACCTGCTCCAGTCAGGATTTTGATCAGTCGGACTGCCGCTGTCGTCGGCTAATTGATGCTTACATTATTTGTTGTTTATCCTCCATATATACAATTTTTTAAAGCTTTAAACATTACAAACATTGCAAATATTTAAAAGGCACATAAAAACACAGTGCAAATATAATACAAAATAATTTTTTAAAACTTTCAACACCTGATATCATAGAAAGCGCAATCAATGTATGTAAAAATAGCCACATTTAAAGAGCCGTGGCCCATAGCTATCCTATTCAGTCAGCTCTTTCCAAAACAGTAGAGATAAAACACCAAGGATTCACATTTGTATTTATCATAGAAATAGGCCAGGCTACAGTATAAAATCAGCCATACACGGTGCGATGGCACCGTGCGAGGCAACAGGGGATCCAATGTCCGACACATCGGGAGGTCCGTACACACGGTGCAATTGGGTGGCCGACCGCCCGATATGCTGGCTCCCCCCTCTCTCACCCACATAGCAATCCCCTGATCACCTGATCTTGCAGTAAGATCAGGGGATGCGATGTACGACCCCACGGGAGCACGCTATGTACGATATCATGGTCATACACGGTGCGATATAGCAGCCGAATCGTACCAATCCATCGGATTGGCTGCTTTATCACGCCGCATATAAGATTCCCAACTTATCACAGCCAGGCTTCATGCAAATTGATCATTTACTTAGGGATCGCGGCCCGCCAACATTAGGTTAGCAATCCGCGCTCGACTGCATGCCTTCCCATTACTAAACCCCTCAATCTTAGACTCTTTTATATTACTTTCCCCCATCCCTTAATACTTATTCTTACACCCAGGGCCATTAGTGACCGCCCTTTATATATGTGCCCCCCCCCCTTCCTCACTGGTTGTCAGGACCATCCCAGGTCTACTAGCACCCTGTGCAAGAAATTTTGGAGCACCCCTCTCCTCCACCAAAATCCAGCTATTTTCATAATTAGTACTTTTATTAACCGAGAAAGATATTCCCTAGTTTTTAATTTATCAAATTATTCCTCCGCAGCAGCCAAGTAAATAAATATTGAGAAGTCCCACCATATTGTCTGCCTCAGGAAAAAAAAGCACATTGTCCGCCACAGGAAAAAAACAACACACACAGGGCCTGATTCAGCATGGTTCTCAATTGCAACTACATACGCAGATCATTCACGCACATAGGAATCCATTGCAGAGTGCGTGACAGGCCGTAAGTGTTGGGAGGTGGTGACGGTGTAGTGGGTGTTCAAATGCAGGCGTGCCTTTTCCGTTTGAATGCTGTTGCATAAATTACCCACTGCGACGGGATACGCAGCTTGTGTACCCATTGCGTGCTTTGAGACTTGCAATTTCTGAGACAGGTCAGAGCTGATGTAATTCATACTTCCGGGAGGGAGCTGATTGTCGGCTAGCAGCGGGGGGCGGGACCAGCCATTCGGGGCGGAGCCAGTCAGGTTGTTTCTCATTGGGGGTGGAGCCGGGGGCGGGACTGCACCTTCACGTCATCGTGGCTCCGCCCCCTCTTCACAATGCCGTTATTTTTGGTGTTGTGAAGCAGGGGGCGGGGCCACGATGACGCGATTCAGCGCAAATTGCGTCACCGGTCCCCCCGCTGCGGGGGTTTCTAGTTGTTTCAGGGGGGAGGTAGGGAGGGTCAGAGACTTCCGGGAGGCTTGCTTGCCTTTCCAGGGGGCCGGGAGCGGCACCTGAAAATCAGGAGGCTCCCGGCCAAATCGGGAGGGTATGCAAGCCTGCTGTAATTGTGTGTGAGGGGACGATGTTCCTCGATGTTACAGGTGTGTGCGCAGGACTGTGAGGTATTACAGATGTGAGAAAGCAGTAGTGGGTGTCTCTATGATGGCTGAGCGGTTACAGATATTAGCATATTTACACAGCAGCACTGCGTGCGATTACGGAGCTGCGATCACAATTCATACTGAATCAGGCCCATTGTCCACCATAGGAAAAAAAAAAACACATTGTCCGCCTAAAGCACAGATTCTCAAACTCGGTCCTCAGGACCCCAAACAGTGCATGTTTTCCAGGTCTCCTCACTGATCACAAGTGAAATAATTATCTTCACCTGTGGATCTTTTGAAATATGTCAGAGAGTAATGAATACAACTGTGCTCCTGCTGGGTGACCTGCAAAACATGAACTGTGTGGGGTCCTGAGGACCGAGTTTGAGAACCACTGGCCTAAGTAAAAATTAATTGTCCCAACAGTAAAAAAAATAAACATACATTAATTCATTACCCCCACAGGAAAAAAATACATACTTAATGCCCCCACAAGAAAAAAATAAACATACATTAATTCTTTGTATCCCACCCCTCCCAGGAAACTGAGTGACCTCACCTGCAGGCAAAGGGGATGGAGGAGCTCCATAGCGACCCATAGAATCAGTGACTGGTCATCCGGTCCCTCACTTGCCTTCAGCCCACCGTGGCACCGGCACGCAGCATCAGCCGCCTCAGTAATAAGTCACTTGCTGCATCTGCACTGTGTGTGCGGGCTGGACAGCGTGTGACAGTGTGACCTATGACATCATGCCGCCACCTATAGATCACGCACAGCCCGCGTCTGCTACACAGGAAACCCCAGGGCTGCCCAGGCCAGGAATTGTATAATGGCAGGCTCAGCCATGATGCCTGCAATACGGTCGCGGATTCTGGAGGACATGGAGGCCTGGGTGTAGCAGTGGTCTACCAGATATGTGTCGGTGGCCACACTGTGCACCTGTTCAATCGCTACACAAGAACTGCCCTCGAGCTGGCCATGCTTATAGCAGGCAGTGGCACCCATCCCTTAATACTTATTGTTATACTCAGGGCCATTAGTAATCACATTATATATCAGTTTCTGTGTGTCCCATACTGATTGTAGCAGGCAACTAATAGCCCCTGGGTGTGAACATAAGTATTAAAGGATGGTTACCACTGCCTGCCACCTCCCCCCATATATGAGCAGGCCCCCATCTTCTATACAGGCAGTGCCACCCAGCCAGGGCCGGATTAAGGCTTGTGGGGAGCCTCTGGCAACTAAATTCTGGGGGTCCCTACGAATAAAATTTCCACAGCCCCCCGCAGCCACTTTCTAGGGAAAAGAGAGGGGGGAAAGACAAAGAGAGGCGAGGAAGAGAGGCAAAAGGAGGGAGACTGCGAGCACACACACAGTACCTGCTTTCTTGCTTGAAGTTACTTCATCATGTTCCTCACAGGGGCAGGCATGTCATGGCATTAGGTCCCGCCCCCTACCCGTACACCTGCGAATCGCGGCAATATCAGCCCAGGGGGCGGGGCTTAGATCGTCCAGCAGTCACATTCACCTTGCTGCTTATACTCTGCTGCTCCCGGCTCCTCTCCGTGCATGTGACGTCATACACTCGTGTGTCATGAGGTCACATGCACAACAAAGCACACCCGGCAGGATGTCAATGCAGCAGCCGAAATCTCTTTAGCCAGCCAGCGCGACGCTACCGTTCACACTTTCGGTTTAGAGTGAGATCTGCCGGAAAATGCCCTGCATACAGCCCTGGTCACGGGCCCCCTGTTACCCGCCGGGCCCTAGGCGGGTGCCTTTATTGCCTAGCGGGAAATCCGCCTCTGCGTGTTTCTACATCCTGTCATTGTAGTATAGGGTGTGAGATGTATACATAAGGTGCACGGTGTACATATAGGATGTGGGATGTATATACAGGGTGTATGATGTATATATAGGGTGTAGGATGTATATACAGTGCATGGGGTATATATATAGGGTGTGGGATGTGAGTTGTTTATATGGGATGTGGGATTTATATACAGGGTGTGGGGTATATATAAGGTGTGGGGTGTATGTATAGGGTGTCAGGATGCACCCTGGGATCAGGCTTTACTCACTGCTGAACTGGCGTCCTTGGGCTCTGAGGCATTCGGACGCCAGGTGTAATTGGTGAGTTAAGGCTGAGGATTTTCCCCGGGATCCGCTAGGACTACCATGCGTACTGGTTCCTGTGATGACGGGCATGGGCGCGGCCATGTTAGTTCATCTCACCTGATCAGTCTCCTCCAGTGGCAGTCTGCGATCTCACGATCCAATGACCAACTGCCTAGTGGTATTTAGGTCTGACTCCTGCAACAGGAAGTTTTCTGATCAACATCACTGTATTACTTTCCTCAACGTTCCTGGCTTCCTGTTGTCTTCTGTGACCTCCGTGGATTCACTACCTGTGTTCCTGTACCAGTCCATGTCCGCACCTCCAGTGCATCTCAAGAGCACGTTTGTGTATTTATTTCCAGTGTTCCTGTATTCTTTGTGTATCCAGTGCTTGTGCCTTCATGTTCGCACTTCCCGTGTGTCTCAAGTAGCAACCTTGTGTACTCAGGGCCTGATTCAGACCCGCTCGCGAGCCCTTGCAAGCGGGTCGATATTGGCCAAGTGCGCATGCGCACAACGGAGGCGGCTCCATCGTGCGCATGCGCGAGACCCGAATAACGACAGCCAAGCCGTCGGTATGGGTCTCGCACCAAAGGGGGTGTGCTGTCGATGGTGATTGACAGCATGCCCCCTTTGGTGGGCATGCCGGGGGCGTGGCTGCCCAGACGGAGCATTCCCATGGGAACGCCTACCGTTTGGGGCCGGCCCCACTGACATCACTAGTGATGTCAGTGGGAGTGCTTTTGGCTCTGATAGAGCCAAAAGCACTCCAGGGCTTGTGGCAACGAGACCCTACCGCAAGGGTCTCATCGCAAGCCCGATGGTCGCGATGGTCTTGACCATCGCGGCCATCATTTTGGTCGCTCGCTATAGCTGTGGGTGGTCACCCACAGCTATGCGAGCGTCCGGCTCTGAATCAGGGCCTCAGTTCCTGTATCTCAATACAAGTTCGTTCCCACGCCTCCGGTGCGTCTCAAACCACATCTTTGTGTACTTATTACTTGGACCTCAGTACAAGTCCATCTCTGCACCTCCAGTACGTTCCCAGAGCATCTTTGTGTACTCAGTTCCTGTGTTTTAGTACAAGTCCGTCCCCACACCCCTGGTGCATCCCCAGTGCATCTTTGTGTATTCAATACTCTGATCACAGTACAAGTTCATATCTGCACCTCCCGTGTGTCTCAAGTGTATTCCTGCATACTCAGGGCCTGATTCAGACCCGGACGCTAATTGCGGATGGTCATTCAAAAAAAGGGGCGGGCTATTTAAATTGTGCGCTCGCTCATTGCGGTTTGTTGACGCCTCTATGTCTGAGCAAGTGAATGAAAAATGCGCTCGCTATTTTGTAAAGACGCCCCTTTGCCGTTCGCATCACACGTCATCTCCGGTATTTATTTGATTAAACGGTTACATCGAAAGGCATCTGAACCGCTTGCAGTGGTTGTGGTAGGATTTTCTTACCGCTATCACTGCGAGCAGTTCAGGCTAGAAGACAACCAAGTGACGTGGTCGATGACGCTCCTTTACTAATTATGCACTCCCATTAAACGCTCTTTTTGCCGTTAGGCACGCCTGCGTTCGGATCTCCACTCCCCCGTTTTCAAGTACCTTCCCCTGTTACCACCCACAAACGGTACATTCTGTCAATCAAATTAGCAGTCCCTCGCTGTTTTGTGAGCGCTCGATTTCCGACAGCAATAACTGGTTTGCGCATGCGCATTACGACCCATACGCATGCGCAGTTGTGCGAACATCGCTCAGAGCGAACCAGCGGCCGCTTACGAGCGGCTCTGAATCAGGCCCTCACTCCCATGTACCATTACCAGTTTGTGTCAAGAGCTCCAGTGTGTGTCAAGGGCAACGCCGAGGTTATTCCCTGTGTTTTCCTGAACAAGCTTATTTCTGGATCATCCTCTCCCAGTGCTTCTAGCGCTTCTTTATTTCAGTTCCTTTTAGTGTTAATCCATTCACAGTCTCCCTGTGTTATTTCTAGCGTTCCCAGTGTTAGTGATGTTCTCGTTATATTTGTTATAGTCTTCTGTCACTCCCAGGTACCTGTCCAAAGGGCAGTGACCTGCTCACTTGGTGCAGCGAAAACCAAATTCCAACTGGAGGGGTCCCTGAAGAAAACCACAAAGTGAGTCAGACACCGTGCCTCTGGGCAGGTCTAGCCAAACCTGGGTTTGGCCGCAATTAGACTTAGTCTGTCACCCCTGTCATTGCTTCACAGCTATCCTTCCCAAACCCCCGATTCTTGAACTCAACAGAGGTATTCCTAGTGCCCGGTTGTGACATAGGGTTTAGTGATGTAAATATAGGCTGTGGGATGTACAGCATATATAGTGTGTATACATATTGGGTGTGGGTTGTATGTATGGGGTGTTTTGATGTGTATATATATAGTGTGTGATGTATATACGAGGTATGGGGTGTATGTATGGGGTATGGTGATGCATATATAGGGTGATGGACCTATATATATGTTGTGTGAGGTATATTTAGGGTGTGGGGTGTATATAGGGTGTGGGATGTCATTCCACATCAAATATACACAATTTACAAACAAATTCTACAGTACATTTTCTAATTTCAAGTAAATTTGGTATAATAAATATTGCCATGGGTGTAAAGAAAAACCCCAAATTTTAGGCTAATAAGTACACTGGTCTTTAAGTTATATGCCTTTAAAACTGCTATTTTTAACACATTTTTTTTTGCTATTAACGGTGTATTAATTTGAACTTGCAGCTCGCCTAACTGAGATAGAGAGTTGGGCAAGGTCTCATTTTACACCTCTTTTTATGGGCTTTAATATGATGTATAACTCAGCAGTATGTTTCATTAAAATTTTAAAATTTGGCATTTTCCAAATCAAAATTTTGATTTTCTCAAAAAGCCAATTTTTTGGCATTTTGGAAAAAACTCCCAAAATGTGTTCATACTGTTGTGAATAAATTCCCAACGTTTTATTTTGGGATCATGATGGTATCAATTGCTATAACCTTTCATTTTTGAGTGATTCATGAAAACTGAACATCTGAGAAATCAACATCTGAGAAAATCAACAAAACAATATTTTTTCCAGTTCACCTCAGTCAAGGAATGCATGTTCCTCTTCAGGTGTGTTTGGAGATGAGATTCTACAGACAGCGCCTGCTCCCACTTCTGCGCAGGAGCGCAAACTTAACTGGAAAGCTGCTCCATGTGGAAAGACACTTCAATTGTGTTGAATAGGCCTTTTACATTTCCCTGGGGCACTACAAGTGGTCCAGGAACAGGTGAAGTTTGAGTCAGTTTTAATTAGTGAAGATCAATAATTTAAGCCCACCCACACCTAACCTGTCCCTGGACCATTCGTGTGTCACATTTGAAAAAGCGGAGTGTTTAATTACAATGGAGTATCAGACTGGGAGAATGTGTGCTGGGAGCAGGGAGGAATAGCATCTTGGAGAAGGGGTGCTGGGAGGGAGAGACACAGCAGACTGGGAGCAACACTGTACTCACAAAAAGAATCCTCAGTCACCCAACCAAGCATAGACCATGAGGCTGTTGCTGATCTCCACTGGTCAGAGGAGCATGTGATGGGCTCCTGCAAATAGTGCTCAGCACATGCTTCTCTCACCTCTCAGCAGAGTCTCATGGGAATTATTTCCGAGTGGTTCATCGCCCCAGTAACTACTGGCAGGGGTGTAGAGAGGCCCTCCGTGTCTGGGTGAAGTGTGTGTGGCCCCTCCAGCAGCCCAGGCCCGGGTAATTAGTGCCTTCCCCCCCCTCTTGGCTCCCCTGACTGCTGGACCTCAATGACCCTTCTGCCACCTGCAGCCACCACCAAAACAGTGAAAACAGCCTTGATGACTGACCTGGCAAGCAACTGCACTGCACCCTGCTCTATGTAGCTTCTATCTATGGCAACAAATGGTGGCTAACGTTTATTTCGGAGAAAGATGAAATAATTGATGAAGTGTAAGTGACATTCCTCCACCCAGCTTTAAAACATTGGCTTTTTGAGAAAATCAAAATTTTGATTTTGAAAATGTAAAATTTTTCATTGTAATTGAAACATACTACTGTGTTATATATCATATGAAAGCCCATTGAAACAGGTTTAAAGTGAGACCTTGTCTAATGCCGGGTACACACTAAGCTATAAGTCGCCCGATTCGGCAGATCGGAGCGACGATGTGCCAATGTGCGCTCCCGCATGTTGTCAGCAACATCGCCCGTTGGACCTGCATGCAGGTGCAATAGGTGACATCGTTAGCAATGGTGCCTAATGAAGATTGGCCTCCACTGTCATTCCATCACTGCCGGGTCTTGTCGCTAAAGAGGTCGAGAATTTACTCTCTAGCTCAATTAGTTGAGCTGAAAAAGCAATTTTAAAAAACTGTTAATAGCAAAAATGTCAGCTTTAAAGTTGGGATGTACGGCAGGGAAAGGAAGAGTTGATTTCGGCATTCAGCAACCGCTTGTCAAAGATTTCAGCAGCTGTGGCAGTTCAACTTCCAACATGGCACATCAGGAAACAAATGTTTTCATTACTCAAGAGGCCTGAGGGAGTTGGAGTATGTATGTAGTTGAAGTCAAGGAAAGCAAGGGTTGATTCGTATTAAATTTAATTTCATTTTGAGATTCCAAAGCAAATTTATGAGGGAGGAGGGGAGTGGAGGAGGCATTTACACAAAAAAAGTATTTAAATTATTCACATCAGTCCTTGCCCTAGAAGAATCTTTGAGTGCTACGCCTGCTGCTGTTCCTGGGAGTGGATCTTCTTTCCAGATGGGTACCAGGAAGACTACTAGTGGTAGTTTAAAAAAAACAGTTGACTGTTAAGCAATCCTTTGCAAGGGGGAGCAAGTATGACAGCAGTTTAAGTCATACGTCGTGTCTTTCTTCCCAACGAACACAGATCTGAAGAGATGCAATGAGGTGTTGGTAAGCAAATTGTCAGATAAAATGGCATGTGATGCAGTGATGGCTTCTCATTCACTTTCTCCAGCAAGTGCATCTGCCAAGAAAAAACAAAACTTTCCCAAAAGACCCACTGGTGATGCAGATGAGTCAACACAACCAAGTTTTGACATCTGGTCGATCTAAAAGAATTGCCTACAATTAATGAGACCTCTACCGTGACTCCATCTGATATGGTCACCATTCAAAGAATGGTTGAGGACTTTTTTAAGTTTTTTAATGATAACATCCAAATAGGCATGTCAGACAGTCCATTTGACTACTGGTTGAAAAAAAAGGCAATTTGGAGGCCCTTGCACAAACTAGCTTTGCTTTACTTGAGCTGCCCACCATCCAGTGTGAAAGAGTTTTCAGCACAAGCGGAAACCTTGTCAGCAATCAGCGTAGGAGGCTACTTCCTCAAAATGTAGAAAAGATAATGTTCATCAAAATGAACTACAAATTCATCAAGTAAGATTTTTACCACCAATTACATCCAAAAATTACAGAGGCACATGAGGCTGTAATAGTGGATTCAAGCGGGGACGAATTAATATTGTGTGAAGATATTGTACACACTGATGATGGTGAGGAATCAGATGATGATGGTGACAACATCTTGCCTCTGTAAAACCAGTTTGAGCACAAATAGATCATTGCCAGCAATGTCAGATGCCCATTGGTAGCTAGTCTTGTGGGGGCCCAAACAAACCAATCGCTTCATGATTGAGGATATTGTTGATGAAGGTGTTTGTGGTAAAGATGGCAGGTGTTTGGATCTAGCAGAGAGAAGGGAGCTAGCTGTCACTGGACTGCGTGTTGTTACTTTTTTAGCCAAAGTTTCTGAAATTTGCATAAACTTTTTTGATGGATGCACTGCAGAAGTTGTAATGAGGAGGAGGTTTCTAGGTAGTTAAGGTCCCTACCTCTACTTACTCTGGCTTTACAAATGGTACAGACGACTTGGCAATTGTCCGAATTTGGGTAGAAATAATTCCACACATAATAAGTGGATTTTTTTGTCTTATGCCCAGGCATGACAATGAGCTTTTCCTTATCATGGGCAACAACTGTTTCCACTGGTGTCTGATTAACACAAACAACAGCCTCATCAACAACTTCCTCATCATCAGCATCCCCATTATCAACATCCTTATTAACGTCAGCTACACAAATATCCTTCTCATCCTGGTGCACTTCCATAGAAGCTTCCTCTATTTCTATGTCAGCATGTTGACTTATGCTGCTCATCCCCACATTCGCAGAGGATGCACAAGTGGTGGAAGGAGGCTCCTCTTCGAGTACAATATTGGAAAGGTCAAGCTCGCACATGGCACCTGCCAACACACTTAGACTCTCCTCAGGGATTTGTGACATTTATGAGCACATGGTTGGTTCCTGTGCCTTAACGATTTTCTTTTTTTAAATGTCTACATGGAGACTGGCTTACAGTACATCATCATAAGAGGCAGAATCACCAGTCATAAATAAAGTCCAAATCCTTTACTTGCCACTCTGTGTGGTTAAAGGCATATTGGCAATTATATGTCTTTCTGCAGCTGTCTTTCCCTTTTTATCTTTTCATTTTTTTTTCTTTACCAAAGTAAAAGATTGCTTCTTTGATTTTAGATGCCCTAACTTAAGCCCTATATGCCCTTGGACATCGGCTTTAGTAGATGACGTAGACCGACAGACTAGTATCGTCATGACTGGTGACACTGGCAGCAGCTCCCGCACTTGTATGTGGTTTCTGCTCTCCTCTCAACTGATCGTTCTCCATATCAACAAACATGAATGAAGTGGGGCACAGCGCACACGTCAATTTGTACCAATTTTAAATATTACACTGCGGTATTAATGACCTACAGCGTCACAATATTTTTTATGAATATTACAATGTGGTTCCACTTACAGTGTCACAATATGTGTATGAATATTACACTATGCTACCACTTACTGTATCACAATACGTGTATGAATATTATACTGCGGTTCCACTTATAGTGTCACAATATTTTTTTCATGAAAATTACAATGGGTTTCCACTTACAGTGTCACAATATTTTTTTATGAATATTACACTGTTTCCACTTACAGCGTCACAATATTTTTTTTATAAATGAATATTACACTGCGGTTCCACTTACAGTGTTACAATATGTATATGAATATTACACTGCACTACCACTTACAGTGTCACAATACGTGTATGAATATTACACTGCGGTTCCACTTACAGTGTCAAAAACAAAAATTATGAATATTACACGGTGGTTCCACTTACAGTGTCACAATACGTGTATGAATATTACACTGCGGATCCACTTACAGTGTCACAATACGTGTAAGAATATTTCACTGCGGTCTCACCGGCAATGTCACAGTAAAAAAAAAAAAATAATAATAATAATATAGTACACTGGGGTACAGCAAAAAAAAATAAAATATATATTATTTTTAATTATATTATTAATATTATTAGCTTTTATTTTTTACACTGGGCACCCTTGGACGCACAGAGCACCCAGAGCACCCTTAGACCGACAGAGCACCCCTGAAGGTCCACATCAACCCCTTTATGGACGGACAGAGCAACCCTAGACTGACAGAGCACCCCTGAAGGACACAGCAGCCCCTTTATGGACGGACAGAGCACCCGTAGACCAACAGAGCAGCCCTGAAGGACACAGAAGCCCCTTTATGGACAGACAGAGCACCCCTAGACCAACTGAGCACCCCTGGAAGACAAAGCAGCCCCTTGATGGATGGACAGAGCCCCCAGAGCACCCTTAGACCGACAGAGCACCCCTGCAAGACACAGCAGTCCATTGATGGATGAACACTGTACCCAGAGCACCCCTAGACTGACAGAGCAGAGCACCCCTGCAAGACACAGCCGCCCCTTAATGGGCAGACAGAGCAACCAGAGCACCCTTAGACCAACAGAGCAGAGCACCCCTGCAAGACACAGCAGCCCCTTGATGGATGGACAGAGCACAGTGACAGCAAGTCTGTTCAGTACTCTCTCCACAGCAGTAGTGAAATGGCGTCATTGACCGGGGACCTTTATAGATTCCAAAACCCGCGAGAATCCGACAGCAGGAGGATGACGTTTTGTTTACTGACTTTACAGACACCGCTACCCCAGTTACTTCCTCAGACTACCCATCTAGCTCAGAATAGGGACTTGATGATTATATAGGGAAGGACCACAATGGGTTTATCATGAGAGTACCAAAAAGCAATATAAAAATAATCCTCAAGATGGCGATACTACACTATTAGCCAGCAGCTGTGAGGAGGGGTGTCAATACATCCTATTGATCTCAAAGAGATCTATATACAGTGGTGGCCAAAATTGCGGATACATTTTGAAATTTTAATGTTTTTCAACTTTGAATGCTTATAAAAACTGTTTCTCTTCACGCAGTGCAATGATTCATATATCAAATGAAAGGAAATTTAGGGCCTGATTCAGACCCACTCGCGAGCGGCTGTCCGCTCGCAAGTGGGTCGATGTTCTGGACTGAGCATGCGCACGACGGAGGGAGCTCCGTCGTGCGCATGCGCCAGACGCGACGAGCGAAGGAAAGTCCTTTGCTCGTTGTGTCTGATCAAAGGGGGCGTGCTGTCGATGTTGATTGACAGCACACCCCCTTTGGTAGGCGTGCCGGGGGCGTGCCTCCCTGACGGGGGCGTTCCCGCGGGAACGCCTCCCGTCAAAAGCCGGCCCACTGACATCACTAGTGATGTCAGTGGGAGTGATTTTGGCTCTGATAGAGCCAAAATCACTCCGGAGCTTGCGGTTGAAAACCTCAACCGCAGGCTCCGGCTTGCAGTTTCGATGGTCGCGATGGTCACGACCATCGCGGCCATCAAAATGCACGCTCGTATAGCCTGTGGGTGGTGACCCACAGCTATACGAGCGTCCAGGAGGACGCTCCATTTTCATGGAGACCGGCCCTCATTCAGAGCGTGCGCTCTGCTCAGAGCGTACGGCTCTGAATGAGGGCCTTAATGCTGAATTCAACACAATAAGCAGAGGTCAAATATTTGCATTAAAAGGGAAGTTATGCTACTTTCAGTCAGATAAAGAAGCACAGATGCGTGAGATTCAAGAAGCGGATTGTAGTAACAGCTACTACCAGCCAATTGGAATCGTCGTTCTGAGGACCAATCAGCTGTCATTTATGAGCAGGTGCAAGGTCATGTTCAAAGGTGGGAAAGGTCAGTTTGGCTGTTTCATTTTGCAGAATAAAGTTGGTTACTGAAGTGCAATTACAGTTGGATGTTTGTGTGTATTGTTTAGAGCTATTGACGGTGTAAAAAATAAATACAACAATGTCGTCCAGGCAAAGTGGTGACTGCTCAGCCAGGCAGAGATCCAGGATTGTGGTGTTACGTGAAAATGGTCTTTCGTATGCAGCACTTGCGAGAGAAGTTGGTGGGAATGTGACAAGATCAGGAGTATGAAAGTTTTGTTTATGCTATCAGGAAACACAAACTATACAAAACAAAGATTTAAAAGGCCGGAAAAAGTGCACAACAGCTGTTGAAGATAGGAGAATAAAACGAATTTGCGTCAGGGACAGATGGATGTTATCTGTGGCCATTAGCAGTAAACTGAGTGCAACTGGCGTTTTTGTCAGTGCAAGAACAGTACGGAGAAGACTAATGGAGGTTGGCCTAAAAGGTAGGATTCCCCGAAAAAAGCCATTGCTGAATAAAAAGCAGCGGCAGAAACGAATACAGTGGTCAAAAGAACACATTGCATGGACAGAAGGTCAGTGGAAACAAGTGATATGGAGTGACGAAACTAAGATATCGATATTTGGTAGTGATGGGAGAAAATATGTGAGACGTTGCATCGGGAAAGAGGTACATCCAGATTGTATTCAAGCGACAACAAAGAATCCTACAAGTGTTATGATCTTGGCATGTATGACAGCAGATGCTGTAGGCCGCCTTTATGTCATAGATGGCACACTGAACAGCAGAAAGTACATTGACACCATCCTACAACCAAAACTTCTACCTTCTATCAGGGATCTTTTCCAGATAATGCCCCATTTTTTTTCCAGCAGGATTCAGCTCCCTGCCACACTGCACGTATATGCAAACAGTGGTTCACAGAGAATGACATACAGGTGCTGGGATGGCCAGGAAACAGCCCAGACCTGAACCCCATAGATCATTTGTGGTTGCGTTTGAAAAAACTGGTAAATATGAGGCGTCCATCCAATAAAAGACAATTAATTGAGGCTATAATTGTCTCATGGCACCACATAATAAAGAAGGAAGAGCTCCAAACATTGGTTGGCTCAATGCCACGTCGCTGTGCTGCTGTCTTGTAAATAAAGAATACCCAACGAAATACTGATAGGACAGTAACATCATACTGTAAGTACACAGAGATTTTCACCCTAAGTGTTGTTTTCACTGCATAACTTCCCTTGTAATGCAAATATTTGACCTATGTTTATTGTGTTGAATTCAGTATTAAATTTCCTTTCATTTGATATATGAATCATTGCACTGCATGAAGTGTAATAGTTTTTATAAGCATTCAAAGTTGAAAAACATTCAAATTTCAAAAAGTGTCCGCAATTTTGGCCACCACTGTATAGTACTTGTAAAAAATTAAGAAGGGAAACACAGCACTAATGGATAAGGTGTAATTGTTACATATAAATAAATAAATAATGAAAAATTGCTAATAAAGGACTTGCGAGCTAGGATATAAAATTGTATATAAGCAATTTATTCAGTTAAAAAATGATGATTGAAAAGCACAATATAAAAAATGCAGCTTTGAGGAAAAAAGCACCATATATGTATCCATTTAAGTACTTTGAATCAGTCCACCAGTAAATTAATTAGCCCAATAACTCTTCTGAATGTTCATTTAGGTCTATTTATTTGTAACCATTACACTTTATCCCAGGGGTTCCCAACCACGGTCCTCAAGGCACACTAACAGTCCAGATTTTGAGGATATCCATACTGGAGCGCAGGTGACTTAATTATTACCTCAGTTATTTTGATTTAACCATCTGTGCTCAAGCCTGGATATCACCAAAACCAGGACTGTTAGTGTGCCTTGAGGACCGAGGTTGGGAATCACTGCTTATTCCATTAATAGTGGCGTACCTTTTTCGGTGCGCCGAGTGACACCATCCAAGGGGGGTGACACCAAAATAAAGGAACAGCTCTGCTGGTGTCACCTCCTTGGATGGTGTCACCAAAGAGCGCTGCAGCAGCGGTGATGCCTGTGCGCGTCATCCGCAGCCCCCTGTGTCCAGAGAGGCTGGGGGCTGTCAAGCTGCTGTTGGAGCACTGGGCAAGGCCCCAGCCTGATGAGAATGAAGGTACAAACGCACACAAGCACGTGCAAAAGGGGGTGCGACTTGCAAGCACAAAGTCGCACCCCCTTTTGCACGTGCACTCTTTCGGTATGCGCAAGGATTGACTCGGTGCCCCACCAGGTGTCACCATTGATAGTGACACCACTGTCTATTAGCGCTATGTTTCCGTTTTTAAGTTTTATCACGATAGACCCTTTAATCAAGTTTCGGGTCTCACTTGATGCTGGCACCGGGCTGAGGTGCAATGGGCCTGATTCAGATATGTACTCAATGGCAATATTTACGCAGAACAAGCGATTTTTTGCTATTTGCACATGCGGCAAAGTCGCATTGCCCAGCACTGCGATTGACTGGTGATTCCGCATGCACAGAGAACTCATTAGCAAAGTGAGTGACAGGTTGTCAGTGTTTGGGGGAGGTAACGGGAGCGGTTAGAAGTTTAAACGTCATTACATGGGTGTGCATAAATTACATTGCGATTTCTTACAGAGCATGAGAGCTCTCTGCGTGTCAAGAGAGCCGCTGTATTGAGACAGGTGAGACTTTCCGCAAGGGCTGCATTGCTGGCCAATGTGCGTCAATGGTACCGATATTTACGCTGGTACACGATGCGAAACGCATGAGAAGGCAGCAGTGGGCATCCCTATGCTCGGGTAAGCTTTGGAATCATTAGCATATTTTCACAGGTCCGTGCAAAATCGCAGCTTCGATCGCATTAGTATGCATCTCTGAATCCCAATGCCAGCTATGGGCAGAACTGTTCTGTTGGCTCAGAAAAGGTTATATTTGCCTGATACCATCAGCTCCAGGGAATGATAAAAGAGATTTGCTTTATCAGGTGTTACTTTGAGAAATCCACTATATTTTTATTATTTTTTTAATACCAACATACTTACCATAATATGGAGAAAACCTGAATGATTAAAGTTTTACCTTAGAATCTGAGGTAAATTGGTCATCAGGTATTATGGCTGAAGGATTTCTAATTCTCTCTGACAAATACTTTTCTCAGATGAGGGACTAGTGAACACAGGGCCTGATTCAGTGTGGATCGCAATTGCGATCGCAGCTACGTAATCACACGCAATGAAGCTGCGAAAATATGCAAATGTCTACCACAGCTCAGCCAGCATAGAGACGCCCACTACTGCTATCTTACATCTGTAATACCTCACAGTCCTGCATATATAGATATACGTGCAATTGCCAAACTGCAAGCACTCGCAGCCGGCGATTACCCCATTGAAGTTTATGGTGTGCGTGTGCCAACGCTAGTTGTGCCATCCATGCCACGATGCGCTCGCATCACGGCATAGATGAGCGTGGCTACATCTGTACATCGGTGCCATTGAAACACATCGGTCCTTAACTGTCAGGAGCCTATTTCTCATTAAATATTAGCGGCATATTCCCCGAAAACACCCATATTTAGTGTCCCAGATATACTATGGAGGGATTGCAGCCGCTGCCCCCTTAGATTTCTATGGGGGTTGTGATGCTGTCATATTTATCAAGCTCCGGAATGCAAATATATGAAAATCCTAAAGACATGCAATTATATAGTCCTACGGATCCTACTCCAAAACAAAATTAAAAATGTAGCCAATAGGCAGGCCTGGCGACAGGGGGGGACTAAGGGGACACCCATACCGGGCCCCGAGGTCCAGACGGCAACCATAGCCATCACCGCCCTGGCCCAGACAGGTCATGCCCGGGCTGGGCATGACCTTTTTCATCTACAACGATGCGGCGTGATTTCATTAGTCACGATGCTGCACGTCTTCCCTGCCCGGGCGGAAGTGAATGGATCCCCGGATGGCCATCAGTTGGTAAGTAGTTGATACGGCAGGGGATGGAAGAAGGTGCAGGGGGCAGAGGAAGGTGACAGCAGCTGGGCTGGACGGTGATGGGCTGGAGGCAGAGGAAGGTGATGGTGCCTGGCGACGGAGGATGGTGAAGGAGGCTGGGGCAGAGGAAGGTGATGGTGCGTGGGGACAGAGAAAGGTGAAGGGGGCACAGGAAGATGAAGGGAGTGGGGGCAGAGGAAGGTGATGTGGGCTGGGGGCAGATGGTGATGGGCTGGACGCAGACGAAGGTGATGTTGCCTGGGGACAGAGGAAGATGAAGGGGGCAGAGGAAGATGAAGGAGGCTGGGGGCAGAGGAAGGTGCTGGAGGTAGAAGGTGACAGGGGTTGCAAACAGAGGAAGGTGATGGTGCCTTGGGACGGAGGAAGGTGAGGGGGGCAGAGGAAGATGAAGGGGGCTGGGGGGAGAGGAAGGAGATGGGGAGCTGGGGGCAGAGGAAGGTGATGGGTGGCTGGGGGCAGAAGGTGATAGGGGCTGGGGACTGAGTATGGGGTTTGGGGATGGAAAAAGGTGATGGGGGCTTCTGGGATGAGGATGGTGATGAGAGGCTGAATTTGAGGAAGGTGATGAGGGGCTGACGACTGAGGATGGCTGGCTGCAGACACCATCCCTCCTACCCCTGAGGCATCCACAACACTATCATCAAGAAGACCTTGCAATAGACAGCAGATAAGAACTACAGCCTGCATCATCAGTGAAAGAGAGACAGTGTGGTAAGTCATAGTGTATTTTTACTTTATTTAAAGGCTGGCATATCTTTCAGTTAACAATATCATGCTTCACATATCGCACATGCAGGGAAGGGATGTGTGGGATCGCGGTGATGGTGAGAAGCTGGTGCCCCCAGAGACATCAGTGTACCGGGCCCCGAAATTTCTGTTGCCGGCCCTGCCAGTAGGATACAATAGCTAACACCATCTAAAGATGGCATTTTTAATTTTTTTAAACAGGGTTGGACCACAGTCCCCATTGAGAATAATAGGTACTGCTGTCTGCAGAATTCTTTACGGCAAAAATAAATTATGTCTTTGGGCACTGTATTAAGAAAGATTTGCAAATACACAGGTTCCGGTAAGAGCCTGTTCCTGCTAAGAGAAAACAGTTAAGTCATAGGTAGTGCTATCACTATGCTTCTGGGTTCGGACCCAACCTGCGCATGCATGGTTGTCAGGTCACACATGTGAAAGTGGTCATCATTATAGAGAGATCCTACGGATCATGATAAATTTAGCAATTCCTCTGTCTCCATAGAAACCTATGGGGACTGCTCTTGCAAACAAAAATTGAGGATGGTAACAGATATCTCCAATGATAAAAGCTGGAAATACTTAATACATATTCTTAGGATTTTACACATAATCACTGTAATAAATATGCTCCTGAACCTATTGCAAACTACTGTTTCTGCATTATTTTAATGTAGAAATATGCCTTTTACATACAAGCTTAATTGTGATACAATTACATTATTTTTTATAAGTTATATTTTATTTATGGCAAAAAAAAAATTTTAATATTTTTTTTCCTCCTAAGTCCTTTAAAGCATGCCTCCAAATATTAAGTATCTCTGATATCTGCCGCATTCCTCAATTTTTGTCCGCAAATGGAGGCCACATAAATTTCTATTCGGGGTGTTGTGCTGCCAGATTTACTAAGCTCAGGAATGCTTTACATTCCAGAGCTAGGACCCGATAGGATAATTAATAGGCTATGAAAAGGATTCTGCACAGAAACTAAATCTGTAATTGGGTTATGATAGTTTACAAACCAACTATGACTAACTGTTTCTGACTAATTTATTTCCCCTAAAGTACGGGTAATATTCCGGGTTGGTGGTGTTCCCCAGAGTCAAGGACGGATTAACTAAATAGTTACAAGAAAGAAAGCAGACTCTCTTTGTTGGGGCACTCTTGTGTTAGTGTATTTGTGTAAATAAGATTTAACTTTTATTAAACCTCATCATAAAAACTTGTGTCGAATAATTGTTCCAATTAGAGATATGCGTCAGACCATTTTTGCTGGATTTGGATTTGACTCTGATTTGTCCACCGGGTTTGGATTTGGATTTGCCAAACCGCTGTGACTGGTTTTGGATTTGTACTTTTTACAAAAATGTACAAAAAAAGCTAAAATCATATCATTTGGGCTTTTTTTTGTTCCTAGAGTATTATTAACCTAAATAACATTAATTTCCAGTCATTTAAAGTCAATTTAGACCACCTCACAGCTCACAATATTGTTTTCACCATTAATGGCCAAAGACTGCAGTGACCTGGCTTGTTACTAAGTGACAGAGCAGTGGCACAGATACCACAGTTTAAAGCACATCTACGAAACATTGCCACACACTGCAGTGGCAGAAATTAAAGGTAGTGCAAGATAGAATTGTCCTTGGAAGTGGGGTACGGCCAGCAGAGTCACAGTACTTGTATACACAGAGGGCTACAGCCCAAGGAGTCACAGTGCTTGTATACACAGAGGGCTAAGGCCCAAGGAGTCACAGTGCTTGTATACACAGAGGGCTATGGCCCAAGGAGTCACAGTGCTTGTAAACACAGAGGGCTATGGCACAAGGAGTCACAGTGCTTGTATAAACAGAGGGCTATAGCCCAAGGAGCACATTGCTTTTATACACAGAGGGCTAAGTCCCAAGGAGTCACAGTGCTTGTATACACAGAGGGCTATGGCCCAAGGAGTCACAATGCTTGTATACACAGAGGGCTAAGGCCCAAGGAGTCACAGTGCTTGTATACACAGAGGGCTACAGCCCAAGGAGTCATATGGCTATGGCCCAATGTGTCACAATGCTTGTATACACAGAGGGCTACAGTCCAAGGAGTCACAGTGCTTGTATACACAGAGGGCTACAGCCCAAGGAATCACAGTGCTTGTAAACACAGAGGGCTAAGGCCCAAGGAGTCATAGTGCTTTTATACACAGAGGGCTATGGCCCAAGGAGTCACAGTGCTTGTATACACAGAGGGCTAAGGCACAAGGAGTCACAGTGCTTGTATACACAGAGGGCTATGGCCCAAGGAGTCACAGTGCTTGTAAATACAGAGGGCTATGGCACAAGGAGTCACAGTGCTTGTATAAACAGAGGGCTATAGCCCAAGGAGCACATTGCTTTTATACACAGAGGGCTAAGTCCCAAGGAGTCACAGTGCTTGTATACACAGATGGCTATGGCCCAAGGAGTCACAATGCTTGTATACACAGAGGGCTAAGGTCCAATGAGTCACAGTGCTTGTATACACAGAGGGCTACAGCCCAAGGAGTCATATGGCTATGGCCCAATGTGTCACAATGCTTGTATACACAGAGGGCTACAGCCCAAGGAGTCGCAGTGCTTGTATACACAGAGGTCTACAGCCCACGGAATCACAGTGCTTGTATACACAGAGGGCTAAGGCCCAAGGAGTCATAGTGCTTTTATACACAGAGGGCTACGGCCCAAGGAGTCACAGTGCTTGTATACACAGAGGGCTATGGCCCAAGGAGTCACAGTGCTTGTATACACAGAGGGCTAAGGCCCAAGGAGTCATAGTGCTTTTATACACAGAGGGCTATGGCCCAAGGAGTCACAGTGCTTGTATACACAGAGGGCTATGGCCCAAGGAGTCACAGTGCTTGTATAGACAGAGGGCTATGGCCCAAGGAGTCACAGTGCCAGTATATACAAATGGCTACAGCCACTTTAATCAGCAGCGTAGCACAGCATACATCAGCATGCAGTGTGCCACCTATACACAGTCATTTAACAGCACAGCCACTGGTGAGTCTGGAGTCTGGACACAAGCTACAGCCACTTTAATCAGTAGAGTAGCGCAGCATACATCAGCGTGCAGAGGGCCTGATTCAGACCCGGACACAAGTGGCCGATCGCTCGCCCTCCGTACGAGCGGAAATATTTAAATGCAAGTGCTCGCTCGTATGTTCGCTCGTAGCTAACCTTCCGCCCCATATTCTCCCAACCCCTCCTCTAGCTAGCGAACGTTCAAAATAGCGAGCGTCCGTCTCCTCTTTGGTTGCAGGGAGCTCTCGCACAAGTCAATCCCGGAAGTGGCCCTGTCAGTTTTCGATTGCCTGCTATTTCATTCTGCAAACATACTTGAATCGATTAATGGCAATCACTATATTAATTACCTTAATTGTTATTCACATGTATGCAATCCTGTTTTTTTTTCCAATGTCAATAAATTTTATTCTTGTTAGTGTGTGTCATTTCTTCCGCAGAATACGTACGGTTTGACCAAGGGGATGGTTTTTCTAAATTAAAAGTTTGTTTGAATGCTACTAATCTTTTGTGTTTTTTTTTATAGGCAGATTTTACTAGTTTAATTTTTATATTTAAATTATCTTACGCATGTCACTGCATCAAGCCTATGATAACTCACATTATATTTGTGAGGGTGTAGGTCACATGACTCATACAATAACCAATAGAATGTTTCCTGTTAATTTACAAAGTACATTAGCCAATCAAATTTTTGCTAGGACCTTTATTAAAACTGTTTTGTGTAAAAAAAATCATTGCCATCATGAGAGCCAACGCTTTCTGTAGGCGCGAACTAATGATCCTCACTGAGGTGATGGACGAGCGCATAACAGACCATCCGCCCCCCATCACCAATCTCCACAAGCGGAGGGCCTACGCGGAGGTACGCCGCCACCTGCATTCCCTCGGCTATCGCCGAAATATCGGACAGCTGGAACGCAGGTGGTCGGACCTGAGGTGCAGATCCCCACGCCTGCTGGACGTTTTGCGTCGCCGGATTGGGCAAAGTAAGTGTTTCTGTGTATGTTTATATTTTTTTTTTTTTATCCTACCTGCGTGTGCATGTTTACAGTATAGCCCTGTTTGTTTATTTTGGACATACCTGCGTGTGCATGTTTACAGTATAGCCCTGGTATTTTTTCACTACATTTTTTTTCTCATACCTGCGTGTGCATGTTTACAGTATAGCCCTGTTGTTTTGTTTTGTTTATTTTTGCAAAAAAAAAAGGAAATTTGTAATTAAAAATGTTTTTCTCCAACATTTAGGGGCAGAGCGGAGAGTCAGACGGCGCCGACGTATGGCTCGCCCCTATCCCCCACTCCCACCCAAACATCCCCTGCCCACTCTTCCCCAAATTCCCCCTCCACCCCAGACCTTGCCGTCCCTCAGTCCCCTCCCTCTCCTCACATTACCATCCCTCCAACTTCCCCCTCCCCTCAACCCCCCCTCTCTTTTCCTCACCCTCCACTTCCTCAAACATTACCCCTCCTCCTTCCATGAGCCACTGGCCCACCTTAGATGAGGAGGAATTCGGGTTCCAGGCCCAATTCGGGTTCCAGGCCCAGTCAGCAGTGTGACCGGTATGTTTACATTTTAAACTATGTTTTTTTTTTATAATTTTTTATTTTGGTTGATGTTGTTCTTTTGCCTGTGCAGTTCAAAATAGTAAAGTAGTTCAAATGTTTTGTATATATATCTTTGTGAAACAATGTCAAGGATGTTTTCCCCTTACACATATGACACATGTCCAAACACTCACACTTGTGTCTTTCTTGTTTACGGTACCAAGAAATTTCGTAGTTTTGCTTAGGTTTAATACATAAGTTTTTTTTTGTTATTTCTTCTTTTTGGGCCCTTATTTGTTTTAAATCTTTTCGTTTTGCATTCCTTTTTTTTGGACATGTTTTTGTAACTGATGTTTGTTTTTTGTATAGTCAGAATTTTTTGTGGGTTTGGAAAATCTAAATGAAGGTGTCATTTTAGTAAGCCGCACATTTTTTTTACCCACAGAGGACCAGAGGCGTAACGAGGCAATTGCTGCCGGATTGATCTCCGGGGCCATGTCATTGCCATGCTGGTGGCATTGGACCACCTTTTGGCGATCCTGTGCCACTAAGTTTTTTTCCTTACCAAAATAAAAAAATAAAAAAAAAAGTTTATTTTGAATTATTTAAGTCTCATTCCTTGTCTGTAAATCTTAGATTGTTGAACCTTACATAAGTCTACTATTTGTCGCTGTGTTTTTAAGTAATGTAAATTTGTTTGTAGAAAGGTCAAGTAAGTATGTAAGCTTGCACATTAAACACATAACAATACCAATAGGTTTGTAGAATTAACGTCAAAAATCGAATAATTATTTTTTAGGGTAATGTAAAAATTAAAGCTACCTGCTTAGGCCTAGAATTGAAAACATACTGATTCGCCATAATACCTTTGGTGTTTGTTTTTAGCAACAAAGCAGGGTACAAAAGTTTAGAAATTAAGAAATTACAGTATTAGGCATTAAGCAAGTTTGCATTTTTTTGAACAGGTTACACTTGGTTGTAATTTACGAAGGAAATGGTTGGTTAACGAAAAAAATAAATTTATTGCACACAAATAATAAACACCAAGTGAATTGACAAAATAAATTCACACATTGAAAACACACACAAAAGTCCAAACAACACCAAAATCCCCAAAAAAACAAACAAAATCAGGAACTGTTTGAAGAAGTAGCATGCCAACATGAATCCACAAATGAGGAGAAGAAATCATTGTTCCCGAAGTTATATCCAATGTGTCCACATAAAGTCATTTGTGTTGCTCAGGTAGTAGGCATGGATTTTTATGGTCATTTTAGGGAATAAAACAAAAACAAAACAAAAAAAAAGTTAAAAGTGTACATTAAAATATTACATGTCTACATTGTGTCAATTAAATTAATTGTGGAAATAATTACCTAAAAAATCTTGAAACAATTTGGTCGCGTATGGCCCCCCCACATACTGACCTCCGACCAACCTCAGGGGGGCCGTCCTCAGGCAAGGCATCCTCTGGCTGCATTGGGACACCACTCCTTATGGCGATGTTGTGAAATATCCCACACAGGACCACAATTTTCGAAACCATAGCCGGCAAATACATGAGGTCGCCACCAGAGTGGTGGAGGCATCTGAATCGGCCTTTTAAAAGGCCGATACAGTGCTCCACCACCTGCCTGGTGGCTGTAAGTGCAGAATTATACTGACTTTGTGGCCATGGTGTGGGAACCAAATAAGGAGTGAGCAGCCAGGGCATGCAAGGGTAACCACTGTCTCCTGTGAAAATATAAAAAACATCAGGACCATTGTGTACCAAGCTTTGCATTGGTTTCACCAGAAGGTATCAACTTACCCAGAAGCCACGCTTCACCAGCTCGTAGGTTGTTTAATTTGTGCCAAATCCCTGATTGCCGGATGATGAAGGAATCATGTGCACTGCCTTGGAATTTGGCATTCAGGGAGGCATCACATACCACCATTACATTAATCGAATGAAAGTGCTTTCGGTTCCTAAATATAGCCTCCATACCTTGAAGTGGTATGTAAGTGCCATCCACAACCCCTATGATGTGTGGGAAGCCAGCAATTTGGTTAAATGTATCCTTCACCACATTAAGGGAACCCATATCCAATGGTATTTTAATAAAATGATGAAGGTGTTTAAATAGTGCATCCATCACTGCCCTCAGGATCCTTGAAAAGGAGGATTGGGAGATTCCTGCAGCTATTCCCATGGTGGTTGGAATGGATCCTGAGGCACAAAAATGTAACACCGACATTAATTGCGTAAGTGGTTGTATTGCTGTAGGACTGTCAATTTGCCGTTCAAGATCACTCTCTATTAATGAGAGAGTGTCTATGATGATTTTTGGAGGCAGACGGTATCGCCTTAACACCTCATCATCTGGCATTCCAAAAAGGGTGACACGTGTTCTATATATCTGGGGCCTTGCACACCTACGAGGCCTACACCTGGGATGAAGTTGAGGTTGGTCGGGTTCTGGAACCATGGCCAATATAATACGACCAACATCAACCTGAAATGTTAAGCAAGGTAGTTATTGTTTTAGACAAATGTGTTAAGAAAAATACTTATCTTTTCAAAGAAAACCAAAGATTCTTATAGGCCTGGGTCGTGTCATGTGAAAATCCAACTACATTTCAAAAGTAGAAAATATTTTTATGATTAATTTTATAAACTAGGAATTAAACCAAATATAGTTTTCTAAAATTTAGAGAAGGGACCACACATTAGTTCGCAAAATAGTATGCTACATTTAGAGTTAAGACATGATTTTACACAGAACAAGCACACATTAGTTCGCAAAATAGTACGCTACATTTAGAGTTAAGACATGATTTTACACAGAACAAGCACACATTAGTTCGCAAAATAGTACGCTACATTTAGAGTTAAGACATGATTTTACACAGAACAAGCACACATTAGTTCACAAAATAGTACGCTACATTTAGAGTTAAGACATGATTTTACACAGAACAAGCACACATTACTTAGCGAAACATATGCTAAGACCAACACATCTAATTTGTGAATTAATAAAACCAAAAACACTTACCAAAAACAGACAAATATCAAAAAGTTATAAAAGGTCACTTGGGTTCCAGCCAAAATAACTTTAAACAAAAAAAAACCAATATAAACATTTTTCCAAAATTTATTAATAAATGTTTATGGGATTTATTGAAATACTTACTCAAAAATATAAATAAAAATAGCAAATAAAAATATGCAAAACTGCTAACTTAAACAAAAAAAGTAATACAAAAACGCTCCTTCAAAAAAATACAAACAACTCCTTCACGCTCCACTAACCAAACTACAAACCACTACACCGAAATTCCTCCAACAATCCAAAAATGCCACCTCAAATGGAGTCACACCAAGCCATAAATAGGCTTTATTTTCCCGCTCAAATTAAGGACGGACAATAGGAGAGCACAATGAATGATACGGCCGAATAATGCTGACGCATGTATAAAAACGTCACTGAAGGCCCAAATCGGTCTGCTGCATTGAGAAAAGACAATGAGTACAGAGCAGCAAAGTACTAGCCAAGAGGCGCCATGTAAGTATTTGTTTTTTAAGGGGAAAATGCTTATGTTTAACATTACATTTTGAAACATTTTACTTTAAATATTTTTAAAACATTTTAAAAAAAGGTGTGGAGGATGCCATGGAAGAGGCTGCTGGGCCTAGTAGGCAAACTAGGGCCAAAAAAAAAAGGCAGCCACAATTCACAAGGAAGAAGATGGAGGTTTTGGTGCAAATGTGCAACGACAACCTGGCACAGGCACCAAGGAATATGAGTGCAACCCAGAGATGGAAACTGTGGGACGACATAGCCAGTGCTGTCAATGGGGTGGGTGAGTTTGAACGTTCAACCTGGGAGGTCAAACGCCGGTACGTAAAAACTACATTTGACTAAAAAGTGTTTACAGGTCCAAATACTGCAGTAATAATGCCAACTTTTTAACCAACAGATGGAGCGACTTCAAATATTGGCTTAAACAAAAACTGGCTGATTGGCTGATAGGGCTAGGCATGCAGAGGGGACAGGTTGGCGTCCCACCCCTGTGTCACTTGAGCTCACGGATTTGGAGGAGCTGGCACAGGGTTGTGTGCAGGATGAGGAGGTGTTGGGCGTGTCGAACATGGATACCGACATGCCAGACTTTGCGGCTCCTCATGTTGCCCCAGGTAAATGTTGTAATTTTAACAACTCAGAAATGTGTTTTGTAAAATATCTAGATTATAATTTTACTCTTTTCTCTTTTTTCTCACAGAGACACAGGCGGATGAGTCTGCTCCAGAGGTGAGCTTTGGCCGCAGAATTTCTTCTGGCTCTGCAGGGGAGGAAGCAGTAGATCCGGCTGGGGACTCTGTGGAAGACAGTCCAGGGCATTCCCCCTCGCAGGCAGTGGCCCTCCTCACTGATCTCAATGTTAAAACGGATCAGCACACCGAGATTCTGCTGAGGATGGACGCCAATCTGCTACGGGTGGCGGACGCCCTGGAGGAAAGTACTGAGGCCAACGTGAGAATTGCAAAAGCCCTGGCGGAAAATACTGGTGCCAACGTGAGAATTGCAAATGCCCTGGAGCAGCTCGTTCGCCAGCACATGTTGGAGCCGGCCTCCCTTCCTGCTGGAACATCAGGACCCTCCACCTCTGGCACAACAACAGCCATCCCTCCAAATGTGCCTATCCCTATGCCTAGTCCAGAGGCCACAACATCTGCCTCTGGCCAGGCCAGCCGAAGGAGCTCCCGGCCCCATTCCGGCACCCTCCAACCCCCGGCCAAAAGGCCTAAAAGGCGATGACAGCACTGCCTAATTACCCCACAATCCATCTCTGTGTTTGCCCCATTTTCCTTCATGACAACAACCTCCCTCTCCTTTCTTGGGAATTGTTTTTATTTTTTTTTATTTTTTTAGTTCAAATGCCACTTATTTTGTGTGTGTGTGGCCCAAATCATTTTGAAATTTTTTACCTTAAAATAAATATGTTTATGGAAAAAAAACAAAAAAAACAAACCAAAAATGGACATAATCATTTAATAAAATTATGATCAAAATCGGCAAAATTCTATTGTTGATTTATTCCAAAACTGGTTAAAAGGTAATCCCTCAAACAAACTTAGAAACAATACAACGGAAATAGAAACATTTAATTTTTAAAAAAAAAACAAGGGTTAAAAACAATTTATGAGTTTTAATTAACACTTATCAAAAAACAAAAGGACGATTGGTTTCTTGTCCCCAAAAAAATTATGAAAAAAAAACATGCGTACAATATTGTTTCCCTAAAAAAGAAACACTTACAAATATTTTAAAAGCCCCCCCCCAAAAAAACCATTTGTTAGCTAATTGATTGTATGACCCAGAAATTAGCAGCTGAGTAGTTCACCTGCGTTCGGTTTTTAGCTACTAAAAAAGGTCTATTTCCTAAACACCTTACAAGCAGTTTTGCAATTAAAAGATGATTGTTTTTGGGGCCTCAATTGATAAATCGCTACACCATCGATGAGCCCAGGGAAGTACGAAGAGACCATCGTCATTGCGGTAGACTATACCAGACCACAAGCTGAGCGAGCAGTCTTAATGGAAATTGTATGAGACAGTGACGTATCACTTGTTCCGTTCACATTTGGCGCTCGCATAAGATAATTTATGTACGCCCAAAAAACGCCTTGACACGCCTGCGTTTTTCCATCTACACCCCCGTCACCACCCCAAAACGGACAGTTCTGTCAATCACATTTGACATGTCACTTCCTGTTCGCTGTGTCTATGATCGACTGAAAAATTACCGCAATCAGACGTACGCACATGCGCACTGTTACACCGACGCATGCGTGGTTGGACAACATCGACTGACTACGAATGAGCGGCCACTTAAGAGCGGCTCTGAATCAGGCCAGAGTGCCCTCCTATACACAGTCACTTAACAGCACAGCCACTTGTGAGTCTGGAGTCTGGACACAGGCTACAGCCACTTTAATCAGCAGAGTAGCGCAGCATACATCAGTGTGCAGTGTGCCCCCTACAGTCACTTTACCAGCACAGCCACTCTAGACACAGCCACTTTAAAATATGCAAAGAGACATTGCAGAGAAGTACGAAGCGTGCGAGTAAACAGTGAAATGGCGCCGAATCTCGGTCGCGGTGCCTTATATAGAGTTGAACTCTCGTGAGAATCTGACGTCGGGAGGATGACGTTTGGCCTCGAAGTGGCATCCGAGTCAGACGGGAAAGCCCGAGCCGCTGCTCTGGTGGACTCGGATCCCCGTGTTCGGAGCGGTTTGGATTCCACAGAATTCGAACCACTCATCTCTACTTCCAACACTTCAAAACAGTAAAAGACAATTAATAATTAAGTGATATTTTATGTGGTTAATGACCAATCTGTAGAGATCAATGTTAACGCTGTATATATAGGTGTGATTTTTAAGAAGTAAACATGGATAGGGATCTATTCCTCTGTATAATCACAATATGAGCACTTTACAGTGTGACCTGGAACAAAATTGTTCTCCGTGAAATCAGACAATAGGATAGGATCAGGGCCGGATTTACCTCTAGGCAACCTAGGCGCCTGCCTAGGGCCCGGCAGGTCCCACAGCCCTGACCATCCGGCAGGCTCAGTGGTAGACATATCGGCGGTGTAGCCGGTGCATTGCAATGAAGAGGCCCACAGTGGCACTGACAGCAGTGCTAATAATGAGTCACACTGACTCATTACAGTACACTGCGTCCGGCCATAACAAAGAAGGAGGAGGCGGTCTGGCCTCCTCTCCTCCCCTATTGTCTCCTCTCCTCTATACACTATCACACTGCTTCCAGCTCTTCGCCAGGATGGGCTCTTATTGGACCCTATCTCCTGGCAAGAGAAACTTTGCAAGAAAAAGTTCATTCAAAAGTTTTCGTGAAAAATATTTAGCACATCCACATTAAAAATATAGATTGTAATAAATATGCCCCTTCTTGTCTTATGAATCAACATGTCATCAGAGGAATGAGCCTGTTCTATCAATAGTCCCATTTTAATCTCTTCTCATACTTGCCAGCTGCTTGCCAGCTTCCTGGATAATAACTAAATTAAAATACCGTGCTTCCCTTTTTAGAAACTGGCTCTATGTTTTCTAGAATCCTGTTTATTAATCACATTGGTCTTTATCTTTTTCTTGCAACATTCATTATCCAAAGTGTAAGGTTTTATTTCAGTGTCTAATCATTCACGAAAATATCCAAACCATCTTCCAGTATGGCTTTAACAAAATGTGTGGGTTTTGTTTCATTAAAATTGTAAGAAATAGAGATATATGAACACCTATGTATTCCATGTAAAATATTAAGTTATTAACAGTTACAAATTATGTATCTAATATGTAGTAATGAATAAAAAAAAATGTTAAGAACAAATTTATTTTAATGACTATATCAATTTAAAACAAGGAATACAGGGCCTCATTCAGAGATGGACGCTAATGGGATCGCAGCTGCGATTTCGCACGCAACATAGCAGGGAAAATATGCTAATGTCTCAAAGAATACATGAGCATAAAGACGCCCACTGCTGCCTTCTTACCTGTGTGTGATGACGCATACCTGCGGAAATATCTGTAACATCGAAGCATATTGGCGGCCAGCCTTGGGAGCTCTTCAGACTCGTAGAGCTGCGTATGCCCTGGCAGTGGCTAATTTATGCATACCCATGTAACGGCGTTTAAACAGACAGACATGCCTGCTTTTCTCAGACCACCTCCTAATGCTGACAACCTGTCACTCACTTTGCGATGGATTCCTATGTGCGACCATACGTCCTTGATCGCAGTGCGATCGCTGCACACGCGCAGTGTGGCTTATATGAAATGCACGATGGCAAACAATCACTCAATTGCATGCATAATCACCTTTGCGTCCGTCCCTGAATCAGGCCCACAATGCAGTAGTGTTTCAAGTATAAACCACCGTGACCTCAGTTAAAATTAAATTATAAAGTGCAATCCTCGTACCAGAAATTGACTCCACAAATGAAGATGGGGTATCTACACTTTTCTCATTTTCTTACTTTACTACCTCTCCTCTTGACCCTCACAAATCAGTAGAGCTCTGTCTTATTTGATCATCCTAACCTTATAGTATCTTTCCATCACTGTTCAAACATGCAGTGATTATTCCTATTCTAAAAAAACTAAATTTGGACCCTAGCACTCACTCAAATTACTGTCCAACCTCTCAGTTCCCATGCTCCTCTAAGCTACTTGAGAGACTTGTCTACACCCGCCTCACACACTTTCTTCACTCACACAACTTATTTGACCCACTTAAGTCAATCTTTCATTCCCAACACTCCACAGAGACTGCTCTGACTAATGGTGGGTACACACTACACGATATGCTCCCTGAGTGATATCGTGTAGTGTTGTCCCCGGCAGGCTGTGCTCAATGTCGTTCATGACATTGAGCACAGCCGATGAACGATATCATTAACGATATCGTTCAGCGCCGGGCTCTCTCTCCCATTCCCTGACATGCAGCAACCTGACGAGATCGTCAGGTTGGCCTGCATGTCAGCCCGATGAACGATGATGAAGAACGACCCGCGGGAACGCGCGTCGTCGTCATCGTTCATCTTTCTGGGGTTAAAAATGGATGATAAAGTGGACGACTGAACGATAACGATATCGTTAACGTTCAGTCGTCCACTTTATCGCCCAGTGTGTACGCATCATAAGGTAGTAAATGATCTGATCACTGCTAAGGCTGGGTACACATAAGGCGATGTGTACCCAGCCCAACATTGGTGGGACCTAGCAGGGGCATCAGGATCGGCAAGCGCATACACACGTGCCGAGGTGGGCAGCGATGGAGCAACGGCTGGGGCCATGCTGCATTCAGCAGCATGGCCCTCGTTAATGACATCCCCTGTCGGCCCTGCATGTAGTTTCAACGGAGGATGTCGCTGATGATGCATGGGAGCGTGCATCATCAGCGACATAGCGGGTACACACTAGACGATGTACCCGATATGTTGGTCCGATCCACCGGATATGACGACATATCGTCTAGTGTGTGCCCAGCATAAGTCTAAAGGCCATTTCTCACTTCTTATTCTTCTAGATCTCTGCTGCATTTGGCACTGTTGACCGCTCTCTTCTCATTCAAATGCTACAATCCCTAGGTCTATCCTAGTTCTCATCCTATTTATCTACTCACTCTTTCAGTGTTCGTTTTTCTGAATCCACAGCCTCTAACTACATCAGTTGGAGTACCGCAAGGCTCAGTTGTAGGTCCTCTGCTTTTCTCAATCTATACCACATCTCTTGGCAAACTTATCAGCTTCTTCCAATTTCAGTATAATCTGTACACGGATGATCCTCAAATCTATCTTTCCTCCTCAGATTTCTCACCACCTGTATTGGCCCGCATTACTGAATGTCTTTCTGCCATTTCATCTTGGATGTCATCTTGCCACATCAAACGTAATCTTTCCAAAACAGAATAAAAAATATTTCCACCAGCCAATAGTAGTTACCAACCTGATATTTCTAACACAGTTGATAACACGACAACCAACCCTACCTCACAAACTCGTTGCCTAGGTGTCATCCTTGACTCTGAACTGTCCTTTGTTTCCCACATTCAATCTGTTTCCAAATAATGTTACCTATATCTAAAAAACATCAAGAAAACACCCATATCATTACACAAGCCACTGCAAAAGACACTGCAAAAACTAAAATTCATGCACTCTTTATCTACCACATTGATTATTGTAACAGTCTCCTTACTGGTCTTCCTCAAAACAGACTCTAACCACTACAATCTATTTTGAAAGCAGCTGCAAGACTGATCTTCCACACTAAACGTAGCAGAGGCATTTCTAGGGTGCGGCACTCCTCTCCTGCACCCGCCTCTCCTGCTCCCTTCTCTCCCACTCTGTCCTCTCCTCCAAGTACCCATGTATCCTCCTGTCTTCTCCACTACTCCTCTCTGTACTTATGGCTGCCTACATTAGCATCAGATATCAGGTAAGTATATATATATATATATATATGTATATATATATATATGTGTGTGTGTGTGTGGGGGGGTTGTTGCTTTGCTATGACATGTAATGCTCTTAAAGACTTACTTTTATATTTTTAGAAACACTTTCAGTCATTTTACTGTTTGTGCTAGGCAGTGGCATCCCTCCTCACGGTTTCACCCGTTGTGGGGGGGACTTTGTGTTGCGCGTTGAAGCTGCGCGGTGCCAAAATGGGTGGTCTCATGGGAAGGGGTTTGGCCTTGCGGGAAGGAGTGTGGTCTCACGGGAAGGGGCATGTCCTTGTGGCCGAAACCCAGGTCCCATTATCACTGGGAGCCTGGAGGCAGGGGGGGATGCTGGAGGTGCGTGCAGTGCCAGCTGGCTCCCTCACAGCGTGAGGAGCCGAGTGCTGCACTTAATTATACAATGCAGCACCCGGCTCCTGTCACTGAGGGGGACACACACCCCGCACCACCCTTGTGATGCTATTGGTGCTAGGGTATAAATTGAGGCATTGATACCATCATAATCAAGGCAAGATTTGCAGGGTAAAGTATTTGGCATAATATGCTACTTAGGGCCTGATTCCGAGGTGGACACAATGCCGATATTTGTAGAGCTAAGCAATGTTTTTTTACACTGCACATAATTTATATATATTTATATTATGTGGTTATAATTGGGGATGTAAACAAAAAGTATGGTGGTCGCTCATATTAGCTTAATGACATAGCACAGGTGCTTGTAAAGGGCGGGGTTTACACTGAACACAGAATAAAAGGGATTTTCCCTCCAGCACACTGCGGCAAAGTCAACAAAAAATACATAAATCCTACATGACAATAGAGATTCAGAGGTATTAGTTACATACATTTGCAAATATATGAATAAGCGCCAGGCCATCGTCAAGGCTCCTCTATACTGGTGTCCCTAACATTAAGGGGTTCATGTCCGAGAAGCAAGGTACCCCAAAAAATTCCAGACAAGGACCATCCCCAGGGCATCACACTAAAGGGGAAAAAAGGTGATAGTGAAGTGTAAAGGACAGATGTGTAAAGATAAATCAATAAGTGTTAATGAAATGTGAAATAATTAAAATGACATAAATAATAAACAAACAATTAGAAAAGTGATAAAAATATTTATGTGAATTAAGTGGTGATGGCCTGAAAAAGGTCCAGCCAGAACAACTCCGGGGGCCCCACTCCCAAACGCTCACCCCAAAATAATTATTGCTACATAATATAATTTGGGATGTGTCACAAGGACATGCACCCTCCTTGGTCATCCACACCCCCTTTTTGGGTGAACGCACGCCTTCGGCCTGCTCGGAGAAGCCCTACCCGCTCCTCAATGACCTGCTTCAGTCAGCCATGAACACTCATTTCTATCATGCTTTTCTAGGAATTTTTTTTACGGGGGGGGTTGCCGCTTTTCGATTTGCCCTGGGCGACAAAAACCCTAGTTACTACACTGACATACATCTCTTTGTTTATCTCAAAACGTCTCCAACCCATCTTCTCCACTCTGCACAAAATCTGCATCACTCATCCACATGCATCACCTGCTCACATTCACGGTTGCAGGTTTTTTTTTCTGGCTGCACCCACTCTTACGCACAATAAAACTTTTCTCTAGTCTCCAAACCTTCAAGCGTTCCCTTAAAACTCACCTCTTCCTATCCTACCGATTTACATTCCACCTATACAGTCCACACACAACTTTACATATTTTCTCATTCCGGTGTGGTTGTATCATACAGCCCACCAAGAATATCTGCAAACTGACTGGACCATTATGCAATAGGTAGCACCTTCCATGTACACAGAAGTGCCAAAAGCCATCGGATAGATGCCTACTATCGTGTAGGTCCCTCTCTAGCCCGGCGACATGCAGCAACTTGATGTGGCATCAATTCCACAAGTGACGGAACACCTTTGTAGAGATTTTGACCTGTGCTGTCTGGACAGATTCCCACACCCCTGATATTTGTAGGTGCTGGATCTTCGGTACAAAAGGACCTCTCCACCATGTCCCATAAATGCTGGATTGGATTCCTGTTGGGCGAACTCCGTGGCCACACTATTCATTGGAACTCTCCAGAATGCTCCACGAACGATGGTATATTCCAGCACTGTGAGTGTGATTGACATGTTCAGACGGATCAGCGGACCAAACCCATGCCACATGAACACTGTTGCTGTCACTCACAAAATAGTGGATCTGCTAATTCACATAATTGTGTGCTCATTGGAATACACACATGCAGTCTATGCAACTGAGATCTGAGCAGTTATGTGGCTCCCACATCCCACTCAGTGCCCACAATCTTCCCATTGGGTCACCACAACCATTTATCTGGGTTCCAACCAGAGGTGTAGCTAGGAGCCATGGGGCCCGAAGCAAGGATATGTTGCGGCGCCCCCCTCACCTGTACTGAATTGGGGATGTGGCCAACATGTGGGGGCATGTGAGCATTTGAAAGAAAAATTAAAAAAAACCCTAAATTAACAATAGAGGGCCTGATTTAGCTTGGATCACAATTCTGCATACACCCACGCAGTTCAACCCCGATAGTAAGCCAAACCACTCCGACTGCATTTTAATCTCAGCACCACATGAGGACACCCACTGTACCATATACACATCCGTAATACTTAGCAGAATAGCTAAACAATCGAGTACCATCAGACCCATACGTACACTTGCTATGAGACCTCACACTGCGTATGGGATCGCAGTGGATAATTTATGCATGCCCCTGTAACGGTGTGAGAATGCACTGGCACGCCTGCGTTTGGCTGACCACTCCCCCGTTACTACCCACAAATGGCACTTCATGCAATGGGTCCACGTAGCGACAGCGATCACAGTCCCCATCGTAATGGCATGCGCAGAATGCAACAATCAGCCGGTTGCGTGCGTATTAGCAACTGAGATCCAAGCTGAATCAGGCCCAGAGCCCATTCTGTTGTATTATTCATAAAAAGATAGCGAGGTGTTGTAGTCTAAAAAATAAATAAATTATATATATATATGTATATAAAGTGCTCGAAGTTGGAATTTTGATGTGTGGGTATAGAAATTTTAATTGAGCCCCCCTCCCCAAGCTTTAAGGATTTTGATAATAAGATATAGTCTCTGCTTCTATCTCAACCCCTGCACCTTTCACTGTGTACTACCCTCTCCCACCCCCTGTACCTCACACTGCCTACTCCCCGCTCCCACATCCTGCACCCCTCTCTCACACCCTGGACCTAACATTGCCTACTTCCCTCTCCCACCTCCTGCACCTCACACTGCCTTATTCCTTCTCTCACCTCCTGTACCTCTATTTCCTTGTCCGGAGTCCGGCTTCTCCTCCCTGTCCCCCAGTTGGCAGTGGGCTCTCGAGGGCGGTGCATCATCAGGCAGGGACACTGACTGCTTTGATTAGCGCTGGGATGGAGAGCCGGGGAAGTTGCAGTGGCGATTTGGACTAGTTGTGAACCAATGACGGCACGAACCGGCAGCCAATCAGAAACAGCCACGTAGCTGATTCTGAGTGGCTGCCAGTCCGCAAGTCGTGAGTGGCTAGCGGCCGGTGCCAAATTTAAAAGGCCACTGCTGATGATCCTTTTTATTTGGCCGTCAGTCTGTGATTGGTTCACGACCGGGGCCGGCTTGTGTACTGCTGTCGGCACCACATCTGTCCTACCGCCGGCCTGCCGGGAGCTGTCACCCGATGCTCAGCGCTGCTTAGAAATATATATATATACACACACACAGGTATATATATATGTGTATATATATATATATATATATATAATATACACAATTATATAGCAAGCAGTCAGCACACACTTTTCTTTCTTTTTTTTAAATGTGGGCACCAGAACCTCTCTCCATTCTATTGCAGTACTCGGCGGCTCTGGCTTACGCTCTGCCCCCAGACTTAAGCCCCACCTCTCTTTGCCGCCAGACTTAAACCCCGCTTCCCAATGACGTAAATCTCTGGGAAGGCAGGGAGAGGGCTCGATAGATGGAGTGGCAGTGACGCGAGCTAGCCACATCACTGCAAGGGGGCATGGGTTTGCGGCGGGCTTGATCGCATGCCGTCTGCACTGCGGAGCTGCCTGGAATCAGGCTTAGGTCAAGCCAGCGCCTTCTATCCTCTTCGGTGCCTGGAGCTCACGCTCCATCGGAACTGCCCTCCCTATGCCCCTGGTTCCAACATCCTTCTCACTACATACATCCATCTCATTCAAAATATACATTCAGCTCCCTAATTGCTAAAACTATCATACTCTGTCTATGCTTGTCAACTTTCTTCCCCTATACACCTCCATGCTGCTATAACTTCTCCAATCCCTACTGCTGTGTGGTCTCCCAACTGTGCTAGTCTGTGTTCCCTCATCCGCACCAATCTGTCTTTCCCCATCCGCATTACCCTGTCTTCCTGCATCCGTGCCACTCTGTTCCTTCCATCTGCACCAAAGCCTTCCCCCTAACTATGCCGCTCTGTCTTCCTCTCATCTGTGCCACTCTTTGTTCCTTCATCTACACCGCTCTGTCCCCCCCAACCGTGCCACTGTCTTCTCCCCCCCACCCGCAATACACTCTGTCTTCCCCCCATCCGCACCAATCTGTCTTCCCCAATCCCTACTGTTGTGTGTTCTCCCATTGTGCTAGTCTGTATTCCCTCATCCTCACCAATCTGTCTTTACCCATCTGGTCTGCTCTGTCTTCCAGCATCCATCACTTTGGCTCCCCCCATCTGTGCTTCTTAATCTTCCCCCAACTCAACGCCTTTCTGTCTCCCCCATTCATACCGAACTGTCTCTTCCCCCATCCACCCCACTCTTATCCCATCTGCTCTGCTCTATCTTCTGCTCACACCTCAGATGCATAGACTGCATGTGTGTATTCCAATGAGCACACAATTCTGTGAATTAGCAGCTCCATCATTTTATGAGTGAGAGCACTGTGAGAGTGCTGAATCTGCAGTTAACCACAAGGTGCGATGGCATACCATATCTGTATTGGGCAAGTCTATTAAGGCATTAGCCTTAATGATCGGAAGTTTTTTTAAATTTGAGTGGCAGAAATTCAGTAGGTTTTGTGAAATTTCAGATCATGTTTAAGAAGCCTTAATGGGACATGTGAAACCGTAAGGTTTTTGTTTTATGGAATTTCATTGCTTTTTTTTTATAATTTATTAACCATCAGGGTTTGGAGGAGCAAATCGGGCCACCTGTAGGGGAGAAGGGCAACAAGATGGTACATTAGCGCGGGTGGAGGAGGGGACAGCACCCAGGAGGTGTTTTGGGAGTGCAGAGGGAGAGATGGCTGTGGGGGGAGGCTGCAGGTGTGTGGGGCAGTGGCAACAGCGAGGGTGCGGAGCAGTGGCAGCAGCAGGGCAGTGCACAGGGGCATCTGACAGAGGGGCTCACTGGCGCTTGGCATGCATCTGAGAAAATAAAAACAATAAGACACAGATGCATGGACGTATCAGTGAGATCCATCCATGCATCTGCGTTAAAAATCGAATATGTGTAAAATAAAAATAATTATGTGCCCCCCAAAGCACAACATGCCCCGGGCATTTCACTGTCGATCCTGGTTGTGAAAATACAGGGGACAAAAAGCATAGGGGTCCCCTGTACTTAGCACAACCAGCACCGGGCTTTTTAGAGCCATTCCTGGTTGCCAAAGTACAGGAGACAAAAGATATAGAGGTCCCCTGTATTTAGCACAACCAGCACTGGGCTCAGCAAGCCAGTCCTGGTTTTGGAAATATAGGGGACAAAAAGAGTAGGGGTCCTCTGTATTTTCCATAACCAGCACCGAGCTCTATCTAGCAGGGGGGATAATGCCACAGCCAGGGGAACCCTTTCACCGGGTCCCCCGGCCAAAGCATTAACCCTGACCGCTAGTCAGCCCAGGCTGGGGATCCCTGGGGAGCCAATGAAGGGGTCCCCCTCTCCAGGGCACCCCAGGTCTGGGCTGATAGCCAGGGGCTATCCCCGGCACCCCTGGGCCGTGGGTGCCAGGTTGATTGTGTAGTGCTAATGCAGAGTTAAGATATTGGGCCTGCTTCAGAGTTGGGAATAGAGTGAGATATCTCTCTCAACTGTGAACCTGAACAAACCATATTGCAATGCAAGGGGTGTAAATACATACATTTTTTTAACATGTGGGGTAAATACTGGCTGCTTTTGCATGTAGCCCACAAATACTGCACAGCTTTATTATTACTCTACAATTTAGATGTCAGTTTGGAAACACTCCTCCCAAATCTAATCTCTCTGCACATTTTAAATCTGCCCCACCTGCAGTGCAGCATGGTTTCACCAAGATGATCAGTTGAGAGAGATCTCTCTCTCTATTCCCAAGTCTGAATCAGGCCCATTGTCTTTTGCAGGTTAACTACAGGTCCCAGCAAGCCTCCCCCCGCATGCTGGTACTTGGAGAACCACAAGAACCAGCAAGCGGGGCATTAAGGGCCTGCTGGTACCTATAGTACACCTGTAAAAGAAATCTTAAAATAAAAACATTACACTGAATGTTTTAATAATTTATTTTGCTGCACCTTCATCTGGAGGGCGGCAGCCTTTAAGCACTTTTACTTAGCTGCCGCCTCCCCCAGGACTTCCACGGCGTCTTCACCTGGAGGGCGGCGGCCTTTAAGCTCTTTTACATGGCCGCCGCCCCCATCCAGGACTTCCCTGGCATCTTCCATCTTCAGGAGCTCCTCATTGCTCTTCCTCCGCCATTGGACTGACACCCATTGCCGCGCGCTGCCTTATATAAGCCAGCATAAAGAAGCCGGGCCATCTTGAATTTCAAAAATGTTGCCGCAATGCCATATTTGAAATGGAAAGCCATCAGTGCCGCCGCACGCTGCCATACTCTGCAAGGTAATAGAGATGTCATGCCACTGCCTCCCGCGCCACACCCGTCGCCTCCTGTCTCTATGCCCTGAGTTATGCCTTCCTAAAAATCCCCCATAGACTAAAGCAGAAAAGTGGTCCTAACTGAAAGTGGCAGAAAAACCGAGTTTAAAGTTTAGATTGTTCCTGAATACTACATACTAATTTTTTATATTTTTTGCCCTGAAATTTGGCATGAGCGACAGTTTTACCAGTCCATGCCAAATTTCAGCTCAGTACGTTCAATAGCTTTTGAGGTGTAGCGCCTTATACACCATGCCCCCTCTCAGGAATTTTCTATGGGAAAATTCTGTTTATTCGATTCAGCCTTAATATAAGCGCACGATCGTGCCCTTAATATATATATATATATATATAATATATATATATGCCAACAAATCACATTGAATAAAGTGCCATAGTGCAAAAAGTGCCATTTGAAAGAGAGACAGAGTACTTATCAAGTCACATGTAAAGATTTGTGGCAGAGGACCGGCAGCAGTACGCCCGACAGCCGTTTCGGTGCTAACAAGCACCTTCTTCCAAGGGCAGCGCAATAATACTGAATCCCTACAGGGTTCAAGTACCTGTTCAGTCACCTGTCACCACTCCCACAATCACTGATCACCAATCCCCACTCTACACTCACCTGTAACCTAAGGTGCAGCATCGTCACCAACCCTCGGCAGCTGCTCCGGCTCACCACTAAGTGAAACCGGAAACAGCGTCCACACACCTATTACACGTGCATCTCACACAGACCATGTGTGCGCTCCACATAGGGGACATCCTCCCACGGTGGAGCACACATCCGCATCCAGTGCGTTCCACACATAGAAAAAAGGTTATCCCTGGAACGTATAACTCAAAACTAATAACAATTAGATCATATTGCATAACTTGTCCAAATAACCATTGGTTGAGGAGACCGATGCTGCAACCCCACAACATCAGGGTGCCGGGGAACCAATGAATGTGAAAAGACAAACAGACAAACATACATAAATCCTCTTATATATATACATAATGCGTGTTGATACATTAACTCAGATTGTTTCAGTTCACTGTAAGATCATTCGTCTAGAGAAAACATGTCAAACTAATTCCTCATTAAGACCAATAGGGGAAACAGATTGAAGATCATAGATCCATCTACTTTCACGTTGCAAAAGAGTCTTATTGCGATCACCTCCTCGTTTAAATGGCAGAATGTAGTCAATGGGCATGACTTTAAAATCAAGAGGGTTATGTCCCATTTCAACGAAATGCTTAGCCACAGGTGAAGTGTTACCATCGATTTTTACAAACGCTTTCTTTATCGAGGAACGGTGAAGGGCCATCCTTTCCTTTAGCATGCGGATAGTTTTCCCGATGTAAAGCCGATCACATGGGCACTTAATCATGTACACCACGTATTTGCTCTCACAGGTTAAACGATGTTTAATTTTATATGACCTATTGGTCCTCGAATCTATAAAATGTTCACCTGTTATTAAAAATCTGCAATTAATGCAGCCAGAGCATCGGAAATCACCATTTTTTAAAGACAGCCAGCTCGCTTGATGTTTCATCCCCACGTCTGAAAAAGTAACAATGTCCTTTAAATTGCTACTACGCCTGTAGCAAAACATGGGGGGCTCCTGGCACATCTTCCCCAACACCGGATCTGTTTGTAGCACATGCCAATGTCATAATATCGAACGTTTAAGGATATTTGAATTAATCGAGTAAGTGGTTGAAAAAATAATCCGATCAACCTTATCCTTAGTTTTAGTTTTAAGTAACTCTGATCTCTCAAGGAACATGCATTTATCAATCGCCTCCTGGACTTCCCATTCCGGGTATCCTCGCTGAATAAATTTATTACCCATCTCTTTCAAGGCTGATGGTAATTTAGTGCTATCCAATGTTATCCTTGTCACTAAAGAAGACCCTTTTTCAAAAGGAGGGGGTGAAAACTATCCGCCGCAAGAAGCGTATTCTTATCTGTTTCTTTATTGAATACCGTGGTCAAAAATTGTCCATCCTTGATCTGTATTGTCACGTCCAAATAATTGACTACCGAGGAACTAAAATTCAATGTAAATCTGATGGTACTATCAATTTGATTTAAATCATTGAAAAATTGTAAGAGTGCTTGTTCACCTCCCGTCCAAACCATAAAAAGGTCGTCTATGGAACGAACATAGAATTTAATATGATTTGACAATGAATGGGACATGATATAAAATTTTTCATAAGATTGCATATATAAATTAGCATACGCTGGGCCATATTCGAACCCATTGCGGTTCCCCTGCATTGCAAAAATAATTCATTGTCAAACATAAAATAATTCTTATGCAAAATCAAATGAATTAATGACATCAAATAATCGATAGGTGGACCCATATAGTGTGGACTTGACATGACTGCCTCTCTGATAGCATCCATCCCTTCCTTATGTGGGATGTTTGTATATAGATTGACTATATCCAACGTTACTAATAGGACGTCACTGGAGGGCATTTGTAGATCAATCAATTTGTTGAGGAAGTGCGTAGTATCCCTCAAATAATAATCAGTATTTTGTACAACAGGTTGAAGTAAAAAATCAACGTACTGAGAAATCGTCTGACACAATGACCCTCGGGAGGAAATTATCGGCCTCCCCGGGGGGTTGTGTAAGGTCTTGTGGACCTTCAGTAATATATAGAGCAATGGAATAATCGGATGATCTTGTTTTAAAAATTTTCCTGTCTGTTCATTCAACCATGAATTGTTAATCCCCATATCAATTATGCCATCAATCTCCCTTTTATATTTCACAGTAGGATCTGCTTGTAATTTTTGATAACTTGTTTCATCCGATAATTGTCTGTTTACTTCTCTGATATAATCTGACATTTAATATAACGATACCCCCGCCTTTGTTAGCCGGGCGAATCATTATTTCCTTATTATCTCTCAAAGATTTAACTGCCTTAATCTGCATTGGGGTTAAATTAGAGAAGGAAGTTCGTTGTTTCTTAATTAAGGGTAAAGCATCACGTTTTACTAGATTTATAAATGTATCAATAAAAGGGACATTTATATTTGGCTCAAAAGTACTTTTTGGACGAAAATGACTGAATTCATCCGATTTAGACTCTTCATTGCTATAATAACAGGTGAACATATTATAGATCTAAGGACCAATAGGTCATATAAAATTAAACATTGTTTAACCTGTGAGAGCAAATACGTGGTGTACATGATTAGGTGCCCATGTGATCGGCTTTATATCGGGAAAACTATCCGCATGCTAAAGGAAAGGATGGCACTTCACCGTTCCTCGATAAAGAAAGCGTTTGTAAAAATCAATGGTAACACTTCACCTGTGGCTAAGCATTTCGTTGAAATGGGACATAACCCTCTTGATTTTAAAGTCATGCCCATTGACTACATTCTGCCGTTTAAACGAGGAGGTGATCGCAATAAGACTCTTTTGCAACGTGAAAGTAGATGGATCTATGATCTTCAATCTGTTTCCCCTATTGGTCTTAATGAGGAATTAAGTTTGACATGTTTTCTCTAGTCGAATGATCTTACAGTGAACTGATACAATCTGAGTTAATGTATCAACACACATTATGTATATATATAAGAGGATTTATGTTTGTTTGTCTGTTTGTCTTTTCACATTCATTGGTTCCCCGACACCCTGATGTTGTGGGGTTGCAGCATTGGTCTCCTCAACCAATGGTTATTTGGACAAGTTATGCAATATGATCTAATTGTTATTAGTTTTGAGTTATGCATTCCAGGGATAACCTTTTTTCTATGTGTGGAACGCACTGGATGCGGATGTGTGCTCCACCGTGGGAGGATGTCCCCTATGTGGAGCGCACACATGGTCTGTGTGAGATGCACGTGTAATAGGTGTGCGGACGCTGCTTCCGGTTTCACTTAGTGGTGAGCCGGAGCAGCTGCCGAGGGTTGGTGACGATGCTGCACCTTAGGTTACAGGTGAGTGCAGAGTGGGGATTGGTGATCAGTGATTGTGGGAGTGGTGACAGGTGACCGAATAGGTACTTGAACCCTGTAGGGATTCAGTATTATTGCGCTGTCCTTGGAAGAAGGTGCTTGTTAGCACCGAAACGGCTGTCGGGCGTACTGCTGCCGGTCCTCTGCCACAAATCTTTACATGTGACTTGATAAGTACTCTGTCTCTTTCAAATGGCACTTTTTGCACTATGGCACTTTATTCAATGTGATTTGTTGGCATATATATATATTGGATCATTTAAATATGAATACAATTATTTGAATTTGGAAAAGGTGTGCGGATTGTCTTTTCTTGGACTTTGGATTTATTTAAACAAATTGGATCCAGCACCCGATTGTTTTTTGGTACATGTATGAGAGTGCATATTTGATACATTACATATATATATATATATATATATATATATTCACTATTGTATTTGCATGTTGTCATATTGTGTTTGAGTGGTATGTGTTTGTTATTATTTATATTGTTTCATCTTTTGGTGTTCTTCGTTTTGTCTGTTTTTTGTGTTCTGTAAGAATGACAAGTATTATACCCGGCTATGATCATATCTTGGGCTCCCTCTCTGGCAAGACTTCCCTGCCCAAACATCTGTGGCAAGGGCTATGCAATGCTGTAGGAGATGACCACAGAATAATGGACAGCTACAGAAAGCGGCTCTCAGATAAAAAATGCAGAGTGAAAGACAAAATGGAGAGGAGAGCGGCAGCAAGGTCAGGAGGTGGCCCATCGCTCACTATACAATTCTCATTCTGGGCGTGGTTCAGATGTGCACTCTATTGCAGCATTGACTGCGCTTCTTTTGTAGAGTGACTGCATCTTTATGGTATTCGTACGGAGATGCTCACCGGCTGCAGCGCTAATCCTCTCCTGAGTGTATTAAGATGCACCATTGGTTGCATATTGGTCGCACCATCGGAGATTGCACCAGCCCTATAAGGGCACAGAATCTCAGTCTGATTATGGCCGCCTGTGTCAGTGCAAATATGTGTGTCTTAAGACGCAGTCACTGCCTTTCCCTGTCTCCAAATTAGTTTTGTGGCTTCTTCTCCTTCCCCCCTCCCCCAATATCTGCAGTCCACTGGCTGTTACATTTGCCCCTTAGTCAATGAGTGGTAAGGAGCAGGAAACTTTGTGGGAATCGCTGTACTGTACACTACTTTATGTACATACAGTGCTTCTGTGTCCTGTGTCCATGGGTTCAGGTGTTTAGTTTGTTATTTTGCCAAGCCCCCTGGATGTCTACCTGGAGAAGGGGACTGGCCAGCACCATGGAGTAGGTAAGTATGTAGTGCGAGTGTAAACAGACTCAGAGGTTCGGGACAAGTTATGCTTTTGGGGGAGACCCCACGCTGATTTTTTCCAAAATTTTAACCCATTATTTACACTGTAAAACATAGCAGCACTGCTTCTGTGCAGTGCTCAGCGGAATTTATTGACAAGGGACCAATACGACTGAACTTGCACACGATACAACACGTTCAGGATCACCATTGAATCAAAATAGACAGGCAAACACGATTCTTAGTAAATCCATGATTTTGGCTGTAAAAATAGCATGCGAATCCCAGCGTTGCCCAGCGTGTTTAAACTCGGCCAAACATGATTCTTAGTAAATTTACCCCCCAGGAGTCTAGAGAACTAGTGTATGAAAAGGTTACCAATTATAACATGGATGAATAAACTTTGAAGAAGCAGTTAAATGACCATTTAAATAAAGAAGGTGTCAGAAAATAGTGATCACAGGCAATTTGTCTAGAAATGAAAAGGCGAGGTTGTGCAGTCATTATAAGCAAAGCAAGGGTCAATAGTTTGTTCATAAATGATGTGATAAGTGCGTATGTCACCTTTTCTGCCAGTCATAACAATGTATTATTTTCTGTGTGACACTGACTCAGCTGACAACTCGGATAATTCTCCATCAATAAATGAACTATATTTTCCTTATTTCTTTTGTAAGCAGCGTATGTAATGTTCCCTCCCAATGATATTATATTATTATACTAAATCAAATTATCAAACTTCCTGCCTGCTCCTCTAATTTCTCCAAGTCTCTCATGAGAAATGGTATTAAATATTAAAACTGTTAAGGAATATTTTTGATTGAATGGTGAAGATAAATGATTACCATAGTAGCTAAACAAATTACAATGAAACACCAAAATTTCAAAACCTTTTTAAGAAAGTAGTTTGTAATCTGAGTTACATTTGTGAGGTTTTGCAGAATCATTTATCTTAAATTTGACACCTTGAGGTTGAGTGAAATTAGTTATTATCTCCATCTTTTGACAGTAGTCAACTATAGTGGCTTCCCATATATGTATAAGTTAAACCATACTTGCCTACCCTCCCGATTCAGCCGGGAGCCTCTCGAAAATCAGGTGCCGCTCCAGGCCCCCTGGAAAGGCAGGCAAGCCTCCCGGTCCCGGCGATCCATCTGCCCCCCCCCCCCCCGTGAAAGCAGTATAATACCCGGTAGCGCGATTCGCGCTGAATCGCATCATTGTGGCCCCGTCCCCTGCTTCACAATGCCATTAATCTCGGCATTGTGAAGAGGGGGTGGGGCCACGATGATGCGATCGCGCTGTCATGCCCATGCCCTGCCCCCGTTGACGCCTCATGTTCCGGGCCACGCCCCCTCCTTTTGATGTCACACGCCCCCCCTGCTGAGGCCGCCCGACAGCTCCCTCCCGGAACTCGGCTCTATGCGGATTCACGAAGTTCAGGTGGATTTGGGTTTCTGGAGAACTGAACCGCACATCTATAATGTGAATACAATAATATGCCATAAGTGTGCACACAATACCTGTTTTTTTTCAGTAATATGACACAAGTTCTTACAGAAACATAGTAGATGAATAAGAGATTATTGGGGATATTTATTGCAGTTTTTTTCCTGGCAAATCCTCTGCATTTTCTGAGAATTTCTGCATTAATAAAGTATCCCAGGAATGAATTAAAAGGGTACTGCAGAAGATAGCAGAGGTGTCTGCTGCAATCCCTCTATTTTGAATCACTAGGTTTCTATGGGGACTGCAGAACTGACAAATATACCAGTTTCCAAAAAGCTTAGCTTTTCAGAGCTTGGCCGCAATTGCTAATGCCATTGTTAACGTCTGATCCCACTCCGGTAGTAAACACTTACGCATGCAAAGTCCATTGACTACACATGTGCATTTAGTTTTTAGAGACAATATTCCCTACAAACATTGCCCCGATGAGTATACTTATCAGGGCAAAAATGAGGGGAATGAGATTATTAAGAATAGATATAATTAACGGACCTAATTCAGAGCCGCTCGCTGATGGCGGGCGCTCGCTCTGAATGTGGGGGTATTTATTATTTTTTTTCTCTGGCAGCTCGCTAAGCTGTGGGAGACCACCCACAGCTTGAAAGAGCGGGCTGGAGACCGTCGAGATAATCGCAACCATCGGGCTTGCGACGATACCCTGGGGTAGGGTCTAGTTGCCGCAAGCCCAAGTGGACTTCCTGCTCTAATAGAGCAGGAAGTCCACTACTGACATCACTAGTGAATCACTAGTGATGTCAGAAACCCCTCCCAACAAATCCCAGGCGTTCCTAAGGGAACGCCTGCGTTTGTCCGGCCACCCCCACAAAACGGGGCGAGCTGTCAATCAACATCAACAGCCGCCCCGTCTTGTAGCGAACCCCATAGCGACTGAACTTCATTCACTCAGCGGGGCTCGCACATGCGCACGCCAGACGCGGCGCATTCGCAGGGCATTAACATCGGGCCGCGTTTGCGAGCGGCTCTGAATCGGGCCCTAGCTTTGTTGAATGACCTTGAAGTTCAGATCATTAATGCATGTAGGTTTAGTGAAAAATAATTTCACTTTCAAACAAGTGGCTTCCATTAAATATATCAGGCACAAATATAGATTGATGCAATATAACTTTGATCTTCCGAGCTTTGGTTTAGAAGGTCCAGCAATGTTGGGTTTATTATGTACTAATAATGTTTAGTTTGGTTGCTCTAGGCAAGAGAGAGAAAAACCTGCCATTTGCACTCTTGCATCACCACATTTATTGTCTTTGTGCAAATGTACACCCTTTGGCCCTCATTCAGAGCCGCTCGTTAACAGCAGTACGCTCGTTGCGCTCCGATGTTGAGAAACCGCGCATGCGTCGGTGTAACACTGCACATGTGCGTACGGCAGATTGCAAGCTTTTTGTCACTCGTTCGGCAAATTGCGAACAGGAAGTGACATGTCAAATGTGATTGACAGAACAGGCCGTTTTTGGGCGTTGACGGGGGGGGAGATGGAAAAACGCAGGCGTGGCGAGGCGTTTTTGGGGCGTACATAAATTAGCTCATGCGAACGTCCAATGTGTTCGTACCAACTCATACGTCACTGGCTGATCCTCTTTCCGTTCAAACTGCTCGCACAGCTTGGGGTCTGGATTACTCGACCACAATGGCGATGGCCTTGTCCTTTGGCCCGGGCCTCCTCGATGTTTCATCGATTTATCACGGCTTGTCAGAAAAACAATCAACTTTGGATTGAAAACCAGCTTGTAATGTTTTTTTTTTTTTTTCTTTGGAATAGCACAAAACCGTACGCAGCTGAAAATCTCGGCTGCTAATTTCAGGATTACACAATCAATTTGCGTTTTTTTGTAGGAATGTATTTTTCAATTTTGTTAGTGTTTTTGGATATTGTAACAATATTGACATCATGTTTGTGTGTATTGTAACCTTTTGCATTGGGCTGGAGTTTTTGGGGTTTTTTTTTCCAAAGTGTTCCTTAAAGTAACATTTTCTTTTAACCCTTGATTGTTTGGAACTCCAAAACTAAGATTTCGTTTTTTCCTTGTGGGACAGGATTAACTAGAAACCAATTTGAAATTAATGTCACAATACAGTTGAGAACCATTTGTAGATTTTATTTTCAAAACACATTTTAAAACAAATCATGTGCATTTTCACGTACAATTTTGGGGTCATTGTTACCCACTAATCTTTGGTACATTTGTTTTGTTAAAATTATATTTTTGGAACAAAAAATACAAAAATTAAAAAAACAATTCACAAGAAAGGAGAGGGAAGTTTTGGCCAGTAAGGAATATGGGGCAAGCACAGAAGGAGTGTGGGCAAAGTAGCCAGTGCTGTCATCGTTTCTTTCCCCGTTTGGCTGGAGTAGGGTGGGCACCAGACCGGCTCCGGGATGTCCTCTGGCTGGCCTGTCCAGAGGCAGATGTTGTGGCCTCTGGACTAGGCACAGGGCTAGGCACATTTGGAGGAATGGCTGTTGTTGTGCCAGAGGTGGAGGATCCTGATGTTCCGGCAGGAAGGGAGGTCGGCTCCACCATGTGCTGGCGAACGAGCTGCTCCAGGGCATTGGCGATTCGGATGTTGGCCCTGGTATTTTCAGCCAGGGCCTGACCAATGGTCACGTTGGCCGCAGCATTTGGTCCAGGGCCTCAGCCACCCGTAGCAGACTGGCGTCCATCCTCTGCAGAATCTCCGTATGGGAATCCGATTTAAAATTGAGTTCTGTAAGGAGTGCCACTGCCTGCGAGGGGGATTGCCCAGGACTGGCTTCTGCAAGGTCCTCAGCCGGATGTACTGGTTCCTCCCCTGCAGAGCCAGCAGAAATTCTGCGGCCAAGGCTCCCCTCTGGAGCAGACTCATCCGCCTATGTCTCTGTGAGAAAAAAGAGAAAAGAGGAACATTACAATCTACATATTGTCACATTAACATTTCAGAGTTGGTTACATCACAACATTTACCTGGGACAACATGAGGAGCCGCAAAGTCTGGCATGTCCGTATCCATATTGGACACGCCAAACACCTCCACATCCTGCACACACCCCTGTGCCAGCTCTTCCAAATCATTAAACTCCAATGACACAGGGGTGGGACCCCCACCTGTCCCCCTTGCATGCCTAGCCCTGTCAGCCATTTTTTGCTTCAGGCGATATTTGAAGTCTTGCCATTTGTGGGTGAAAAAGTAGGCATTATTCCTGCATTATTTGACCCTGTTTTTTTTGGGTGGTCAAGTTTTTACTTACCGCCGTTTGACATCCCGGGCTAGACGGACATAATCACCCACCCTATTGATAGCACTGGCTATCTCCTCCCACATTCTCCACTTCTGGCTTGCACCCATATTCCTGTCTGCCTGTGGCAGGATGTCCACACACTTCTGAACCAAAACCTTCATCTCCTTTCTTGTGAATTGTGGCTGCCTTTTCTTTTTCCCAGCTTTGCCCGGAATACTGGGCCCAGCAGCCTCTTCCATGTCATCCTCAACACCTATTTACAATAAAATTGTTAAATTTTAGCTGCCCAACTTTCACTATATTCTGGCTCTAAATAATCCTTGATTAGAAATGCCAGAAATACTTACCGGCCACCTCTTGGCCATTGTTTGGCTGGTCTGTAGCCATTTTTCATGACAAAACAAGAAATACACCAGACCGTTTTTTTTGGATCGTGACGTATTTATACATGCGTCCTTATTATTCGTCCGCATCATTGATTGTGCGTTTCTATGATCCGTCCTTAATTTGAGCGGGAAAATAAACACTATTTATGGCTTTGGCTGACTCGAGTCTAGGTGGCGGGTGTTGTTTGTTGGAGGTTACGTTGGTCGGAGTGGATTGTTGGCGGGAGTTGGATTTGGCGGTGTTGGTGATTTTTTCTGTGCGTTTTTTTTTGGGTTTAACTTTCCGTTCGCTTTTTTTGGTGTGGTTCTTTTAGTTGTGGTGTATTTTTTTGGTAAGTTTTTTACCGTCTTCCTTTTGTTAAATTTGGCTATCCTTTTTTGTTTTTTGGGTAACAAAAATTTTATTTATTTCTCCTTTTGTAGGTTTTTTTTGGCTCTGCCCCAACGACCTTTTTGTTCTGTGACTTCTATATCCTGTATTGGTAAGTTTGGTTTTTCACTTGTTTGTTAAATGTTCATGTCTTTTTTTACGCATCTTTTGTGGACATTACTGTTTTTTTCTGCGTTTTTGTGGTTAAAAAATGTGCGAACTAATTAGCGCATTTTTGTCGGCTTAATTTCTCTAGTTAAATTGCGAACTAATTAGCGCATTTTTGTCGGCTTAATTTCTCTAGTTAAATTGCGAACTAATTAGCGCATTTTTGTCGGCTTCATTTCTCTAGTTAAATTGCGAACTAATTAGCGCATTTTTGTCGGCTTAATTTCTCTTGTTAAATTGGGAGATATTTACCGTTCACAATCTTGGTTGTTGTTTGGGGCCCAAATTGTGGAAGTCGGCGCAATGTCGGTTTGCTCTTTGTAGAAATGTGTGTTTATCCCCTTTTATGTTTTGTCTTTTACAAAATTAACCTTCCAAAATGGACCACACAAATTTTGTCCTTGTTCTGGTCTTTTGAATTTTAGGTTTGGGAAATCATGACAATACCCCGGCATGTAAGCATCTTTGGATTGTATCGTAAAGATAAGTATTTATCGCTCTTTTTTGGGGGAAACAAACCTTAACTTAATTTCTTGCCATTTCAGGTTGATCTTGGTCGGATTGTTGTGGCCATGCTCCCGTAAGCCGACCAACCTCAATCTCGTCCCAGGCGTAGGCATCGTAGGCGTGCAAGGCCCCAGATATATAGAACATTTGTCACCCTTTTTGGAATGCCCGATGATGAGGTGTTAAGGTGCTACCGTCTTCCGCTCCAAATCATCATAGACACTCTCTCATTAATAGAGAGTGATCTTGAGCGGCAAATTGACAGTCCTACAGCAATACCACCACTTACGCAATGTATGGCAGTGTTACATTTCTGTGCCTCAGGATCCTTTCAAACCACGGTGGGAATAGTTGCGGGAATATCCCAATCCTCCTTTTCAAGGGCAGTGATGGAGGCCCTTTTCAAGCACCTCCATCATTTTATTAAAATGCCTTTGGATATGGGTTCCCTTAGTGTGGCCAAGGCCAATTTTTACCAAATAGCTGGCTTCCCACACATCAAAGGGGTTGTGGATGGTACTCATATACCACTTCAGCCTCCAGCACGGCTGGAGGCCATTTTTAGGAACCGAAAACACTATCACTCACTGAATGTAATGGTGGTATGTGATGCCTCCCTCCAGATCCTGTCCTTGAATGCAACATTACCCGGGAGTGCACATGACTTATTCGTCATCCGGCAATCAGGGATATGGCAAAAATTAGGCAACCTACAAGCTGGTGATGCGTGGCTTCTGGGTAAGTGGAGACCTTTAGTACATACCAATGCAAAATTTGATACACAGTGTTCCTGATGTTGTCACTTCTTTTTCACAGGAGACAGTGGCTACCCTTGCACACCCTGGCTGCTCATTCCTTATTTGGCTCCCACACCAGGCCCACAAAGTAATTTTAATTCCGCACTTCATGGGGCTACATTGGATATATATTCTGGACCCAATTTTGAAACGCAACATTTGTGGAATCATGTTGGCATGCTCATTCGTCAACCAGTTCTTGATTTTGTTTATTTTTTATTATGGTGTTTGCTGGTTTTTACAGTTTGTTATCTGTAGACTGTATCCAAATTTAACTTTTTATTGTAGAAAAATAATTTGGTGGAAAACCATAAAAATTAGGGCCGCAGGATCCCCGCCATCCTATCCAGGACCACCAGCAGGCCGATCACGTGCCCCCGCATCAGTTGGACGCACCCGGCTAGGTCCGCCAAATGCCTCTGGTCCTCTGTGGGTTAGAAAATTGTGGTGCTTACTAAAATGATTCCATAATTTATTAATCTAAAAAAAATACTCAAGCAAAATAGCCTTAGCAAAAAGTGACAATAGTGTTGCAAAACCCACATAAAAAAAAAAACCTGGAACAATAAAAAAATTGAAAAACAAAAAACCATAAAAAAATATCAACCGTAAACCAGAGATACAAGTTTGACTGTTTTGACATGTGGGATATGTGTATGGGGAAATCAGCTGTGAAATGTAAATACAAACAGATATATAACCAAACTTAAAAAATGTAAAAAAAAGGAAAAGGCACAGACAAAGGATTACATCAACACATTTTCCTTACCAAAAAAGGATAAAAGGGAAACATACCGTTGTGAATGACGGCTGGCCCGGAAACAACTCCATCGTCCTCCTCGGAGGTGGTCACATTTCCCAAGGAGGTGGGAGGGGTTATAACAGATTCAGGAGATGGGGTGGTCAAGAGAGGGGTGGGTTGAGGGGAGGGGGAATTGGGATGGAGGGGAAATTGCCAAGAGGGATGGGCGACAGGGTCTGGGCAGGCTGGGGTGGAGGGGGAATTTGGGGTATTTTGGGGAGAGGAGTTTTGGCTGGGGGTTGGGGAGAGGGGACAAGAGCGCTGTCTTTGCCGGCGATGACGCCGTAGTCTTCGCTCGGCCCCTAAATGATGTGAAACAAATTGAGGTTAGTTTAGAACATCACCTTGCTAAACGCTAATTTTTAAATCCAAAAAAAGGAAAACATGCACACGCAGATATGAGTGCAAATAATAAACAGGCCAAACAAGAAAACATGCACACGCAGATATGAGTGCAAATAACAAACAGGCCAAACAAGAAAACATGCACACGCAGATATGAGTGCAAATAATAAACAGGCCAAACCAGAAAACATGCACACGCAGATATGAGTGCAAATAATAAACAGGCCAAACAAGAAAACATGCACACGCAGATATGAGTGCAAATAATAAACAGGCCAAACAAGAAAACATGCACACGCAGATATGAGTGCAAATAATAAACAGGCCAAACAAGAAAACATGCACACGCAGATAGGGCCACAAAGATAAACAGGAAAACCCCAAAAAAACCAACTTACTTTCCGCTATACGCATGCGAAAGCATGCCAGCAAGCGGGGCGTCCGCCGTTGAAGGTCGGACCACCTGCGCTCCAGCTGGCCGATCTGTCGGCGTGAGCCGAAGGAACGCAGGCGGCCGCAAACCTCCGCATCGGTGGCACGCTTCTCCCGATTGCTGATGGGGGGAGGCTGGCTGGTGATACGCCTGTCCATCACCTCTGTAAGAACCAGAAGCTCTCGCTTGGTGAATGCAGAGGCTCTCATGATGGCAATGGTGTATTTTTAATAAAATAGTTTTAATAAAGACCAGAAAATAATTTTGATTGGCTAATGTAGTTGGGAAATTAACAGGAACCATTCTATTGGTTAGTGTATGAGTCATGTGTTCGACAGGCCCAAAAATCTATTGTGAGTTATGTTAGGCTTGAAGCAGTAACATGCGTAAGCTAATTTAAATAAAGAAATGAACCCAGTAAAATATGCGTGGGTAAAAACACGGAAAACAAATGGATAATTGGCTCAAACATGTATTTTGGCAAAAGAAAACCATTGTTTAAACCGTACGTATTCTGCGGGTAAACACAAACACGGACAAGAGTAAAGTTTATTGAAAGACAAAAAAAAACAAAAGAAACACATGTGAAGAGCAATTAAGCTAATTTATATATTGATTGGCATGATACGATTGAAGGAGGTAGGCAGAATGAACGAGCAGGTAATCGGAATCTGACAGGCCCACTTCCGGTTTGTACTTGTGCGTGCGTTCCCTGCAAGCCACATTGGGGATGTACGCTCGCTATTTGGCTCGCTCGTTAGCTAGAGGAGGGGTCGGTAGACTTTGGGGAGGAAGTTTAGCTGCGTTCGAAATTACGTGCGAGCGCTTAAATTAACATATTTCGGCACGTACGCCGAAGGTACGAACGGCCACTTTCGTCCGGGTCTGAATCAGGGCCTTTGCCTTTATTTACTTCTAACCCTATGAGTCGTGTTCACTGATGCAGTGAATTCATGTTTACAATTAATTGTGTGATGTACTACTGTGTAGACAGTAGAGATGCTTGAAAAGTGATAATAGAAAAAATTCACAAACTTCCGAAAGTTAAAAAGATTCAAACATGGTTTGTGGCTGTTTGAGCAGATCTGAGTCTGTTCAAACAGTATTCCTTTAATTTGAAGTTCATTATGATTTTATTCAATGTATGTTAAAAGTGGTCAATGAACACAATCAACAACAGCATCAATGACATGTCTAGATTATGCAACAAATGTGGTTGTCCTGGTATTTAGTTCCAGGGGATTGGTAGAACTGCGAATAAGTAGCCCTCAATTCAAAATTAGTGAAGGACAAATTTGAAGCTGTGGAACACATGCTGACTGCCCTTTCCCCACTAGAACTGTGTCGAAGCTGGTTTAGTGGCTGAGACAGAATCAGTGTAAAATTAGCTTGGAGTGATGCCATCTTGCGAATGGAAACCAGACTCCATCTTAAAAATAAGAATCTGCATGACGCCATTTTAAGTTACAACTCATGAGCTAAGTACAGATGGCAATGTTTTTGGTAATCACTTTAGAAGCCATGACAGGCCCATTCTGGGGACAACCTTGCATAGAAATATACCAAAACAAACACAGTATCAGTTAGCAACTAGAAAAACAGCTTCCTGAGAAAAGGAATTAGAAAAAAACAATACACCAGGAACTGTGGGTGTTTTTACATGTAAAGGGAGAGACCCCACATGTGGACAGGTGTAGCTGTGGCAATTGTAATATGGCCCAGACACTTGAATTTGACTGAATGAACAATGGTAAGAAATCTGCTCTTTTAAACTCACTGTCAGACAGGCTGGCACCAGCACAGTTGGGGGTCACCACGCTGTTTGAGAGTGAAGCTCACTGCCCATAACACATTTGCATTGCAGTTTAAAAAAATGTTAGTAAGAAATTATATATATATATATATATATATATATATTAAATCCATCATAAATAAAGTCACATGCATAAACACCGCACATTACGCACAGTTGCGCTGTTAACATGACGAACATTAGCGAATGCACAATATCCTGCATGCGAACGCTGTTTATTAGCTGCATGCGTGCTCATCTGCCCCAAATCAGATAAACCTAACTAGCATCTTTTCCCAAACCCCTAATATTTACATAATGCACACTCACATAAAAGGTTCCATAGCTTTAAAGTATAAGATCTAAGTTTTATTCATTTATTACAAATGCTGGAAATAAAGGCTATTTTGGTATCTAAGGTTTAATACATGATAAGTAAGCCATGTTTGGTATTATACTGATCTGCACTTTCTCAACAGCTTTCTGGTATCATCGGTGTGAAGATCGCAACATGCATTCTCAACTTATGGACCATAGAGATATAAAGCACCAAAATGTATTTTGTGAAACCAACAACCTAGATTTGCATGCAGGGGGAATAGAGGAGGCTACAAGCTGTTAGAGGCTGTTCTGTGTCCATTTGAATCAACCTGTTAAATGTCCTGTAACAAATGCACCGTGATGGGGAACCAATGGGATCAGCAACATACCTCTCTATAGTGTTGTCTGTTTCTGTAAGGGTATAAATGTGTGTGTTGTGACCTCAGTCTGGAGTCTTCTTGCTGATTGCTGATTGACGGAGGTTTCTAGCTGATGCCGGTATCTGGTCCAGAGCGCGTGCGTATGTATAACTGTATCTTCGATCTGTATAATTCTTTGCGCTAAATTGTACTTAGATCACAGCATGTAACTGATTGTACTTTACTTGAATAATACTTTGTGCTTTGGAAACACATGGTCAATGTCTAAGGTCTTTATTTTACGGTATGACTGCGTATGCAAATAGCGTCAATTTTAGAGGTTTATAGGCAGGTTTTAGAAGGTATAGGTAGGAGCGTCTGGGTTAACGTCTGGGTTAACGTGTATTTTTCTGTGCAGGAAAAAAGTGTGCAACTGTGAGTATATGTTTAGGGTGTAACACGGGACCTAAATGTTAAGGGTATCGTAGGACCCTTAAGTGCTAGGCGAAGGAAGTTGGCCTAGTGACTCGGTAGCAGCTTACCATTTATTTTACACAAAGCAGGTGTATGGGTTGCTATTTTTGTTAGGGTTCGGCCCCCAGCGTGATTATAGCGTTCAGTAATCAATGAGTGTGATCTGTTAGGCTTATTTGAACACTATAATTGAACTCCATAATTTTGGTTAGATTATGATTGTGAGCTGGTGAGAGGGTGGACGAAATAAACTGGAAAACAAAGGGTACTTTGCTGCCCCCTAGCGGTTGAAACGTAGTCAAAAAGGGATTTCTGCATGGGAGCAGCTTTTGTCCCATAGGTGAGTGGAGGCATCTAGAGGTCCTCCATAGGGTTCGTGGATACACCCTTTTTCAAAGGAGTCTGCAGGTAAGTGAAAGTATCTTGATTGTCTTTCAACAGTTTAAATCTTTATTGAAAAACATAGGAGTTGTCTCAAGATGGAAGCCACGCAAACAGTAGAGATGTTAGACAATGATGTGCTGCTAATGGAAGCGCCGCTTGGATCGGCCCGTCGTATTATGCATACTAAGTACAGTGCTTATGCAATAAAGAATTGTGACGTATGGTTTAAGATAACGATGAAGAGTGTTAGACCGTTTCCCAGAATTGGTAGTTTCGATAAGAATGTATTGTTAAATGTCCAGGATCACATCAGTCTGATGCATTCTCGAGTGAAAAAGGTAAAATATTACAAATGTTTAAAATTGTGGCAGCATGAAGGGGATGCGTGGCTTAAAAATGTGCAAGCGACGCAAACAAGCGTTGCGAACACATTACCAGAAAGTACACCCGTAGCGCTACATTGCAATGCGTGCGAGCCACGAAATAGCACGCACGTGCAGCAAGATAGTGTTGCGGAAGGTATTGTCAACAGTTCACGCGCACCACCACCACCTTATGTGGATGGGGGTGCAGGTACAGTTATTGAAAAATCCCATAAAAATGTAACAAGCAATTTGTACACTCTCTTAAGTAACCATAAGGAAAATGTTTATGATGTGGATAATGAGCCTATTGTTATGTCTGCCATTTCCCGTGCTGTACACATGTTAGATGCTGCACCACGACAATCACAAGGGGTGCCACCATCTCCATCAGTAACAGTATGGGAAGTGTTAACATCCTCTGCACCCGTAGAGGAAGTTATTAATACTATACGTTGCAGCAACAGACTAAACCTCCAGCCAGGTAATAAGGTCAAAGGTAGCAGCGCGGCCGGTCTGCATCCCATTTGAACAATAACTGTTCCGAATGGAAATGCGTATTACTCCACTTTCTTCCTGTTCTACCCCCCCTCTGTCCTACTACCCCACCACCAAACCCTCCTCCTACACTCCTCTCCCTGTCACTTCACCCCACTGCCATCCACATCTCCCTCCCTGCCCACCTCCTATAGGTTTCCTTTCTAGCTCAGGTGCCCGCACCATCACTAAACTCGCTTCATATCAGTCCCCCAAATTAAGCTTACCTCCACGTTACAGCAACCCGGATAATCTTATTCACATCTCCCCCACAAATGCTATCTCTATCCTGTGCCCTCTGGAATGCCAGGTCAGTCTGTAATAAACTGGTCCCCACCCATGACCTTTTTATCTCCAACTCTCTGAATCTCCTAGCCATCACTGAAACTTGGATCTCACCCTCTGACACCACTTCTCCTGCTGCTCTATCCACTGGGGGCCTCGCCTTCTCCCACACCCCCCGGTGTGGGGGTCACCATGGTGGTGGTATTGGGGTCCTTCTATCCACCAGTTACTCCTACCAGCTAATACCCTCTGAACCATCCCTTACATTCCCCATATTTGAGGTTCATGCTATACGCCTCTTCCAACCAGTACACCTCAGAGTAGCTGTCATTTACCGTCCCCCTGGCTCTCCCTCCAAATTCCTTGACAACTTCGCTTCCTGGCTCCCTCACTTTCTCTCCTCAGATCTTCCCTCCATTATCCTAGGTGATTTTAATGTTCCTATTGACATTCCCACAGAATCCTCTGCAGCTAAACTCCTTACCCTCTTCATTTGGTCTCGCCCAATGGACCTCCTCACCCTCCCATGTGAGTGGGCACTCACTAGACCTGGTCTTTACGCACCGTTGTGATATTTCTGATTACTCCAATTGCCCATTCCCCCTCTCTGACCATCACCTTTTCTCTTTTAACCTATCCCTCTCTCCTTCCCCTCCTTTAACTCCTAAGGCTACCATTACTAGGCGTAATATTGAGGCTATTGACACTGTTGCTTTTTCCTCCCTGCTGTACAATTCCTCCCTTACTTCTGCTCTTGATTCTGTTGCTCCAGCAATAACTACTCATCCTGGCAGATCCACACCACAACCCTGGCATTCCAAATGCACCAGATACCTACAAAAGTGTTCAAGAATTGCAGAGCGTCAGTGGAGAAAGTCACGCTCTAAGGCTGACTTCCTCCATTTCAAATTTATTCTATCTTCCTACAGTGCTGCCCTGTCTCTCTCCAAACAAACATATTTCAAGAACCTCATCTCCTCCCAGTCCTCAAACCCCCGGCGTCTCTTTGCCACTTTCAACTCCCTACTATGCCCTTCCCCTCCTTGCCTTCCCTCCTCACTCTCTGCCCTCGACTTTGCCACCTACTTTACATCTAAAATTGACTCCATACGTGAGGACATCATATCCCATCAGAATCTCAGCACTCCTCCCCCTCCTTGCCCTTACCACCCCTCCCCTTCTGTCTCACCAACTCTGACATACTTCTCCCCTGCTTCTGGAGAGGAAGTCATGGCCCTCATCCGGTCCTCCCCTCCTTCCACCTCCCCTCTTGACCCTATCCCTTCCCGTCTCCTCTCCCACCTGTCTCCTTCTGCCTGTTCCCATCTGGCTCACCTCCTTAATCTCTCCCTATCATCTGGCACTGTCCCTTCTGCATTCAAACATGCTCTTGTCTCCCCCATTCTTAAAAAACCAACCCTTGATCCTAACATACTTTCCAACTATCGACCCATCTCTCTTCTCCCTTTTGCTTCCAAACTCCTTGAGCGTATTGTCTACAACCGCCTTACCACCTTTCTTTCCTCCCACTCCCTCCTTGACTCATTTCAATCTGGCTTCCGATCTCTCCACTCTACTGAAACTGCCCTCACGAAAGTCAGCAACGACCTCCTTGCTGCCAAATCCAAGGGCCACTACTCTCTGCTCATTCTCCTTGACCTCTCTGCTGCATTTGACACTGTCGACCACCCTCTCCTCCTGCAAATCCTTTACTCTCTCGGTCTACGTGACACTGCCCTCTCCTGGCTTTCCTCCTACCTCTCTGATCGTTCCTTCGCTGTGTCCTCTCATGACTCCTCTTCCCCTCCACTTCCACTAACAGTAGGAGTTCCCCAAGGTTCTGTTCTTGGACCTCTCCTTTTCTCCCTATATACATCCTCTTTAGGTGAACTCATTAACTCCTTTGACCTCCAATATCATCTGTATGCAGATGATACTCAAATTTACCTTTCCACCCCTGAGCTCACCCCCTCGCTCCTTACCCGTATCTCCAACTGTCTCTCTGCTGTCTCTTCATGGATGTCCCAGCGCTTTCTTAAACTTAACATGTCTAAGACTGAGCTGATCATCTTCCCACCCTCTTCCACTACATCACTTTCCACAATTTCATTATCTATTGATGGCACAACTATTTCCTTTAGCCCCAAAGTGCGCTGTCTTGGAGTTATCCTAGACTCCTCCCTCTCCTTTAAACCGCACATTCAGCACCGCTCGCAGTCCTGCCATTTTCACCTAAAAAATATCTCCAGGATTAGATCCTTCCTCACCCAGGATGCCACTAAAACCCTCATCCACTCACTGGTCATATCCAGATTGGACTACTGTAACCTTCTCCTAGCTGGCCTCCCAGTCTCTCACCTCTCTCCACTACAATCTGTTCTCAATGCTGCTGCTCGGCTCATCTTCCTCTCCAGACGTTCTACATCTGCTTCCCCTCTCCTTCAAGCCCTACACTGGCTCCCTTTCCCCTTCAGATGCCAATCTAAGGTTCTTACATTCGCCTACAAAGCCCTCACCAAATCCTCTCCCGCATACATTTCTGAACTTCTCTCCCTTCACACTCCCGCCCGCCCACTTCGCTCAACTAATGCATGCCGCCTCTCTTGCCAACTGATTACTTCCTCCCACTCCCGCATCCGAGATTTTGCCCGTGCTGCTCCCTACCTTTGGAATGCTCTCCCTCTCCCCATCAGACTCTCCACCTCTCTACAAATCTTCAAACGGGCTCTCAAGACCCACTACTTCATCAAGGCCTTCTAGCACTCATCCTAACCCACCTCATGCTCTTTCCTTCCTATCTTCCCCTTCTGTGTCACGCCTGTCTGTCTGCCCCTCCCCTTAGAATGTAAGTTCTTACGAGCAGGGACCTCTTCCCTCATGTGCTTCTCTTTACATTTTCTTCTACTCTCTACTCCCCATAGGGCACCTAACACGTGACTGCCAACTCCCGGCAGCTTATTGTGAGTGCTTTAATCACTATTTCAGCAATGTATATAAGTTGTGTCCTTGTTCTGCACTGTAATGTACTGTAAGTTACTTGTTTCTTGTTCACCTATTAGTTCTATGTACTATGTAAGGCGCTGCGGAACACTTGTGGTGCCATATAAATAAAGGATAATAATAATAATAATAATGATGCGAACGGAATAGTGTCCACAAGGGAAGTGGTAATGCATTGTCCTTGGACAAGAGTGGAGCTAAATTCCATCTTGAATGATTTCCCCGATCCAAAAAAGGGAATTAGCCAAATGTCAAAGATTTTTGAGGAATTTTGGTAGTTCTCATGAGCCAACTAACAAAGATTGGCGTGTGGTGTTAAGGGCCTGTCTACCACGCAATATCGACGTGACAACATTTATCACGGATTGTGTATTGGATGATGAAGTGAACCAAGGTAACATTTCCCGTATTATAACTCAATTGGGTGTATATTTTCCAGTAGTAGTTAACTGGAACAAAATTTTCACCATAAAGCAAAAGGAGAGTGAATCTGCAGAAGATTATTGCGACCAGGCTCTGCAGACTATCACCCAGTACACTAGGTTAGATGATATTAAAGAATGCACTCACCACAGGGGAATGATTCTCACTATACTCATGGACGGTCTTAACGAGAACCTAAAAACCCGGGTTTAGACCTCACAGCCTGGCTGGAGAGGAGTCACAATAGATACCCTCATAGAATTCGCCATAGAACATGACAAAAACATCTCAAAGAAGAGAGAGATCCAGAGCGAGAAACTACTGGCCATTAGTATTTAAGCTCTAGAAGTAATGCAAATAACACCGCAACGCACTTACCACACACGGTCAAAATACACACCCCACACAACATCCAAACTCATATCCTCATGCACAACCTCAATCTTTCTAATCTTTCAACCTGCCAATGGATCTGTTCTAATGTAAAATGTGGATGATTTATTGTTGTATTTAGGTCATGTTTAAATGATATTAAACTGTTGTGCTTTATCTCTACACACACAGGACACAAGGTTGCTAAGGACAAATAGCAGCCATGTCAGGCTACGATTAAATACTCGGAATACTGTCCAACCCAGGGGCCCAGGCAATATTTAGAGCAGTAGCTATTGATAACAGGATTTAATTGCAGGAATTTGTATGCAGATACTATATCCCTAGAAATATTCAAAGTGATAGGGATACTCATTTCACAGGTGACGTCTTCCAGAACATGTGTAAGGTGATGGGTATTAATATCAATATCATCCCAGACTGTCTTTTTATCTGTCCCCCTTTGAGATACTGTTTAACAGACAGCCTCACGTGAAAATATGATAATGAGGTTACTGTGCAGTGTCTCACGAAGATAAGTAAGAACAACTGAAATTGAAAATGTTATTTTCTAACATGTCTGATGCAAACTGTCATGATGTCAAACCTGGGGAATTTGTTATGATCTGAATTTCTTTAGCTCAGGTTGTTTGACTGATCGTTGGGAAGGTCCGTATCAGGTGTTGCTGAAGGTGGCCGAGAGAGATACCTGGGTCCATTCCACTCACTGTAGAAAGATCAACCATACATCAGGATATCATATCCCACCAGTCCCCCAGCACTACACCTCCTCCTTTCCCGGGTCATCCCTCCCCTTCCATTTCACCTACACTAACATCCTTCTCCCCCGTATCTGGAGAGGAAGTTATGGCCCTTATCCAGTCCTCCCCCCCTTCCACCTCCCCCCTTGACCCTATCCCTTCACGTCTCCTCCTCTACCTATCTCCCTGTGCCTGTTCCCATCTTGCCCACCTCCTCAATCTCTCCCTCTCATCTGGCACTGTCCCTTCTGCATTCAAACATGCCCTTGTCTCCCCCATTCTTAAAAAACCTACTCTTGATCCTAACACTCTCGCCAACTACCGACCCATCTCTCTCCTCCCTTTTGCATCCAAACTCCTTGAGCGTATTGTTTACAACCGCCTTACCAGCTTTCTTTCCTCCCACTCCCTCCTTGACCCTTTTCAGTCTGGCTTCCGTTCTCTCCACTCCACAGAAACTGCCCTCACTAAAGTCAGCAATGACCTCCTTGCTGCCAAATCCAAAGGCCACTACTCTCTACTCATTCTCCTTGACCTTTCTGCTGCTTTTGACACTGTGGACCACCCTCTACTGCTGCAAATCCTTCACTCCCTTGGTCTAAGTGACACTGCCCTCTCCTGGCTATCCTCCTACCTTTCTGATCGATCCTTCTCTGTCTCCTCTCATGGCCTATCTTCCCCCCACATCCTCTCACAGTAGGTGTTCTCCAAGGTTCTGTTCTTGGACCACTCCTTTTCTCCCTCTATACATCCTCTCTAGGTGAACTCATCAGCTCTTTTGACCTCCATTATCTTCTCTATGCTGACGACACTCAGATCTATCTTTCCTCCCCTGACATCTCTCCCTCTCTCCTCACTCGGATCTCCAACTGTATTTCTTCTATATCTTCCTGGATGTCCCAGCGATTTCTTAAACTTAATATGTCTAAGACTGAGATGATCATCTTCCCACCCTCCCACATAACCTCACCTCCCACTATTTCTTTATCAATTGACGGCACAACTATCTCCTCTAGCCCCAAAGTGCTCTGTCTTGGAGTTATCCTAGACTCCTCCCTCTCCTTTAAACCACATATCCAGAACCTCTCACAGTCCTGTCATTTCCATCTTAAAAATATTTCCAGGATCAGACCCTTTCTCACCCAGGTTGCAACTAAGACGTTAAGACACTCACTGGTCATCTCAAGATTGGATTACTGTAACCTTCTCCTATCTGGCCTCCCCAAATCCCATCTCGCTCCTCTCCAGTCTATCCTTAATGCTGCTGCATGGCTTATCTTCCTCTCCAAACGCTCTACATCTGCCTCCCCTCTCCTACAAGCCCTCCACTGGCTCCCCTTCCCCTTCAGAGCCCAATTCAAGGTTCTCACACTCACTTACAAAGCCCTCACACACTCCTCTCCCATTTACATCTCTGACCTCATCTCCCTTCACTTTCCTGTCCGCCCTCTTCGTTCAACAAATGCACACCTCCTCTCATGCCAAATGATTACTTCCTCCCACTCCCGCCTCCAAGACTTTGCCCGTGCCGCTCCCCACCTCTGGAACTCTCTCCCTCTCCCCATCAATCTCTCCACCTCTCTACAATCCTTCAAACGGGCTCTCAAGACCCACGACTTCATCAACGCTTTCCAGCTCTCATCCTAACTTGCTACTACATGCTCCCTCCTCCCTGTCTTCCCCATCTGTATCACACCCATCTGTCTGCCCCTCCCCTTGAGAATGTAAGCTCTTACGAGCAGGGCCCTCTACCCTCTTGTGCTTCTCCTTACTATATGTTCATCTACTTCTTACTCACCACTAGGACACCTAACACTTGGTGCCTATGCTTTGCTGCTTATGTGGGTGTTATGGCCACCTATGTATCAATGTATATTATCCATGTCCTTGTCCTTCATTGTATTGTATTTTACTGTAAGTCACTTTTTGGATATGTACCTTGTAAGGCACTGCGGAACACTTGTGGCGCCATATAAATAAATGATAATAATAATAATAACCAACCGGTGGAGATTAGGGGTGTGCACCGGCCACTTTTCGTGTTTTGTGTTTTGCTTTTGGATCTGGATCTTTCTTCGTGTTTTGGATCTGGATTGGTTTTGCCAAAACCACCCTTCCGTGTTTTGGGTTCTGGGTTTTGTGTTTTGGATCTGTATTTTTATTTAAAAAAAGAATAAAAACAGCTAAAATCACACAATGTGTTGGTTTTTCTGCTCCTATGCTATTATTAACCTCAATAACCTTAATTTCCACTCATTTCCAGTCTATTCTGAACACCTCACACCTCACAATAGTGTTTTTATGTCCAAAAGGCTATGCTAAGCGACACGAGTGGGCGGCACAAACACGTGGCCCATCTAGGAGTGGCACTGCAGTGGCAGACAGGATGGCAGTTTGAAAAACTAGGCCCCAAACAGTACATAATGCAAAGAAAAAAAAGAGGTGCAAGATGGAATTGTCCTTGGGCCCTCCCACCCACCCTTATGTTGTATAAACAGGACATGCACACTTTAACAAACCAATCATTTCAGCACCAGGGTCTGCCACACGACTGTTGCTGAAATGATTGGTTCGTTTGGGCCCCCACAAAACAAGCTGGCAATTAATCTGTCCCTGCACAAACTGGCTCTACGGAGGCAAGATGTCTTCCTCATCCTCCTCAACCACCAATTCCTCACCCTCTTCAGTGTTGTGTACATCCTCATCCTCACAGACTATTAACTCGTCCCCGCTGGAATCCACCACCAGAGGTCCCTCTGTACGTTCTGGAGGCTGGTCTCCCTGGAAGAGTTGGTAATTCATTTTTATGAACATCATCTTCTCCACATTTTGTGGAAGCAACCTCCTACGCCTTTCGCTGACAAGGTTCCTGGCTGCACTAAACACTCTTTCGGAGTACACACTGGAGGGGGGCAACTCAGGTAAAATAGAGCCAGTTTGTACAGGGGCCTCCAAATTGCCTCTTTTTCCTGCCAGCACAGGTACGGACTGTCTGACATGCCTACTTGGATGCTGTCACCGATGTAATCCTCCACCATTCTGTCAATGGTGACAGTATCATATGCAGTGACAGTAGACATGTCAGAAATTGTTGCCAGGTCCTTCAGTCCAGACCAGATGTCCAAACTTGGTACTGCCTGCCCTGCATCACTGCCAGCGGGTTGCTTAGGATACCTAAGTTTTTTCCTGGCAGCCCCAGTTGCGGGAGAAAATGAAGAAGGAGCTGTTGACGTGTCACGTTCTGCTTCAGCTAACAGTGTTTTCACCAGCAGGTCTTTGCACCTCTGCAGGCTTGTGTCGGCCAGAAAGAGAGACACCACATAGGCTTTAAACCTAGGATCGAGCACGGTGGCCAAATTGTAGTGGTCTGATTTCAACAGATTGACCACCCTGGAATCCTGGCAAAGCGAATGAAGGGCTTCATCCCATATGCCGAGCGGAATCGCTCCGCCTTAGCTCCTCCTTCACTTTCTCCAGCTGCTTCTGCAAAAGCCTGATGAGGGGAATGACCTGACTCAAGCTGGCAGTGTCTGAACTGACTTCACGTGTGGCAAGTTCGAAGGGCTGGAGAACCTTGCAGAACACGGAAATCATTCTCCACTGCGCTTGAGTCAGGTGCATACCCCCTCCTTTGCCTATGTCATAGGTGGATGTATAGGCTTGAATGGCCTTTTGCTGCTCCTCCATCCTCTGAAGCATATAGAGGGTTGAGTTCCACCGCATCACAACCTCTTGCTTCAGGTGATGGCGGGGCAGGTTCAAGAGTGTTTGCTGGTGCTCCAGTCTTCGGCACGCAGTTGCTGAATGGCAAAAGTGGCCAGAAATTTTTTGGGCCACGCAAAGCGTCTCCTGCACGCACCTGTCGCTTTTCAGAAAATTCTGCACCACCAAGTTTATTGTGTGAGCAAAACATGGGACGTGCTGAAATTTGCCCAGATGTAATGCCCGAACAATATAGGTGGCATTGTCAGATATCACAAATCCCCAGGAGAGTCTAAGTGGGGTAAGCCACTGGGCGATGATTTCCCTCAGTTTCTCTAAGAGGTTGTCAGCGGTGTGCCTCTTACTGAAACTGGTGATACACAGCGTAGCCTGCCTTGGAACGAGCTGGCGTTTCTGAGATGCTGCTACTGGTGACGCTGCTGTTGTTGCTGCGTAAGGTGATACATCTACCCAGTGGGCTGTCACAGTCATATAGTCCTTAGTCTGCCCTGTTCCACTTGTCCACATGTCCGTGGTTAAGTGGACATTGGGTACAACCGCATTTTTCAGGACACTGAGGACACTTTTTCTGACGTTTCTGTACTGTCTCGGTATCACCTGCCTAGTGAAGTGGAATCTAGACAGGATTTGGAACCGGGGACACACTACCTCCATCAATTGTCTAAATCCCACTGCACTAATGGCGGATACCGGACGCACGTCTAACACCAACATAGTAGTCAAGGCCTCAGTTATACGTTTTGCTTCAGGATGACTGCTGTCGTACTTCATCCTCCTCGCTAAGGACTGTTGGAGGGTTAATTGTTTAGTAAAAGTAGTGGTGTTCCTACTTCCTCTCTGGGATGATGAACGACTCCCAGCAGCAGCAACAGCAGCAGCGGCAGCAGTAGGTGTAGCAATGCAGGATCCTCCGGAGGAATCCCGGATAGGAGAGTCAGTCATGCCAGAGACATGGCCTGCAGGACTACTTCCGATCCTGACTAAGGAGGAAATTGATGAGGAGGGAGTTGATGGTGTGGTTTGCAGGCGCTTGGATACAACAGGACAATGGGATTTAGGTGTCCCTGGACTGCTAATGGTCTTAGCCAAAGTTTCTGAACTTGACAGTAACTTTTTATGAATGCGCTGCAGGTGCCGTATAATGGAGGATGTTCCTAGGTGGTTAACGTCCCTACCCCTACTTATTTCACCTTTACATATGGTACATATGGCAAGACAGTTGTTGTCTGGATTTGGATAGAAATATTGCCAGACCAAAGAGGTGGAATGTTTGGTCTTCTGCCGAGGCATGACCGTGATGGGCTTTTTCATCCCATGGACAACAACTGTCTCCCCCAGAGCCTGATTTAAACAAACCACATCACCATCAGAATCCTCATCGCCAACTTCCTCCTCAGCGCCAGCTACACCAGTATCCTCATCCTGTTGTACTTCAACAGTGACATCTTCAATTTGCATATCAGCAAGTGGACTGTGTGTGCTCCTTTCAGCACTTGCAGGGGGCGTGCAAATGGTGGAAAGAGCCACCTCTTCCCGTCCAGTGCTGGGAAGGTCAGGCATCGCAACCGCCACCACACTTGGACTCTCCTTGGGGATTTGTGATATCTTCTTAGAACGCACAGTTCTTCGCTGTGCTTTTGCCAGCTTAACTCATTTGATTTTTTTAGCGGGAGGAGGGCTTCCATCGTCATGTAAAGCTGAACCACTAGTCATGAACATAGGGAAAGACCTTAGCCGTTCCTTGCCACTCCGTGTCATAAATGGCATAATGGCAAGTTTACATTTCTCTTCAGATGATTTAAATGTTTTTTTTAAGGTCATTTTCCTGAACTTTGTCATTTGGGATTGTATGTGCCCTCTACTATGACATTGGGCATCGGCCTTGGCAGACGACTTTGATGGCATGTTATTGTCTATGTCATGACTAGTGGCAGCAGCTTCAGCACTAGGAGGAAGTGGTTCTTGATCTTTCCCTATTTTATTTTTATCGGAGAAAGTTTGGTCCTCCATTTATGTTATATTGATTTGATATATACGTGCGGCTAAGGCGCACACAAACACAGAAATTTTTTTTTTATTTTTGCTGGAGACTAGTGCACTTTGTGGGTTACACCACCCTTTAAGAAATGAGCCAGCTGGCTCTTTACTTATGGGACACAGGCGCACGCTTGGCGCTGCTCCTTTATTGATGCACATGCAGCCACAGTGCACACAATTCACAAACACAGAAAATATTTTATTATTTTGTTTGGAGTGTACTTTGGGGGTTACAGCACCCTTTAACGGACAAGCCAGCCGGCCCTTTACTAATGGGACACAGGCGCAAGCTTGGCGCTGCTCCTTTGTTGATGCACCTGCAGCCACAGTGCACACAATTCACAAACACAGAAAATATTTTTAATTTTGTTTGGAGTGCACTTTGGGGGTTACAGCACCCTTTAACGGTCAAGCCAGCCGGCCCTTTACTTATGACACAGGCGCACGCTTGGCACTACTTTGATGATGCACGTGCGGCTACTGTGCATACAATTCACAAACACAGAAAAAATATATTTTTTTGCACTTGGGGGGAGCACCCGTGATGGACAGAGCACCCCCTGCACAAAACTACAGCACCCCTTTAGGACTGGGACACTGCACAGGACTTTGGAGTGGACACAGCCCTTATGGACAACTGACTGCACAACACAGTCCAGCCAGCCCCTATGGACTTTGGAGGAGTGGACACAGCCCCTATGGACAACAGCAGCACAGCGCAGCACAGCACAGCACAACACTACACTGCACTACACTACACTACACTACACAGCCCAGCCCTAACTCCCACCCTCCCTCTTCACTGTCCACAGCCAAGTGAGAAAATGGCGCCGACGTGGGCACCTTATATAGGATCCAAAACCCGCGTGACCCGGAAGGCGGGATGATGACGTTTTGCCTTGATTTCAGATCCGAGTCAGGCAGGAAAAGTCGAGCCTGACTCAGATCGGCCTCGGGGGGGTTTGGATTTCAGAAATCCGAACCCGCTCACCCCTAGTGGAGATACGGGGCGGAGTCGAGGCAGATAACGTGGACCTGTTAATTGCGAGCCTGTTCCGGGAGGGTTAAAAGGTGCGGTGAGATACCTGAGCTAAAGAAATGTGTAGATCAGTGCTTCCAGCAATGGAGTGGTCTGCTGTGGTCATCCTAGTTCTGCTGTGGTCATCCTAGGTGATAGACCGGAAGATGGATGAAATGCTGCAGCTTAAATGGGAATTTTGGAAGAACCACAATGCTTCAATGGCTGAAGTAGAGGAGAAGGTAGAGGAATGGGTGTCATGGTTGAACCCCGTTAAATGGTTTTCAGGTCTAGGGGAGTGGGTCCAGGAAATTATTGCAAGCATAGGTAAACTCCTGATCCTTATACTGGGTGTCGTCATAGTAATTGGCATATGTGTCAGGCGTGTTCCTAATGTGTTGAAGTGTGGGAAATGTAAAAATAAGGTAAACCGGAAGGGCAAAATAATGATGGTGGTTAGTAGTGCCCATATGAATACTGAGGTAAATGTAGAACTGCATTACAACCCTGAACTAGAAATACCATCATATAATGTATTACATTTAAAAATGAGTAGAATGTATTATTAAAATGTTAATTTTCTAATTTAAACATCTTAGATGATGTAAGTCTCTATTCCCCTTCAAAACTTCCTTTATAGGACTGGTGCATACCCACATCTTTCATATGATCTCCCACGATCCGCGGTGTGCGTATAATGGTAGTTTTATGTTCCCCCCTAGAGACCCATCATAGATGGATTGAGACCACCTTGTGCCATCCCATAAAAATAACATTAAAATATGCAAGCCTAAAATTAATTTTAAAATCAGAGTATGATAGCATGTTGTTTGCTATCAAAGGGTGAACTGTCGAAGCTGGTTTAGTGGCTGAGACAGAATCAGTGTAAAATTAGCTTGGAGTGACGCCATCTTGCGAATGGAAACCAGACTCCATCTTAAAAATAAGAATCTGCACGATGCCATTTTAAGTTACAACTCATGAGCTAAGTACAGATGGCAATGTTTTTGGTAATCCCTTTAGAAGCCATGACAAGCCCATTCTGGGGACAACCTTGCATAGAAATATACCAAAACAAACACAGTATCAGTTAGCAACTAAAAAAACAGCTTCCTGAGAAAAGGAATTAGAAAAAAACAATACACCAGGAACTGTGGGTGGTTTTGCATGTAAAGAGAGAGACCCCACATGTAGACAGGTGTAGCTGTGGCAATTGTAATATGGCCCAGACACTTGAATTTGACTGAATGAACAATGGTAAGAAATCTGCTCTTTTAAACTCACTGTCAGACAGGCTGGCACCAGCACAGTTGGGGGTCACCACCCTGTTTGAGAGTGAAGTTCACTGCCCATAACACATTTGCATTGCAGTTTAAAAAAATGTTAGTAAGAAATTTTATACATATATATATATATATATATATATATATATATTAAATCCATCATAAATAAAATCACATGCATAAACACTGCACATTACACACAGTTGACCTAACATGACGCACATTAGCGAATGCACAATATCCTGCATGCGAATGCTGTTTATTAGTTGCATGCGTGCACATCTGCCCCAAATCAGATAAACCTAACTAGCATCTTTTCCCAAACCCCTAATACTTACATAATGCACACTCACATAAAAGGTTCCATAGCTTTAAAGTATAAGATCTAAGCTTTATTCATTTATTACAAATGCTGGAAATAAAGGTTATTTTGGTATCTAAGGTTTAATATGTGATAAGTAAGCCATGTTTGGTATTATACTGATCTGCACTTTCTCAACAGCTTTCCGGTATCATTGGTGTGAACATCGCAACATGCATTCTAAACTTATGGACCGTAGAGATATAAAGCACCAAAACGTATTTTGTGAAACCAACAGCCTAGATTTGCATGCAGGAGGAATAGAGGAGGCTACAAGTTGTTAGAGGCTGTTCTGTGTCCATTTGAATCAACCTGTCCTGTAACAAACGCACAGTGATGGGGAACCAATGGGCAGAGCTGTAACTAGACTTTTTGGTGCCCTGTGCCAGAAAAAGTATTGGCTCCCCCCTCATTTTTCAATAAGGACATAACGCACCCAAAAAAGGGCCATGGCCTCATGGGGAAGGGCCAGGGAAAAGATAGGGGAGGCCAGGAGATGCTGGGGATGAAATAAGAGGAAGCTACAGGTGAGAATAGTAATAAACAGAAAAGTGGCAGGCCTAAACAGTGCCCTCTGCCCTGTGGTGCCCTATGCCATGGCACTGGTTGCACGACCCTAGTTACGGCCCTGCCAATGGGATCAGCAACAAACCTCTCTATTGTGTTGTCTGTTTTTGTAAGGGTATAAATGTGTGTGTTGTGACCCCAGTCTGAAGTCTTCTTGCTGATTGACGGAGGTTTCTTGCTGATGCCGGTATCTGGTCAAGAGAGCTTGTGTATGTATAACTGTATCTTGGGTCTGTATAATTCTTTGGACTAAATTGTACTGAGATCACAGCGTGTAACTGACTGTACTTTACTTGAATAATACTTTGTGCTTTCGAAACACATGTTCAAGGTCTAAGGTCTTTATTTTACGGTATGACTGCGTACGCAAATAGCGTCAATTTTAGAGGTTTATAGGCAGGTTTTAGAAGGTATAGGTAGGAGCATATAGAGGTTCAAATTCAGTATCCTTAACTGTATTTAGAGAATTTAGAAAGACTGCTTCTTGGATTCATAGGAGCTCCTACAAAAGGGGTTTTGGGGGCACAAATATAAAACAAAAACCTAGCTTTATTACAAATATTGTTTAAAGATGAAATAAACTTTTAAGTTATTTGATACATTGATACATGACAAGCAGTGATAACTTATACCAGGGGTAGCCAACCTCGGTCCTCGTGAGCTACCGACAGTTCACATTTTCCAGACCTCCCAGCAGATGCACAGGTGTATTCATTACTAACTAACACATTTGAAAAGATCCACAGGTGGAGCTAATTATATCACTTGTGATTCTGTGAGGAGACCTGCAAAACATGCACCGTTGGTAGCTCTTGAGGACCAGGGTTGGCTACTGACTTATACTGTAATGGTTTTACAAGCTACAGTATTACATAAAACATTGATGAGAAGGGGTGACCATATAATAAATCACCTTTTGTAGTCAACGAGAAATTTTCTGTAACGTCAAAAATCATCAGCGTAGAGATCCCCAGGTCCAATTTTACAAAGCATTAAAAAAAAAAAACATATGAGATAACTGATGTATATAAACAAGCTAATAAAACAAAACAAGACAAGAAAATTGAAAATACATAAATTACAAATGTGTTAAGTGATATAGATATATGTATTTGGGTGTAGCTATAAGTCCGAGTGCCCCTGGCAAAGTAAGAGACTGGCACCAACCCCATTTGAAATAGCAACAGTGTGGCCTCAAAGGGAAAGGGCGTGGCCACACAATAGTACTCCCAATTCAAATTACACCACACAGTAGATCAACCTTATTCACACAGTAGTGCCACTTATTTAAGTTATTTCACACAGTAGTGCCCCTTATAGCACATTATGTCAGACAGTAGGGCCCCCCTTAACTATTGCCTGCCTACCTTAGGGCACAGAAAGTGACCTGGGCCTATTGCCCAGCCACTCACCAGGGGCTCAATATATTGCCTGCCTACTCTTGGGCACAGAAAATGACCTGAGCCTGATACCTACGGTTGGTGAAAAATTTAAACTGGTGCGCTGCTGCTTGACCGGTGCTGGGAGCAGACACACTATCCCAGTGCCGGCCACTGGGGACATATCACTACATCACGCAGCTGCACTTCCGGCACTGGGATCCAACACTTGATCCCAGCACCGGTTCCCGCCGCATACACACTAGGGCACATCTCCACATGCCCTGTATAGTGGGCTCACTGCTACCATTATACATCGCAGTGGTGCCTGACAAATAGAGATCGCGGTGGTGGCTGGTTCCATCCCCAGGGCATTCTGTGCTGTGTGCAGCACCGACTGCACTGTCATAGTTACGGCCCTGATTGTACCCCCTTTTCGCAGGTGGCACCTCCAGGCAACCTCCTCCTCAGCCGCGCCCCTGCTAAGCACCATTCTGGCCAAGGGATAGATACACCCCTGTATGTGTATATAGGCAAACAGGAGTTTAGAACATTTATTATATATTTAAATTTATTTTTGCTCATCTTTAAATTAAATCTGAAAAGTTGATTTTTTTTGGCAATCCCATCCAGTACGTCTACAAACAAAGACATAAGGCAAATCAAGCAATGGCTTAACACCTCAGTCTGCCAACATTACTTGATTATTTGTGTCTTTATGCTAAAGGGTTGTTTGGGAACGTTATTCTCTGAGCTCTAATGCAGTAAACCTTCTCTAACAACTGTATCATTATGCAAACAAAAGCTTTAAATAATTCCGCCAGCCAACATTAGCAGCACACAGTAAAGTAGTTGTAAATATATGGGACACAGAATAAAGTACAGTAATTCTCTTGTAAACGTTTAATTTTCTATAAATTAATAGATTGTGCAAAAACCAGTCACATCAAAAAAATTGTGTTATATATAAAGGAGATATGAGCACAACATTGTCTGGGTAGTTAAAAGTAGTTTTCTTTTTTATACTCTACAGACATTAGAACCCGTAGTTGAGGTATGAAATATATTGTGTAGAGTCATTAGCATTTCAATAGTGTCTAAACTCTTATGTGACTTCTGAAAATGTCCTTTAAATTGTCACTGAGAAAAACAAGTATCATTCAGGGAAAATATCATTTTGCTAGCTGTGGGTACAATGACACACATATACAGTATATACAGTATATATGTATGTAACCCCTGAAATGTTACTACTATATAGTATAGCTCGTCATTAAATAGTTGGGTTACTATCTCACCTTGGTGTGCCTCCACCTGAGTCGATAAACTTCACTATGCAAGTGAGTAGAGGGGTTGACTCAGGAAACCCCTTCTTAGTATAGGTGATATAATAGGTCCAATTTAAACTCAAAATACACATAATACATAAAATAATACTGTCATTAGATTTCAATTTTATTCATCCGGAACAATTCAGATTCCAATGTACATCTGCAAAAAATTCTTTACTGGGATTAAGTCTACAATATACACTATATCAGGTGTAACAATCACAAATAAATTACCATAACAAAATATATATATTATACAACATATATAGTTTAAAATTATATATATGTGAATACTGCCATACCTACTATAATACACTTAACACTATCACATACATTAGAATATAAATAACAATAGTCCTTCACTGCTCGACAAAAATACAACTACTGCCTAAAATATTAACTTTGGTTATAAGAGTGCACTCTAGTTATTTACTCAGGCCTGGGCTGAGAAATGTCTTTTATTTGTATTCCAGTAATAAGCTTTGCCGTAGTCCTAGTGTAGAGAACAGGTGACAGTGTGACAGTGCGGCTCTGTATAAATGTTACATTTATCAATGTTAATAGTCCACAATATTTAATAGGGTTCTTGTTGCCAAAGAGCTCAGTACTAAGTTTGAAGCGGAGTCCAACTCAATTGTGACAGCTGGCTAAATGGATAGAAAGTTACTGTTGCAGTGTTATGGTGCATACACACGATCAGATTTTTCCTTCAGATATGAACGATAACGATTTAAAAATCGTTCAGTCGTTCATATCTGAAGGAAAATCGTTCATATCTGACATGCCTGAACGATGGACGATCAACGATGCGCGTTCCCGTTTGTCAGATAACGATATCTGACATCTGATGGGTTTGCAGTCAGACTTGGACGATTCCATTCATTTTAATGCAGTCAAAAATCGTTCAATCGTTCAAATCGTTCAAAACTTTGGTAAAATCGTTCAAATTGTTCAAATCGTTCAATCGTTCAGTCGTTCATCTGACAAATCTGACAAGTCTGACAAATCTGACCGTGTGTACGCTCCATTATGGTGCATACACACGATCAGATTTTTTCTTCAGATATGGACGATAACGATTTAAAAATCGTTCAGTCGTTCATATCTGATGAAAAATCGTTCATATCTGACATGCCTGAACGATGGACGATCAACGATGCGCGTTCCCGTTTGTCAGATAACGATATCTGACATCTGATGGGTTTGCAGTCAGACTTGGACGATTCCATTCATTTTAATGCAGTCAAAAATCGTTCAATCGTTCAAATCGTTCAAAACTTTGGTCAAATCGTCCAAATCGTTCAAATCGTTTAATCGTTCAGTCGTTCATCTGACAAATCTGACAAGTCTGACAAATCTGACCGTGTGTACGCTCCATTACAGTAATCTTCCCAGCCTTTATACAATGTAATAGTCTTTCAGCAAAATTAAAAAAACTGTTTAATTATCCCCACTGTGATGACTGTGTCCTACAGAAACTCAATGTTCATTTGGTCTCTGCTGCTTACAGTCACTTATTACTGTGAGGATGACTGTATCATTTATATAGATATGCTGGAAAATGTAGCCTGGCCTCCCTCTCTCTTAATTTAGAGACTGTAATACAGGCTGCTGGATAAGAATATGATGGTCAGTTACATTGGTCCTATGAAGACTCTTTGGCTGCCTATAATTTAGTACCTGGGCAGGGGTCTATGTGTCTCTGGCTTTTACTATTTTACCTTTCCTTTCAGCTGTAATGGGATTAAGGCATGGTCAGACGCCTGTAGGGCTGCTTACCCTGAAGCTCCGCCTAGGCCATCCTACCTCCTGGTAGAGGCTTGGCAGGGCACTTATACCCCTGACAGCTGGTCCTCTCTCTTGGCTCCACGTCACTGCACAGCCAACACTCTGGATCCACCCCTGTACTGACAGCCGCCGATCTCCTTTCCAAGGCTGCTGTCTGGGAAGCCGTCACACCCACTTTATCTCTTTCCAGAGCCGCTCACAATTGCTCTATCACAGCCGCCAATCTTCAGCACTCCTCCACCCTAATGCTCTGCTCTCCACCTCCTATTTTGGCAGTTTAACGGTCCTCCAACTGTCACCTCACTCTCCTCTGTTATCACCTCTCCTCCAACACTGACCATCCAGGGCACCATTACCTCCAGTCTGGGGAGTGCCACTGATGGATGTCCTCAAATGTGGAACCCTATATTTACTTATTCATATATGTATTTGTGGTATTTTGAACTATATTGTCAGGCACCAATGTTTAATGCAAGCATTATAGGATTCATGTTTAGCCATATATATTTATTCTCCAATTCCCCCCCCCCCACCCGGTGTTGTGGACTGCCCCTGCTGGGGTCAACTACCGATGAGAGGGCACGAGGCTAGGACTTCCCCACTGAACTGAAGGGGGGAGCCCGGCTTGCCCATCTGCTATAATATGGGGCCAGTGACTATGGTGCGGCAACGGAGTGTGATGGGCGGGGAGCGGAGCCTGCTGGGAGAGGAGGCGGGCCGTAGCTCTCGCAGAGGTGGACTGTGGGAGGCGGAGTGGAGCAAAGAGGGCGGCGATTACTCAGTGTTTACACTGATCATCTGTGCAAGCTGCCAGAAGAGGTCTGTAACTATACAGACTTTAATTCACATTACAGAGATGATACCTTGTTACCCAGCCACCTGCGAACAGTCACTTACCTGAAGGGACAGATACTACAGCAGGAAGTGTCAGTATCAGCTGTGTGCTGAGCTGCTGTGAGGGAGGGGGAGCGGTGCCGGACCTGGGCCCCCACCGGGCCCCTCAGGAAGCCCGGGCCCTGGTAATCTGTACCCGCTCCCCCCCGTCTTGGCGCCCTGGCTATGCTAGGAGAGCATGACCAATTGTGGCTGCAAGCCACTGCTGACTGCTAAGCATGAGGAGTGCTGGGACATTTACTTTATTTGTTTATTTATGTTATGCTCATGTATGCCAAAGTGCAATGTCTGCTGCCATTAAAGACACTGCTTTAACAAGCTTTTTGCATGATAGTACCCCTGAATTCAAGATCCCTGTTAATGTGGCAAACTATGTTACTGAATGGCCGAGAACTCCCAGCTATTATAGACTCAGGGAGTGAGCTAACCCTGAGCTCAGAGGCTGTCCTGCCTAGGTCAGTGGAAAAGGTGCCAGGGTTAGTTGAAGTACTCTGTGTTCATGGATCCACAGAAAGCTTCTCCCGGGTGCGAGTGAGCCTGACCATAAAGATGCACACTTATAAGGTGGTCGCTGCAGTTGGTCCTATGCTCCCCTATCCTATCATATAAGGATGCAATTTCCCAGGATTTGTTGAGCTCTTAAAGGAACCACAGATATAATGCCAATGTAAAGTCTCCAAGGCCCTACCTCAGAAAAAGGAGAACAGTAGAAAAGCATGGTCAGTACTCTTTGGAGAGCGAACCTCTGCGCAATGTCTGAGGAAAGAAATCTGCAACACTTTGCCCGGTTACGGCCAGACAAAAATATTTACAGAGGTTCCTGGGGGGCGCTCTAGTTCACTTGGCTCTACAGAAGTTCTGCTGGCACCTTGTCAGCAGAACAGCGAAAAGAAGCGGAAGCCTTAGTTTGCAATAACCAGGATGTGTTTTCTTCCCTGCCAGGGCGCAATGCCTTAATAGAGCATGAGATAAATACACCTGGATGAGTGGGCGTAAAGCAGCGTTCGTATCGCATTCCTGAGGAACGGCGACAAGCTCTCAGGCAAGAACAAAGTCTGGTCCCTGTACTTCTCGCTAGATCGCTCGGATGTCACACTGGTTCTTTGAGGGATACTTTGTCTGCGGGGCAGTGGAAAAGAGCAGAACCTGGTGTCCACAAGAAAAGAAGGATATTTGCTCCTCTGCCAGAACGCACCATGTTTGGGGGGTATGAAGAAGACACGCCTGGAAAGGTGGTTCGGTAGGCTGAATGGTCTCAGCTGTCGTGAAAGAAAAAGCATCCCGAATCTTGGAAAAGTGAAAGGGGGGGATCCGAGGTGAGAGAGGTGGTCCCTCACCTGAATTGCCCACATTCTGGTGGGATCGGCTCCCTCCAAGGGAGAGGAAAACAATTGTGGCAGCAAGCCACTGCTGACTGCTAAACACGAGAAGTGCTGGGACATTTGCTTTATATATATGTATCCAGGGTATGGCCAAGATCAGCCAAATGATAAACGTCATAGTGCATAGCAATTTGTATTTAATCCTGACCTTGAGACCACTGTGAGGATATGGGAAGGTTTTATTGCAACTGAAGCAGCCTGTTTTGCCGGTATAGAGTCATGTATTAATCAATTATTTAACTAGCTTGGCAGTGCTATATAAGGGAGCTCCGGAGTGAATGTCAGTATAATTCCTGGCTATGTGCTGTGCTGACCTACACTCCTGTATTTTGGTCTTGATAATGACCCATCAGGGCCTAAATGTCAACCGTCTTTTGTGATGTCTGTGACCCAATAAATGCAATATTTGAATTATACCTGGTGAGTGCCCTCATTTGGCTGATCTTGGCCATACCCTGGATATAATTTGGAACCATTTGGTTACCATAGTGGAGCATCCCACGTGTAACCAGCCAATGAGCAGTCGCTACATGTAAAGCGGCCACTGACTGGCTAGCAGTCCGTGGGAAATACAGATGATAGTGATCATCTGTCATTTTGCGTAATATAAGTATATGTGACAACATATACTTACACATGTCCGGCATGGATCGGGTCAGTCGTTTTGTTATTTTGCTGAGTACGGGGATGCTATGGAGAGCGACGCAAGGATAATGGTGAGTATGGGATCTTTTTTCCAGGTACCCCCATTGGATTATACTACACGAGGGGACAGAACAGCTGGCAGCAGGTAGGTATGTGTGAATGAGTTCGGTAGGTATGTAATAAAGTTTTACTATACACGGTGTGTGCGTCTTGTGGTTATTTAACTATTTATTTTACAGTGGAGGTACAGATGCCAGCCAACTGCTGGCATTTGAAGTTCCACAAGTGCCAAAGTTCAGGCATGCTGGCACTTGTAGTTCCACTGTAAAATACAATAGTTTTGAACTATTTCCCCCATTATTACCCCATAACCCACAGCTCAGGGTGCGGGAAAGAACCCAGGGCTTCAGCCTAAGCCTGGGGTGTCAGGAAAGGGGTCCCCACCTCCCATGAGATGCCCAGCTTGCGCTGACCGGTTTGGGGTGTGAATGGTTTGGCTTGGGCCCCCCTCCTGGCTGTGGCATTACACCCTGGTCAGTTTGGTTCTGGTGCTGGTTCCCCCCCCCCTATATTTAAAACCAGGACTGGCTCAGAAGCCAGGTGCTGGTTCCTAAAATACGGGGAGACCCTATTCATTTTTATCCCTATATTTTTAGGAATCAGGACTGGCTAAGCAGCCCGGGGCTGGTTATGCTATTGGGGGCGGACCCTACGTCATTTAAAAAAAAAATGAAACCTTTTTTTACAGGTATAAAACACAAGCAACCTTCACATATCTCACTGATATGTACAGGCTACTTGTTCGGGAGAGTTAGGCAGAGAGAAGACACTACAATCTCCTTAAAAACTTGCTACTCGGGGGAGAAATCTCGATCTGCTTCACCATCTGCAAACTCACTCTCAGCTAAACTCACTTCTTGGTAATTTTGTGAGTTTCAGAAGCATTAAATTACATGAGTTTCGGCAATGCTAACCAGTAGTTTAGTTTATTGTGCAACAGTATGTTTGTACAGCCGTACTCACAGTTACATACAGGAGCGCCAAGAGCCGCCCGGGTAACAGGGGGCGTGGCCTAATAGTGGGAGGCATGGCCACGTTCCCTTCCCGGGAAAAAAACCAAGATTTGCAGCGCCGTGAAGCAGCACTGCGCGCTGAGGAAGGGGGGCACTCTGAGCCCCCTCAGCCCTGCTCAAAGCCAGGGGAAAGCGATCAGTGTGATCGCTCCCCCCCACAGGCATAGGAGACTGCTGTGGCGAGGACGCTGTGTACTGGGCTGCTGTGAGGGAGGGGGGGCGGCGCTGGACCCAGGCCCCCGCCGGACCCCTCAGGAAGTCCAGGCCCAGATAATCTGTACCCTCTCCCCCACCCCTCTCGGTGCCCCTGGTTACATACAGACAGTGTCCTGGATGGAGCGGAGCTTGAGCCAGACATACAGATCTCGATACGGTGATTGTATACAGGTTTCTGAGCATATATAAACAAGCAGTTTGGCCTTTATGTGGTCTCTGTACAACATCTATCAGGATCTCTCTGGAGCTATGTGGAACACATCTGTGTTCCACTGTGCCACTTTTACACAGTGACAAGATGGTACCGCATATGCTCAGAAGACTAAACGGTGGCCATCTTGTTACAAGATGATGCTTCCCTAAATGAGTATCATGGAGGCAGCACAGTAGCACACTCCATATTTCAACCCCCCCCCCCTCGCTGCAAACTTCTCCATGTTACACAAACATTTCTTACTTTTAGCTTTACAACATAGAAAAAAAGGAGAGCTGGTGCACCATACAACAATTCAATAATTATACATCATATACAAGTTTTTTTTTACGAAATTTATTTTGAATTTTACATAAATAAGGTACAACAATATGTGCATGGATAAGAGAAATATTCAGCATATTACAGAGACAAAAATATAGGATAATAAAGTATCCAAAATACACATATAGCAAAAAACCAATCTGAAAACAGATGAAACATAAAAAGATAAAAGATTGCTATATATCATAGCACATATTCAAAATAGATTGTAAATAATAGTATGAATTACACAAGAGAACAAGTAGGAAATAGAAAAACGTGTAAAAGAGAGAGGGGACAAAATGAAGAGAAAAGAAAAGGAAGAAAAAGAGGAAGAATAAGATGGGGGACAGGGTAAGTGGGAAAGAGGCCGAATCCGGGTCTACGTTGTATATTGGGAAAACTTAAATAGAAGTCGCCATTGTAAAATGGAGAGAAAATAAACAAATAACTAATATAAATTAATTATGAACGTTAAGAGTAGGAGGTTCGAAAAGCCTGAGGGCAGGGTCCCATGTGGCGTGGTGTTGTTATAGAGGAACCAGTCACACCAAACCATGAGGAACCTAGGAGAGGTATTGTGGATATAAGCTGATATTTTCTCCATGGCCGCCACGTGCCAAATTTTATTTATAAGTTGTTGGCGAGGAGGAGGGTCAATATCTTTCCAGTGTCTAGCAATTAGACATCGAGCTGCATTCAGAATATGTGAAGAGAGCTTAACGGCATGTTTATTAAGGCTCTCAAGTGGACAGCCAAGGAGGAAAGACCAGGGAGACTTAATCAGTGGAATTTTAAAAATTTCTGAGAGGAGACTGGCATGACCACCATATGTGTATGAAAGTGCCTATCTCGCCACAACCTCTCCAACAGTGATCAGAGGCCAAATGATACATTTTGTGCAAATGGGCAGGTACCAGGTACCATCCATAATACACCTTGTAGGCGTTTTCCTTAATTAAGGAAGAAAGACTTAGACACCCTCTCCCGCACCACAGACCATGTATTTTCATCAAGTGGACTCCCTAAATCTTTTTCCCATTGAAGTTCATGATTTGGCATATCTGTGAGTTTAACAGAGAGCAAAAAGTTATAAATAACATATGATACCTTTCATAAGAGGATTATGAGACACAAAGACTCAAATGACATTAAAGATCTATCAATTGAATTAGGAGGGAGGGAATTGATAAAATGTCAAACTTGAATATAGGTAAAAGTGTTGATAGAAGATATGTTGAATTTATTCTGTAAAGAACCCAGAAAGGCACTCTCATCCGAGTCGAGGATAGCAGATACCACCCTAACCCCACCTTTAATCCATAGAGAGAAGTGGGCGAGGTTGAAACCCAGGGAAAATGCCTGATTAAACCATATAGGACTAACAGGGAATGGGTAGGAGGTAATGGTAATGTTATAGTGAGATGTACAATGATCCCAAATGGAGCATGTAAAAGAGATAACCGGATGTAAGTGAACAGTTTGAGGTCTGTCAGGTGCAGTAAGACCTACGATAGTGGACATAAAAGGGATATCGCATGAGTTAGTTCAACTTCTACCCACCTAGGTACCTGGGAGGTAGCAAACCAAGCTATTGCCTGGCTTAAATGGGTAGCGTAATAATAGAGGTTAACATCAGGAAACCCGTTGCCCCCATTGGTAGTGGGGCGACTGAGAATGAGAAAACTGATACAGGGAGGCTTAGATTTCCATACAAATTGAACAAACCACCTGTGTAATTGCAATAAAGTTGGTTTGGGAACAGCAACAGGGAGGGTCTGAAAGAGGTAGAGTAGTCTAGGTATGAGGTTCATCTTAATCTACTTTAATTGTTTTGAGCAGAGGGGGAAAGTTTGCAGAGAATAGGGTGTCATATCTGCTTGTAATATATACTCCTAGATATTTCATTTTAAAGGGACGCCAGGTAAAGTTATAATTGTGACGCAGGAGATCCAAGGCCATAGGTGATATATTAAGCGTGAGAGATTCAGTTTTAGAAAGGTTAATCTTGTAGCCTGAGAGAGAGCCGTATTCAGACAAAATTTCGGTAGAGATGTATGGGGAGAAGTTAAAGTTAGAAGACCGTCGTCGGCAAAAAGGGACACTTTATATTCTGCCTTTCCTAGTAAGGTACCTCTAATATCTGAATTAAGGTGGATTTGAGCTGCAAGATGTTCAATAACCAAAGCAAAGATCAGGGGTGACAAAGGGCACCCCTGTCTAGTGCCATTGGTTATGGGGAAGGGGGATGAGAGAAGACCGTTCACGGAGACCCTAGCTGAAGGGTTAGTGTATAGTGCCTGGATGCCCTGGAGAAAATTATCACCTAAGCCAAAGGCCCTAAGTGTTTGGATCATGAAGGGCCAGCAAATCCAGTCAAAGACCTTCTCAGCGTCTAGGGAAAGCACCAGGGCTGGGGTACAAGTAGAATTAATGGAGTGAATGAGGCTAATAACCCATCTAGTATTGTCCCTGGCCTGTCTCCCAGGTATAAAGCCAACTTGATTGCTATGAACTAGGCTGGGCAATACGGAGTTCAGGCGGTTTGCAAGCATCTTATCATAAATCTTAGCATCAGTGTTCAACAGTGAGATAGGTCTATAATGGGCCCAGTTGGAGTGATCTTTTCCCTCTTTGGGAATGACAATAATCCTAGCTTCCAGGGCCTCCTTGGAGATAGAGCCTCCTGACATCACACCGTTGAACACCTTAGCAAGATAAGAGGACAGTAAGGAGTTAATGGATTTATAATATGTGACTGTAAAGCCCTCTGGGCCAGGGGCCTTATTGGCCTTAAGGTTCTTAATCACCTCTGAGATCTCCTGCTCCTCAATTTCAACACTTAGGGATTCAAGGGCCGAGGAAGATAGTTTAGGTAAATTATAGCTGGTTGGAAAATTTTGTATAGAGTCCTCAGTAGGGACAGGACTATTCAAAGAAGATGAGAGATTATACAGTTTGTTATAAAATTTACGAAACTCTTCAGTGATACGTAAGGGATCTCTAATATGGTCACCTGCACGAGAGTTAATCATCAGAACATTGTTCTGTGAGAGTTTAGATCGCAATCTAGATGCCAGCATTCTATCGGCTTAGTCTCCTTTTTCATAAAATATTTGATTAAGCCATTTAAGAGAAATCTCAACTTTTGCTGTAAGAAGGAGGCCTAGTTCTCCTCTGGCAGCCACAAGTTTACGATAATCATCCGCTGAGGCTTTATGAGTTCTATCTAATTGGGCAATGAGATCCATGAGTTCAAGAAGCCTCTTAGTCCTAGTCTTCCTGGCAAAAGCCGCTGACTTAATCAGGGATCCCCGGATTATGGCCTTATGGGCATCCCAGAGAAGCTGTGGAGATACAGTAGGACTGGAGATAAGAGAGAAATACTCTGTAATTTCAGAGGTCAGCTGTGATCATAGGGCCGGATTTACAAGGAGCCTATCATTAAGGTGCCAAACATAAGAGCTATTGCGAGGGAAAGGAGATTCAATATCTACTGTGAATGGGGAGTGGTCTGATTAGGTGCTGGGGTGAATACTGACATCTAATATTAATTGCGCAGGGTCAATACCAAGAAAAATCGTATCTAGTCTTGTGTGGACATCGTGAACAGGCGAGTAAAAGGTATAGTCCTGAGCAGTAGGCTCTTTTATGCACCATGCATCAAATAGGAGGTGCTGAGAAAGAAATTGTTGTAAGGCTTCCGAGTTAGCACGGATAGAGCTAACAGATGAGCGTGGGGGAGGTTTAGATCTTTCAAGGCGAGAATCTAAGGTAGCATTAAAATCACCTGCCACGACCACTCTACCTCTTCTATGTTGGGACAACAGCGAACTTAGAGTGCGAAAAAAATGTGGTTGGGCAGAGTTGGGGGCATACACATTGACAAATGTAAAAAGTATACCATCTAATTCCCCAATCAAAAGAAGATAGCGCCCCTCTGGGTCCCGAATGATTGAGGATGGAACAAAGGTGACATGATGAGAGAATAGTATAGATATACCCTTCTTTTTATAAGTAGGGTCATATGCATGATAAGTGGAGGGGAAATATTTAGATTTAAGTTCTGGGTGATGAGTACCAGCGAAATGGGTCTCCTGTAAAAATATAATATCGCCTTGAAGTTGGGGGAGAGTGTGAAATAGGGTAGATCGACGTTGCGGGCTGTTTAGACCTCTAACGTTAAATTTTATAAATTTGGTAGTCATGGAGGATTATAGAGAGTGACGAGCAAAGAAGTGTTCAAAAGGGAATAGGCGAGTAATAAACCAAAGAGCCCGGATTTCAGCCTCAGGAAAAAAAAGAGAGAGAGAGGAGAGGAAAAGGAGGAAAGAGACGGTAAGGAATGGGGTAGGCCCCGTCCTTGTGGTTGGACCCACGAAAGAAGTTGGCAAAGAAGCCAGAGCGTCCGAGGCCGGTCATTATGACTGCACGGGGGTGAGTGGTCAAAGATGCTGAGGGGAGCGCAATGTTAGGGGGATACAATAAAGGAGAAGACAAGCTCCAGGTGTGGACTAGTAGTAAAAACAATACAAGAAAACATCATGGTGACAAGAAGTTACTTACATTTACAAGGTTTTTTCATAAGTTTGCCCAAAGTTATGAGCTTACCCACCAACGTCAGTGTAACCTCATCTGGTAAGTCCCTAACATTATATAACATTAACATGAACCCCTATAATGTTAGGGACTTACCCGATTATTAAATGGTTGTATGGTGCACCTGCTCTCCTTTTTTCTATGTTGTAGTACTAAGTCTTAGCTTGGCAGTACATCTCATTACAAGTAGCTAGGGTATGCAGTCCAGGCTCCCTCCCCCTAATTTACTTTTAGTTTTACTGCAGCAACCTTAAAAAAGTTAGACAGGCAAAAATATATCGACATTTCAAGTAATTCTAGTCCATAGTTTTCTAGAAATATCAGTTACTGTGTCATAATTCCTTTGGTAAGCATGTCAGCAGGATTCTTCTCACTAGCTATGTGAACTACACCAACAGATCATTTCTCTACTAGTTTATGACTGTTGTCACAGTCAGTGTTGATAGTGTCTTCCTTGTTTATGAGACTCAATTCACACAAAGTAATTTTAGCTATTTTGGATTTCCACTAACACCAGACATTTCTTGACTTTGCCTCTTGGATATTTTGGGGTTTACAGAACGTAACTTTTGTAAACTCCTCATACTATCTTTTCTGTGGTTGATTGTCTATGCTGGTAGCCTCTGATTCAGATATATCATATGCAGTGACATATACCTGTTCTGCATTTCCAACTCCAGCTTTGCATTCAGTGGTGCTGGAATATAAACTTTCTTAACTTGACAAGCTTTCTAGTATTTAGGGCCTGATTCAGAGCTGAACGCTCTGACCAGAGTGCTCGCTCTTAATCAGGGCCCTCCTACCTTTTTTTGGAGTGTTCTCATGGACGCTCGCATAGCTGTGCGAGCGTCCATGATGATGGTCGCGATGGTCTTGACCATCCCGACCATCGGGCTTGCAATGGAGACCCTGCAGTAGGGTCTCACTGCCGCAAGCCCTGGAGTGATTTTGGCTCTATCAGAGCCAAAATCACTCCCACTGACATCACTAGTGATGTCAGTGGGGCCGGCTTGAGAAGGTAGGCGTTCCCATGGGAATGCCTCCGTCTGGCAGGCATGCCCCCGGCACGCCCACCAAAGGGGGCGTGCTGTCAATCAACATCGACAGCACGCCCCCTTTGGTGCGAGACCCGGAGCGACGGAGAGCCCGTCGCTCGCCGGGTCTCGCACATGCGCATGACGGAGCTCCCTCCATCGTGCGCATGCGCAGTGGGGGAACATCAACCCGCTTGCGAGCGTACTGCCTGATGACCCCTTAGATGAATGACCCCCTTAGATTCCAGAGTCTGTACCCTTTACTCTCTTGGCAATATCCAAGCATAATACACCTTTTCTCTTTGGGGATATGTCCATAGGCAGTACACCCAAATACTCTGAGATTTTTAACATTGGTTTTTGTTCCTTACCATTGCCCTTTTGTTTTTTTTGTCTGTCAAATTAACTGCTATAGACACTGCTTATGCTGAAAAACACTTGTCTAGGCCTGAATTTTTTAGCATACATCGGTCTCTCTCCACTAATGTACGATTTGCACTCTCACTTGCACCATTCTGTTCTTGCGTGTATGCAATAGTCAGTTGATGTTGATGCTTCTTTAGGAATATTTCCACATTTTTGCTCAGATATTCCCCTTCATTGACCAGTGACCAGTTTGATTTTCTGCTAATCTCTTTTAGTCTGCAATTTTATTCATCACTTTACTCTTTTCCTTGATGATATAAATGTGTCATTCTTGTGAAATCATCGATGAACGTTAATGAAGAATTTGTATCCACTTATCAATTTAACTTTTATCGTACCACACACATCTGTATGCACCAACTCCAGGGGTGCCTCAGCTCTGCTTGATTATTCTGGAAATAGACAAATGCTTTGTTTACCTGTTACACAGGTTTCACACATGGACTTTTCTGTATCAGTCACTGCTATTCCTGTTATTATCCCATTTAGTAGTTTCTGGACATTGTCATATCCAAGGTTACCTAAATCTCTGTGCCAGAAATCCATGGATTGTGAATAAAAGGTCATCACTGCAAAACACTGTTGTATGTCAAGGGCATATAATGGATGGCAGCATGTACCTGTTGCTATTACAGTCCCTCTTTGGTTCTGTACAATGCATTTTCCTTTTGCGTACTGGTCTCTGTAACCTCTTTGATTTAGAACACTGATGGCTATGAGGTTTGTCCCCATATCTGGTATATAAAGCACATCTTGGATTTCTGTGACTTTGAGTTTAGTCCTTATTTTCAAGGGGGTTGTGACTGTCCCAACTTTTGTAGCTGCAAGCACTTCATTTCCAATTATTTTAATTGTTTGAGGATCACATGTGTTCAATGTAGTAGCTCCTGAGTTAATATATCAAAATCTTTTCTGCAGCTGCCTGTGACACTCAAAGCTGACTCATCTTTGTTGTTGCTTTGATTAGCATTCACATTTATTGCCTTGTGTCCTATCTTACAAAATTTCTAACATTTATATTTAAATTTTCTGGGCCTTTCACTTGTAGTGTGTAATGCACTATTCTCAGCATTTAACTCAATTGGTACACTTGTTATATCCCAGTAAGTGGGGGTTATGCTGTTGGGGGATGTTCCCCCATCGTATGAAGTTAGTCATATGTGCATTGAAAGAGAGCATGTTTGGTGTGCCCTATCTCATGCCCCTCATTCCTCTCTGGACTGAGAGGAATGAGGGGCATGAGATAGGTGTTCCCCGCGGACTGACAGAAGGGGAGTCCTACTTGTCTGCGAACCTAGGGCCTGATTCAGAGCCGCTCGTAAGCTGATTGCGATCTTTTTTTAAGTCGTTCGTCGAATAGCGAACAGGAAGTGACATGTAAAATGTGATTGACAGAACAGGCCGTTTTTGGGCGGTGATGGGGGTGGAGATGGGAAAATGCAGGCGTGTCGAGGCATTTTGTGGGCGTCCCTAAATTATCTCATGCGAACGGTAAATGTGATCGGAACGAGTCATACGTCATTGTCTGATCCACTTTCCGTTCAAACTGCTCGCACAGCTTGTGGTCTGGTATACTCTACCACAATGTCGATGGTCTCGTCCTCCTCCCCGTGCCTCTTCGATGTTTCATCGATTTATCAATTTTAGCCAGAGAAGCAATCAACTTTGATTAGAAAACTTGCTTGTAATGTGTTTAGCAACTAGTTTTTTTTTGTAGCACAAAACCGTACGCAGGAGAAATACTCAGCTGCTAATTTCTGGATTAGACAATCAATTAGCGTACCATTTTTTTAAAAAAAATTTTATTTTGGATTTTTAATTTTGGTTTTCTGTTATTGCAACAATATTGTCATCATGTTTGTGTTTTTGCCACATTTTTAATGTTCCCGGAAATTTCTCATCCATTTTGTTATGGAAAAGTGTTCCTTTAAACTCCTAAATGGTTTTTAACCCTTTGGAATCTGAATTAAAACATTTTTTTTGTTTTTTTTTGTTTTTTGGGGACGGGATTACCTAAAAACCGTTTTTAGAATAATGTCACAATACAATGGAGAAGATTTTTAATTGTTTTTATTTTTAACACACATTTTTAGATTTTCATGTGCATTTGCCAGTTTGCAGGTCTGGCTAACGTCCAAAAAAATGACAAAATTAAAAAAAAAACAAGAGTGGCATTTGGCCAAAATAAAATAACACACATTAAAAACAATTCACAAGAAAGGAGAAGGAAGTTTTGGCCCTTAAGGAATATGGGGCAAGCACAGAAGGATTGTGGGAAAATTAGCCAGTGCTGTCATCGCTTTTTGCCCCGTTTGGCTGGGGTAGGGTGGGAGCCTGACCGGGTCCGGGATGTCCTTTGGCTGGCCTCTCCAGAGGCAGATGTTGTGGCCTCTGGACTAGGCAGAGGGCTAGGCACATTTGGAGGGATGGCTGTTGTTGTGCCAGAGGTGGAGGATCCTGATGTTTCGGCAGGAAGGGAGGGCGGCTCCACCATGTGCTGGCGAACAAGCTGCTCCAGGGCATTGGCAATTCGCATGTTGGCCCTGGTATTTTCGGCCAGGGCTTGACCAATGGTCACGTTGGCCACAGCATTTTGCTCCATGGCCTCCGCCACCCGTAGCAGACTGGCGTCCATCTTCTGCAGAATCTCCATGTGGTGATCCAATTTAAAATTGAGATCCGTGAGGAGGGCCACTGCCTGCGAGGGGGATTGCCCTGGACTGGCTTCTGCAGGGTCCCCAGTCAGATCTACTGCTTCCTCCCCTGCAGAGCCAGCACAAATTCTGCGGCCAAGGCTCCCCTCTGGAGCAGACTCATCCGCCTGTGTCTCTGTAAGAAAAATGAGAAAAGAGGAACATTACAATCTACATATTGTCACAAACACATTTCTGAGTTGGTAACATAACAACATTTACCTGGGACAACATGAGGAGCCGCAAAGTCTGGCATGTCCGTATCCATGTTGGACACGCCAAACACCTCCTCATACTGCACACACCCCTGTGCCAGCTCTTCCAAGTCATTTAGCTCCAATGACACAGGGGTGGGACCCCCACCTGTCCCCCTTGCATGTCTAGCCCTCTCTGCCAGTTTTTGTTTCAGCCGATATTTATAATCGGTCCATCTGTGGGCAAAAAAAATTGCATAATTCCTGCAGTATTTGGGCCTGTAACCACTTATATTAAAAATGTAGTTTTTACGTACCGACGTTTGACATCCCGGGGTAGACGTTCAAACTCACCCACCCTATTGACAGCACTGGCTATCTCCTCCCACATTTTCCACTTCTGGCTTGCACCCATATTCTGATCTGCCTGTGGCAGGATGTCAACACACATTTGGACCAAAACCTCCATCTCCTTTCTTGTGAATGGTGGCTGTCTTTTTTTTTGGTTTCTTTTGTTGGCCTACTCGGCCCAGCAGCCTCTTCCATGGCATCCTCCACACCTTTTTTAAAAAACATTTTTTACATTTAGATGTCCAACTTTCTCTAAATTCAGGGTCTAAATAATCCTTTAATCAGAAAGAGACAAGTACTTACCGGGCACCTCTTGGCCATCGTTTTGCTGGTCTGGTTGATCCAAACAACTTGAACTACACCAGACCGTTTTAGATTTTCCGTGATGTATTTATACATGCGTCCTTATTTTTGGTACGCATCATTGATTGTGCACTCCTATGATCCGTCCTTAATTTGAGCGGGAAAATAAAGACTATTTATGGCTATGGGCGACTCGAGTCGAGGTGGTGGGTGTTGATTGTTGGAGGTATCGTGTGTAGTAGTGGATTGTTGGCGGGATTAGTGGTTTGAGGCGGATTGTTGGAGGAGGAGTTGGTGATTTTTTTTTTTTTTGGTATTTTCCGTTCGTTTATTTTTCTTGCGGATATTTTGATTGTTGTTTTTTTTTGGAGTAAGTATTTTTTACAAGTCCTTTTAAAAATAAGGGATCTACAAACCTAATTTATTAATTTTTATTTTTATTTTTGTTTTTTACAGTTATTTTGGCTGGGCCCCATTGAAGTCTTTGTACTGTGACTTATTGTTTGACTTTTGGTAAATTTGTATTTTTTCATTATTTTCAGAATTTGATGTGTTGGTCTTCGCATATATTTTGACCATTAATGTCTTATTTATATTTTTATCTATCATGTATTAACACTAAATATAGCGTAAGGTTTTGGCAAATATATTTCCGTGGTTTTTCCCTGTAAAAATGCGAACTATTTAGCGCACTAATGTTTCCTTATTCTCCATGTAAAAATGCAAACTATTTAGCGCACTAATGTTTCCTTATTTTCCCTGTAAAAATGCGAACTATTTAGCGCACTAATGTTTCCTTATTCTCCATGTAACAATGCGAACTATTTAGCACACTAATGTTTCCTTATTCTCCATGTAAAAATGCGAACTATTTAGCGCACTAATGTTTCCTTATTCTCCATGTAAAAATGCGAACTATTTAGCGCACTAATATTTCCTTATTCTCCATGTAAAAACGCTAACTATTTAGCGCACTAATGTTTCCTTATTCTTCATGTAAAAATGCGAACTATTTAGCGCACTAATGTTTCCTTATTCTCCATGTAAAAATGCTAACTATTTAGCGCACTAATGTTTCCTTATTCTCCATGTAAAAATGCGAACTATTTAGCGCACTAATGTTTGTTTTGGTATAAATTTGGCCATTCTTGTTTGTCCACTGAATGTAGGGTGCATTTTCTAAATATTGTGTGCTCCCCCCTATCTTTTAACGCATTTTTGGTATTTTTAAAGAATCAAATATGGCCCCCCAAAAATCTAACCTGAATTTCAAATTTGGAAATGTAGGTTGGTGCACTCATGACAATACCTCGGGATGTAAGCATCTTTGGATTTTTCGCCTAAGATAAGTATATTTTTGATTTTACATTTTCAACAAACATTAACTACCAGGCTTCCCATTTCAGGTTGATGTTGGTCGTATTGTTTTGGCCATGCTTCCGGAACCCGACCAACCTCAACCTCATCCCAGGCGTAGGCATCATTGGCGTGCAAGGCCCAAGATATATAGTACAGGTGTCACCCTTTTTGGAATGCCCGAAGATGAGGTTTTAAGACGATACCGTCTTCCTCCACAAATCATCATAGACACTCTCTCATTAATAGAGAGTGATCTGGAGCAGCAAATTGACAGTCCTACAGCAATACCACCACTTACGCAACTAATGGCGGTGTTACATTTCTGTGCCTCAGGATCCTTTCAAACCACGGTGGGAATAGTGGCCGGAATCTCCCAATCCTCATTTTCAAGAATCCTGAGGGCAGTGATGGAGGCCCTTTTCAAGCACCTCCATCATTTTATTAACATGCCATTGGATATGGGTTCCCTTAGTGTGGCAAAGGCCAATTTTTACCAAATAGCTGGCTTCCCACACATCATAGGGGTTGTGGATGGTACTCACATACCACTTCAGCCTCCAGCACGGCTGGAGGCCATTTTTAGGAACTGAAAGTACTATCACTCACTGAATGTAATGGTGGTATGTGATGCCTCCCTCCAGATACTGTCCCTGAATGCAAAATTACCCGGGAGTGCACATGACTCATTCGTCATCCAGCAATCAGGGATTTGGCATAAATTAAACAACCTACAAGCTGGTGATGCGTGGCTTCTGGGTGGTGTGGAGACCTTTAGTTGAAACCAATGCAAAGCTTGATACACAGTGATCCTGATTGTTGTTTTTGTTTTTTCACAGGAGACAGTGGCTACCCTTGCACGCCCTGGCTGCTCACTCCTTATTTGGCTCCCACACCAGGGCCACAAAGTGAGTATAATTCTGCACTTACAGCCACCAGGCAGGTGGTGGAGTGCTGTATCGGCCTTTTAAAAGGCCGATTCAGATGCCTCCACCGCTCTGGTGGCGAACTCATGTATTTGCTGGATATGGTTTCGAAAATTGTGGTCCTGTGTGGGATCTTTCACAACATTGCCATAAGGAGTGGTGTCCCAATGCAGCCAGAGGATGCCTTGCCTGAGGATGGCCCCTCCGAGGTCAGTATGTGGGGGGGCCATACGCAATGATGTGGTGGCCCGTTTTTTCAGGTAATTATTGTCAAACATTAACTTAATTGACACACAATGTCGACATGTACCATTGTAATGTTCCTTTTTAAATACATTTTTTAATTTTAACTTTTCTTGTCTTCCTTTACACACCTCGACAAAACGATGCCTACTACCTGCTCCACTAAATTGTGTACATGTGGCCACATTGGATCTTACTTTGGAATCAATTATTTCATCGCCTCATTTGTGGCTTTATGTTGTCCTGCTACTTATTTCATCAGTTCTTGATTGTTTCTTATTTTTTTGGCTTTTGGTTTTTTGGGGATTGTCTTTTCACTGTGTGAATTGCTTGACACAATTCACTTTCTGAATGTATTTGGTGTGTATTCAATTTTTGTTTGTCATTAAAAAGACTGTTTTTCACTAAATTCTAGTCACGTGTAACTTGGCACAAAAAAGGCCAACTTTCGTAATGCCTAATCCTGTAATGTCTGAAATGTTTCCGTGTTTGAACCTGCTTTTTGGCTTATCAAAAACCTCAAAGGTATTATGTTGAATCAGTAGGTTTAAAAACCTAGGCCTAAGCTGTTTTTAGAAAAAAAAAACATTACCCACCCAAAGAAAAACAAGAAAATGTTTGATTTGGTAATAACCTATTGGTATGTTGAGGTGTTTAATGTGGCAGCTTACATACTACCTAGCGCTTTGTACAATATAATTTACCTTACTTTAAAGAACATGATCAAATAGTGGACTTATGGAAGGTTAAACAATGTAATTGTTTCAGACAATGAATGAGACTCGTTAAAATACAACGCATTTTTAATTACAATACAAAAAATTAACATAAAAAAACATGGAAAACCAAAATTTAACGCCGAAGGGCTGCCGCCATGTGGTCAAGGACCACAAACATGGCAATCATGTGGCCACGCAAGGCGGCCAATCCTTCCTGGATACAATGCATCCGCCTCTGGTCCTCTGTTGGAAAAAACAAAGAGAAAAAAACAAAAACCTTACATTAGAAGTTTAAAAAACCAATTCCGGCCAAAAAAAAGTGTAAACAAAGATCCAGTTGTGATGATAAAAACAAAGTAATGGAAAATGCAAAGATGGCAGAAATACTAAATTACAAATGAACACACAAAAAGGCAACCACAAACAATAAGAAGTAGCCTTGTTAGGGTAAACAATAACTACACAAGTATGAGTGTTTGGACATGTGTGATATGTATCATGGCTAAAAAAACAATACATTGTCTATCCCCAAAAAAAGGTCAAAACGACAAATGGAAAAATTTATAACAGGGAAACCTACCGGTCATCGGGAATTGGGGGTTTGCAGGCCCTACATCCTCCTCTTCCTCGGAGGTGGGACAGTGACGTAGGCTCCATGGAGAGGAGATCTGGGAGCAGGTTGATGGCGATGAAAAGCGCCGGGGGGGGAGGGTAGGGTGAAGAAAAGAGAAGGGGGGGAGTGGAGTCGGGAATTTGTGGGGGGCTCCAAATTCCAGAGGGAGGTGCCTCAGGAAGTGGCCGGTCAGGGGTGGAGGGGGAATTGGGAGCAAGTTGAGGAGTGTCTGCTGTGCTGGGCGTTGGACTGAGGGCCCGAGCATGGCGTCTGTGCCTGCGGCGATGGCGGATTCTGCGTTCAGCCCCTAAATGAGTAGCGGAAAATGTTTGTAATTTTTTTTGGGGTGGGGGGGTTGGGCCGCAAATTAACAACTACACAAATGTTCGAACATTTTAAAAATTGAAAACATGCACACGCAGGCCTTTCCCAAAAATCACAACAGGGCTAGACTGAAAACATGCACACGCAGGCCTTTCCAAAAAATCACAACAGGGCTAGACTGAAAACATGCACACGCAGGCCTTTCCAAAAAATCACAACAGGGCTAGACTGAAAACATGCACACGCAGGCCTTTCCAAAAAATCACAACAGAGCTAGACTGAAAACATGCACACGCAGGCCTTTCCAAAAAATCACAACAGGGCTAGACTGAAAACATGCACACGCAGATAGGGCCGCAAAAAATAAAGGGAAAAAAAAAAAAAAACTTACTTTCAGCTATCCGCTGTCTAAAACAGGCCAGCAAGCATGGCGTGTGGCGGCGCAGATCCAACCACCTGCGCTCGAGCTGCCCGATCTGTTGGCGCGAGCCGAAGGAGCGCAGGCGGCGGCGAACCTCTGCATAGGCGGATCGCTTGTGGCAGTTGCTGATGGGGGGAGGCTGGCTGGTGATCCGCCGGTCCATCACCTCCGTGAGGACCAAAAGCTCCCGCCTGGTAAACGCGGAGGCTCTCATGATGGCAATGGTTGATTTAAAAAAAAACAGTTTTAATAAAGGCCAGAGAAAAAATTTGATTGGCTAATGTAGTTGGTAAATTAACAGGAACCATTCTATTGGTTAGTGTATGAGTCATGTGTCCTCCAGGCTAAAAAATATAATGTGAGTTATGATAGGCTTGATGCTGTGACATTCGTAAAGTAATTTAAATAAAGAAATGAAAAAACTAAAATATGCCTAGCACATACACAGGAAAACAAGAGGATCATTGGTTCAAACATGTATTTTTTAAGAAAGTTACACATTGTTGAAACCGTACGTATTCTGCGGGAAAAATGACACACGGACAAGATTAAAGTTTATTGAAAATGAAAAAAAAAACGGATTGCAAACATGTGAAGAGCAATTAAGCTAATTAATATATTGATTGGCATGTAACGATTAAAGTAGGTATGCAGAATGAACGAGCAGGTAATCGAAATCTGACAGGCCCACTTCCAGTTTGGACTTGTGCGAGCATTCCCTGCAACCAAATTGGGAGATGGACGGTCGCAATTTTGCTCGCTCGTTAGCTAGAGGAGGGGTTGGGAGACTTTGGGGCGGAAGAATAGCTACGAGCGAACTTTCGAGCGAGCGCTGGAATTTACATTTTCTCGCTCGTGCGGTGAAAGAGCGTACTGCCGCTTACGAGCGGCTCTGAATGAGGGCCCTAGTGCAGAATGGAGCACGCGACCCTGGCGGGAAGAGTGGCCGGCGCGTGCAAGAGGACATGGATGGAGGACTTAAGAGGAGCTCCCAACTGACCGTTGGGCAGTCCTGAGGCAGCGGTGAATGGCGCAGGGTCTGTGCACTCACCTGGGAGTCTTAAGGAGACTGTCAGCAGGAGCCACTGGCAGAGAGCCCTACGGTAGTGGCAACAGGAGATGGACCTGTGCAGGGGCTTGCGTGAGGGATGGCAGAGTTGAGCCTGAGGTGATTGCCGGTCCCTGGAGATGTCAAGCTGGTGGCAGCATTGATCCACCTATCGAGATACAGCGGTGTGGCCATGCTTGGAGTGACATCAGCGGCAGGGGGCTGCAACAGTCTTGGTGGACCCTACCCCTCCATACACCGTGGGGGAAGTAGGCGGCTCGGAGGCAGGCAGAAAGGCAGCACAAGGCGGACTTCTCCTCTGGAGGCTGGCGGCAATGCGGAATCCGTTCAGTACTTAGCACTACAGGCAGTGAGTGACAGCTAAGAGAGGCAAGTGTATCTGGGGAGCCGCTGACAGCAGGGAGAGGCAAGCATCAGAGTGAGGTCTGTAGTAAAACACTCATCACAGCCCTGTACCACAGTTGATCCCTAGCTGCAGCACTTGGATCGCTAGTTCCAGAGAGTAGCAAGCAGTATAGCTATCAGCTATAGGGACTTCTGGTATTCACATTAGAAGCCTATGTACCCCCACTATTAACGACACAGGACTCTGGGCCTGATTCAGACCCGCTCGCGAGCGCTATGCGCTCGCAAGCGTGTTGATGGTAGGGTACTGCACAAGCCCCGGAGCAAGAGATAAATTCTCTCGCTCCGGGACTCACTACAAAAGGCGCGGCTGTCGATGTTGATCGACAGCTCAACCCGTTTTGTAGGCGGGGTGGGGGGGTGGCTACACAGAGGCGTTCCTGAAGGAATGCCTGCTGTTTGTGGGAGGCACCACAGTGGAGAGCTCCCTGCTCTGTTAGAGCAGGAAGCTCTCTGGGGCTTGCGACGGACAAGACCCTACCACAAGGGTCTCGTACCTAGCCCCGATGGTCGCGACGCTCTTAAAGAGCATCCGGCTCTGAATCAGGCCCTCTGATCAGTAATATAGGAGCAGAGAGAGGGAGAGACTAACAGCTGCTGTCAATAATTATACTTCTATATACTGTCACAAAAGCCATTTTATTGCTACAGTAAATTAACTCAGGCAACATCAGTATATTCCTCTGCAGCATTTAAAACACCTTCTCAATGAAGCAGTTAAAAAAATAAATAGATACAACAGAAATGACTTTAATGCCTTATGTAAACAATTAGATACAATAAAAGTGACAGCAAAGTTGCTAGTGTTGCAGAGCATTGTATCCAGGCAAGTTGTCCACATTCTTCAGTAAGGAAGTCCAGAGAGAACTACTGTGTGCTTTATAATACAAGAAACACATAGCTGAAATTGTGCAAACAGAAGCAGTGTAGGAGCTAGAAATAAAATATATTTATTTTAATCGCAGAAATTCTTCTTCAACCCGGGCAACGTTTGCAAACACTGAATATTATTTAGATAAACTCTTGCATGCAGAGAGTGAACTAGAGAATATTGGATTTTATCTTAGCATTAGGGACCTCATTCAGAGGCGGTCGTTAGATGCAAGCGGTCGCACAGAATCAGGGCGGCCGCTTGCATCCTGAATGGCCGCCTCCTTGGCGATCGTTAAGCTGTGGGTTACCACCCACAGCTTAACGACCGACCAGGTTGATGGTCACGATGGTGATCACCATCGCGACTATCGGGGCTTACGACCAGACCTTAGGGTAGGGTCTGGGCACTTGTAAGCCCCAGGGAGCTTTCTGCTCTGATGGAGCAGGAAGCTCCCCACTGACATCACTGATGATATCAGTGCGGCCGCCCACAAAACGGTAGGCATTCGTAAAGGAACGCCTCCATTTTGGAAAACACCCCCCCGGCCCACCTACCAAACGGGGGCAGCTGTCGATCAACATCGACAGCCGCCCCTTTGGTAATGAGCTCCGGAGCGTCAGAGTTTCTCTGTCGCTCCGGGGCTTGTGCATGCTCAGTGCGGCCGCTGTGCGTGTGCAGGCCAAACCATCAAGTCGGTTATGAGCGTATCGGCGCTCGCGACCAACTCTGAATGAGATCCTATATGTGAATGTGATGCTATATGTATGCTTGCATTTAACCTATTTTTGCGCAGTCTGATCAAGAATCCAGAGTTCCTATTCTAATAAAATGTGTGGATCCAAGTGTAATTTAATGGCTTAAAATGTATTGAACAAATCCTATAGTAATTGATTATTGAAATGCTTTTGTGGAAATTGCCTCTTAGTTAGACAAATATTGTTCAATAAATTACCCAATTGTTCACTTTATTGCCTGTCTCTATTTGGTAACACTCTGGAAGAACCCAAGGTGATCCAGGAACAGTGTTACTCGGTAAGGACACACTCCAATACACCAGTCTTAAACCAGTACATCCTGATGGGGTGTTACACACTTTATTAGACCTGTAGTAGTTTAGTCCTGAAAATTTCTGTAGTTAGCTTGGCTGTATTAGCTTCTAATGCTACTACCAGAAAGTTAAATTCAGGAGTTAAGTTTTGTAGCATTGCCATGGCAATCTCCTTATCATCTACTTGGACTCCTACAGATGTTAACTTCTGGAATATAGACATAATGTTGTCAATGCAGTAACTCATACTTGTGCATTCACTCAACTTGGTATTATACAATACATGCCTCAGATTCATTCTTCTCATGAGACCCCAATCCTCATATGTTTTGGAAATTATGTATGTGCAGGTGTTGATGTTGCAGAGTTATATAGGCATACACCATCGGATGACTCAAACTATGAACAGCCAGCTACTTAAGTGGTGTTGGTTTATTGATAGATTACAGGTACAGTCATACTAACTGTTAAGTGTACACTGGTAATGGAGTAAAGCTTAAGTGGAGCAAGGTCTTATAGAGCTCACCAGGCATTGAGTGATGCTTGCAGGTAGTGTTACAGGATGCTGGAACTGCCCTACCCCCTGCACTTACAAGTGCTGCCACCACCACCCACTACTGCCAGCTGCTGTATAACTGCTGCCAGGACTGCCATCAGAAATTGTGGGGCCCTTGTCTGACAAAATAGACAGGGCCCCCCACCTCATTTGTGCAACTCCAGCACTACAGTCTCTCTTGAGTTACAGCCAGCCCCCTTCCATCTCCCCTGCCAGACTCTCTTCTGTCTCCCCAGCCAGCCCCCTTCTGTCTCTCCAGCCAGCCTCCCTTCTGTGTCTCCCACCAGCTCTCCTTTTGTGTCTCCAGCCAGCCCTCCTTCTGTGTCTCCTGCCAGCTCTCCTTCTGTGTCTCCAGCCAGGCCCCCTTATGTGTTGCCTGCCAGCCTCCCTTCTGTGTCTCCAGCAAGTCCCCCTTCTCTGTCTTCAGCCAGCCCCCTTCTGTGTCTCCTGCCAGGTCTCCTTCTGTGCCACCTGCCAGACCCCTTTCTGTGTGAAACATAATTATTAAAACTGTTGGTGCAGTCATAGACACATGCTGTATATCATTTTCAAGTACACAACACTGTCATGGAAGCTAGCTGTCCCTCCATCTTTCACTTAATAACTAATACTGGAGAGAATACGGCAGCAGCTTTTTGTTTATATTTTCACATATCCCAGCCCCAGTTCTGTGGCCCAGCCCCCACACTTACCTTCTTGTTATTGCTCTGTGACAGCGACACAGCTATCCTCCGCAGCATGGCTTGACATCACACGCGCCCTGCAAAGTCTCAAAATGAAAAAAAATGTAGTGCATGGCATCCAGCACACGTGTGCTGGGCAGCGGGTTGGGGTGGAATGTAGGCAGGCGGGCAAGATGGGTGGTTGGACGGTCAGTGGGATGGATTGTTCAGCGGGATTATTGTGGGTGGGTGGACGCCCATCAGCGGGATGGATTGCAGGCGTGCCCCCCTTTCAATCCAGGCCCAGAACTCCAGTCCTGGCAGTCCCCCCCTGATGGTGGCCCTGACTGCTGCAGCAGTCTCTGCTGTCTCCCTCCCGATGTAACGCTATGCTGCTATACTGCAGGCAGTGGTAGAGGGCAGGAGAGAAGTATTGGGGAAGTATATAGTATAAATACTAGTAAAGGTACCCACCTCAGGGCCTGATTCAGAGCCGAACGCTCTGACCAGAGTGCTTACTCTGAATCAGGGCCCTCCTCCATGAAAATGGAGCATCCTCCTGAGCGCTCGCATAGCTGTGGGTGACCACCCACAGCTTATGCGAGCGTCCATGATGATGGTCACGATGGTCAAGACCATAGCGACCATCGGGCTTGCGACGGAGACCCTGCGGTAGGGTCTCGCTGCCGCAAGCCCTGGAGTGATTTTGGCTCTATCAGAGCCAAAATCACTCCCACTGACATCACTAGTGATGTCAGTGGGGCCAGCTTCAGACGGTAGGCGTTCCCAAGGGGGCGTGCTGTCAATCAACATCGACAGCACGCCCCCTTTGGTGCGAGACCCAGAGCGACGGAGAGCCCGTCGCTATCCTGGTCTCGCGCATGCGCACGACAGAGCTCCCTCCATCGTGCGCATGCACAGTGGGGCAACATTGACCCGCTTGCGAATGTCCTGTGCTCGCGAGTGGGTTTGAATGACCCCCTCAGTCTGTCCCCCCCCACTACCCCGCCCCTGCTCTGTCCAGTCTTGTCCCCTCTTTCTGCTGCTTCATTCTCACTGCTGCTCATCCTGTCTCTCCCCCCTCTATCTAGTCCAGCCATGCCTTCCCTTACTTACACTGTTCCCAGTGGCCGTTCCAAATCTTCCAAGTCTGTCCTGCATCCCTGGCAGTGGAAACCATTGGAGCATGCACCCTGGCTCACACTGAGCCTGATTCAGCAAGGATTGCTATTGCGATCACGCACGCAATCAACTGATTGTTGCATTCTGCGCATGTGTATGCATCACAGTGCGCATGCGTGAATACTCCACTGCGAGTGGGACTGCGATCGCAGTGACTACACAGACCCATCATAGAGTGATTGACAGGAAGCACAATTTGGGGGAGGTGACAGGGGGGTGGTCGGCAAAAAGCAGGTGTGCCAGTGCGTTTGAATGCTGTTGAAGGGGCATGCATAAATTAGGCACTGCGATGCCCTAAGTAGCTTGGGCTTTCACTACGTGCGCTGAGGTTTGCAATTCCTGAGAATGGTCAGACCTTGTGCAAGTGTGAGTAAGGCTCCAATTGTACTCGATGTTACCTATGGTTTTGCAGTCTTGCTAAGTATTACGGATGTAAGGTGGGTGTCCTTATTTTAGACTGCGTATGGCATTGCGATTGCAATCATTAGCATATCTGCGCAGTGAAACTGTGTGTGTAATCGCAATTGCAATAGTGATCCTTGCTGAATCAGGCCCTCTGTGCGCACATGTTGGAGATGGGACATACCTTTCACCAGTGTTTTCTAAACTGCTTGTGCATTAAATTGAATGAGGTACTACTTAATCCACCTGTGCTCAAGCATAGACATCCTTAACATCTGGACAGTTAGGGTGCTTTGAGGACTGAATTTGGAAACCAATGCCATACATCATAAAATCGGTCACAGTTATTTGTTTCTGTTGTGCTGAGAAATGATTCAATGCTGCTCCCTGCAAGCTAGCACTCAAATCTTTACAAGTCCCTGCAGTAGCATATATGCCCAACACACCATCAAATTTCAGTTAAATACACTCACCTTTTAGGTACAGATGGTAACATCTAGATAAGGGCTGGCTGTGAGCTGGTTGTGAGCTAGGAGCCTGATTCAGAGATGTACATTAATTTGAGGATGAACACACATTTCCGATGGTTAGGGGTCTGCACCTGCGCAGGTTCTGTTCTGTGCATGTGCAGTGTCCTGCCATCTTGATCGCAGGCCCCCTGAAGCTGCAGCATTATTTATATGCTGTGGAGTTTGGGAGAGAAGCAGGGGCATGCTTGGTTGCCATTCCCAGATACAGGGTGTCGAAGTCAGACAATTGGATATGATTGCTTGCAATTGTTATCTGACGATTTAGTCGTCCATGGTCTGATGACGAATTGCTTGGACGATGCTCTGTGTCAGCACAATTCCGATGTGCACAAATATATGTTTATATTACTACAAGGTTTAGTTGGAAGACAGGTTTTGATGTGTATGTCTGTGAGTGTTTTGAGAGACTCCGCATTCTAATACAATATGCCTGTGACAAATAATTAAAAATGTAGCACAGTCTGAATGCAAGGTTGGGAATCATTGTCAGAGGCCTGCAGGTCATTAGCAATTGTGTGCCTTTTTGTTCAATACTGTTTTGGTTCATAGGAACTGACACCTACACCCTAGTCAAGTTAAGAAAGGCCTGTCACAGGCTGCCAGACGGTGGCAATGGCAAACTGCTGGGGGTCTCCCTCTGCTTAGAAATAAACCTTTATTTACAACTTAGAATTTGGTTCAGGCAATGTCTAAATATTAAAATATGTCAGAAATGGATAATACATATATTAATCCATCACAAACACACTGAATGACATAACACACACACGTAGACTTACATGCATACACATACACACGCACCTTTGAAGTGCGCACGAACCCACACACACGCTCAATGCAAACTAGCGAAACTACAAAATATTCTCACACTTACACATACAATAACTTATAAAAAGGTTCCTTCACATTAAACGTGATATTAGAGGTTTTAGTAGCATATAATTATGTTGTGAAATGTATGTATATGGTATTTAAAGTATAGAACTAGTAGACATGTCATGTTTGGTACCATTCTAAACCCCTGCTTATTTGCAGATCTTCGGTTCTATCGGCAAGGAGATCGCAGCAGGTGTTCACAAGATATGAATTATAGGTTAGAATGTATCTCTGTATGTAGTGTTTTTTATTAGTTCTTCGGAGGGAAACCTACACAAAGAAGCAGTTGGAAAGCTGATCCATAACTCTGATGACACTATATGAACTAACCAATGAACGGAGTGACCTGAAGCAAGAACCAATGAGCATCTGTTATTCCGTGCCTTTGTTGTCTCTGAAACCTGTGCGGAATATAGGCTTATGAGCTGGGGCAGTAGTCTGTCATTTCTCTATATCCTTGGGTGAAGTTGACTGCAGATTCAGGATTGAAATACTGCATACTGGACCAGTGTGCACGCGTATGTATCGGTTTGCACCTTTGTATTTACTTGCTTTTTGCGCTAATTGTGTTAGATCTAAGCATGTAACTTTGTTTTTATTGCAATATAACTTTTTGTGCATTGGAACCACAATTGGATTGGAAAGCAATTATTTCTTACTTGTAGCGCTAATTAGCAACATTTTGGGTATATAGATTTAGGGGTATCAATAAGGGGCATGTCACCCCATTATCTGGGAAGGACGAGGCCAGGGTCTGTGTCAGCAGACGCAGATTCCTGGTCTCTTGTGTGACCAGGCACCGGCCAGGCTACGGTAATCTTCATTGCATAAGCAGCTTGAAAGCCCTTTGCGTGCGACAAGACTTGCAGATTCTGCAACTGGTCAGACATGCTATAATTGTGCATCATGGACCGATGTGCTTCGATGGTACCGATGTTTACGCAGGTATTACGCACGTGAAAAGCAGCAGTGGGTGTCTCTATGCTAGCTGAGCTGTAGCAGCAAATATCATATTTTTGAAGCTGCATTGCATGTGATTATGCAGCTGCGATCACAATTGTGATCCATACTGAATCAGGCCCTTTGTTCATATTTTGATCAAAGCATTTAAGCTTGCAGCCCGACATCAAGAGACCCCAAATCATACTTGCCAACTCTCCCTGATTGTTATTGAGACTCCCTGAAATAGTAGCAATCTCCCTGTCTCCCTGAAGAGTCTAGTAATCTCCCTGATTGCACCTTATCCCCATTATGAACCTGTTATATAAAAAAATCAGCGATATATACATTCAAATGGGACCATTTCCCTGCATTGCTTATAAGGCACAATTGGGGCAGATGTATGAAGCTCTGGAAAGTGATAAAGTGGAGAGTGATAAACGACCAACCAATTAGCTTCTAACTGTCATGTTACAGGCTATATTTTTAAAATGACAGTTGGGAGCTGATTGGCTGGTCGTTTATCACTCTCCACTTTATCACTTCCCAGAGCTTCATATATCTGCCCTAATGATCCCTATGGCTACAAATGCATTTTCTGAAAAGTATCAGCGTGTTTTCATCAACACTAGATCTTGATAACTGCTTTGGGGATTATTTAGATTTGGATGTAAGTCAGTTTTATGGCACAGCTCTCAGATCTAGCAGTACAGTATACTTTACCACCGCGTCTCATAGGTGTTGCTTTCACAATCTCCCTGAAATGCTTTTTCAAAAGTAGGCAAGTATGCTCCAAACCTATATATAAATTAGTAAATAATTTACTCCCATTCTGTTATACTTATCCCCCCATCATTCTCGGTCCTCTTCATTCCTATCACTGCGGCGCACATGTACACAGGCCAGCAAACCTAATGTGTATGTGTATGGTGCTCCCAGTAGCACCTGGAGAGTGTGCTGTGCACATTAGGTGTGCCATGCATGTGCCACAGGCACGATTAGGTCATCATCAGGCTACATTTTTCTAATAATCAATATATGTGCAGGAATGCACACTATTACATAGATATTTATTTATTTAGTTATACTTGCTAAAGGGGTTATGAGATCTGTTCAGTATTTAGCAAGCAGCGGTTTGTGACAGTACCACTAACGAAACTCCGTTCAGCGCTGCACTTACAGGTGCTGCCGACCCAATCACATAATGACGTCATGCGCGCAACGCCATGATGTTGGGTGCTCAAGGGGTCGAGTCTGCACAGGCTGTATTTGCGCCCAGTTACTGTGCTGCATACTACAACTGTAGTGTTAGAAGTCCTAAACACTGTCTGTGATAAATTATTAATAACAATAATGCCCACTATATTACATTTTGGATCTGGTGTGCAGTGCCATAACTAGACATTTTGGCGCCCGGTGCGAGAAAGAGCATTGCTGTCCCCAACCCCCCAGACAGTCAGGATATGCTGAGACTTCTAGTCCTGAGCACTATATATTACAGACTGCAGGTGGGCACTGATGTCAGAAGCTGGCACATGAGCCGAGGTTGGCACACAGCATCCGCCATCACTCCTCCCCTGGAGTGACCCCTGGGTAACCTCCTCCTCACTCTGCCTATATAAGACTGTAGTGCACCCAAGGCTTCATGCTGTACAGCTGCTTACTCTGGGGTGCTGCGGGGTGAGCCCTGGCTGCGGTGGGCAGAGAGGAGCTGGCAGATGGGGGTATAAACAGGGTAGCATATAGTGTAGGTGACAGGGCATAGAAGTTGGCAGATAATAGAGGGTGGCTGGGACTGGCAGAGGGAGGGTTACAAATAATAGCAGTGACTGGTAAATGGTGGCAGATAGTGGGGTCACAGGCAGGTGGTAACAGATAGTGGAGAAGACAGAACATAGGAGGGTGGCAGATAATTGGGGCTGGCTGCGGTATCAGAGAAAGAGAGGAAGGTCATAGTGGTGCCTGGCAAGGGGTGGTATACAGTGGAGTGACTGGCAGGGGGTGTAATATAGCAGGGATCACAGGGCATACAAGGGGGGTGGCAGAGGGATGGTGGCAGACATAGTGGTATCTGGCAAAGGCTGGCAGATTGTGGGGTTATTGGCAGGGGTTAGAAGGAGGGTTGTAGTTAATAGTGGCTGGCTGGGGGTGGAAGATAGTGGGAGTGGCAGCTCCTGGCCTTTAGTACCTGGCACAGGGGGGCCCTAATTGGCAGCACTTATTGCTAGATTGCAATTAAGGACAGTCAAGGTATGAAACAACATATACATCTATGATATTCACAGCACTCACTAGAACCGGCCGCCAATCGTATCTGTGTCCAGATAGCTTAATTGACAGAGTGACAGCCACACTAACCACAGAATCATGAAGCCACCCTGCTGCACCCAAGTAACGGCTCTTCGCTGGCCAGAGTCGGCACTGTGTCTGGCAAGGGGAGGGGTCTCTGGGATGCCTACTGCTCTCCTCATCATCCACTTATCCCCCTTCACACGGTGCGGACCCCCCTAGCTATGCTCAGGTAACAGACAGCCAGTTAGTTACCTGCACTACTGAGGGCCACCAGGGTCCTCCTCCTCTGTCCCGCTAACTCTTCCATGCCTTTGTCATGGTCAGCAGCTGTCCTTCCACCGTCACTTCATCGGCTACCGCCATTGGCCACCGTTACTCTAACTCAAGCTGCCATTGGCCAGGGATCTGTCTGTCAGGGCGGGCACTGAGTTGCACCTTTGCCCTGGTGATGCTCCAAAACAAAGCAACTTGGGAAACGGAGCCCTGGACTGCATAGAAGGATCCGGGTGCACCACCAGTGATGACATACATCGCAGCTGCACCAGCAGGATTTGTCCATCCAAACAGCTGTGCCCAAGCCAGACGCCAGCAGTGTAGCTCACCAACTGAAGGTACAGAAAAATAGCTGGGAAACAAAGAAGAGGAAGCTACAAGTGAGAATCATTATAAATAGGAAATTGACAGGTGCGGCCAAACAGCGCCCCCTGTCTTGCGGTGCCCTGTGCCGTGGCACATGTCACACCACCCTAGTTATGGCCCTGCTGGTGTGAATGCTTTTGCTGTCAGTGCATTGTTTTTAACAAACATTTGTATCTATAACCTGATTATGTGAGTGTCGCTCTAAAACAGTAACCTTTTATTTGATGTTCTTCTTACAGAAGACAAAGAATTAACAGAAAACACAAAGCAACCAGCTATCTATGGCTTTACATATTGTTACCTTAATCCCTGCGCATTGTGAGCAGAGAAATGATACATTTGTCTTTGTGCGTCACAATTACCTTGCTAAATATATAATGTACAGATTTTAGGCTGTGAAACACTGTCTAGCTGTATTTATGCAGCAGTTATATTGTCATACAAGCCTTCTAAAATACAAGTTGTTTGCATAAAATAAAGCATGGGTAAAATGCCTTTTTTGTGCTTTTTCTGATGCATACCTCTGTGGAATGTTTTCAGAGCAAATAACAACAGGCTGATACTCCAGCGGCAAACGCAGGATTTGTAAGGGGGGGTTCTATATATATATATATATGTAAATACACAGCATACACACAAGTAGCATACATACACACTCATAACATATTATAAGCATACTGTCATGTTCTGGCTAAGGTGTTTCTCTGCCATGGGATTAGAAGACGTGGACCCAGGTTGAGGAGGGGACAGGAGGCGAGGTGGCCTGGATTAGTGACTTCCTCATCCACCAGTATCGGATGTTGGCGAGACCTGACCAAATGGTTTAAGCTGCACCCTGCAAGCAGGTCTCGGCCCTTTGGTCAGGTATCCGGCACAAGTGGGAAAATGGAAGAACACTATCACAGGGATAGCACAGCAGAAAGCGTTCCGATGTTGTGAAACCACGCATGCGCCGGTGTAACACTGCACATGTGCGTACGGCTGATTGCGATCATTTTTTTAGTCGTTCTTCGAATAGCGAATAGGAAGTGACATGTCAAATGTGATTGACAGAACAGGCCGTTTTTGGGCATTGACAGGGGTGAAGATTGGAAAACGCAGGCGTGTCGAGGCGTTTTTTCGTCGCCCATAAATTATCTCATGCGAACGGCCAATGTGAACGGAACAAGTGATACGTCACTGTCTGATCCACTTTCCATTCAAACTGCTCGCTCAGCTTGTGGTCTGGTATACTCTACCACAATGACGATGGTCTCGTCCTCCTTCCCGTGCCTCTTCGATGTTTAATCGATTTATCATTTCTTGCCAGAAAAACAATCAACTTAGAATTGAAAACAAGCTTGTAATGTGTTTAGCAAACAGTTTTTTTTTAGTAGCACAAAACCGTACGCAGGTGAACTACTCAGCTGCTAATTTCTGGATTAGACAATCAATTAGCGTACCAATTTTAGAGAAAAATATTTGTTTATGTATTTTATTTTTGGATTTTTGTTATTGCAACAATATTGTCATCATGTTTGTGTTTTTGCAACATTTTTAATGGGCCACGAAAAATCGCATCCATTTTGTTTTTGCAAAGTGTTCATTAAAACTCCTAAATGGTTTTTAACCCTTTGGATTCGGAATTCAAAATAATGTTGTTGTTTTTTGGGGCGGGATTACCTATGAACCATTTTTAGAATAATGTCACAATACAATGGAGCAGATTTTCATTTTTTTTTATTTTTTAGACACATTTTTTTTTTGTTATGTGTATTTTCCAGATTTAAGCTCTGGCTAACGTAAATAATTTTGAAAGAAAATAAAAAAACACAACTATAGTGGCATTTGCCAAAAACAAAATAACACACATTAAAAACAATTCACAAGAAAGGAGAGGGAAGTTTTGGCCCTTAAGGAATATGGGGCGAGCACAGAAGGAATGTGGGAAAATTAGACAGTGCTGTCATCGCCTTTTGGCCCGTTTGGCCGGGGTAGGGTGGGAGCCTGACCGGGTCCGGGATGTCCTTTGGTTGGCCTGTCCAGAGGCAGATGTTGTGGCCTCTGGACTAGGCAGAGGGCTAGGCACATTTGGAGGGATGGCTGTTGTTGTGCCAGAGGTGGAGGATCCTGATGTTCCGTCAGGAAGGGAGGCCGGCTCCACCATGTGCTGGCGAACGAGCTGCTCCAGGGCATTGGCAATTCTGATGTTGGCCCCGGTATTTTCGGCCAGGGCCTGACCAATGGTCACGTTGGCCACAGCATTTTGCTTTTGCTCCATGGCCTCCGCCACCCGTAGCAGACTGGCGTCCATCTTCTGCAGAATCTCCGTGTGGTGATCCGATTTAAAATTGAGATCCGTGAGGAGGGCCACTGCCTGCGAGGGGGATTGCCCTGGACTGGCTTCTGCAGGGTCCCCAGCCGGATCTACTGCTTCCTCCCCTGTAGAGCCAGCAGAAATTCTGCGTCCAAGGCTCCCCTCTGGAGCAGACTCATCCGCCTGTGTCTCTGTGAGAAAAATGAGAAAAGAGGAACATTACAATCTACATATTGTCACAAACACATTTCAGAGTTGGTAACATAACAACATTTACCTGGGACAACATGAGGAGCCGCAAAGTCTGGCATGTCCATATCCATGTTGGACACGCCAAACACCTCCTCATCCTGCACACACCCCTGTGCCAGCTCTTCCAAGTCATTAAGCTCCAATGACACAGGGGTGGGACCCCCACCTGTCCCCCTTGCATGCCTAGCCCTCTCAGACAGTTTTTGTTTCAGCTGATATTTAAAATCGGTCCATCTGTGGGTGAAAAAGTTGGCATTATTCCTGCAGTATTTGACCCTGTAACCACTTTTTATTAAAATGTAGTTTTTACGTACCGGCGTTTGACATCCCGGGTTGCACGGTCAAACTCACCCACCCTATTGACAGCACTGGCTATATCATCCCACATTTTCTACTTCTGGCTTGCACCCATATTCCTTTCTGCCTGTGGCCGGTTGGCAACACACATTTGGACCAAAACCTCCATCTCCTTTCTTGTGAATTGTGGCTGCCTTTTTTTTTTGGTCTGTTTTTTCGACTGACTAGGCCCAGCAGCCTCTGACATGGCATCCTCCACTCCTTTTGTTAAAAACATTGTTTAAATTTTGATGTCAAACGTTCGCAAAATTCTTGTTATAAATAATCCTTTAATACAAAAGAGACAAATACTTACCGGGCGCCTCTTGGCCATTGTTTTGCTGTTCTGTAGCCATTATGATCTCCTCAACTTGAACTACAGCAGACCATTTGTGAATTTCCGTGACGTATTTATACATGCGTCCTCATTATTCGTCCGCATCATTGATTGTGCGCTCCTATGATCCGTCCTTAATTTGACCGGGAAAATAAAGACTATTTATGGCTTGTTGCGACTCGAGTCGAGGGCGCGGGTGATGAATGTTGGAGGTTTAGCTTGGAGGAGTGGTATGTTGGCGTGATTTTTGGTTTGAGGCGGTTTTTGGGAGTTGGTTATTGTTTTTGTTTTTCTGAGTTTTGGAATTTCCGTTTGCTTTTTTTTTTGGGGTTATTTTCTTTTTTGGTTATTTTTTGAGTAAGTCTTTTTAAAAACTCCTTTAAAAAAAATGGATCTACTAACCAAATGTTAGTACTTATTTTTTTATTATTTTTTATAGTTATTTTGGCATTGCCCCATTGAAGTTTTTGGACTGTGACTTATTTGTCGCTTTGCGGTAAGTTTTTTTTGGTTCATGAAGTTACAATTTTGATGTGTTGGTCTTCGCATATGTTTTGCCAAGTAATGTTTTAATTTTAATTTAAACAATCATGTCTTAACACGAAATATAGCGTACTCTTTAGCGAAATATAGTTAGAGTTGTTTTGAATTTTAAATGCGAACTATTTAGCGTACTAATGTTTCCTTCTAAACCAGTCAAAAATACGAACTATTTAGCGCACTAATGTTTCCTTCTTAACCAGTCAAAAATGCAAACTATTTAGCGCACTAATGTTTCCTTCTTAACCAGTCAAAAATGCGAACTATTTAGAGTACTAAGGTTTCCTTCTTAACCAGTCAAAAATGCGAACTATTTAGCGCACTAATTTTTTTTGGTGTAACAAATTTAAAGTCATGTTTTACCACTAGCAGGGGTATTCAATATGGGTGCGATAAGTATGTTTTTGCGTTAATATAGCACTTTTTAACGTTTGTGCGTTAATATCACTGATTTTACTTTTACACCGTATTCAATATCAAAGACTTATCGCATTTTTGAATAATCGAAGTTCAAAAACGTGGATAAGTTTTCATCATTGAATAGTTGTTGAAAAAAAGTGCAGAATTGGGGTTTAGGGGTGCAGGCGTAAAAAAAATAGCCTGCCACCCTGAGAATGTCAATTTAAAAAGAACTGTGTTTAAAAAAGGTTTTTTTAAAAATATGGACACCCCAAAAAATTAATTGTAAATTTGGGGTTAATGAAAATGGGTACTAGCATATTTTGGTGTCCCTAAAGTAAGTTTTTTAAAATTCAGCATTTGTGCACCTGCCGCTATAATTCTATTCTTCAAAACACCTGCCGCATACATGCAGAATAGTCCTGAACATATTTGGCTATTGTTTAACAATTTTTGGCCATGTTTTTTTTTCACCCAGCAATTTTTTTTATTTTTTTGGGGTGTCCCTATTTTTTTTTTTTTTAGTTTTTTTACACAGTTCTTTGTTAAATGTCAATCTCAGGGGTGAAGGCTATTTATCTAAAGTCTGCACCCCTAAACCCCAATTTTGGTCTTTATTTCTACACCTACTCAATGGTGAAAACTTATCCCCGTTTTATCACTTCGACTATTCAAAAATGCGATACGTCTTCAATATTGACTATGGTGTAAAAGTTAAACCTGCGATAATGACGTCAGAATTGCGATATTAACGCAAAAAGGGACTTATCGCTCCCATATTGAATACCACTGTAAATGTAGCGTGCATTTCCTAACTAATGTGTGCTCCCTTCTATATATTTTTGGTTTTAAAAATGTGTTTAGAATAAAATGTTTTGTAAAAATAAAAATACATTTTTGTTTTTCTTTTAAAATGTAGGTTTTTCAAATCATGACAATACCCCGGCCTGGATTGATTGGAAAAGATAAGTTGTTTTTTTGGTTCACATTTGTCTCAAACAATAACTACTTGGCTTACCATTTCAGGTTGATGTTGGTCGTATTATCTTGGCCATGTTTCCAAAACCCGACCAACCTCAACTTCGTCCGAGGCGTAGGCCTCGTAGGTGTGCAAGGCCCCAGATATATAGAACACGTGTCACCCTTTTTGGAATGCCAGATGATGAGGTCTTAAGATGATACTGTCTTCCTCCAAAAATCATCCTAGACACTCTCTCATTAATAGAGAGTGATCTTGAATGGAAAATTGACAGTCCTACAGCAATACCACCACTTACGCAATTAATGTCGGTGTTACATTTCTGTGCCTCAGGATCCTTTCAAACCATGGTGGGAATAGTTGCTGGAATCTCCCAATCCTCCTTTTCAAGGATCCTGAGGGCAGTGATGGAGGCCATTTTTAAACACCTCCATCATTTTATTCAAATGCCAGTGGATATGGGTTCCCTTAGTGTGGCGAAGGCCAATTTTTACCAAATAGCTGGCTTCCCACACATCATAGGGGTTGTGGATGGCACTCACATACCACTTCAGCCTCCAGCAAGGCTGGAGGCTATTTATAGGAACCGCAAACACTTTCATTCACTGAATGTAATGGTGGTATGTGATGCCTCCCTCCAGATCCTGTCCCTGAATGCCAAATTCCCCGGGAGTGCACATGATTCCTTCGTCATCCGGCAATCAGGGATTTGGCACAAATTAGACAACCTACAAGCTGGTGATGCGTGGCTTCTGGGTAAGTTGACACCTTCCGTGGCAACCAATGCAAAGCTTGTTACACAATGGTCCTGATGTTTGTGTTTTTTTTTTCACAGGAGATAGTGGTTACCCTTGCACGCCCTGGCTGCTCACTCCTTATTTGGCTCCCACACCAGGGCCACAAAATGAGTATAATTCCGCACTTACAGCCACCAGGCAGGTGGTGGAGCACTGTATTGGCCTTTTAAAAGGCCGATTCAGATGCCTCCACCGCTCTGGTGGCGAACTCATGTATTTGCCAGATATGGTTTCGAAAATAGTGGTCCTGTGTTTGATATTTCACAACATCGCCATAAGGAGTGGTGTCCCAATACAACCAGAGGATGCCTTGCCTGAGGATGGCCCCACCGAGGTTGGTCGGAGGTCAGTATGTGGGGGGGCCATACGTGATGATATGGTGGCCAGATATTTCCGGTAATTATTGTCAAACATTTACTTAATTGACACAATGGCGACATGTACGATTGTAATGTGCCTTTTTAATATTTTGAACCTTTTTTTTCTTGTCTTCCTTTAAAATCCACCAAAAACCGATGCCTACTACCTGCTCCACTAAATTGTGTAATTGTGGCCACATTGGAACAAACTTTGGGAACAATTATTTCATCACCTCATTTGTGGATTTATGTTGGCCTGCTACTTATTTCAACAGTTCTTGATTGTTTCTTTTGTTGTTTGCTTTTGGTGTTGGTAGTTTTTTGTAGGGTCTTTTCACTGTGTGAATTGCTTGTCACAATTCACTTTCTGTATGTGTTTGGTGTGTATTAAATTTTTGCTTGCCATTAAAGAGACTGTTTTTTATAACATTACAAGCACGTGTAACCTGGCACAAAAAATGGCACCTTTTGTAATGCCTAATCCTGTAATGTGTGAAATGGTTAAGTCTTTGAACATGCTTTGTGTCTTTCAAAAAACAACAAAGGTATTAGGTTGAATCAGTAGGTTTTCTAAACTAGGCCTAAGCAGGTTTCATTTGCTATTTACATTACCCACCCAAAGAAAAACAACAAAATGTGTGAATTTCTACAAAACTATTGGTATGGTGAGGTGTTTAATGTGGCAGCTTACATACTTACTAGCGCTTTGTACAATCTAATTTACCTTACTTTAAAGAACATGATCAAATAGTCGACTTATGGAAGGTTAAACAATGTAATATTTTCAGACAAGGAATGAGACGCGATAAAATACAACACAATTTTAATTTCAAAAAACAGTTTGGCATAATAACAAATTTTTAAAAAATCAGCTCCGAAGGACCGCCGCCATGTGGTCAAGGACCACTAGCATGCCTATGACGTGGCCACGCAAGGCAGCCAATCCCTCCAGCACAGAATGCAGCCGCCTCTGGTCCTCTGTTGGAAAAAAAATGGGATCCTTAATAAAATTACACCTTACATTAGAAGTTTACAAAACAAACTAAACCAAAAAATCTATTTTAAACAAAGATCCAGTTGTGCTGAAAAAAACAAAGTACTGGCAAATGCAAAGATGGTATAAATACTAAATTAAACATGAACATACAAAAAGGCGACCACAAAAAGGACGAAGTACCCTTGGTAGGGTAAACAATAAATACCCAAGTATGAGTGTTTGGACATGTGTGATATGTATCTGTGGAAAATAACCAAGACATTGACTATCAAAATAAAAATGTCTCCCAAAAAAAAAACAACTTTTAAAGGGAAACATACCGGTCATTGGGATTGTGGGTCTTGGAGGCCCTCCATCCTCCTCCTCCTCGGAGGTGGGCCAGTGCTGGTGGTTACACGGAGGGGAGATTTGCGAGATGGTGGACGGTGATGAAAAGCGCCGGGGGGGAGGGGAGGGTGAAGAAAAGAGAGTGGGGGCGGGGAGTGGAGGGTGAATTTTGGGGGTGGTGCAAATTGGGAGAGGGAGGGGCCTCAGGTAGTGGCCGGTCAGGGGTGGAGGGGGAATTGGGGGAAGGTTGGGGAGATGTGGTTGTGCTGGGAGTCGGCGTCAGGGGACGAGCCCGGAGTCTGCGTTCAGCCCCTAAATGATGTTTGAAAAATGTTTAGTCTTTTTTTGGGGGGGGGTTGGCCACAATTTAGAACTCCAAAAATGGAAAAACATTCCAAAAAATGAAAACATGCACACGCAGGCCTGTCCAAAAACAACAAACAGGGCTAGACTGAAAACAAGCACACGCAGATAGGGCCACAATAAACAAACAGGGCTAGACTGAAAACAAGCACACGCAGATAGGGCCACAATAAACAAACAGGGCTAGACTGAAAACAAGCACACGCAGATAGGGCCACAATAAACAAACAGGGCTAGACTGAAAACAAGCACACGCAGATAGGGCCAAATAAACAAACAGGGCTAGACTGAAAACAAGCACACGCAGATAGGGCCACAATAAACAAACAGGGCTAGACTGAAAACAAGCACACGCAGATAGGGCCACAATAAACAAACAGGGCTAGACTGAAAACAAGCACACACAGATAGGGCCACAATAAACAAACAGGGCTTGACTGAAAACAAGCACATGCAGATAGGGCCACAATAAACAAACAGGGCTAGACTGAAAACATGCACACGCAGATAGGGCCGCAAAAACCCCCCAGAAAAAAACAACAAAAAAACTTACTTGCAGCGATCCGCTGCCGCAAACAGGCCAACAAGCATGGCGTGCGGCGGCGCAGATCCGACCACCTGCGCTCTAGCTGCCCGATATTTCGGCGTGAGCCGAAGGAGCGCAGGCGGCGGCGAACCTCCGCATAGGCCGTTCGCATCTGGCGGTTGCTGATGGGGGGAGGCTGGCTGGTGATCCGCCGGTCCATCACCTCCGTTAGGACCAAAAGCTCCCGCCTGGTAAACGCGGAGGCTCTCATGATGGCAATGATTTATTTTACACCAAATAGTTTTAATAAAGGCCAGAGAAAATATTTGATTGGTAAATTAACAGGAACCATTCTATTGGTTATTGTATGAGTCATGTGTCCTCCAGCCTCAAAAATATAATGTGAGTTATGATAGGCTTGATGCAGTGACATGCGTAAGCTAATTAAAATAAAGAAATGAAAAAACTAAAATATCACAAACACAGGAAAACAATAGGATCATTGGTTAAACATTTATTTTTGATAAAGTAAACCATTGGTGAAACCGTACGTATTCTGCGGGAAAAATGACACACACGGACAAGAATAAAGTTTAATGAAAAATGAAAAAAAAAACGGATTGCAAACATGTGAAGAGCAATTAAGCTAATTAATATATTGATTGGCATGAAACGATTAAAGTATGTATGCAGAATGAACGAGCAGGTAATCGAAATCTGACTGGTCCACTTCCGGAATTGACTTGTGCGAGCGTCCAAAGCAACCAAAGAGGAGACGAACGGTCGCTATTTTGATCGTTCGTTAGCTAGAGGAGGGGTTGGGAGATTTTGGGGCGGAAGATTAGCTACGAGCGAATTTACGAGCGAGCGCTAGAATTTAAATTTTCTCGCTCGTACGCCGAACGAGCGAACGTCCACTTGCGTCCGTCTCTGAATCAGGCCCCAAGTACACCAATACTAGCACAGGAGATTAGCACTAGGAGATAGTACTTGGATAACGTACTGAGGGCCTGATTCAGAGCCGCTCGTAAGCGGCCGCTTGTTCGCTCTGAGCGATGTTCACACAACTGCGCATGCGTATGGGTCGTAATGCGCATGCGCAAACCAGTCATTGCGGTCGTATAACGTGCGCTCGCAAAACAGCGAGGGGCTGCTTATTTGATTGACAGAATGTACCGTTTGTGGGTTGTAACAGGGGAAGGTGCTTGAAAACGGGGGAGAGGAGATCCGAACGCAGGCGTGCCAAACGGTCAAAAGGGCGTTTAATGGGAGTGCATAATTAGTAAAGGAGCGTCATCGACCACGTCACTTGGTTGTCTTTTAGCCTGAACTGCTCGCAGTGATTGCGGTAGGAAAAACCTACCACAAGCACTGCGGGTAGTTCAGATGCCTTTCGATGTACCCGATTAATCTAATAAATACTGGAGATGACGTGTGTTGCGAACGGCAAAGGGGCGTCTTTACAAAATAGCGAGCGCATTTTTCGTTCGCTCGCTCAGACAGAGAGGCGTCAACAAACCGCAAAGAGCGAGCGCTCAATTTAAATAGCCGGCCCCTTTTTTGGAACAACCGTCCGCAAATAGCGTCCGGCTCTGAATCAGGCACTGAGTACACACTTGATGGCTTTAGAGTTTAGACAAAGAACTGGCAATGGAGAATATTAGTAGATGGTACTTGGATGATGTACTAAGAATGCACGCTTTGGTTTCAGACGCAGCACTGACACAGGGGATTGGTATTATGAACTGGTACTTGGATGATGTACTAAGGGCCTGATTCAGACCCGTTCGCTAGGCTGTGTTCGCACGTAGCTTGCTGATGTTTGCAAAGTGCGCATGTGTATGCAACGCAGTGCACGTGCACGAACCAGTCCATACGATTGCCCCTTGTACATAGACGCCTCGCTAGACTGAGTGACAGGACCAGCCGTTTGTGGGTGGTGACAGGGGTTGGTCGATGGAAACAGGGGAGTGGTGATGAGAACGCATGCGTGTCTGAGCGTCTTAACGCCGTTTCAGAGGCGTGCATAATTAAGATGCAGCGTCATAGTACACGACACATGGTTGAATTATACACTGAAGCACTCGCAGTGCTTGCGGTAGGGTATGGTCAGCCACATGTGCTGCGTACAGGTCCGATGGTACTCGATGTTACAGATTGTTGCATACACTTCCTGGAGATGACGTGTATCACTAAGGGAAAGTGGGCATCTTAAGACAGGCTGGTGGGCGTCTACATACACACTGTGATCGCACGCCAAGACATAGTGGGCGTGCTAATGCCTTGGCATGCGATCACGTGATTGCATACTTTGGCGGCTGACGGCTGCGTACGAACGCATCTAGCAAGCGGATCTGTATCAGGCCCTAAGTATGCTCACTGTGGCTTCAGACACAGCACTGACGCAGGAGACTGGTAATATTCAATTGGCATTGGATGTTGTACTAACTATGCACACTGTGGCTTCAGACGCAGCACTGACACAGGAGCCTGGTATTATGAACTGGTACTTGGATGTTGTACTAAGTATGCACACGGTGGCTTCAGACGCAGTACTGACACAGGAGACTGGTATCACAAGATGGTACTAAGGGCCTGATTCAGAGCCGGACGCTCTTTCAGAGCGCTCGCTCTGAATCAGTGCCCGCCTATTGTATTTTTAGAGCGGCCTCCTGGCTGCTTGCATAGCTGTGGATGACCACCCACAGCTAGTGCGAGCGGCCAGGATGATGGTCGCGATAGTCAAGACCATCGCGACCATCGGACTTGCGACGAGACCCTTGTGGTAGGGTCTCGTTGCCGCAAGTCCCAGTGAACTTCTTGCTCTTGCAGAGCAAGAAGTCCACTCACTGACATCACTTGTGATGTCAGTGGGGCCGGCCCTAGACGGTAGGCGTTCCCATGGGAATGCCTCCGTCTGGGCAGCCACACCCCCGGGCCGCCCACCAAAGGGGGCGTACAGTCACTCAACTTCAACAGCACGCCCCCGTTGTAGCGAGACCCGGAGTGACGGCTTGCCCGGAGCCGCCTCCGTCGTGCGCATGCACACTGGGCCAACATCAACCTGCTTGCGAGCGCTCGCGAGCGGGTCTGAATCAGGCCCTAAGTGCACACGCTGAGGATTCAGCCACGGAGCTAGCACAGAAGATCCGAATAGATTGTACTCAGAAGCTGTTCTGAGTACACACCGTGGAAAACACTAGGAACAAGTCACTAGAAGGAACGGAGCTTGGAACCAGGAACGCTGCAACAGCAAGCTTACACTGGAAGTAATGACGTTGTACAGGCAACTTCCTGTTGTCCAGAGCTCGGTATATATAACCTAAGGTAATAGTCCATTGGAGGACACAGTCAGCTGACAGCAACCAATGCTAGTATTGGGCAAAAGGGTTAGTCAGGTGAAAATAGACTGTTATGGCTGGGTCCATGATGTTAACCGCAGAAACCACATCACAGAACAAGCACATGGATGTCTTAGCAGACCCCAGGTATAATCCTCAGCACGTCACTTGCCGCTGCACCTGGTGTCTGACCGCTCTAGAGATCAGGGGAAACCAGCGCTGAGATGAGTAACGGCCGATCCTAGGCCACAACCTGACACATACTCACGTACAGCATACAGCATACACACATAAACATACTTACATACATATACAGATACACACACACAAGAATACTTACACACAAAATAGATACATACATATATACATACTTACACACACAGCAGCATACATTCATACATACATACACACAGCAATTATACACACAGCATACATATATACACACAAACACAAGTATACTTATACACAGCATACATACATACACAGTGGCGTAACTTCATCCCAGGTGCCCGGAGGCAAGATAAATGTTGGTGCCCCCCCATCCCCCAAATTAAAATATACCCCCCCCCAGCACCTATGCCAGCTCCAGCTGCCGCCGCCCCCCTATGCAGTTCCTTTTATACAATTCCCCCAATCGTGGTCCCCCTATGCAGTGCCCTCAGTAGAGGTCCCCCTATGCAGTGCCCTCAGTAGAGGTCCCCCTATGCAGTGCCCTCAGTAGAGGTCCCCCTATGCAGTGCCCGTCTATGTAGTGCCCCCCAGTAATGGTCCCCCTATGCAGTGCCTCCAGTAGTGGTCCCCCTATGCAGTACCTCCAGTAGTGGTCCCCCTATGCAGTGCCCCCCAATAGTAAGGCCCCTGTAGTGCCCCCAATAGTAAGGCCCCTGTAGTGCTCCCAATAGTAAGGCCCCTGTATTGCCCCCATATGATGGCCTCAGTAGTAATGCTGCTGTAGTGCCCCCATATGATGCCCCAGTAGTAAGGCCCCTGTAATGTCCCCTGTAGTGCCCTCATATGACACCCTCAGTAGTAAGGCCCCTGTAATGCCCCCTGTAGTGCCAACAGTAGTAAGCCCCCTGTACTGCCTCTAGTAGTAAGCCCCCAGTAGTAAGCCCTTGTAATATCCCCTGTAGTGCCCCCTGTAATAATCCCCCTGTAATAAGCCCCCTGTAGTGGCCCCAGTAATAAGACCCCTGTAATAAGCCCCCAGTAGTAAGCCCCCTGGAATGCCCCTGTAGTAAGCCCCCTGTAATAAGCCCCCTGTAATGCCCCCAGTAGTAATCCCCTGTAATGCCCCCTGTAATAAGCCCCCTGTAGTCCCCCCAGTAATGCCCCCTGTAATAAGCCCCTGTAGTGCCCCCAGTAGTAAGCCCCTTGTAATGCCCCCTGCAGTAAGCCCTCAGTAATAAGTCCACTGTAATGTGCCCCCAGTAGTAAGCCCCCTGTAATGCCCACAGTAGTAAGCGGCAGCCCCCTGTAATGCCCCCTGTAATGCCCCCTGTAGTAAGCCCCCTGTAATGATCCCAGTAGTAAACCCCTGTACTGCCCCCCCGCAAGCACACACGCACTCATACAAAAAAATAAAAAAATACTTACCTTAAACCCCGCTCCAGTGCCTGCTGCCGTCCATCCCCGGCGCCCGCTCCTCGGAACTATGGGAGTGATGTTATGATGTAACTCCCATAGTGCACTGTGGGACCCAGAAGCCGGAGCACCCGCAAATGAAGGGTGCAAGGGGTGCAGGGGGAGAGAAGGAGCCGGGCACCCGCAAATGAAGGGTGTAGTTACGCTCTGTAGTTACGCCACTGGAGGTGGAGAGCCGATCAGCGGCGCTCCTTCTCCATGCAGCTCCCCAGCAGTGCCTGGAACGGCCGGGTGACAATGGAGCCAGGTGCCGCCTTCAGGGCTGGCGCTAGGCGGCAAATGACTCCATTGTCTACGGGAGTTCCGCTACTGTACATACATACATATATACAAACATACATACATAAACATCAGTATACTTACTGAGAGCTGTGGAGGGGTGAGGAGGAGGAGGGTCACCGCCTGAGGCCATGTGAGCGGAGCTGCTGCTGCTCGGCATGCGTAGCAGCTCCCTCCCAGCGATCTCCTCCTGGCTGAAGACATAGGACTTGGAGCTGAGCCAGGCTCGGAGCACCTGCACCAGCATGATGGCCACAGCGATGAGAGCTGCAGCATTCACAGCCCGGGAGCACCCGCATAGCATTATGGGAAACACCAGGAGCAGTATGTCCCGCTCAGGCTATGCTGACCCTCTGCTGAGATATTGGAAGACATGGACCCAGGTTGGGAAAGGAACAGGAGGTGAGGGGCATGAGTAAATGACTTCCTCATCCACTAGTAAAGGATGTTGGCTAGACCTGAACAAAAGGCATGGAGTCTAACTTATTGGGAGGTGTTCACCAGTGACCCCTCCAAGCGGGATTTTGGCTTAAGCTGCACTCAGAAAGCAGGTTGCGGCCCTTTGGTCAGGTATCCGGCACAAGTGGGAAATGGAAGAACACTTATCACAGGGAAAGCAAAGGAAAAGATATAGGAAGTTTGTACTGGGGTAATGTAAAAAGTACACAGTCGGTTGATCCAGACGCAAGGCTGACACAGGAGAATGGCACTAGGAGATTGTACTTGGATGACATACTAAGTACACACACTGTGAATTCAGACGCAGAACTGGAACAGGAGAATGGTATGATGAGATGGTACTTGGATAACGTACCAAGTACACACACTGTGGTTTCAGACGCAGAACTGGCCCAGGAGAATAGTATTATGAAATGGTACTTGGACAATTTACTAAGGAGCTCATTCAGACCCGTTCGCTAGGCTGCACTCATTCGCTGCCATAAGGAACGAAAATATGCAAATAATGCAATCGCACACTAACGTATGAGGACACCTCCTATGTCTGAACGTGCGATCGCCGGGTGAAGATAGACGCCCACCAGCCATTCAGACGTCATCTCCAGGAAGTGTTTGAAAACATTAGTACCATCGGGAGACATCGAACCACCACGCACTGCTTAAGGTAGACTCTAGGCTACCGCAAGCACTGCGATCACCGCTGCCTTTATTTCTCTCATATGACACGTATGTTGACGCTACATGTTAATTATTCACACCCTAAAGTTGGTGTAAAAACGCCCAGACACACCTGTGCTAGTGCAAGCGCACCCCGTTTACACAGACCTGCCCCAGTCACCACCCACAGACGCCCCGTTCTGTCACTCAAACTAGCGCTCTGGCAACATGCAGAGCGCGATCGTCTCCCGATCGCAGTGACTGGTTCGCGCACACGCACTGTGGCTTATACCCATGCACAGTTTGCAACAATCGTCAGGCTGCGAGTGATCACAGCCTAGCGAACGGGTCTGAATTGGGCCCTAAGTACACACACTGTGGCTTCAGATGCAGAACTGGCACAGGAGAATAGTATGATGAGATGTACTTGGATAACGTACTAAGGCCCTGATTCAGAGCCGGACGCTCTGAAAGAGCGCTCGCTCTGAATCAGGGCATTTTTTTTTTATTTGTGCGGCCAGCTATTGCGAGCGGCCAGAATGATGGTCTCGATGGTCAAGACCATCGCGACCATCGAGCTTGCGACGAAACCCTTGTGGTAGGGTCTCATGGCCGCAAGCCCCAGAGAGCTTCTGGCTCTAATAGAGCCGGAAGCTCTCCCACTGACATCACTGGTGATGTCAGTGGGGCCGCCCACAAATGGCAGGCGTTCGCTTGGGAATGCCTCAGTTTGTGAAGCCACCCCCGGCCACGCCTCCAAAACGGTGCGAGCTGTCGTTCAAAATCGACAGCCGCCCCCTTTTGGTGCGAGACCCGGAGTGACGGAGCGCCCGTCGCTAGCCGGGTCTCGCGCATGCGCACGTCGGAGCCGGCTCCGGCGTGCGCATGCGCAGTGGCCAAACAACGACTCGCTCATGAGCGCATAGCATTTGCGAGCGGGTCTGAATCAGGCCCTAAGTACACACACTGTGGCTTCAGACGCAGAACTAACACAGGAGATGACTCTAGGGGGTAAGTTTACTAAGATTCGGGTTTGGTCGAGTTTTTTTTTTTTAACTCGATTTGCATTGCTGAAACTCAGGTGATTTTCTCTGTTTTAAATTCTCAAATTTACTAAGAAGTGAGTTTAGCTGAAAGTGAGTTGGCCGATGGTGAAGCAGTTTGAGATTTCTCCCCCGAGTGGCAAGTTTTGAAGGAGATTACTCACCCGTGACTGCAGTGTCTTCTCTCTGCAAAACTCTCCCGAGCAAGCAGCCTGCACATATCAGTGAGATATGTGAAGGCTGCTTGTGTGTTGTCACAGAAACAGACAGATCACAGGTGCACAACTCCAAATGACTGATTATATATAAGTACTTTATGCAATAACATTTTGCATCAATAGAGGTTTTTTGCATAATCATGGCCAAGGTTATGGGCCTACCCACCACATCTAGGTAACTTCTGTAGGGGAGATCCCCGGCTTGGGCTGGCCGGTTTAGGCCCTGATTCAGACCAGATCGCTGCCGGAAGCAGCTTGCAGGTCTGAAGGGCGTTTTTTTTTTGACCGGCCTTCTGGCCGCTCGCTAAGCTGTGGGTGACCACCCATAGTTTTAGTGAGTGGCCAGATGATGGTCGCGATGGTCCCGACCATCATGACCATCGGGCTTGCAACGAAACCCTTGTGGTAGGGTCTCGTCTGCCGTAAGCCACAGTGAGCTTCCGGCTCTAATAGAGCTGGAAGCTCACTACTGACATCACTCGTGATGTCAGTAGGGCCGCCCCCAAAGAGCAGACGTTCCTTCGGGAACGCCTCCGTTTGGCAAGTCACCTCCCCGACCCGCCTACAAAATGGGGCGAGCTGTCAATCAACATCGACAGCCGCCCCATTTGTAGCGAGCCCCAGATCGAGTGAATGTCGCATGTGCGCACTGCCCAGCCATCGACCCACTTGCGTGCGCTATGTGCTTGCGAGCGGGTCTGAATCAGGCCCTTAGGGTGTTAATGCTTTGGCCCTGGAGACCAGGTGATAGGGTCTCCTGGCTGTGGCATTACACCCGGTCGGTTTGGGGCCAGTGCTGGTTTTAAATATAGGGGGACCCCTACGCAGTTTCCCCCCCCTATATTTAAAACCAGGACAGGCCCTGCAGCCAAGTGCTGGTTCCTAAATTATGGGAGAACTCTACTAGTTTTGTTCCCCGTCATTTTAGGAACCAGGACTGGCTGAGCAGTCCGGGGCTGGTTATGCTTTTGACGGGGGACCCTACGTCATTTAAAAATAAAAGTTATACATGCAGAAACATACACAAATCACAAATCTGTGTGTTTTTCTGCCAAACTCGGAGGTGGAGTGTTTGAAACTTCAATTTATCAGCGAGTTTGCTACAATCTTACTCGAGATTGTAATCTCGATTCTTGGTAAATTCCCGAGTTGCATCTTTTACATGAAAAGTACTTACGAGTTTGCCCGATGGTGATTTGTTTCGAGTTTGCGATCTCACCCGAGTTTTGTGAGTGAGAAGAGAGAAATCTCTCCCAAACTCACCCGAGTTTGTCTTTAGTAAATTTGCGAGATAAAAAACATGCCTAAACTCACCCGAGATTGTCATCTCGACCAAACTCGAATCTTAGTAAATTTACCCCTGGAAATTGTACTCAATAGACATACTGAGTACACACACCATGGAAAACACAAGGAACAAGTCACTCGAAGCAACGGAGCTTGGGACCTGGAATGCTGCAACAGCACGTCTTCACTGGAAGTAACAATGTTGTACAGGCAACTTCCTGTTGTCCAGAGCCCGGTTAAATACCCTAAGGTAGCAGTCCATTGTAGGATAGTGTCAGCTGACAGCAACCAATGCTGCCATTGGGTAAAGGGCTAATCAGGATATAGACTGTTATGGCTGCGTCAATGACGATAACTGCAGAAACCACATCACGGAGCGAGCACATGGATGTCCTAGCAAACCCCAGGTATAATCCTCAGCGCGTCACCCGCCACAGTGCCTGGCGTCTGACCACTCGGGAGGTCAGAGGAAGCCAGCGCTGAGGTGAGTAATGGCCGATCCTAGGCCGCAACCTGACACAGTAACCAAGAGACACATGGCTGCTCCACCCCCTAATGCCGCTGCACTGACACGCCCCCTTACAGCCAGCCAATCATAGCGCAGCAGGGACTGTGGCACACAGCAGCGCCACCTGCCCACTGCACCTGTAAACTTTGCAGAGAGCTCTGACAATCAGAGCTCTCTGTCTGTGGAGCCGTGGCAGCTCCGTTGCGCCGGCAGCCAGTAGAGATACGGAGACAGTGCTGTCTCCGTCTCTAAAAAACAAATTTGGGGCCTGATTCAGACCCACTCGCGAGCGGCTGTCCGCTCGCAAGTGGGTCGATGTTCTGGACTGAGCATGCGCACGACGGAGGGAGCTCCGTCGTGCGCATGCACCAGACGCGACGAGCGAAGGAAAGTCCTTCGCTCGTTGTGTCTGATCAAAGGGGGCGTGCTGTCGATGTTGATTGACAGCACGCCCCCTTTGGTAGGCGTGCCGGGGGCATGCCTCCCTGACGGGGGCGTTCCCACGGGAACGCCTCCCGTCAGAAGCCGGCCCCACTGACATCACTAGTGATGTCAGTGGGAGTGATTTTGGCTCTGATAGAGCCAAAATCACTCCGGAGCTTGCGGTTGAAAACCTCAACCGCAGGCTCCGGCTCGCAGTTTCGATGGTCGCGATGGTCAAGACCATCGCGGCCATCAAAATGCACGCTCGTATAGCCTGTGGGTGGTGACCCACAGCTATACGAGCGTCCAGGAGGACGCTCCATTTTCATGGAGGCCGGCCCTCATTCAGAGCGTGCGCTCTGCTCAGAGCATACGGCTCTGAATGAGGGCCTTGGTCCATCAGGGGGGGTTTCTGGGTACTCAGAACCCCCTACCCCCCGCTCGCTCTGAATCAGGGCTGTCCTTCTTCATTTTTAGAGCGGCCTCCTGGCCACTTGTATAGCTGTGGGTGACCACCCACAGCTATAGCGAGCGGCCAGGAAGATGGTCGCGATGGTAAAGACCATCGCGACCATTGGGCTTGCGACGAGACCCTTGTGGTAGGGTCTCGTTGCCGCAAGCCCTGGAGTGCTTTCGGCTCTATCAGAGCCGAGAGCACTCCCACTGACATTACTTGTGATGTCAGTGGAGCTGGCCCCAGATGGTAGGCGTTCCCATGGGAATGCCTCCGTCTGGGCAGCCACGCCCGCGGCACGCCCACCAAAGGGGGTGTGCTGTCATTCACCATCGACAGCACGCCCCCTTTGTAGCGAGACCCAGAGCGACGGCTTGCCTGTCGCTATCCGGGTCTCGCGCATGCGCATGACGGAGCCGCCTCCGTCATGCGCATGCGCACTGGGCCAACATCGACCCGCTTGCGAGCGCTCAGCGGTCGCGAGCGGGTCTGAATTAGGCCCTCAGTACATATGGACACTCAGGGGGTCATTCAGACCCGTTTGCGAGCAAAGAACGCTTGCAAACGGGTCGATGTTGCCGCACTGCGCATGCGCGAGACCCGGATAGCGACGGGCTCTCCGTCGCTCCGGGTCTCGCACCAAAGGGGGCGTGCTGTCGATGTTGATTGACAGCACGCCCCCTTTGGTGGGCGTGCCGGGGGCGTGACTGCCAGACGGAGGCGTTCCCATGGGAACGCCTACCGTCTGAGTCCGGCCCCACTGACATCAGTAATCAGTAATGATGTCAGTGGGAGTGATTTTGGCTCTGATAGAGCCAAAATCACTCCTGGGCTTGCAGAAGCGAGACCCTACCGCAGGGTCTCGTCGCAAGCCAGATGGTCGCGATGGTCTTTGACCATCGCGACCATCTTTTTGGCCGCTCGCATAAGCTGTGGGTGGTCACCCACAGCTATGCGAGCGGCCAGCAGGCAGCTCCAAATTTAGCTGGGACGGCCCTGATTCAGAGCGAGCGCTCTGGTCAGAGCGTTCAGCTCTGAATCAGGCCCTCAGTCGGACCAGCATTAGAGATATGCCTCTTAGGGATTATTCACACACTGCATGCAATACTTTCGTTTGTTTTGGCCCTTACAAAATGAAGAGCAATGTAACAGTGCATATAGAGAGAATTATGGGCCTGATTCAGAGGTGGATGCAATGCTGATGTTTGCAGAGGTGAGCATTTTATTTAATATTGTACATGTGTATAAGCTGCACTGCACGTGTATAAGACATAGTTGCCCTACCTTTGCTGTCTCTTCCCCGGGAGAAGCCCTGGAGGAGAGGCAGGTGGGTGGCAATGGGGGTGGAGCCTGACGGTTTGCATAATTAAGCCCCGCCCCTCACGGGGAAATGCCCGCCATTGGCTTACATTTAAATAGGGGGCGGAGTCAAATGACGTGAATTGCACCATTCAGCTCCGCCCCCTGCACGGACACCCACAAATTCTCCTAATTCTGCCCACTTCACTAGGAAGTGGGCAGAATGCGGGAGAAGTGCCTACCCTTCCGGAGGTGCGGGGGTTACCTAAAAAATCGTAAGCTGCACTGCACATGTGTATAAGCTGCACTGCACATGTGCCGAGATGGATCACTGACGGCGGTCGCAGTGAGAATCTAGAAACAGAGTTATAGACAGTCAGTGACATTTTGTGGGAGGTAATGGGGGTGCCGATTCAAACGCAGGCATGTCACGACTATTTCGGGGGCATGTCTCAGCCTGCGACTGTGTTTGTTACACAGTTAAAATTGACCGGGGGCTTGCTTTCTACAGATATTCCTAGCGACCATAGAATTGCTCAGAAGATTATTGGTGCTAATGGTGCATCTTTTTACGCAAGCGGTAGATTAGAGATGACGCTGATGGGTGTCTCTGTACAAATCCAAGTTGCTGCAGTATTTGCATATTATGTCAGAACCGCTGTGTACGGAATGGCAGTCATGGCTACGTTATCGTCCACCTCAGAATCACGACCTATGTACTATAAGTCAAGTTTGTTCATGCGCAATGGAAAACAACAGAGCCAAATAGAATGCACAGTATGTTGCTTATTGCACAGAGGACATGAGCATTGGACAAATTGGGCCTGATTCAAAATTGGATGAAAGCCCATCTTGCGGATGGATTTATTTCCAAGACCACAGTGCCTGATTTAGAAGTGGGTGCAAGTAAAACAGAAGACGCAAGCGCCCCATGTTTTACTTAAGAACATGCGTCCGATACACACTGTGCATGCATCACAATGGTTGCCGTCGTCGGATACAGATAGGAACTGCATGGAGATCCATGCAGTGCCGATAGGCATTCCTGGGAGGTGACAGGGCCCCCAGGAACTGCATGGCTCGAGTGTCAGGGACGTGCATTGCATTGGAAGACACAGTTCCACTGACACTGGCAGCCAAATAACATTGGACATTCTGGGCAACCTTAGAAGTCCTGTGATGTGGCCGATATCTGCTCAATGGGGTGGCGGACTAGAGCTGCAGCTAGTGGGCATCTCAATAGGCTGCAGTATTAGCATAGGTTCACAGTAATGGCTGCGACAGAAGTAGCAGCTGCCGTCCACCTCAGAAAAACAGGTCTAGAATACTGCCAGACTGTATTTATAAATTAGCATTTCACTGAATAGCCTATATATAGAAATTACAACAATCAATTTAGATTACTTTATGGCGTGCTTGGGGCAGGACTACAAATGGAATGGGTATGAGGTCCCAACAGTGGCAGCCCGAAGGGGGAAGTTCCCAACTGGGCAGGTAAGTACCCTATCCCTAAACCCTCCCTTAGTGTTGTCTAACCCTAACCTCCCCCCCTAGTGCCTAATCCTAATGTCCCCCCGGGGGTGCCTAACCCTAACCCCCACTTACCGCACCCTAAACCTAACCCTTCTGGGGGGGTGCCTAACCCTAACCCCCCCTCTAGGGGTGCCTAACCATAACCTCCCCCCAAAAAAACCCTAACCCCGCTACACTCACTAAACCTAACCCTACTCCCCGCACCTAATGATAAAGGAGCCCCGGATTTACCTTGTTCGGTAAGGCGTCCTTTGGCGTTCCGGCTTTGGGATTAAGATCAGCATCAGTATATCTTAAGTCCCTTGTCGGGATTCAGGTGTTGGTATTGAGACCTGCGGCATTGGGGCAAACAATTATGGCAAACAAACATTTATGGCAGAATTTCATCAGCAATATGTGCGGAATGCAGAATGAAGTGAATATTTTGTGGAATCACACTGAAAATGTTCTCATCTCTAGTGGTAGCAAAGTTTGTTGCCCCCTTTTTGTACACACACATATGTAATTATCTTGCATTGCATGAATTGTCACATTGCAAACCATTACACTCTAAGGTTCATAAACATGCAATGTAAAAAAAAACATTTAAAAGGAAAGAGCAAAGCAGAAGTGCCATGAAACCTAAATGCCAGTATTTACTAATTTGTTGAAGATAATAACAGAGCTGAGGGCTTCATTATCATTTTGATAACTGTCCAGACATATTTTTTCCTGTTCATCTGCTGATATTGAATAAAGATTACTCCTACATATTACTGTACACATGCTATCTCCATGGTGCTCCCTACATTAGGCCCGGTTGCTGATTACTTGGGCAGTAGCCATATTCTGCTTCCAATCATACATCACACTTAAAGCTGTTGTGCACGAAATTGTATTTATCCAAAAGATTCACTGAACCAGCGGTCTAAGGACCTCATTCAGAGTCTCTTGCAAGTGGCCGCTCGCTCGCACACAGCCGATGTTAACAGACCACGCATGCGTGCCCTTCCTTGTGCGTACGAGTCCTTGCGATCACAAAATCCGTCTCTTGTATGGCTTGAGAGCAGGAAGTGACTCCTGATAGTTGATTGACAGGAAAGGCCGTTTGTGGGTGGTAACAGGGGAAGGTGCTTGTGAACGGGGGAGTGGTTGTGCGAACGCAGGCGTATCAGGCCACCAAAACGCCGTTTAAAGGGCGTGCATAATTTACAAAGTAGCGTCATGGTACACGTCACCTGAATGTATTTCAGCCAGCACTGATTGCGGTGCTTGCGGCAGGCTAAGGCAACCCCAAGGGCTTCGAGCAGCTCCGGTGGCCCTCGATGGTCCCGATTAATCCTTCATTTCCCGGAGATGACGTCTGTTGCGAGTGACAAGGGGGCGTCTTTAGACACTTGCGAGCGCACTTTGCCGTAGCTCGCTAAAACATAGTGGGCGTCCTTACGAGACGCAGTGTGAGCACTTCATTACAATATCCGGCCCCTTTTTGTCAGCGAGCGATTGCATCTTGCGAGAGACTCTGAATGAGGTCCTAAGTTTTTGAATATGAAAAGGACTATTGTACCAATCACTCATTGTATGTAAAACCGACAATACCATGACAGGCATCTAAATATTTGACATTATGCAATGATTTACTGTTGAGGTGAGTGCCAGCTGTTTTACTTTATTTCTATGGGTCCAGACGGCAATAGAGTTGTCCTTTATTGTGCTTATTGACTTGAAAAATTTGCCTTCCACATAATCAGTGCCTAATCTCCCTTGTATTATATAATGTAACTATGTTCCTCCACTGCAGAACCCTTGTGGTGTCTTCTAACTAAAGGATAATAATAATAATAATAATAATAATAATAATAATAATGCAAACTTCATATGGCCACAACTATATTCAGTCAGTAAGACAGTAGTAGGTGAACCCCAAAAATATAAAAGGGAAATAAGGGCCTGATTCAGAGCCGAACGCTCTGACCAGAGCGCTCGCTCTGAATCAGGGCCCTCCTCCATGAAAATGGAGTGTCCTCCTGGACGCTCACATAGATGTGGGTGACCACCCACAGCTTATGCGAGCGTCCATGATGATGGTCGCGATGGTCAAGACCATCGCGACCATCGGGCTTGCGACGGAGACCCTGCGGTAGGGCCTCGCTGACGCAAGCCCTGGAGTGATTTTTGGCTCTATCAGAGCCAAAATCACTCCCACTGACATCACTAGTGATGTCAGTGGGGCAGGCTTCAGACGGTAGGAGAGCCCGTCGCTATCCGGGTCTCGCGCATGCGCACGACGGAGCTCCCTCCGTCGTGCGCATGTGCAGTGGGGCAACATCGACCCACTTGCGAGCGTCCTGCGCTCGTGAGCGGGTCTGAATGACCCCCTAAATGTGTCTGGTGAGCACTGAATCGTTATATATGAACTATACATGTGCAGTGGGAAGAGACTGTCTTTTATTGATGCACAAGAGGCACTTCAGCAGGGGAAATGTCCTATGTTTTCAATGGGGTGGATTCTGTTTATTCAAGTAAATTTGAAGTTGGTGAGCACATTCATAAGCACAAAAAAGCCCATGTAATAATAAGACCCAATGTGCCTCATTGTGAAGCTTTATTTAATGCGAGGTTTGAATAAAAAAATTCATGAATAAATTAGAAAAAATCTAAACGAGTAGGTGGTCCTAAAGTAGCAATAGGTGGGTCTTTTGACATGACATTTCTATTCTTTCCACTGTACAACTTTTTATTTGCACACACAAACCTACAAAAGTAGAGATGAGAGATTAAATTTTCTCCTGTGTGTTCAGACAAGTGATGCAGCGTATATTACTGTTCTATGTGCAATGGTATCCCCCCATCATCTGCACCCCAAAACAATTAAAACAACAATTGACTGTGAAACAATCATTTGCAAGAGGAAACAAGTATAAAAGCAGACATCCAGTTGCAAAACAAATGTCACTGTCGTGTTCGGAGTTGTCTGTGGGCCCCGGCTTGAGTCTCTGGCAGGAGTGGGTTCTGGAGTAGATGTCTGGAAATTGGCTGGTCTGATGTAGTTTCTGTTCATAGGACCTGATTGGAACTGGTTGGAGTATAACCGGAAGGTGAATTACGGCTGTGGATGAGTAAGTATGCTGGAAGTGTAACCGGCATCGCACTGGACTGTACTGGATGCTGAAGCACCGGAATGGAACTGGAATATGAATGGATAGCTGAATCACTGGGATGGAACTGATGGTACTGGTTGGCTGACTGGAGCAAATGGTACAGGATATCAGACTGGAGCACATGGTACAGGATATCAGAGTGGAAAGCTGGGAAGACTGCAGGACGTGACAAGAAACCGCAGCTGGAGGGAGTCTGTCACAGAGTCAGATCATGGAGTGGGGAACCAGGTAAGTGACCCAGCAACTGTAGCAGATAGTGCAGTTTGTGACAACAGATCACTGAAGCCATGATGGCTAAATCTGCATCCAATATCCACTATCAATGCATCTGGTTTTAGATGGTTAAGTGAGGTCCTGTGTCCCCGCTACCAAATTCCATCTTGATTCCATTCTACCAAAATAGGAGTACTGCGCTTGTACCAGGAAGCAAAAATAAAAACGTATTCTTTGCCTAGAAAATACCATTGTGCCGAGTTTCCAATTAACTAGAGATATGTGGACAAGCAGTACTGGTCAAACAAAAGATTACATGACCGTGACAGCCCACTGGGTTGATGTATCACCTTTAGCAGAAGCAGCAGCAATATCTAACACAAAATGCAAGCTCATTCACAGGTAGGCTACTCTCTGTATCACTATTATCACTATTCACTAAGAAGCAAACCGGTGTCAACCTGCTGGAAAAACTCAGCGATTTGATAGCAAAATGACTTACCCTGCTAAGACTCTCTTCAGTATTTGTAATTTCCAATAATGCAAGTAACATTACAGCTGGATGAATTTGAACACATACCACGTGTTGCCCACTCAATGAACTTGATGGCTCAGAATTTTTTAAAATAATGAAAGGTGCATGTAGGACAAACTGTCAGTGACTCTGGGCAGTTTTAGCAGTTAGCAATCGCATATAAAAGATTGCAGCAGCTGCAGGAACAGTTTTTATACAATTCCACCAACTGAAGCAAAAGTTAGTAACCAGGTGGAATTCCACCCTTTATATATTTCAGCGACTGGAGGAACAGCAACAAGCCATCCAAACTTACACAACAAGCCATGACATACAGTAAGAAGAGGAGGGGGAATATACCTTACCCCAGCCCAGTGGAGAAAACTCTTCCTTTTATGCAAGATAATGAAACAATTTTAAGTAGTAACTAATGAGTCATGTGAATCCATTAGTTTAACTAATGGAAAAGCAGCTAGAGAAACTGAAGGAGGAGATGAAACAACCATGATTCCACTAAGTATGTTGGACTTGCAGATCAAGTTCTCTATTCCCTTCATTAGGGCCAAAGGGTTTGCAACATCTCGCATTTGGATAATTACATTTTGACAACCTTGCTTGATCCTACAGTAGATTTGAGTGCAACATAATGCCTTTTTTTCCAACTGATACAGATCTTATAAGATGCAAAGAGCTTTGTGCGAGCAAGTTGTCAGCTCAAGTGGCACATGACACAATGACATTTCCTGCTACAGTTTCTCCTATAAATGATGTTGCCTGGAGAAAAACTGACCATTCATAAGAGAACCACTGGCGATGAGGATGAGTCAACTCAGCGCACCACAGTGGAAAACCATTATGACATCTGGTAAGGCTTAAATGAATTGCCCAAAATTATTGACACCTCTACAGTGACTTATTCTGATAAGCATCAACAGCATGGTGAAGGATTATTTTAATGACAAATTAGCATGTCACGAAATCCCTTTGAATACTTGGAGGAAAAAATGGGAATTTGGAGACCCTTGTGCAAACTAGCTTTGTTTTACTTAAGCTGCCCACCCTCCAGTGTGTACAGAGAAATAGAGTTTAGCATAGCTGGGAACCTCATGAGTAATCAGTGTAGGAGGCTGCTTCCAAAAAATTTGAAAAACTGTTCATAAAAATGAACTACAAATTCTCCGAAGATCTTTGCTGCCAATGGGTAACTAAAGTTTATCCTGCGGCTCCCACCATTGAATTCAATGGAGGGAGCCGTGCATTGGCTGAGAGGCGGAGCCTGACCTCTTCAGCCAATGAACACACAGACACGGAGCTTCAAAGGAGGAAGCCACGTCTGTGCTCTTCATTCTGGTGTCGAAGCCAGATAATCGGCTGAGACAGGATCAGTTTAAAATTAGATCTGCGCGACGCCATTTTGCGAACGGCAATGAGACGCCATTTTGCAACTGGCCGCCCAGCGCCATTTTAGTGAAACTCGCCATTATAAGTACATACGGCAATGCTATTATTTAGCGTCATTCGATTCCCATGCAATAGAAAGAAGTTAAAAGTCCTCACCATGTAAATACAGACAGTCACCAAAACATATAAAATGATTATCCCTTTAAAACACGTACCATAATGTACTCCACAAAACATATAGTCACACAACGCTAACTAGCGTCTTTTCCCAATTCCCCAATACTTACACACTGCACACTTACATAAAAGGTTCCCTAGTATTAAAGTGTAGTATTCAAGGTTTATTCAGTAATTATTAATGTTATGTAATAAAGGTTATTTGTTATCTAAGGTTTAGTACATGGTAAGCAGACCGTGTCTGGTGTTGTCCTGATCCACTGTGTCTCCACAGATTTCCGGTAGCATCAGTGAGAAGATCGGAACCTGCGTCTGAAAACTATGGACTATACAGAGTTAAAACATTAAAATGTACTCTGTAATCTTAGCAGCTTAGATTAGCATGCAGCGGGAAAAAGGACACAAAGGGTGGTTGGAGGCTGTTTGTGCCCATTTGAAATTGTCCAATGAACTATCCTGTAACAGAAACACCTTTAAGAAGAACCAATGGAATCATGCCAAACTTGTCTATTGTATTGCCTATCCCTGAAAGAGTATATATGTGCGCTCTATGACCCCAATCGAGAGTCTTCTTGCTGTGCTGTTGACGGAGGTTTCTAATGTTGATGCCAGTATCTGGGCCCAGAGCGCGTGCGTATGTAACAACTGTACCTTGGGTCTGTATGATTTATTTGCGCTAATTGTCTTTAGATCACAGTGTGTAACCAAATGTATTTATATTGAATAATAATTTTTTTGTGCTTTGGAACCACATTCAAAGTCTGAAGGCATTTATTTACTGTGCGACTCATTACGCTAAATTGCGACAATTTTAGAAGGTATAGGCAGGATTTAGAAGGTATAGGTAGGATTGCAAAAAGGTTTAAATTAGCTATCAATACTGGTTAGAATGATTATTGCTTAGTGTGATGGTCGGGTCTATCGTTTTCTTCTTTTAACCCATGGATGCCTACTGGACAAGGGGACCAATCGATGTAATATAGGTGAGTATGTGTGAGTGTGCATGTATGTATGTATTCAACTTATACTGTGTAAGGTGTGTGTGTGCTTCTTTAAACATTTCTTTACAGGTGAACTACAGGTGCCAGTCGGCCCTTAATGCCCCGCATGCTGTTACTTGTGGTTCTCCAATTACCAGCATGCGGGGGAGGCTTGCTGGGACCTGCAGTTCTACTGGAAAGCCAAAGTTTTAATACTTATATTTTTACACATCACTCACACAATCAACCCGCCACCCACCGCCCAGGGGTGGTGGGGATAGCCCCGGGCTATCAGCTTAGGCTAGTGGTGCCCTGGAGAGGGAGACCCCTTTATGGAGGGGTCTTCAACTCCCCAGGGATCCCTGGCCTGGGCTTACTAACGGTCAGGGCTGATGCTGCGGCTGGGGGGGCCTGGTGAAAGGGCTCCCCTGGCTGTGGCATCAGTCCCCCATTAGAAAGTGTCAATGGCTGGTTCTGTGATTTACAGGGAGACCCTACGCAAATTTTTCCCTGTAAATCCAGAACCAGCCCTGCTTCCCATAGCCCAGAGCTGGTTGTACTGAGTACAGGGAGACCCTACATAATTTATTCCCTGTACTTAGTCAATCAGACCTGGGTTTGAGCAGTCCGGGGCTGGTTGTGTTTTGGGGGGGGACCTCACGTCAATTTTTTTTTTACTTTTAACTGTTTAATTACTTTTTACAGTCAGATACATGTAGGCATCTCACTGATGTCTGCATGTATCTGTGTCAATCCAACCAGCTCATGCTCAAATCGAAAGCATGAAGCAGGTCTATTCATTTGGTGATTTGAAGTTTGATTTGAAGTCTAATTTTGAGGTAGATTTTAAATAGTAAATAAGGTCGATTTGAGGCTGATTTGACAAAAAATTTGATTTTACATTCGATTTGGCCTTTAGTAAATACCCAAAAGCAAAATTGAATACAAATCGAATGAAAATCGCATCTCAAATTACTCAAAATGCCAAATCAACCTTTAGTAAATTTATCCCTAAGCCCCTTTGTTGCTTCGAAATTATTTGACAAGTTTCTGCTCATTAGGGGCATATTTAAAAAAATATATATTGTGGTATATCTCCTGAACACACCTGATTTCGGGGGATACCAGCAAATATTAAGGATCCCCTGGATAGAAGGAGGGACCACAGCAGCTATTTCTGTTTTCTGCCGCGGACCTTCCATTTCCGACAGCAACTGCAGCCATCATAGGTTTTTATAGGGGAAAATTAATTGTTGGATTTACTCCAGAATGCAAAGCATGCTGACAGGGGCATAACTAGGTATTTCAAGGCCCCATTTCAAAGGTTTGTAAGGGCCCCTGTATACCACCCAATGGTGAAAAATGTATATAACACATGTATCTTTGGCAAGGAAAATGGTCCTCCCCTCAGCTCTGGTCCCCATAGCAGCTGTACCCCTTGCACATATGGTAGTTAGCCCCATGTCTGCAGAGGAAAACTAGGAATTCCTAATTCTTGGACTTTCTTGGCTGATGCCATTGAGGCCATAATCCAAAAAGGCTTTGAGGGTTGCCGAGGATTTCTTGAGAAGCAAGGTCACCTCAATTGTGAACTGTTTAGAAACACTTTCTTCCGGGGTGTGCTGAAATGCACCTAATCTGACCACCCCTCGACCAGTTAGGCCCTCTCGTTTCCCAGGCATTTAAGACAGACAGTAAGAAGATGAACTGGTTCGCCACAGCACAGGCACATCTCGCTCTTGAACCTACTTTCCCTTTCTGCAACAGGGAGAAATGACTTTCCGAACTGCATGGGCTTTTTAGGAGGATCAACAGGAGCCGTGAAATGGGGAGTGATCTTGAAGCTGAAGTGACTGTCCCTTCTTCTGTGCCCTTTCTTTATTGCAAAGGTCTACCCGGATACATAAGGATATTAGGTTGTCCAGGGACATTGGCAGCTCTCTGGACACTAGTACAGTACATCTTTAATTTGCTCTGAAAATTTCTGCATAAATGCAGCTACCACTGTTTTGTTTTTCCATCCCAGTTCAGAGGCAAGGGTCCTGAACTGCAATGCATACTGGCCCATGCACTAGGTGCCTTGTCCCAGTTTCAGGATACTTAAGGCTGCAGAAGACACTCATTCAGGTTCGACGAAAACCTTTCTAAAGGCTTCCAGAAATGATGCACTGTCATTGACCAGTGGATCACTTTTCATCCACAATGGGGAAGCCCATGCTGGGGCCTATCCAGACAGCAGGAAGATTATGTAATCTATTTGGTTCCCTCGGAAGAAAAATTTGTAGCCTGGACCTTGAACTGAATCGAGCATTAAATCAAGAATCCCCAACAGCTCTTGGGGTCCCCATCAAACTTTTAGGGGGTCGGGATCTGTAGTGCTGTGAAAGCTCCCACAGTTGGAACAGACACTACAGAAGTTGGCATTGGCTGCACTGGAGGTGACTGATTGGTACCGACTTGCTACATAAGTGTCTGTAGGCACTGCATGATCTGGGTCTGATCACGCTCTTGTTTCTCTCTTCTGATGGGGAGATTTTCCAGCAACTCCTGGTGTGTTAGATTACCAGTAGCATCCATGTATGGATAGCAGATGAGAACCCATACCGTGGGATTGATGGATACCCTGAACTGAGGTGTAGAGTCCAACGTGCTTGTGGTTTTCACCCGGGACCCCCGAAAGGAAGTTTGGACTTAGCTGCGCCTGTCATGCAGGTCATGGCCCTTAGTCTGGGTTCCCAGGTACAGGGCTGGTATGCACTACAGTACGCTATATAGCGTGCAGACTCTGGAGTGGCAATTGCCAGAAGTCAGTCAACAGGAACACAGATGGAACCGGGATTGGAATCCAGAACAATATAGAGAATAGAAATCAGGTATTAACTTTTTACAGAGAAAGGGCCTGATTCAGATATTGGAAAATAGTAAGATAGAGCAACTAACTATGTACTTGGACATTTTTTGGGGAAAATACTGGCTGCTTTTGTATGTAGCCCACAAATGCTGGACAGCTTTATTTTTACACTGAAATTAATATTTCAGTTTGGACATACCCCTCTCAAATCTAACTTTCTCTGCACATTTTACATCTGACCCACCTGCAGTGCAGCATGGTTTTCCCAAGTTGCACAGTTACTTGCAGGGGTGTAACTAGGTATTGGAAGGCTCACTGCCCCCACACAGCTTACTGTCCTCTTCACACTGCACCCACTCACATCTCATATTCGTCCCCTCATACTTCACACTGCCCCGCTCACAGCTCACTGCTCCTAGAAGAACAAACTGCCCCCAGTAATAGCTCACTGCCCCTTCATGCTGTCCCCCTCACAGACAGTACTGCTCCCCCTCAGCGGGAACTGGCCTGAGCTCCCGATGGCCCAATCCACCCCTGCCAGTGGGGATAAGCTAATATTGTGAAATGATGATATTAACACTGATGAGGGTGAGAGTGAGAATGATAATGACATCTTCCAACTGTAGACATGATTAACAACACTATTAGGTTGCCTTAAGCCCATTGGTAGCTTGTTTTCTGGGGGCCCAAACAAACCAAACACTTCAGCCACCAAAATGGCAGTCTCTGTCACTGAAGTGATTGGTTTGCTAAACTGTGCATGTCCTTTTTAATATACAACATCCCCAAGGACAATTCCATCATGCTCCACTTTTCATTATGGGCTTTGCCAAGATTGTGTGTGTTTGACAGGCAGTGTATATTACTGCAGTTTACTGGGGCATTAATTCTTATGTATGTTGCAATGCCATCCATCACCAACTTCTCATCCAGGCATATAGGCCCCGTTTCCTGCAGCTTCTAAGCAGATACAGACTAGTGTCATATAAAAATATAATTAATAATGTATTATTCAATTTGACTAGGCTGTTACTCTGTTTTGAATCCTGAGGAATCAATCTCATTGGGATGCTTGTTCTTGAATAGAGTTTTCCATTTCCCTAAAAAAATTGTATAGTTAAATTATTATTAACACTAATCAATCAATCAATCTAATTTGGATTCTTGTTTTTTAATGGTTTGCCCTATTTATAAGTTTTTGTATTTACAGTTATATTCTGTAATTAATCAATCAATAATTCAATGATGTACCTGGATACCACTAAATAATACTCCACCTCCATATACCTGTGCTGGCCTGGAGCCTCTGATCTAGTTCTTGGGTTAATAAAAACATTCTATAACATCATTATCATTGTATAGTTTATTTTAAACTGCCATCCTGTCTGCCACTGCAGTGTCACTATGTTTTGTAGATATGCTATATTCTTTTTAAACTGCCATGGTTTTGTGACATTACTCTGTCGCTTAGTCAGCACGCTACAGCCTTTGGCCAATATGGGTGAAAACAGAAAACAATGGGCCTGATTCAGAGCCGTTCGCTATTTGCGGACGTTCGTTCAAAAACAAGGGGTGGCTATTCAAATGATCCGTTCGCAAATTGCAGTCTGTTCACACCTCTAAGTCTGAATGAGCGAGCAAAACATACGCTTGTTTATTTGTTAAAAACGCCCCCTGGCCGCTCGCACCATACCTCATGTCCGCTATTTATTAGATTAATCGAGTACATCGACCAGCGTATGAACTGCTCGCTATTCTTGTGGTTGGTTTTTGCTACCACAATCTTGCGAGCAGTTCTGGCTATAAAATAACCCAGTGACGTGGTCAATGACGCTGCAGTATTAATTATGCACACCCATAAAACGCCCGTTTTGACCTTTAAGCACGCCTGCGTTCTGATCTCCACTCCCCGTTTTCAAGCACCTTCCCCTGTTACCACCCACATACGCCTCATTCTGTCACTCAAAATAGCAGGCATTCGCTATATTGCGAGCACATGAATTTCGGCCGCACTGACTGATTCGCGCATGCGTATAACGATCCGTACGCATGCGCAGATGTGCGAACATCGCTCGGAACGAGCGTACTGCCGCTAGCGAGTGGCTCTGAATGAGGGCCAATATTTTGAGCCTTGAGGTGGTTTAAAATTGAATGGAAATGACTGGAAATTATGTTATTGAAATAATACTGTAGGAACAAAAACAGGCCCAAATTACATAATTTAGCTGTTTTTTAAACATGTTTAAAGAAATCCAGATCCAAAACCAAAACCTTTGAGGATGGTTTTGGTAAAACCAAAATACGGGATCCACGCACATCTCTATACAAAAGTGGGCATATTCCTGTTTCCGGAGGTGGTTCCCAAAAGTGGAATGTTGGCATGTACCTGTGTGCGCACTAGGTGGATAAAATTTGCTTATATAAATATTACATAGTTATACTAGCATTATAGTTTGTGTATTTTTGCATTATACTTTTTGAATTTAATTAAACCTTTGGTGTGTATGGTCTAGTACTCTAAGGACATGAATAGACAAATCAGGAGTGTGACTGTATGGATAAAAGGTGAAGCTGGGGCATTTTGGGGGCTTTGAAAAATCATTTTTTAACAATTAAAATGAAGAGATGTTTGCAGTATAATGTAGGCCTGTATGTTGTCTGTGTACTGCTGTGGGAAAGAGAGATGGCCAGCCATGTGGATTTAGGTTTCCTGGGAGCAGTCATCCCAGTGAGAAGATGGCAATTAAGATCTGAGGAAATCAAGCTGTCTTTTAGGGCTACACTACACCACAAGATTTTAGGGCTACACTACACCACAAGATTTTAGGGCTACACTACAACACTACACCACATTGTGGGTTTTTTAGGGCTACACTACACCACAAGACTATATTGTTAGAGACAATGTCTGTAAGATGTATCATATGTTTAACATCCACAGATAATTATTTAATACTATTGTGCTGAGAGAAGTATTTATTTAGACAGCCACGTGCATAGACTTGTTTGTACACAAAGATACTATTTGGGTTCAAGTCAAATGTCTATGACAGAGAAAGTTATGGAGAAGTCTTTATAGCTAAACAGACTAGCCAATCCCGTATTTTGGAAGTTGGAGCCCTCAAGAGCTACCATCAATATATGGTATCAGCCAAGGTTGACATGCTAATGTCTTAACATAAGTGTACAACTAAGGTTCTATTTACCTAATCCTGCAAACGCTGCTTATCGCAGTAATACATAAACTGCATACACTGCAACTTACCACTCTTTCTGGAGCTCCAGCAAAAAAACCCTGTTACTAAGCCCCCATGCAACTTCATAGGTACCTCATTGAAGTGTATAAGGTAGATCCATATCGAGATGAAGCTACCTAGCGGTCAAAAATGAAGCTTTTTGTTGCTTGATAAATAGATCTGGAACCGCATTCCCCATAATAGCCTAAGAGGACATGGTAATAAACAATAGAAAAAAAGAATTGCAGGCGCAATCAGTGATTTATCTGTGATATCCAGCTTCCTAAATAGGAGGAAACAGTGATAATCCCCTTCTTCGCCAATCAAATCCAGAGAAAGAGGTTATCACTGCTTCATAATTAGACCCCCAAATCTCTTTAACTATCCTCAGGGACATTAGAAAATTACCAATAAGATCAGTTGTCAAAGAATCGTAAGACAAATATCTAAATTATTTATATACATTTATTCACCATTAACAATCTTTGAAGGGAAACTAAACTTTCAGCTTCTCAAACTAAATGATGTGGTTTCCTTTGTAATGTTCTGTATTGCTACATTGCTGTCTTGGTTTTATTTTGACTTTTTTTATATTGGAACACTCATTTATTTCTGGTACCACAATAAGGGTAATTTACAAACTGCTAAAAGTGAACAGTCTTCTGTCTTCTGCATATGTAAAAGTACGCTTATTTGTTCAGCTACTGTATTTCAAGGAGTACATTAAGGTTTTTTTGGAACTTGCTGGCTAGAAAATGATCATAATAGCAACATTAAAATGTTACTTCAAAGTTGTTTTGCTTACACTTTAGGATCCATTCCTATGTTAATTCTTTTAGCTTTTCTCTTAAAATACTGCTCATATTAGGCCTGATTCAGAGTCGCACACCAGTGGGTTACAGATCTGGCTGCATTGCATACTCGGAAATAAATGCAGAACTTTGCACTGCACCCATCCATCTGCCTGTGACAGTATCCATCAGTTTTATGTTTGCAACAATCCTATGCCTGGTAGAAGAGATAAGTCAGATCCCTGAGTATGGTCAACTCTGTATAGCCCGTAATTTCACCTACACTCCCACCACGCCCCAACAGAAGACTTATCCTACACGCAAATGTCCAGTTTCCACACTCATCCAGCTGCAAATGAAGATGCAGCTAAGATGCTTCCGACTCACCAGTATGAATCACCCGTAATTCCGTATGCATGGCTCGGATAAAATATTGTAAAATCCATCCGCAAAGCAGACTTGTGTGCAAATCTGAATCAGGCCCATTAGCTACACTTATAGCTTTAACTAATCATGACCTACTGAATGTTTTGTCTATGACTTAATTAACTTACCATACTATTTCCTTTGGAAAACTAGACTGGCGTTTTGAAATTGAATTTTAGATTTATTTCTAAGAATTTTACCAAATAAACACAAGCAAGGCTTTATAGCACATTTTCCCCTGTAACATTATATCAATTGTTCTGTATTTAAGCATTCTTTGGAAAATGGTTCCATAAAGTGATTGCACAAAAATGAGAATGCTGCCATTGCAGTAATGGATTTTGTCTGAAACCCAGGATGCATAACCAAGTCAATTCTGTATGTGGTGCATTTCCGAGAGATGTGATCAATAGCATGTCTCTGATGAGTGCCAATGTTCTACACTTAAAAGTCATTCATAATTAATCTCTTATTAAAAATGTAATATATACTTTTTAACTGATAATGTTTGGTCTTTAAAGGTACTTATGAACATTACTGTAGATCTTAGTGCAGCATAAAATGGTTGAGAGCTGGTTTCTACGGTGATAAAATGGTTACAATGGCAGTTTATTTTGGCTTATTTTATCCCTCTCTCTTTAAGCAATGAGTTCTGTTGAAGTAACTATTCACTCGCTGTCTACAAGGGAAAAATCCTGCAGTTTATCTAATGTAAAATCGTGATCTATACATGTCTCATAATTTCAATAATTCTCAGTTTTTCCAGATACATTTCTTGCATAATTTGACCTTAATTTTTACATTATTGATGATATTTTGTTTGTATGTACAAAATTATAAAGTTCTCTCTCTGCATAGTGCAAAGGTCCTTTGAGTTACACCGTTGTGCAAAGATGGTTCACTGAGTAAACATTAAGATGCTCACTACTATCCACTAGCTACTGTCCTAAGAGTAAGATGCTAGTCTCACTTTTTCGACACACTTTTGAGTGATTTTGGGAATGACAATTTTGAAGTAGTGTTTTATATTAAATATAGGGCCTGATTCATAGATTGGACACTTTGCACAGTAGCTGTGTCTTTATACACAACTGCTGTGCAAAAATATGGTAATGTCTGCAGAAGGTGTATGAAGGAAAAATGCCTCCTGCCAGCATCTCATATCCGATGCCTGTGCCCGAAGACACAGATCGGATTAACATCGCAACCATCGGTCATCTGAGTAAACATAAGCTTACTCAGAATGGCCACCTCCTTCATGCTTGCGAGGCAAGTAAATCTGCATCAGGAGATGCAGACACTGGTCTCAACCCTCCCAGGAAACAGGGCTGAAATGCCCCCGTTTTATGGAAATGCAGGCAGCGCCCCATCCCATCCCATAAATGGCCACAGAATGTCAATCATGCTGCAGCTTAGGGAGGACCACTGCTGCACCTTGAATATTTTGTGCCCCCCGCCCACAACCTACAAATTAGCAATTTCCTCATTTAGAACTTAATATTTGTTCCTAACTTGGGATCCATTTGTTTACAACTATAATCTCGGACACAGTGATGCCAAGCTAACTATAAAAATGTATCTTCTGTGGGAAATAGAAATCTATATCCAGTTCCCCAAATTACTATAACATGTGTTGCCAGAAACAACCATCTAAGCACAAACCACCACAGCCTTATCTCCCAATATGTGTTCATCATGATTTTGGACTGAGTGCTGTGCAAATGTGCCAATAAGAAGGGCATGCCATGCTCCACTGGGGCTTTTCCAGTACTTTGGGAGATGCCAAACTTACCTGCCTCTGTTTCTGAGAAATCACTTAGTGGGACACACTCTCCAAATGTACCTGAAATGGGACAAAAGTCCTATAATATGAGACATAGAGACAGTCCTCACAAAATGTTATTATGCTGCCAAAATCCACGTCGAAATCAGGACATTTGGGAGGAATGCACATATCTCAGCTTAGTACTCTTAACCATTTTGATGCCAGAGTCAAATGTAAATGATACACTATATCACAATATTGAATCCCAATCAGCAAGCAATAAGCAAAAGATGATTGTCAGGAACCGTCCTTACCCTCGGGGTCGTTCTGCTTGGGGCTATCTGGGTGTGCTGTTGATGGGTCCCTATTGTGGTTGTGGGCCCAGGGCTCTGGCTGCATTCCCTATGGCACTGGGCACTGCTATGGCGGGCCTGGCCAGCTGACGGCATTGCTGATGGGCTCCCAGCATGGTGGTGGTCTCAGGGGGCTCCGGACACGGGGCACCGCCATATTGGTCCCAGTCAGCTGACCGCTAGTCTGACAGCCAGGACGTTGTCCACCTGACCACATCTGCCAATCCCTGCGAGACCCAGGGTATAAGTATCCTGCCCTGACAGCACTCTGTGTCTGAGCTTCGTCGCTGATACATGTCCTAGGCTCTACTCCTAGCTTGTTGTCTTAGGTTCATTGATGACTCCCACTCTGGCTCCAGTGTATACAAGGCTGCCATCAGAAATTTTGGGGCCCGGTACTGACAAAATAGGCAGGCCCCCCAGGGTACAGGGCAGATTTGGGTGGAGTTGTATATAATGTGGGTGGCGCTACTTCGGGGGGGTACATCAATTGGTGTGTAAATCAGGGATGGCTAGACATGGTGGAGGGGGGGCACAGGGTAGAGAACACTGGATATTAATGGGGGGGCACAGGGCAGGGAAGGCTAAAACAGCGGGGGCACTTAGCTGGGCAGAGTGGATTGGGGTGACAAAGGGCAGGGAAGGCTGATTTGGTCTGGGTGGGGCTAAGGGCAGGGAAGGTTGGCTGGACTAGGGAGAGGCAGGACAGAGAAGGCTGGCTAGTCATAGGGGTGCCGCAGGGAAGACTGGCTGGACTAGGACAATAAGACAGGCTGGTTGGCTGGACTAGAAGGGGGAGGGAGTGCAGGGAAGGCTGACTTGCTGGACTGGGGCGGGTAGGCAGGGAAGGATGGCTTGCTGGACTGGGGGGGCTAGGCGGGGAAGAAATGCTGGCTGGACTGGGGATGGGCAGGAAAGGAAGGCTGGCTGCACTGGGGGGTGGGCAGGGAAGGAAGGGTGGTTGCACTGGGGGGGTGGGCAGGGAAGAAAGGCTGGCTGGACTGGGGGGTGGGCAGGGAAGAAAGGATGGCTAGGAAGGAGAGGGCTTAGGGAAGGCTGGCTGTACTCGAGTGGGGGCACAAGACAGGGTCAACACAAATATAAAAGTACCTGAGTAGGGGCCAGGGTGGCAGTGGTTAGTATTGCACCGGGCAGCAGGCGGAGGAAAAGAGCATCTGCCTGCGTTGCTGCATTAGTACTATGGAACCGGCCTGGAGCCAATCACAGCTCGCGTAACGGCAGTCAATCAGCAGCAGCAGCTTCTGATTGGCTGCTGTTCTGCGAGCTGTGATTGGCTCGCGGCCAGCTGAATACTATTGAGCTGGCCGTGAGCCAGTCACCACTCGTGGAACAGCAAGCCAATTAGGAGCGACTTCTCCTGATTGACTGCCATTCCGCAAGGCTCCATAGTAGTTCAAATGCCTATGTACTCTTCCTCGCCGTTGCCAGTGCCACCCGGGCCCCCTCTCTCTCTGGGACCGGGACAGGAGGCCCGGCAATCCCCCCTGATGGTGGCCCTTAGTGTATACTCCAAGTCCAGTCCCACTCTGGCTCCAGACTGTGCTCCAAGTCCAGTCCTACTCCGGCCATTGTCTATACTTCAAGTCTGATCCCAATCCGGGTTCAGTGCCTGTTCTGTCTAGTCCCAGATCCACTCCAGTATCAGTAGTAGCCCAGTGTTTACGCCATGCACCTTCTTAGAAATATTGTCCTGCTGCATATGTAGAATTATTATTACATCTATGAGGAGGAGTTATATACAACCATCTCTAGTCCAAACCTCCCGTACCACCTGTGAACAGGTATCTGACTCTCACCTGGGCAATCCAGAATCCCCAATCCTGACAATGATGTGTTGCTTCTCTGTCTGAGGGCTGTTTGGTAGATCTCATAGTCGGACAGTCCAGGTTTTATACACACTCAAGCAGGTAGACCTCATAAGGAACAGGCAAAAGTCCAGTAAAATTCAGGATTCGGTACACTGCTGATCAGAATACCTATTTTGAACACAAGTTCATTGATCTTAAAATACTACACCATTAGGCGCACCTCTCATTATTTTTCAGCACTTTGTTCACCTATTGCCACATGGATTATTGAGAAATTGAAGCCACCTGTTATTTCCAGGAAGTGTTCTTCACAACATATCATCACCATTATTTTTTTATTCTATCTACACAAGGAATTCGAAATTTGTGCGCTAGTATGCACTTTTTGTTTTATATATATATATATATATATATATATACTGTATTTTATGTGTGTAATTGAATATATTGTCTTGTAGTTAATTGTAGCAGGGTTATGTATGTACTGTGTAGTCCTACTTGGATAAATTGAATATTATACAGAGAACTCTGTGGGTGTTTTATGTTATTTCATGAGGTGAAAGGACTTACCGTATATATACTCGAGTATAAGCCGAGTTTTTCAGCACATTGCTTGTGCTGAAAAAGCACCCCCTCGGCTTATACTCGAGTGAAGTGTGTAGCACTGACCGGACGGAGTTCGGTCAGCGCTACACAGCACAAACACACAGCCGCCGACGCCGGCAGCTGTGTGTTTGTTGTAATCAGCAGCCGATGAGAGTCTGTCAGACTCTCATCAGCTGCTGCTGCTCCCACTGCGGGAGCCATCTTCCAGCTCCCGCAGTATTTAATGGGAGAGACGTCATGAGTAATGACGTCTCTCCCATGCAAAGCGGCCGGAGGAGCTGTTAGCGGCGGGACCAGGAGCGGGGGTTTCAGGTAAGTGATTTTTTAAAATGTTTTATTACATCTCTCTCTACTGGGGAGGGACTACTGGGGGCACTACCAGGGGGGATTACTACAGGGGGCACTACCAGGGGGGGATTACTACAGGGGGAACTAAAAGGGAGGATTACCACTGGGTGTACTACCAGGAGGGGATTACTACTGGGGCACTAAAAGGGGGGATTACCACTGGGAGAACTACCAGGGGGGATTACTACTGGGGGCACTAAAAGGGGGGGATTACCACTGGGGGCACTACCAGGGGGGGATTACTACAGGGGGCACTAAAAGGGGGGATTACCACTGGGTGTACTACCAGGAGGGGATTACTACTGGGGCACTAAAAGGGGGGATTACCACTGGGGGAACTACCAGGGGGGGGATTACTACTGGGGGCACTAAAAGGGGGGGATTACCACTGGGGGCACTACCAGGGGGGGATTACTACTGGGGGCACTAAAAGGGGGGATTACCACTGGGGGCACTACCAAGGGGAATTACTACTGGGGGCACAACCAGGGAGAATTACTACTGGGGGCACTACCAGGGGGGATTACTACTGGGGGCACAACCAGTGAGAATTACTACTGGGGGCACTACCAGCTGCTGCATTTCCCACCCTAGGCTTATACTCGAGTCAATAAATTTTCCCAGTTTTTTGTGGTAAAAGTAGGTACCTCGGCTTATATTCGGGTCGATTTATACTCGAGTATATACGGTACATAGAAGGGACTACGATTTATAAAGCAAGGAACAGTATAAGGAAATAAAGGGAATATAATGATCCTTTAACACTGGCGAATCAGTCCTACTGTTTTAATTGTAATTCTATACTAGGATACAGTAGTGAATCAGGGTTAATCTGTAGGCCAAGGATTGGGTAGAAAAGCCAGAGACAGGTAACAAGTACACAGCATGTGTTACTAGTGTGTTATTACTGCAAGTCTTTTCTAGAAATTTGGATAGATAACAAGCTTTTGCCTGAATACTAGATAAAAAAATACAATTAATTACAGCGAACCTAGAAAAATGTAAAAGTTCCTTGGAGACTTGTTTATTTATTTTTCTTCCCAAACTTAAAGGCGATTTCTGCACGCAGCAAGTTAAGTCTTGATGACTTGAGGCGGTCAGATTTACCACGGTGAGAATTAACGCAGATCATAGACAGACAATGAGTTCTACAAAGGAACAGGCGAGTATGAATTTTTTTACTACTGGGAAATAGTGCAAAAACAGTACATTTAACCCTGTAATTCCCAACAAATACACCTCGGCTGAGATGTTATGGAACACGCTGCTAGAGCAGGTTTTTACTAGGGATGAGCAGGTTCGGATTTCTGAAATCCGAACCCCACGAGCACCCCCGATCCGAGCCGGGAACCGAGTCCTGCTCGGGTTTTCCCGCCTGACTTGGAACTGAAATCAAGGCAAAATGTCATCATCCTGCTTTCCGGATCTTGCAGGTTTTGGATTCTATAAAAGGTCCCCACGTCGGCGCCATTTCTCACTCCGGCTGTGGACAGTGAAGAGGGAGGGTGGGAGCTAGGGCTGGCTGGGCTGTGATGTGCTGCTGTTGTCCATAGGGGCTGTGTCCACTCAGTCCATAGGGGCTGACTGGGCTGTGTTGTGCTGCTGTTGTCCATAGGGGCTGGCTGGGCTGTGTTGTGCTGCTGTCATATGGGCTGGCTGGGCTGTGTTGTGCAGTCAGTTGTCCATGGGGGCTGTGTCCACTCCAAAGTCTATAGGGACTGGCTGGACTGTGTTGTGCAGTGTCCAATAAAGGCTGTAGTCCTAAAGGGGTGCTGTAGTGTTGTCCAGGGGGTGATCTGTCCATCAGGGGTGCTCCCCCAAAGTGCACTCCAAAAAAAAATTTAAACATTTTTTTTCTGTGTTTGTGAATTGTGTGCGCAGTAGCCGCACGTGCATCAACAAAGTAGCGCCAAGCGTGCGCCTGTGTCATAAGTAAAGGGCCGGCTGGCTCATCTGTTAAAGGGTGGTGTAACCCCAAAGTGCACTCCAAACAAATAAAAAAATATTTTTTTCTGTGTTTGTGAATTGTGTGCGCTGTAGCCGCACGTGCATCAACAAAGTAGCGCCAAGCATGTGCCTGTGTCATAAATCAAGGGCCAGCTGGCTTGTCCATTAAAGGTTGCTGTAACCCCCAAAGTACACTCCAAAAAAAATAAAAAATATTTATTTTCTGTGTTTGTGAATTGTGTGTGCAGTAGCCGCACGTGCATCAACAAAGTACTGTAGTGCCAAGCGTGCACCTGTTTCATAAGTAAAGGGCTGGATGGCTCATCTCTTAAAGCGTGGTGTAACCCCCAAAGTGCAATCCAACAAAGTAAAAAAATTATTTTTTCTGTGTTTGTACATTGTGTGCGCTGTAGCCGCACGTGCATCAACAAAGGAGCGGCGCCAAGCGTGTGCCTGTGTCCCATAAGTAAAGGGCCAGCTGGCTCATCTCTTAAAGGGTGGTGTAACCCCCAAAGTGCACTCCGAAAAAAATATTTTCTGTGTTTGTGAATTGTGTGCACTGTGGCTGCACGTGAATCAACAAAGTAGCAGCAACAAGTGTGCGCCTGTGTCCCATAAGTAAAGAGCCGGCTGGCTCATCTCTTAAAGGGTGGTGTAACCCCCAAAGTGCTCTCCAAAAAAAAATTAAAAATTCTTCTTTTCTGTGTGTGAATTGTGTGCGCTGTAGCCGCACGTCCATCAACAAAGAAGCAGCGCCAAGCGTGCGCTTGTGTCATAAGTCTGTTAAAGGGTGCTGTAACCCCCAAAGTGCTCTCCAAAAAAATTAAAAAATTCTTCTTTTCTGTGTTTGTGTGCGCCTTAGCCGCACGTATATATCAATATAACATTAATGGAGGACCAAACTTTGTCCCCTAAAAATAAAATAGGGAAAGATCAAGAACCACTTCCTCCTAGTGCTGAAGCTGCTGCCACTAGTCATGACATACATGATAAAATGCCATCAAGGAGAGTCCAAGTGTGGTGGCGGTTGCGATGCCTGACCTTCCCAGCACTGGACGGGAAGAGGTGGCTCTTTCCACCATTTGCACGCCCTCTGCAAGTGCTGAAAGGAGCACCCACAGTCCACTTGCTGATATGCAAATTGAAGATGTCACTGTTGAAGTACAACATGATGAGGATACTGATGTAGCTGGCACTGAGGAGGAAGTTGGCCAGGAGAATTCTGATGGTGATGTGGTTTGTTTAAATCAGGCTCCGGGGGAGACAGTTGTTGTCCATGGGATGAAAAAGCCCATCACGGTCATGCCTGGGCAGAAGACCAAACATTCCACCTCTTTGGTCTGGCAATATTTCTATCCAAATCCGGACAACAACTGTCTTGCCATATGTACCATATGTAAAGGTGAAATAAGTAGGGGTAGGGATGTTAACCACCTAGGAACATCCTCCATTATACGTCACCTGCAGCGCGTTCATAAAAAGTTACTGTCAAGTTCAGAATCTTTGGCTAAGACTGTAAGCAGTCCAGGGACACCTAAATCCCTTTGTCTAGTTGTATCCAAGCACCTGCAAACCACACCGTCAACTCCCTCCTCATCAATTTCCTCCTTAGTCAGGATCAGAAGTAGTCCTGCAGGCCATGTCACTGGCATGACTGACTCTCTTCTCCGGGATTCCTCCAGAGGATCCTGCATTGCTATGCCTACTGCTGCAGCTGCTGCTGTTGCTGCTGGGAGTCGTTCATCATCCCAGAGAGGAAGTAGGAACACCACTACTTTTACTAAACAATTGATCCTCCAACAGTCCTTAGCGATGAGGATGAAGTACGATAGCAGTCAACCTGAAGCAAAACGTATAACTGAGGCCTTGACTGCTATGTTGGTGTTAGATGTGCATCCGGTATCCGCCATTAGTGCAGTGGGATTTAGACAATTGATGGAGGTAGTGTGTCCCCGGTTCCAAATCCCGTCTAGATTCCACTTCACTAGGTAGGCGATACCGAGACTGTACAGAAATGTCAGAAAAAGTGTCCTCAGTGTCCTGAAAAATGCAGTTGTACCCAATGTCCACTTAACCACGGACATGTGGACAAGTGGAACAGGGCAGACTAAGGACTATATGACTGTGACAGCCCACTGGGTAGATGTATCACCTTAAGCAGCAACAACAGCAGCGTCACTAGTAGCAGCATCTCAGTAACGCCAGCTCGTTCCAAGGCAGGCTACGCTGTGTATCACCGGTTTCAGTAATAGGCACACCGCCGACAATCTCTTAGAGAAACTGAGGGAAATCATCGCCCAGTGGCTTACCCCACTTAGACTCTCCTGGGGATTTGTGTTATCTGACAACGCCACCAATATTGTGCGGGTATTACATCTGGGCAAATTCCAGCACATCCCATGTTTTGCTCAAACAATAAGTTTGGTGGTGCAGAATTTTCTGAAAAGTGACAGGGGCGTGCAGGAGACGCTTTGGGTGGCCCGAAAAATTTCTGGCCACTTTCGCCATTCAGCGACTGCGTGCCGAAGACTGGAGCTCCAGCAAACACTCTTGAACCTGCCCCGCCATCACCTGATGGGTTGTGATGCGGTGGAGCTCAACCCTCTATATGCTTCAGAGGATGGAGGAGCAGCAAAAGGCCATTCAAGCCTATACATCCACCTATGACATAGGCAAAGGAGGGGGTATGCACCTGACTCAAGCGCAGTGGAGAATGATTTCCGTGTTGTGCAAGGTTCTCCAGCCCTTCGAACTTGCCACACGTGAAGTCAGTTCAGACACTGCCAGCTTGAGTCAGCTCATTCCCCTCATCAGGCTATTACAGAAGCAGCTGGAGAAAGTGAAGAAGGAGCTAAGACGGAGCAATTCTGCTTGGTATGTGGGACTTGTGGATGAAGCCCTTCATTCACTTTACAAGGATTCCAGGGTGGTCACTCTGTTGAATCAGACCACTACATTTTGACCACCATGCTCGATCCTAGGTTTAAAGCCTATGTGGTGTCTCTCTTTCCGGCCGACACAGGCCTGCAGAGGTGCAAAGACCTGCTGGTGAAAACACTGTCAGCTGAAGCGGAACAGCTCCTTCTTCATTTTCTTCCGCAACTGGGGCTGCCAGGAAACAACTTAGGTATCCTAAGCAACCTGCTGGCAGTGATGCAGGGCAGGCAGTACAAAGTTTGGACATATGGTCCGGACTGAAGGACCTGGCAACAATTTCTGACATGTCTACTGTCACTGCATATGATACTGTCACTATTGACAGAATGGTGGAGGATTACATCGGTGACAGCATCCAAGTAGGCATGTCAGACAGTCCGTACCTGTACTGGCAGGAAAAAGAGGCAATTTGGAGGCCCCTGTACAAACTGGCTCTATTTTACCTGAGTTGCCCCCCCCCCCACCCCCTCCAGAGAGTTTAGTGCAGCCGGGAACCTTGTCAGCGAAAGGCGTAGGACGTTGCTTCCACAAAATGTGAAAAAGATGATGTTCATAAAAATGAATTATCAACTCTTCCAGGGAGACCAGCCTCCAGAACATACAGAGTGACCTGTGGTGGTGGATTCCAGCGGGGACGAATTAATACTCTGTGAGGATGAGGATGTACACAACACTGAAGAGGGTGAGGAATTGGTGGTTGAGGAGGATGAGGACGACATCTTACCTCCGTAGAGCCAGTTTGTGCAGGGACAGAGTAATTGCCAGCTTGTTTTGTGGGGGCCCAAACGAACCAATCATTTCAGCCACAGTCGTGTGGCAGACCCTGGCGCTGAAATGATTGGTTTGTTAAAGTGTGCATGTCCTGATTATACAACATATACATTGGGTGGGAGGGCCCAAGGACAATTCCATCTTGCACCTCCTTTTACTGTTTGGGGCCTAGTTTTTCAAACTGCCATCCTGGCTGCCACTGCAGTGTCACTCATAGATGGGCCACGTGTTTGTGCTGCTCACTCGTGTCGCTTAGCATAGTCATCCAGCTACCTTGGTGCAACCTTTTGGACATAAAAACACTATTGTGAGGTGTTCAGAATAGACTGGAAATGAGTGGAAATTAAGGTTATTGAGGTTAATAATAGCATAGGAATAGAAGAACCAACAAATTCTGTGATTTTAGCTGTTTTTATGCTTTTTAAAAAAAAAAAATACAGGGCCTGATTCAGAGCCGGACTCGCTCTGAATCAGTGCCCTCCTAACTTAAGATGGAGCGGCCTCCTGGCCACTCGCATAGCTGTGGGTGACCACCCACAGCATATGCGAGCGGCCAAAAAGATGGTCGCGATGGTCAGTGGGGCCGGGCTCAAACGGTAGGGAACGCTTCCGTCTGGCAACCACGCCCCCGGGACTCCCACTAAAGGGGGCGTGCTGTCACTCACCATCGACAGCACACCCCCTTTAGTGCGAGACCCAAAGTGACGGCTTGGCCGTCGTTATTCCGGTCTTGCACATGCGCACGACGGAGCTCCCTCCGTCGTGCGCATGCGCATTGGGGGAACATCGACCCGCTTGCGAGTGTCCTGCGCTCGCGAGCGGGTCTGAATGACCCCCACAGATCCAAAACACAAAACCCAGAACCCAAAACACGGAAGGGTGGTTTGGGCAAAACCAATCCACATCCAAAACACGAAGAAATATCCAGATCCAAAACCAAAACACAAAACACGAAAAGTGGCCGGTGCATACCCCTAGTTTTTACACATGATACTTCATGTATAAATAAGCGCAGTGTGTTCAATAAATAAAAAAAAACATTTTCAGATGTTAACCAAACTGGTACATGCATTTACGGATGCTATTTGGAGACCAGAACATGCTGAGATGTTGGCTAATAACAAAAAGATAAATGATGCAAATTCTCATTGCCAGTGCTGTGTTGAAAAAGTAAAAAAGGTGTGTACCTTAGAATCACAATTAGAAGAGAGAATTGAGCAATATTGATAGAGGAAGGCAAATTTGTATGCTCAAATCTCAATTGTTAGAAAAAGAGAGGTATTATGCGGATGTTGATAAAGAGTTAGCAGTACTATATACAGAGATTAATGAATTCAAAGATAAAGCAGCATCCAATGAAGCTTTAATTGTGGAGTAATATAATAATTTAACCAACAAAACCCAAATGATAACAAATATGCACAAAACTATAAATGATTTATCTAATATGGTGTCTAGGAAACAAGTCTGTGTAACTGAAAATAGAGGCAGTGAGATGGGAAGCATGGGATATACTATGCCCATACTTACTCCTGAGGGTATTACACCCCCAGTGGGTGACCCCAGGTAATCTGTAGCACGTACATTAAATTATTCCCCATCACCCATTGTGAGTGGATCTAATGTTCATGCACATGTTGTTGACCCTGTTTTTGGATTCAGCAATGGAAGGGAAACAGTACAGTCTGATCATATTCTCCAAACGGAATCGGTATGATATCCCGGCTGCGGCATGGCCGGGAGTTCGAATCCCGGCAGCCCGACAAAACAGCAGAGCCTGGCAGCGGAAGCCCGACAGCGCTGGAAATCCCAATCGTGGTAAGATAAGTATTGTCTAATCTAACCTAACCCCCCTAACCCTAACCCTCCTTAGGGATGCCTATCCCTAACCTCCCCCCTGTGCCTAACCCTAATCCCCCCTCTAAGTGCCTAACCCTAACCACCCCTTCCCCGCTGCCTAAACCTAAGTCCCCCGGGGGGGGTGCCTAACCCCTAAGTCCCTCCCGGGGGTGCCTAACCCTAACCCTCCCTCCCCCTAGCCTAACCCTAACCCTCCCGGGGGGTGCCTAACCCTAAATCCCCCCAGGTGCCCTAAACCTAACCCTCCCCCCTGCGGCTGTCCGCTCCTGGCGCCCGGCATCCGCTTGATCGGGATGCTGGGCACCTGTCTCCCGGCGTCGGGGAAATGACAGGCGTCTAGATATAGGCCAGAGATCTCTCATAATAGAGACCTTGAACCAATTGTGTACCAATACCCAGAACTATGGGCCCAAGGAAAAAATGACTGTGAAAAGATGGTTAATGTTCAAGTGGACATACAAGGTCCAGATCCACCACCTCAACGTCAATATTGTTTTCCCCCTAAAGCCATTGAATCAGTTATAGAAGCTGTGAGTCAAGGGGGTGGTCATAAAGGGAAATTCCAATTGCAATAATCCTCTATGGCCTGTTGTAAGAAAGAGACAAATACCTGGAGACTTACCATTGATCTCAGAGTTTTGAATAGGTACACCCCAATGTCAGCACAAGTGGTTGCAGAAACACCAGACATAATGGCAAGAATAAATGGCAAAAGCCAAGTATTCTCTACCATTGATGTAACCAATGGTTCTTCTCAATATCATTGACAGAAAACTGGCGTTACAAATTTGCATTCACTGTGCAAGATACACAATACATGTTTTGTGCATTTCCCCCAAAGATTACACAGCAGCCCCACATATTTTCATCAGTCACTAGCAAAAGTGTGGAGTGTGTTTCAAGACACAATTTGCCTGTTGCAATATGTGGATGATTTACTCCTCCATACAGAAACTATGGAGGAGCACTTAACTCTTCTATAGGAATTGTTAGGCCTATGCAGGGCTCAAATTGAGGCCCTGATTCAGAGCCGGACGCTCTGACAGAGAGCTCGCTCTGAATCAGGGCCGGCCTTCTGAATTTAAGAGCGGCCTCCTGGCCGCTCGCATAGCTGTGGGTAACCACCCACAGCCATAGCGAGCAGCCAAAATGATGGTCGCAATGGTCAAGACCATCACGACCATCGGGCTTGCGACGAGACCCTTGCAGTAGGGTCTCATTGCCGCAAGGCATGGAGTGCTTTTGGCTCTATCAGAGCCAAAAGCACTCCCACTGACATCACTTGTGATGTCAGTGGGGCCGGCCCCAGACGGTAGGCGTACCCATGGGATCGCCTCCGTCTTGGAAGCCACACCCCCGGCACGCCCACCAAAGGGGGTGTGCTGTCACTCACCATCAACAGCATGCCCCCTTTGGTGCGAGACCCATAATGACGGCTTAACCGTCGTTATTCGGGTATCGGGCATTCGCGCGACGGAGCCGCCTCCATCGTGCGCATGTGCACTTGGCCAACATCGACCCGCTTGTGAGCGCTCAGCGCTCGCAAGCAGGTCTGAATTAGGCCCTGAGTCCTCATAAGGCAAACCTGGCTAGGTCAGAGGTCATATTCCTAGGGGTTAAGATTTCTCATGGGACAAAAGGTATAATGGCTGCCTGTATTGTAGCAATGGTCAAGTTTACCAGGCCTGGCACTCTACAAGGCTTACGCAAGTTCTTTGGGGTTGCAAACTTCATGAGGGAGTTCATAGAGGATTTTGCATCAAAAGCGAAGTGCCTTTATGAACTGCTAAGAGGTGAGGAACCTTCATTAAAAGACTGCGAAGAAACACAGGAAATGGCATTTTCTACCCTGAAAAGAGATCATTCCTCTGCCCCAGTGCTAGCCACTCCACACCCAGAAGGTGAAATGGCCATTCAGGCCCATGCTGGCCCAGTGTATATATAAGTGGTCCTGCTACAACAGGAAGGATCTGTGAGTAGAGCACTAGGGTATTTTCTCCAGGCTTCTTTCTCCAGTAGAAAGAGGTTTTGATGAATGTGCTAAACAACTGGCTGCAATCCATTATGCTCTCAAAGTGACACAACATATTGCAGGTTTCAGACCCCTCACTCTCCATTGACCCTTCTACTTCGGGACGCGCTCCCTGGAGTCTCCCAGCAGAGGTTTGGGAGATGGATAATGGCATTGAGTAGACCTAACCTCACCGTAAACCACAAAGCCAAATATGTTTTGTCTCAACTGCTAAACACAGCAGGAACAGAACATGACTGCGGACAACATCCATTCACTCAACCTACCCACCTTTTCTGACAGACCACACATGCAGATGACAGAGTCATCTTTGTTGATGGGTCCCGGTCACACACTGATAAGTCATATGTAACAGGCTACGCAGTCTTGGATGAGACTACAGGACTTCAGAGTCTTGTTAGACTACCAGGCCACCTGTCAGCACAAAGGGCTGAATTTGAGGTAGTAAAGGGAAGCACTACTTCTTCCATCTCGAGGACCACGTACTATATAAAGCAACAGTGCATATGTAGTTTGGTCCCTTACTCTGCACCTGGAGACATGGCAGAGGTGTGGATTCATGGACAGCCAGAATAAACCTCTGGCGCAAGTTTAAAAAGAACTTTGGGAATGGGGTAAGACCCATCCTGATGATGCAGCAATCATCAAAGTGCCTGCACACCAAAAGGGGAGCGATCCCCTAATCTTTAGTAACAATGCAGCAGATGAAGCGGCAAAAATGGCAGCAATATCTGGGATCTTTCGGGATCTGGATGCTGAAACTTTGCCTTTTGTCCAGGTGGCAGTACGTAGAAAAGTCCTTGAAGAAGGATTAGTGTAATTTGAAAAGGAACAGGCAAAAGACTCTGGGCCTGATTCAGAGCCGGACGCTATTTGCGCTCGCTCATTCAGAAAAAGGGGCCGGCTATTTAAATTGAGCGCTCGCTCTTTGCGGTCTGTTGACGCCTCTATGTCTGAGCGAGCAAATGAAACATGTGCTCGCTATTTTGTAAAGACGCCCCCTGGCCGCTCGCATCCTATGTCATCTCCGCTATTTATTAGATTAATCGAGTACATCAAAAGGCGTCTGAACTGCTCGCAGTGCTTATGGTTGGATTTTCCTACCGCAATCATGCGAACAGTTCAGGCTAAGAGACAACCAAGTGACGTGGCCAATGATGCTGCTTTGTTAATTATGCACACTCTTAAAACGCCCGATTTGACCGTTTGACATGCCTGCGTTCGGATCTCCACTCCCCATTTTCAAGCACCTTCCCCTGTTACCACCCACAAACGCCTCATCCTGTCACTCAAATTAGCAGGCACTCGCTATTTTGCGAGCGCTCGATTTCCGACCACGCTGACTGGTTGGCACATGCGCATTACGACCCGTACGCATGGGCAGATGTGCGAACATCGCTCGGAGCGAACGAGCGGCCGCTTACGAGCAGCTCTGAATCAGGCCCTCTCTTATGACTCACAGAATTTCACCACAAGATCCCTGGTCTATCAGACAGGGTATACTGTGCCACGCACCAGGAGAAGGATTAGAACCTCTCCCTGCAGTACCCTCACATCTTCAAGTGGAACTGACAAGGCTCAATCATCAGCTCCTTGGTCATCCTGGCGGGATAAACTTTTCTGTCTTTTAAGGAGCAAATTATACTGGTCAGGAATGTTCAAAACAGTAGAAAATGTCACCCAACAGTGTTTGGTGTGTGCCCAAATCAACCCTCGGGCACCAGCTCTTAAGCCAGTGTTACAGTGTGTGCCTCCTGCAGAGGGGCTCTGGTCAACCTTACAAATAGACTTCATAGGACCACTACCAGTTGGCAGCCAAAATTGTTGCTATGTCTTGGTAGTAGTTGACGTGTTCTCAAAGTGGGTAGAAGCCATTCCTACAACAAATGACTCAGCAGCCACTACAGCACGGGTTCTATGGGAACAGATTTTGGCACGCTGGGGTATCCCCAGGATCATAGAATCTGATCGAGGGACCCATTTCACTGGCAAGGTCATTAAACACTTAACTGATGAATTCTTTTTCCAAAAACCGCTCCAAAATTGTCGGTTTCTTTTTTGATTGAATTAGGTCAAGAACATAATTTTAAACTTATCCATCACTACTAGCAATTTTTATGTAACACTGTAGTGATGGCCATTGACAGCTGTACCATCAATGGTTCAACCATTGTTAGAAGCCATCAATTGTTTAGCAATTGGTTGAGATCTGTGTAGACTACAACTGCTGATGTTTCGTAAACATCAAATGAGGGTTGCCATCGATGGTGCAACATTGATGGCCACCAGCAATGGCAAACCACTTGTTTTCAGTCACACCATCGATGGTTTGCAAACCATCGATGGTCGGTTGCCATCCCTAATCAGAGGCCCTGCGATATCTATCGAGATATATATATATATAGTCAATTTTTGTTGGCACTCCTTGAAATAGTAGACAAATTTATCCCAACTGCTCCGGTGCTCAATACAAAAAAAATACAGATACCACGAAAAAATCGGCACTCAGAGACTATAATAGATACGAAATATATAGAAGGCAACATTTCGGGGTGCAGCCCCCTTTATCAAGCCACAATAGACAATAAAATATTGCCTATTGTGGCTTGATAAAGGGGGTTGCACACCTAAACGTTGCCTTCAATATATTTCGTATCTATGATAGTCTCTGAGTGCCGATTTTTTTGTGGAATATATATATATATATATATATATATATATATAAAACTGCTCCTGCTTACACACCACACACATCACATATATATAGTGTGATCCTGGGATCAGAGTGTACACAGTTGGAGAAGTCCTTCTTAGGGACAACATTTCGGCAGGTGTCGATTGGATCCTATATTTAATTTTTTGGTCCTTCTTAGGGACAACAACACGTCGGGTGTCGAGTGGATCGTACACATAAATTATTCTGGTCCTTTACAAAGATAATATTTCAGCAGTGCTATACTGGATGACATACAATTTGGATATATATATACCCCTGAGGAAGTCCTAGCAGACGAAACGCATTGGTTGTGATTCTTTAATATGTCAGAAGGGAGAAACCTGCCGTGAAGTTTTACCCTATAAGGGGAAATAGCAGGACAACTAAATGTTATCTTCCACTGCTTAATCTTAAACTGTGTAAGCAATTTTATGGATTTATTTTTATGTAATTTGCACAGTTAATTGTTTTAATAAATATATTATCTACAATACCTAATAGTAGGCCATTGTGCCATCTCTTGGGTGTTTTTTCGGTGAGTGGGTCTTTTTTAGAAAAATTATCATTGGGAGCCTATGGAATCTACTATCAATCGTGTTTGAAGGTTTTTAAAGTGAAGAGGTCTATCTAAAAGGACGATTTTGGACAATTGCTATTTAAAAAAAGAGGTTTATCCAAAAAGGACTAAAACTGGACATTATTTTATAAATTGACTATTTACATCCGGATATTCATAGCGCCCTCTAAGTATTGTTTGTTGTATCTAATTTGTCAGGTTCCCACTAACAGGGGTTCCACTTGAGGTGCAGCAATCTCTGTACATCACAGCGCAAGATAAGAGCATCATCTATTCCCATATATATATATATATATACAAAGTCCAGTGGGTCCGGCTCTCCCAGTAGTAGAATGTATCTGGATCCCGGTGCCCTCATAGTGATGAAATATAGACAGCCAAGAGACGTGGCACTTGGGAACTATTAAATGCAGTATTTATTGAACAATGTTTCAGTGCCTCTACAACCGGCGCTGTCTTCAGGTTAAAAGAAAAAATCAAACATACATACCTTAAATAATGTATCACCCATGTGTGCTGTAAACGCTAACACCGGAAGTGGGACCTCACACCTGGGCCGGTGGCGCATGCTGCATGATGTCAGTACTGCAGCGTGACAAGCTGTAAGTCCCATCACCATAGTATCTGGATATAAACACATTGTAATTACTAAATATAATAAAACACATATAATATACTAAAAAACAATTGGGAACTGGCAACTGGTGAGTCACATCTCTAATCCCCACCCATCCTAACGGAACAAGAGAAAAAACTAATACAAAATCAATATAAGCCTAAGGAGTCAACAGAAAACATATAAATGGCAGACATAGATTAGTCAAACCGTGGGCCCAAAGTGTGTTTATCCTCCATCGTAGGAATGCTCATATGTTATAATAATATATAAATAGAGGCAAACTAGCCCTATCCATAACATAGCTACTACTAATAACCCACCTAATGTAGAAGGATCGATATACGGCCAGTAGATAACTAAATATCAAAAAACAGTATTACTAGGAAAAGAGGAACTTGAACTCCCACGTACAAACATAATCATAGCCACACAATAATAGTATACACAGGCCATCTTGACTAATGTATCAATCCACTCACATATATCTCAGTAATCGAAATGAACAGATATTATTAAAGGAAGTTGTGTAGTCCAAGGTGGTCATTAAAGCCCTTGGGCACAAGAGTTCCTAAATGGAAAATCCACCTGCTTTCTAGTTTTGTTTTAACTTCAAACCTCGGTCCCCACCCCTAATGGACGGGGGGACATGGTCTATCATTCTATACCATAGAGTGGACAGAGGATGTGGGGCAGAACAAAAATGCCTCGCAACTGGTTGGTCACTATGACCACACACTAAGGCGGCTTTGATCGAGGATCGGTGAACAGCCATGCGTTCTTTGAACGCTCTCTCTGACTTGCCTATGTAGGAAAGTCCACATGGACATATAATTTGATAGATAGAAAATTTGGAATTACACGTTATCTTAAATTATATGCTATATTTTATTCCTGAATGCTGGTGATAGAACATATCTCCTGGGATAATGTAGTTGCACGTAGTACATGTGCATCTAACATATCCTGGCTTGCCAGCTAAGAAATGTACAATAGGCTTTTTTTGATAGCTAGAAATTTCGGTTTTAACTAGATAATCTATAAGATTCCGGCCACGTTGATAACTAGCCATGAGCTTGGATCCCTGTAGTTTTAGATCTGGATCAGATTGTACCATTGGCCACAACTGTTTAGCTATCTTATTAATAGGTACACTGGCAGGGTTGAAATGTTTAGTTTGTTTGCACACTAGTAAGCTATCTCTATCTTGTTTCTGAACTCTATCTATAGCCTGTTGTAAAAATACTGGGTCATATCCCCTCTCCAAAAATGTAGCAATCATAATGTCCATTTGTGACTCTGCTACTACCGGATCAGAGTTGACTCTTTTGATCTGCAGTAGTTGCAAATACGGCAAACCCTTTTTAAGCGCTGGAGGGTAAAAACTCTTATTGTGGAGTATGTTGTTGCGGTCAGTGGTCTTAGTGTACAATGATGTAGTAATGTGACCATTCTGTAAAGTTATTTGGACATCAAGAAAATTGACTGTAGTAGGGCTAATGCTATAGGTGAGTTTAATTGGGTGGTCCCTAGTATTATGCCCTTCTATCATTTGTATGAAGGCCTGTTGACTACCTCTCCAAAAAATAAGCAAGTCGTCTACGTATCTCGTATAATATATGATGCTCTCCATAATTTCAATATCTGAGAAGAATATATCTTTCTCAACTTCTAAAATAAATATGTTGGTGTATGATGTGGCCACGCTGGACCCCATCGCACAACCAACTTTTTGCACAAAAAACTTACCATTAAACATAAAAAAATTATGATGTAATATAAATGTCAATAATTCAATAACCACATCAATGTTAGGTCCTACATAACATTCATGTCCAGTAAGGTAACGATGAATAGCTTGGAGGCCCATCCCATGCGGAATAACTGTCTATACCACAGAGCCATATATCTTCCATGGGTAGTTGTAAATCCTTCAATTGTCGTAACAACGTAGAAGCATCCAGTAAGTAATGTTGTTATGGCTCTGTATGCATGGCTGAAGAACTGAATCAATGTAAGTGGCAACGGGTTGAAAAAGGGACTTCGTCGCTGCTATAATAGGTCATCCAGGTGGCTTATCCATGGTTTTATGCACCTTAGGTGTAGTATAAAGAATAGGTACCACTGGGTGCACAGGTATTAGCGCTGTCATAATTTCAGATGTTAAAAGCCCATCCTGGACTGCCTTATGTAAAACATCACAAAGCTTCTTCTTAAATAATTTAGTAGGGAGCTGTTGAAGTTCTTGGTATGTAGATGAATCCCCAAGTTTCCATTCTATCTCATGAATATAGTCTTGCGTGTCTTGAATAACAAGGGCACCCCCTTTATCTGCCAGTCTGAAAATAAGATCCTTATTATTAGATATATTTTTAAGAGCTGCCATCTCATTTTTTGTAAAGTTTGAACTTTTGGGCATAATATCTACTAGATGATCAGTACCCTCTTCTAAAAGTCTCATATACGTCTTAATGGTGGGATTAGTAGAAGGGGGGTTAAATTACAACCCCATTCGACATTTTAACCACTTGCCTGGCCATTAGTTATCACTGTATTTCCAGACCCGCAGTGGGAGGGTGCCCCGCTGGTGACCCGGATACATAGCAGCAGCAGCGGCTACCAGAGCCACGGCTGCTGGGGCCAGCTGCCCGATCACTGCTGGCCACAGTGATCGGGTCACAGCAACAGCTGCGGCTACATGAGCCATGGCTGCTGCTTCAATGGCAGTGCTGGGAGGGGGTTGCCAACAGTGCCCGATCACTGTGGCCAGCAGTGATCGGGACATGCTGGAGTGGCAGCCATGCTTGAAGATGGACCAGAAGGTCCCTCTGATGTAGGCGGCTGCTGGAAGATGAGCTTCCCACAGCCGCCTAGTGGGCATTTCTGACTGGTCACATCATATACGACCATGTCAGGGAAAGCAAAGCCTGGTGTGGTTGTATCTGATACGACCATGCCAGGCAAGTGGTTAAAGCCCTTTGTGAACTTCTAGACATAAAGCAGCGCTTCCATGTTTCTTATCATCCCCAATTGGCAAGGATTGTGGAACGAATGAATCCGACCATCAAGCCCGGTTAGCCAAGGCACTCTTACAGAAGGGCTCTTCTTGGGTAACAGCCTTACCCACAATACTCATACTCATAGGTATTAGGGCTACGGAAGCATCCACCAAAGGGATCACTCAGTTTGCGCTCAGGACAGGTCAAAAATGCCACTTTGTTTCCCTAATGAGCCACAATTGTGAAATCCCATTAAAGATGTGGCCGGCGGAATTACATACTGATTCCCTTCATTATCATAGAGAAAAAGAATACGCTCTTTATCTATCACAAAGCTAAACTTTGCAAGTGCAAGTGCTGCTTGTGACGACGTGTGCAAAACCTGCAAGCTTATAAAGTATCACAAATGTGCAAATCCATCATACCGTACTGTATAAACTCTGCAGTAACAAAATATATTATAAAGTGCATTGTGCTGCTTAAGGAGATTTATGTAAATTCTGCAGGCTTATAAATGATCACAAATGTGCAAACATCTCATATTACATCAGTTCTGTGTAGCAGCAACAGATGAGGTGCATGTGTATCAATTAATTAACTAGTTAATCACAAGGCTTTATCTCAATCACCCAAGTGATGTTATTAGGCGGTCTGGGTATGCTCATTCTGCAGGCTTATAGTTTATCACCAATGTACATATGCATCAAACCATATTGCATAAGCTCTGTGTGGCAGCGAAGGATATTATAAAATGCATATGTTGCAATAAGTGACCTGTGCAAAATCTGCAGGCTTATAAATTAACACAACTGTGCAAGTACATCATCCGATATTGCAACAGCAATATGGGATGATGTATAGCAGCAAAAGATAAAGTGCTTGTGCATAGATTAACTAACCAGGTAATCATATGTGTCTTTTATATCATTGTACAGGTTGAGTCTCCCATATCCAAATACTCCGAAATACGGAATATTCCGAAACACAGAATTTTTGGAGCATGACTGAGAGAGTGAAACCATTGCTTTCTGATGGTTCACTGTACAGAAACTTTGTTTAAGGCACAAAATTACAAATATTGTACAAAATGACCTTCAGGCTGTGTGTATAAGTGAATTTTATGTATATATACAAGAACTTTAATTGATGCACAAAATTATTAAAAATAGTGTACTGTATATGAAACAAATGCATTCTGTGTTTAGACTTGATTTCCATCCCCACGATATCTCATTATGGTGTGCAATTATTCCAAAATACGGAAAAATCCGATATCCAAAATTCTTCTGGTCCCAAGCATTTTGGATATGGGAGACTCAACCTGTAGTTTCAAGACACAGACTGGTGTCTTCAATCTGCGCATGCGTACACTCAGGAACCTGATGCTGGCAGCTGCTTCTCCATCTACAGTTCAGGGCCAGAGTGTCAAATACCCTAGACTCATAATGTCTGGCCAACTTCTTAAAAAAACGAGCTCCTTACTTTGAGGAAATGTGGGTAGGACGGGCTGTAGCGGCCGCCGGCCACAATCCCGATGCCAGAATGCCGGCTAGGGATTTATGATAGGCGCCGAGATACCTACGCCTGTCATAATCCTGACGCCGGAATCCAGGATGAGGCGGGACTGAGCGAGGTAAGTCCGGGCGCCCGTCCTCTTAGCTGCGCGGGGAGGGGGTTAGGTTAGGGGGCTCCCGGGTGGACACAGGGTTAGGCAACCCCCCGAGGGGTTAGGGTTAGGCTAGGGGAAGGGGGGGTTAGGCTTAGGCACTCCCGGGGGGGAAGTTAGGGTTAAGCACCCCCCCGGGAGGGTTAGGTTTAGGGAGCAGGGAGGCGGTTTAGGGGTTAGGCGTTAGGGGGAGGTTAGGGGTTAGGCGCCCCTAAAGGAGGGTTAAGGTTAGGGGGGGAGAGGGGAGGGTTAGCATTACTTACCTCAGCTGTCAGGATTTCCTCCTTTCGGCCTCGCGGCAATCCCATTCCGGTAGGACAAAGCATAGTGCAGACTGTGACAGCAGACGTTAGCCACATACAGAGGGAGAAACAGAGAGGAAGCTGTCATAGGAAGGATTGACACTGGGGGAGGCAGTCACATGTGAAAGGATACCCATAGGCAGCTACATGCAGAGAGAGAGGCAACGAAGTGGGGGGACGAAGTTGGGCTGTCTCATATAGAGGGAGAGACATTGGGAGATATATATATATCTGTTATATGAACATTGGTAGAAGTCAGCAGATAACTATAGATCACTTAATATAAACACATAGTACTGGTTTATGTGCCTCTCTTTGCAAGATAATGTGCTTAAATACTCTGTGACAGACACCTATAATTTCCTCTTGTCACCTCCAAATCTATCTGAACCACATATTGCATATTGCACACACTGGAGTGTGATAATTAATTACTCTATTTATGGTATATGAACATCTGTGGAAATCAGCAGATAATTATAGATCACTTAATGAAAACACATAGTACTGGTTTATCTGCTTTTCATTACACAGATAATGTCTTTATTTTATTCTATGCTGGCTGCAGGGGATGCTGGTACAATATACACTAGCATCAAGCACTAGTATGTTTAGCGATATACAAATTATTCACGAATTGACGTATCATTTTTCTAAACCATACTATGGATGTCTTATATACAATTATTTCCTGTGTATATAGACTGTAAAGACTGCTGCTTTAATCATTAAGTATTGAGACATGAATACTTTATCAATATTTGCTGTATTAGCGCCTATAAATTTTTATATCTGTCTATTTTAATGTTGTTTGTCTTAGTATTGACTTATTATTTTTATACATAATTTAATAAAAGTTAGATTTTACATTAACTATTAAGTGTGTCCCCAAAGAAGATGAGAGTTCTTTTCTTCTCTTTTCCTCCCTTGTGATTATAGTATCTAATGCAATAACATCACAGCACCCCCACATGAGATAGCGGTATCTGAGGGTACAATACTCATCTGTAATAGTGGGTTTAAGATTACATTGCCTGTTACTCACCTACTCTATTTATCATCCTCTATCCACCTGAGCTCGGGTATCCCTATTTTGCCCCTTCCTTTACAATTTAGAATCAACCCATTATAAAGATTCCTATGCACGTAGAAACTGACTTCCCTCTATGCTTGTTTAAGCCAGTTAGAGCAACTCCACAAACGAACAGGTTCTAAACGCATTTATAAGCAGCGTGTGCAACTTAGGAGGGGGAGGTCCAGGCTATCTTAGCTGGACGGACTGAAAAATCCCTCTGTTATCTTAACCAGAAATTTTATGAGAAAGCCAGACAACAAGCCAGACAACGTACTGGCAAATTAACAGCGAATAGGGCACTACAAGCCATAATGGCTATTAAAGACAGAAGAGGGCAGTTGATAATCCAGATATTACCAACAAATATTTCACCATTTCTACAGATCTCTTTATAACCTCCATACTGCTGAGCATCCCACCTTCTTTAATTCAGCTGCTACTCAGCAATACCTTGACCATTGTGGTCTTAATAAACTTCACAAAGTTTTGGCCTGTAAAATGATCTAGATATTACAGAGGAAGAAGTTTCTGAGGCACTCAAGACTCTAAAGCTCTCTAAAACTCCTGGCCCTGATGGGTTTCCTATATCCTATTATAAGGTCTTTGCCCCACTTGGCTGCCCCATTTGGTCTCATACTTCACTTCAGGTATGATTGGAGGGCAGTTTTACGCTGATTCTATCTGTACTAATATTATTGTGTTTCCTAAGCCCAATAAGTACCCATCTAATTGTGCTAGATACAGGCCAATCTCCTTACTTAATACAGATATTATATTGTTTGCGAATGTCGTTGCCAATAGATGTGACCACTATTTGCCTTCCCTCATTGACCACAACCAAGTGGGCTGAGGGCCTGATTCAGAGCCGGACGCAATCAGCCGTTCGCTCGTACGCATTCGATTGTTTTAAACCACGCATGCGTCCGGTTCTCATTGCGCATGTGCGGCCGGATCATTGCGGTCATTTTTCGTTCGCTCGTATACACAGAGAACAGGATGTGACCTATGTCATTTGATTGACAGAATGTTCCGTTTATGGGTGGTAACGGGGTGGAGATGAGAAAACGCAGGCGTGGCAAGTCATTTTTTGGGCGTACATGTATTATCTTGTGCGAACGTCCAATGTGGACGCTATTTTGGAGACGTCACTGTGTGATCCAGTTTCCAGTATGACTGCTCGTTCAGCTTGTGGTAGGGTATTGGATCTCGCAAAGACGATGGTCTCTTCGTAGCTCCTTAGCGAATCGATGTTTTGCTATTCTCCTTTACAAGGCACAAGACCAATCACCTAATAATTGGATCACTTGCGAGAAGGTGATTTTCAATGGCCATGATTTATTAGCTAAATTTGGAACGCATGTTGTGTTCCTATTTGTTTGGGTTTTGTAATCACAGCAATCACAAAAAAAATGTTTAAATAAAGGTTAAAATGCTTGTTTTTTTGCTAAATTCCGTACGCATGTTGTTGTCATTTTTTTTGTTTTTAAAAAGGCCAACACCTTTTTTTTTATGTCTAATTTTTTGGGACAATTTGGTTACAATACAGAAAGACAATCATCTACTAATTGCTTTGCTTGTGTTATTGTTTACCTACCTATTACCTTATGTTTTTTGGTTTTAAATATTTTTTAAAGTATTTGACCTTTGTTATGTATTTAAGTATGTTTGTTCTAGTCCCTTTTAGCCATTTGCTAATGAATTGGACACGCATTTTTTTAAGAATGGATTTTTATTTTTGCAAAAATGTTGACATTTTTTTACAAATGTGGCTTTTTTTACAGCCAATTTGTTATTTTATTTCACATAAAAAAATAAATTAATGTAAAAAAATACCCAATTCACAAGAAAGGAGAGGGAGGTTTGGTGTAGCCAAAATATGGGGCAAACACAGAGATGGAATTTGGGGAAATTAGCCAGTGCTGTCAACGCCTTCTCCCCCGCTTGGCTTGATGTTGGAGGGAGCATGATTTTGTCTGTCTGGTTGTACGGCGTGCCTGGGCAGAGGTAGCTGGTGTTTCCTCTGAGCTAGGCATAGGGCTAGGCACATTTGGAGGGATGGCCGATGTTGTGCCAGAGGTGGAGAGCCCTGATGTTCCGGCAGGAAGGGAGGCCGGCTTCAACATGCGCAGGCAGACAAGCTGCTCCAGGGCATTAGCTATTCTGACATTGGCCGCAGCGTTTGCCTCCAGGGTGTTCGCCACCCGTACCAGATTGGCATCCATCCTCAGCAGAATCTCTGTGTTTTTATCCATTTTATCATTGAGATCTGTGAGAAGGGCCACTGCCTGCGATGGGGAAGGCCCTGGACTGTCCGCCACAGGGTCCCAAGCTGGAAATACTGCTTCCTCCCCTGCGGAGCCAGCAGATCTACTGCGGCCAAACCTCAGTTCTGGAGCAGACTCATCCTCTTCTGTGCCTGTGTGAAAAAGAGAGATCATAAAAATATTAGTACATTTGTCTTTGTATTTAAACAAGTTGTTCAATCATTTTTAAAAAAATTACCTGCAGCAACATGTGGAGCTGCAAAGTCTGGCATGTCTGTGTCCATGTTGGACACGCCAAACACCTCCTCTTCCTGCACACACCCCTGTGCCAGTTCCTCCAAATCGGTTAACTCCAATGACACAGGGGTTGGCCCTCCACCTGTCCCCCCTTCATGCCTAGCCCTATCAGCCAGTTTTTGTTTGAGCCAATATTTGAAGTCGCTCCATCTGTTGTTTAAAAATGTATGTTTAGTTTTTTAACTAAGTTTTTAGAATTGTGGAAATAGGTTATATCATTTACTTACCAGCGTTTGACTTCTTTGGTTGAACGGACAAAATCACCAACACCATTGACAGCACTGGCTATTTCCTCCCACAGTTTCCATCTCTGGCTTGCACCCATATTTCGGGGTGCCTGTGCCAGGTTATCCACGCACTGTTGCACCAAAGCCTCCATCTCCTGAATTGAATTGAATTGTGGCTGCCTTTTTTGTTTGGCCCTGGCCTGGGTACTAGGCCCCGCAGCCTCCTCATTGTCAGTCTCAACACCTTACAAAATAAAAAACAATAATTTTTTTTTTTTTTTTTTGGTGTGTTAACTTTACATTTGGAGCTACTTACTGTTTGGTCCTGGAATTTGGCTTTACTGCTGTTCAGTGGACATGATTAAACCCTTGAATTCAGCAGACCCATTGTGGCCTCTCTTGAGCGGGAAAGTTACGTCTATTTAAGGCTTTTTTGTGGCCTTGTTTCGGGGTGGGTTGATAGAAGTGGTTGGTGGTTGTTAGAGGTGCGGAGTTGTTGTTTGTGAAGGTGTTTGGATTTTGTACGAGTTGGCGAGTGGTTTTGTTTTTTTTCGCATTTTTGTGTTTTTGTAATAAGGCTTTTTTCTTGTTTTGAGGTAAGTTTGGTGGTTCGCTTTTGTGGTTGTTTGTTTTTTTTTTTTAAATTTTTTTTAAAATGTTATGGTTTTTTTTGTATTTTTTATTTTTTTTTAAATTTATCTCCCTTCGTCTTGTGGACTGCATTTCAAGTTTCGGGATCGTCTTTGTACGGTAAGTGTTTATTGAGATACATTAGACACTGTTTATTGTTCACATTTATCATGTTTTTTTAAGGGATCTCATTATGAATTTTTTTTATTTTTTTCTCCCAAATGATTATTTGGCAATCAAAAATACGAAATGTCTGGCGTATATTTTGCCCATCTCCTGTCTGTGGCATTAGTGTACCATTTAGCGGTATTTTTTATCCTTTATTGCGTACATTTTGCACATCTCCTGTCTGTGGCATTAGTGTACCATTTAGCGGTATTTTTTATCCTCTATTGCGTATATTTTGCCCATCTCCTGTCTGTGGCATTAGCGTACCATTTAGCGGTATTTTTTATCCTCTATTGCGTATATTTTGCACATCTCCTGTCTGTGGCATTAGCGTACCATTTAGCGGTATTTTTTATCCTCTATTGCATATATTTTGCACATCTCCTGTCTGTGGCGTTAGCGTACATTGGATTATTAGAATAAAATCAGACACTAACAACATCTGTGAAGTGCATGTATTCTTTATATTTTTGCCTTAGGCTGTCTCTATTTTGTTGTATTTTTTTTGAGTTTTTATTTATGTTAAATCTAATTTGTAGGTTTTCTTCAAGATGTCACTGCCTAACCCTGTAAGATTCTTCTTAATGTGTCAAAAAGATAAGTATATTTTCATATTTTTAAATGTTGGAAAAATAACTACATTGTCTAACATTTCAGATTGATGTTGGGTGAATTATAGTGGCAATGGTCCACGACCCCGACCAACCTGAACATCCTCCTAGGCGTAGGCATCGTAGGCGTGCAAAGCCCCAGATATTTAGAACACGTGTCACCCTTTTTGGAATGCCTGATGATGTGATTTTACGGCAGTATCGCCTACCACCCTAAATCATCCTACACACGCTATCATTAATAGAGAGTGATCTTGAAAGGCAAATTAACAATCCAACAGCAATACCACCACTTACGCAGTTAATGTCGGTGTTACATTTTTGCCCCTCAGGATCCTTCCAGACCACAGTTGGGATCGTTGCAGGCATTTCCCAATCCTCCTTTTCAAGGATCCTGAGAGCGGTCATGGATGCACTGTTTAAGCACCTACATCATTTTATTAATATGCCATTGGATATGGGTTCCCTTAATGTGATGAAGCAGAAATTTTTCCAAATTGCAGGCTTCCCACACATCATAGGGGTTGTGGACGGCACTCACATACCACTTCAGCCTCCAGCAGCGCTGGAGGCCATATTTAGGAACCGCAAGCATTTCCATTCCATGAATGTAATGGTGGTATGTGATGCGTCCCTCCAGATCCTGTCCCTGAATGCCAAATTTCCAGGAAGTGCACATGATTCATTTGTCATCCGGCAATCAGGGCTTTGGCACAAATTAAACAACCTACAAGCTGGTGACACGTGGCTTCTGGGTAAGTGGTACCCCTAATTTTGAAACCAAACACTGTTGACTTAGAAATGGTACTGAATGGTTTTTTTTCACAGGAGACAGTGGTTACCCTTGCACGCCCTGGCTGCTCACTTCTTATTTGGTTCCCACACCAGGGCCACAAACTCAATATAATTCCACACTTACTACCACCAGGCAGGTGGTGGAGCATTGTATCGGCCTTTTAACAGGCCGATTTCGATGCCTCCACCGCTCTGGTGGCGACCTCATGTATTTGCCGGCTATGGTTTCCAAAATTGTGGTCCTGTGTGGGATATTTCACAACATCGCCATAAGGAGTGGTTTCCCAATGCAGCCAGAGGATGCCTTGCCTGAGGATGGCCCCCCCGAGGTTGGTCAGAGGAGAGTGTCAGGGGGGGCCATACGTGATGAAGTCGTTTCCTGCTTTTTCAGGTATTTGAATTTCCTTGGTTTTACATTTGTTGACATTGTGAAGACTGAAATTTATGTGTGTTTACTATCCTATGTTTCGAATTTTAACTTTTTTTTTTTTTTGCAAAATCCAAACAACAACCTTCTTACTTCCTGAAAATGCTTGCCTGTGACATTAATGACTCAAAAATGACCTTTACACCTGGACAAATATGTTTCTTACCTGATTTTGGGGCAACATGTTGGCATGCACCATCTTCAAGCAGTTCTTGATTTTTTGTTTCCATTCTTTGTGTGTATTTGGTTTTGATTGTGAGATATTGTATAATAAACTAATTTTAAAAATATTTGTTTTTTTTTTACCTGAAAAACCAGCAAATGGACAGTACCTTTTAAATTAATTTACAAGTGTTTTTTTTTAAATTGTAACTTTTTTTGGCCAAACAATTTTAAAAACATAACAATTAACAACATGTTTGCATAGTTGGGCTTACCTTTTTTCATATATTTTTTAAAATTTTGGGAGTTGCATGGATAGTTTTGAATAACTTAAATAATTACTTAAGGGATTTTTCAAAAAACATTATGGAGTTAATGTCAATTGGAATAATTATTGGAATGTACAAATATGTCTTTAAAGTCTTGGAAACCACTTTTTTTTGGTTAAAAGTTTAACTTTTAAAGAATACTTACTCCAAAAATTTAGTATGCCACATTGTTTGCATTTTCATATGAAAATTCCATAAACCCAAATGTTTACACCAAAAAAAAATGACCTTGTGAGCTAATTTTGGAGTCAATAAATGAGACTGGTTTAAACAAACAGCTTTTATTAACAAAATAAAATAACAGAATAAATTAATGTCGCAGAAACAAAATCAAATGGTCCATTGCGACCAGCAGCTGGACCAAATGTCCCTCATTGCCATTATCTGGCCCAAAATGGCTTGATCCTGCATCCTTGGGTCTATAGAAGGACAAATGTGATTTTAAATTAAATGTGAATTTTTTAAAAAATACATACAAGAAAAACAGGATTATTTAAACTTAAATAAAGTTTACATACCATGCTAATTTTGTTGCAAACCTATAGTGGTAACATAAATTTGCCAAAATTACCAATTGGCACCAAAACTAAAAAAAAAACATGAACATGAGAATAGTGGTTTGAACAATCACTTTGGGATCTTAAATAATCCTTACACCATTTGTATATTGATTTTAGTGTAGACATTTAAAAAAACACAATGAAACTTGTATTTGGCTCTGGCATATGTGGTTATTGGAAAGTTTCTTTTGTTTAGAAACATGAATAAACTGGGCAAAAATTAAGGAAAACAAAATCCCAAAAACTTTACAACGAAATAAAAAAGCGTTTATAAAAAAAAAAAAATGAGCAAAATTTTTAAAAAATACCACCCAAAAGAAACAATAAGAAAACAAAAAATGGACTGCCCTTAGATTGTAAGCAGGGATACAACAGTGTATGCATATAGGGCACATTTTAACACAATAATTGAAAACATCCCAAAAAAAAATACCTGCAGGTTCAGGGCCAGGTTGGCCCAGATCCTCTTCCTCCGAAGTGGGCCAGTGGATGTGCGAAGACGGGGGAGAAATGTCCGGGGGGGATAAAGGGGAGGGGTTTGATTCAGGAGTGGGTGCATCAGGGGAGGGTGTGGGAATGTGGATGGGTAGGACAGGGGAGGGAGGGGTTATTTGTATTTGGGGAGCAGGAGAGGGAGGGGAAATAGGGATGACCAGGTCAGTGGAGGGTGGCGAAATTTGGGAGGAGTGGGCAGGGGAGGAGATGGTGGGAGTTGGGGAGAGGGCTCGGGCAGGCCTCCGTCTCTGTCTCAGGATCCGCTCCTGACCTAAATGATGTATAGTTTGTAATATTAGCAAATATGTATATCCAAAAACATTTTAAATGTAAAACATTAACCAAAAAGAAAATATTAATCTTAAAAAAAAAACAATAACAAGGTCTCATTTAGCCCGAAAAAAACGCATACTGCACACATGCACACGCATTAATGCAAATTTACATTAGCAAAGACAAAAAGTAACAACAAATTGTCATAGATATATAAACATTCAAATATCCACTTACGCCGTCGGATCCTCATCCGAAGATGCGCAAGCAGGTGTGGGGACCGGTGTCGTAAATCCGACCACCGGCGTTCTAATTGGCAGATGGTCCTACGAAAGGCCATGGCCCGCAGCCTGCGCCGCACCTCCGTGTACGCCCGGCGCTTGCGCTGGTTGGTGACGGGGGGCGGCATGTCCATTATACGGCGATCAATAATTTCAGTGAGCACCAGCAGCTCACGCCGTGTAAAAGCACTGGCTCTCATGATAGCAATGGTTTTTTTTTTACACAAATCAGTTTTATTACAGGGACCCCTAAATTTTGATTGGCTAATGTACTTTCATAAATAACATGAAGAATTCTATTGGTTAATGTGTGAGTCATGTGAACAACCCCTAAAAATATATTGTGACTTATGATTGGCTTGCTGCATTTGGATGCGTTAGCAACAAGCTGGAAATAAAACAATTTCATAATTAGAAACCAAAATAAAAGCTATTAAAAAAGAAAACAAACTGCCTTTGGATTGAAAAAAAACAAGTTTGCCGTTAAAAGCGGATGGACTCTACGGACCAAAATGAACACAAAACAAACAATAAAGTTTATTGACATTCAAAAAAGAAACAAGATTGAAAGCTTTCGACCAACAATTAAGTCAATTAAGGTAATGATTGCCACCAATTGATTCACGGATGTTTAACGAAGGAAAAATAAGGCATTCGACAAATGACAGGCCTACTTCCGGTCGTACTTGTGCGAGCGAACACTTCATCCAAAAAACGAGTAGTGCGCTCGCTATTTCAGACGCTCGTTAGCTAGAGGAGGGGTTGTGGAAATATGGGGTGGAAGACTCGCTACGAGTGACCACCCGTGCGAGCGCTTGGTTTGCCATTTGGACGGTCGTACCTACTGCGGGCGAACAGCTGATTGTGCCCGGCTCTGAATCAGGCCCTTTATCCCTACATGGCAGGCTCTTGATAACACCAGAATTGTTAACTTGATCGTCCACATTAACAAATTTAAACTCCCATCAATTGTTTTGGCCCTGGACACGGAGAAGGCCTTTGATAGGCTTGTCCTGACCATTTATGTTTCAGACAATGAAAATGTATGGTCTTTTTGGTACTTTCTCCACACCATATGGGTCCTATATTCCAATCCCACCTTTTTAGTTTTAACAAATGGACTCTACTCCCATATCTTTATATCAGCAATGGGACGTGTCAGGGCTGTCCCTTGTCCCCTACGGTTTACGCTCTTTGTATTGAGCCGCTGACTGCCAGGATCTGATAGAACCCAGATATCACAGGCAATCCAGTAGCACACTCACAATACAAAATCTCATTAGTTGTAGATGACGTGTTACTGACCCTGTCATCTTCTGTAACCTCTCTAATTTGTTTGAAAAACTTGACTTGTATGGCAGGTTTTGGGGTACAGGGTCAACAATACCAAATCATACATTTCACTTCCCGAACCACTCTCTGAAGCTCCTGGAAATTAATTTTAATTTCCTTTGGAGACCACAGATGATTCAGTACCTCAGTATCACTATTACTAAGAGTTATTACCAACTCTTTCATGCTATTAATTCTGTAAAAATGAACATTATTATTATTATTATTATTATTCTTATTATTATTATTATTATCCTTTATTTATATGGCGCCACAAAGGTTCCACAGTGCCTTACACAGTACATAAATGAGCACACAAGAAAGTGTTATTAGCCGTACAATATAAGGCAGTTATTAGCTGTACAATACAAGGCAGGACAAGGACATGGTTTATAGACATAGCTGCATAACACAAGCAGCAGGACATAAGCAACCAAGTGTTAGGTGCTGTTGTGGGGAGTTAGGAGTAAATTATACTATTTGTAGGGGGAGGAGAAGCACATGAGGGACGAGGGCCCTGCTCATGAGAGCTTACATTCTAAAGGGGAGGGCAGACAGACAGGGGTGACACAGATGGGGGAGATAGTGAGGAAGGAGCATGGAGCAGTGGGTTAGGATATGTGTGCTGCGGAATGTGTGTGTATAAGATGACCTGATGTTATGTCAAAATAAAGTCCTTCATTCTTCTATCTCTATGTCAAGAAATAGCTTTTGATTATGTGTTATTTACATGAGATGTACAAAATAAAGTTGTAGCACCTTAATTATTGTGTGTTACATTGTAGCATCTAAATACAGTACATCCAGATAAAAATGCAGCTATTATGGGACTGTCCCGCCATCCTAATACAGTATTGACTACTTTAATCCCAGCTGCTGGGTGCTATGCCATGCTCCTATCAGTTGGTGCATCTCACATGCTAGACCCACCCACAAATGGGTGCAGCGATGCCCAACATGTTGTGGTCCCACAGGTTGTTGTTGTGCCTGGGCCCAGAATTTCTCTTGGCAGCCCTTGAGGTGACAGGCAGAACCAGGAGGGCATAGGGCTTAGTAGTGGGGTAACAAGACCATGGAGGGAGGGAGGTGGCTGAGAGTGGAGGAACAGGAAAGGCGGGGAAAGGAGCAGAGGGTTGGAAGGCAGAGTGATGAGAGAAAAAAGGGAGAACAACAAGTGGAGGAGACAAGAGGGGGAAGATAAAGATGGATAAAGCAGAGGATTATGTGGGCACTGAATATTGGGGGTGTTTGAAGTAAGCGTGTTCATGCTGTGGACGAGGTAATAAGTGAAATGAAAACTGGAGTTAAATGTTCAGAAATACAGGTAAAAGAACAGTGCTGCTAATGTATTAATGCAGTTACAAAAGTGATATATAAAGAGAGGTGTGTGAGTAGTGGGTGCAGGAATTAGTTATTAAAAGAATGATTAAGGTGAACATATGTGACGCAAAGGAAAAAGGAAATACAAACGAGATTTTTTGTAGTATGAGGGGAAAAATTACAATGTACAGAGACCATCCAGTCAAAAATTTTATGAACAACAAAGATCAATCAATAGGAGCAGCACGCAGATAGGGGGGTACTTGTAATGTCCAAGCAGTGAGTGCAGCAAGGAGAGTCCTAGGTATTCATACAACGGCAGATGGTGAATTTGGAAACTCACATAAATATGTTGCTTGATGTCGGTCAGAAGGTGTTCTGGCTTTGAGGATGAGAACATCCTACAGTGCCCATGTTTTTGTACTTATTTCAAAGCCTACCAGTAAAAACCCACTGTCATTTCTCAGATCACTTCAGTCAACTTGTGGCAGGTTTGTTTGGTAAGGGAAGAAACTGAGGAATAACAAGCCTTGCTAAGTCAGTTGTTAATGGAGGATTCGGTCTCCTAATATTTGAAAATTACTATTATGCTACCCATTTAAGCTACGTTCTTTCCTGGCATGTCTCGTTTGGTTGCAAGAAGTGGGTGGACTTAGAAACAGCTCTGACTAAGGACATGGCAGTGCGATTCCTGCCCTGGGCGCCAAGACATCCAAAGTTCTTTGCAGACGTGTGTGACAAATATAATACAACTCCCTTTGAGTTGGATTGGGAGCAGGATTTGGGGGTGTCGGTGGGTGAAGGGGTGGTCGCTCATTTGTCAAAATATAGCAAAGGCTTCTATTAATAGGGCTGTCAGAGAAAATGCTTATAAATTGTATACTAGGTGGCACTTTGTCCCTGCCAAGATACAATCCATTTACCCACATGCATCTGACTTGTGCTGGAGTGGCTGCGGTTTAAGAGGAACTTAGGGCCTGATTCAGACCCGGTCGCAAGCACTGTTCGCTCACAACCGGGTCGATGGTAGGCCAGTGCGCATTCGCACGATGGAGCCAGCTCCGTCGTGCGCATGCGCGAGACCCGGATAGCGACGGGTGCTCCGTCGCTCCGGGTCTCGTACCAAAGGGGGCGTGCTGTCGATGTTGAGTGACAGCACGCCCCCTTTGGTGGAGGGGCGGGGGCGTGGCTGCCCAGATGGAGGCGTTCCCATGGGAACGCCTACCGTCTGGGGCCGGCCCCACTGACATCACAAGTGATGAGCTTTCGGCTCTGTTAGAGCCGAAAGCTCTCTGGGGCTTGCGGCAACAAGACCCTACCACAAGGGTCTCGTCGCAAGCCTGATGGTCGCGATGGTCTTGACCATCGCGACCATCATCATGGCCGCTCGCTATAGCTGTGGGTGGTCACCCACAGCTATGCGAGCAGCCAGGAGGGCATTCTGAAAAAAAAAATGCCCGGCCCTGATTCAGAGCGAGCGCTCTGTCAGAGCGTCCGGCAGAGAATCAGGCCCTTACTTTCATATCTGGTGGGAATATCCAGTTATTACAAAATTGTAGGACAATGTTGTGGCCCTTGTTAATCGCATCTTGTGTATCCTAGTGTCCAAGGTTTCCCTAATCCTACTGTTGTGCAAACCTGATGGTTCCCTAAACCAGCAGACAAGCAATCTAGGTTTAGTTTATAGCTTTTGAAATGCAGTCTCAATATTTGAATGTTATTTGTCAGTATATCAATTTAATGTAATATACTGTAATATGGTAATATGTACTAATGGACTTGTGTTTCTAGTTTACAAATTTATGTTAATTTTGTTTGTGATGTGCATGTGTGTTTTGCATTGGTATTGTGCCAAGACTCACAATATTACTTAACAGTAGAACCCTGCAGTGTTCTGTTCCCTGGGTAATGGTTTAGATATGCATTCAGTTTTTTCACTTTTTACTTTTTGTTTACTTTGTTTTGACTAAGGTTTTGCAATATCTCGAGACATTTCGTAATGCAGTGATTTGCATTACCAATCAGCACCAGCTTTTTGTTTCAACCAAGGTAAGATGAGTACTTTCATTCATATTAAATTAATGATAATTGATTTTACCTTGCACTCTTAAATGAATTGTGCTTGCTTTCAGTAGTCATATACCATTGGATACTGTGGGTTGGCACAATTTATCATCTCTTATTATTTACAATAATACCAGCAAAACGAAGAAACTTTTGCTGTCAATCTTGTCTTTTCACACCTGTAAAACTGTGAAATGTTGCTTCTATTGTCAATGCTGTAAAAGTTGTTTTTTAAAAAATATTTTTTTATGTATTTTATGTTTTTCCTATTTCTACACTTATTGATTTGTAGTATGGGGCATATTCAATTGGGTGCAAGGTTTAGCGAGGAAAAATCCTTGTGCCCCTCCCTCCCAATATTGGATTACTGCGGGTATGCGCGCTCCCAGAGCTGAAAACCCTGCATCGCATAAAAAATGAAAAATTACACTTACCTGGTGGTCTCTGCGGCCTCCCCTCCATCTTCTCACTGGGGAGGGGACTGCTGGGAGGCTCCAGGGGTTGCAGGTAGGCACAAGGGCTTCTGGGAGATGTTGTTCTCCCAGCGCCCATTACTGGGGGGACACACACACACCGGGGGTCACTCACGCACTCATGCACACACGCACTCACTCAATAAAATACACACATTGACACACTCACCGCTGCTGCAGGAAACTAGGTCCCGACGCTGGATGCAGAAGACAGCACTTCGGAAGGCGAGTATTACTGACTAATTAAGCTAATTGGAAACTACCAATTGCTTAATTAGTTATTAGGAGGGGTGCCACCGGGGTCACAGAGTATTTCCTGACCTTTTTTCTAAAATTGTGGATTTTAGGAAAAAATGGTCGTGCTCTGGAGGTGGTAAAAAAAAAACTCCCGGCGTCAAAAAACCCCCAAAACCCCGCTCCTAATTGAATAGCAAAAATCCCGCACCTGCAGGAAAATCCCGCGGGTGCAGGATTTTTGCTATTCCCGGCCCCAATTGAATATGTCCCTATGTATAGTGTTACACGCAAGCTTTATTTTATTTAAAGTCAAATTTGTAAGAATGTTTTTTAATATATTTTCTTATTGATGTAAGTAAAATTCCCTCTACTAATAGGCTTTACTGCCATCATGTTTTTCTTTGTATTATTTGCATTAATTTAAATCAAGAAACAATTTCACTATCTTATATATGTTTTAGATTCATTGGCCCATTTTGTTTTTTTTATTTTATTTAAGATTTATTTAAGAATAGTTTTAGGACTGAAATATGTGCTGTTGATTTTATATTACAAATCAAAATACTTTCTATTAACTACAGCTAGCATATTTAAAGAATACCTAATATATGGGTCTAGTTACTAAGCCTTAGATAAAGTGAACTGAGATAAAGTACCAACCAACCAGCTCCTGTCATTTTTCAAACACAGCCTGTGACATGGCAGTTAAGAGCTGGTTGGTTAGTACTTTGGGGTGTATTTACTAAGCAGTGTTAGGAGACAGAGTGAAAAGTGATAAGATGCCAACCAATCAGCTCCCAGCTGTCATTTTTCAAACACAGCCTGTGAGATGACAGTTGGGAGCTGATTGGCTGGCACCTTATCACAGACTTATCACTTTTCACTCTGTCTCCTAACACTGCTTAGTAAATAGACCCCTTTATCTTCGTTCATTTTATCTACATCCAAAACTTAATAAATAGACCCCCTAAGACAGGAACAGTTTTTAATTTAATTAATGTACTAACGCTACATGTTACATATGGTTTTAACATCATCATTTTATTTGCTAAGGTAAAAATATGCTTTTCTTTAAGTTCTCCCTCAGCCCCAGTGATGCATACACACAGGGCCAGCTCGAGGCATGTTCGACCAGTGCGGTCGAACAGGGGCGCCACCTCATAGAGGGCACACCCCTCCCAGTCATTCCCGATTTCAGCAGGACAGTCCTGTTTTTCGGGCACTACCCCACTGTTCCACCTGTCCCACAGGCGGTCAGGAGGTTGGGCACCTCCACTGCCGCAGCTGTGCAGCGGTGCCAGCCCTGGAGAAGAGGAATGGATGCTGTGCGCCCTGCATTGATGTACTGCTGGGCTCGCCCCCAGCCTGATGTTAACGGGAGGCATGCTATACGGGCACGCCCCCAAATAAAGTCATTTATGGGGCGTGGCCTATGGTAATTATGCCACGCCCCCATTTTCAGTCGCAGGTAAGGAGCGACCATTTACAGTCCTACACAGGGCGCAGCTGCCCCTGGTGCCGATCCTGCATACACAGGCCGACTGTTGCGCATGTGCAGTACACGCTATACCGCCAAATCCAGATTGGAGTTATATAGTAGCGTAAACTAACACTCTGCTTCCAGCTCTTTGCTGCGATGGACTCTTATTGGACCCTGTGTCCCGGGAAGAGCATAATACTAAAAATGCATAAAAATTTGAATTTTCACTTTGCGAATGCATGGCTCCTATCAGGGCTTAGGAAAAGTGTTTGCGGACATTTGCAGTCCCACCATTGCTGCTAATAGTCCGGTCCCTGCAGTGTTACTGTGCATGCTGTGACTTTATTTCACGCATGCGCCCAGCGAGTGCCAAACAATACAAAGGAATCCAAATGAATCCCTCTTTCCAAACCAGATCTCCTCCCAATAGGAAAGAGCGGGAATCAGCGGGCTTGATGAATAGCGGTGCCCATAGTAGTGCAATTAATAGGTCCGTAACGTAAATATGTGAAAAAACAGGCAGAAACTACTATTCCATAGACCTTCATGTTGATTAACAAGTAATAGAGAGCGGCAGATATAGACCTCTATAAGAGAGGTGCAGATAGTGTATATCCCTCTAAAAGAGAGTTGCAGATATAGGTCTCTATAAGAGAGTTGCAGCAATGCCCTCTAACAGAGGGTTCAGAAATGTCCCTCTCTGCACACTGCCAGGAATATCCCGAGTTATTGCACGTGAACGCGCATCAACCATGGGATATTGTGCAGTGTGAAAGGGCCCTGTTGAAATAACCCGGGTCAAGCAACCCGGTAAACGAGCAGGGTTGAACACAGGTTCAACCCGGCTCGTGGTGCAGTGTGAACTGGTAACTCAGGTCGATGCGACCCGGAACCCGTTCACAGCATAGGAAGAGCCCATCTCCAAGCGCTGACTCTGCACTTGGTGGCGGTGACGTCATCGACCTGTCAATAAGCTGGGTCAGGCAGCCAGTCTGAAAGGGGTCTCAGCCGGATCGCACCCGTGATGGACCAGTGAACAAAATCCTGCCTTTGCAGTGTGAAAGGAGTATAACAGAGAGTTCAAAATGAACTACTAATGTTTACGCTTGTTGCAGATATACTGTAGTGTAAATTGAAAGTAGTACGTTAAATGATACCTGCAAGGAAAAACTACAGCAAGCAAAATAGGAAGTTTAACAAGAACAAAACATTTTATTGACAAAACTTTGGAGAAATTGTCTCACTGTTAGTACAAACCTTTTATTTAAATATTTTGTGGGAAATTGCAGAAAATATAAGAAAAGTCATCTTTTATACTATTTTAAAATAAAGATTAATAAGTGATGCTTATATTCAAGCATAAGAGAAAAACTTTTGTTTCAGAACTCAAATTATGCTCCAAACTAGTAATAATTTGTAGTGAACAAACCAAAAATTATAGCAGTTAACATATAGTGGCTTCCATTGAAATGACTTGATCTATGTGTGATAAGAAAATCCCACACAATTACATGCATATTTAATGAAGTCACTAATAGAATCTCAAAGGATATGTGCTTCTTTTTGTACTGCTTAAAAATGACATTGATCCACTTCAGTAATAGAAGAGAATAGATATAAGTGAACCAATTAGCTCTAATGCATTCTTCTGAAATACAAAAGTATGAAGGACAGAGGAATAACCACTTAGAAACTAAAAATATACATAGGTAGTTGTAATATTACAAACTGCCAAGCTATTCTGGTCCACAGTACACCTATCCCTAGTCTACTTGTTTTCTACTCCTGGATACCCAAAACAAAATAATAATAAAAAACAAAATGTATAAAGCATCCCCCACTACCACACCCCCTCAACCATCCCCCAAAACTCAATGTTTTATAATACAATAATAGTAGAGTGTATTTCAGACACACCAAAGCAGTTAACATTCAGCAGTCTGTTTATCAATATATTCCATTCTCAGGTGATAAGGTTATTTTTTAATCGGCACATTAAAGAAAATTATTTATTTACACAAATATATATTGTCAGGGCAGCTAAGTGATACTCATACTGGCACAGAGGGGGTCATTCAGACCCGCTCGCGAGCGCAGGACGCTCGCAAGCGGGTCGATGTTCCCCCACTGCACATGCGCAGGACGGAGGGAGCTCCATCGTGCGCATGCGCGAGACCCGGCGAGCGACGGGCTCTCCATCGCTCCGGGTCTCGCACCAAAGGGGGCGTGCTGTCGATGTTGATTGACAGCACGCCCCCTTTGGTGGGCGTGCCGGGGGCGTGCCTGCCAGACGGAGGCGTTCCCATGGGAACGCCTCCCGTCTGAAGCCGACCCCACTGACATCAGTAGTGATGTCAGTGGGAGTGATTTTGGCTCTGATAGAGCCAAAATCACTCCAGGGCTTGCGGCAGCGAGACCCTACCGCAGGGTCTCCATCGCAAGCCCGATGGTCCCGATGGTCAAGACCATAGCGACCATCATCATGGACGCTCACATATGCTGTGGGTGGTCACCCACAGCTATGCGAGCGGCCAGGAGGCCGCTCCATTTTCATGGAGGAGGGCACTGATTCAGAGCGAGCGCTCTGGTCAGAGCGTTCGGCTCTGAATCAGGCTCAGAGTTACTTCACCATGCCAGACCTTGCACCTACAGTATGTGCATGCATGAGCCGGCAGCTAGTTGGCTCGCACATGTTCTACTAATTTAAAAATAAACTAATGAAATCAGTAAATAAAAATCTGAAAACGATATTAAACCTAATAAAAAAACTTTTTACATATTAAGAAATACTTTATTTAAACAACAATTTACAGCAGTGAGATTGAGAAAACTGGAGTTCCGCAATGATAGCAATTTTTGCCTTTTGATGAATCAGCCTATTAAGGGGTCTATTTGCTAAGCAGTGTTAGGAGACAGAGTAAAAACTGATAAGGTGCCAACCAATCCGCTCCTAACTGCCATCTCACAGGCTGTGTTTGAAAAATGACAGTTGGGAGCTGATTGGCTGGCACCTTATCACTTTCTTATCTGTTTTCAATCTGTCTCCTAATGTGGTACCCCGAAAATAGGGGAACCAACCAGTGGGGCATAAAAATGCTGTTAATATATTTAGTTTAAATGTCCTTAACCTATGCATGGATATATATATGCTGGACTAGTGTAAGGAGAATAGGTTTGTAGGACTGTCCCCTTTAATGGGGAAAGAACTTGGTTCTGTCCAGTGGAACACCTGATAAACTGTGGGGGGACACAAGGGCAGGACGTGTCCAAGGGCGAATAATAGGGAGGAAAAATGCCCTGTCTGGACAATGGGGAGTGTGGAGAGACAGCGCGTGAGCAGTAAAGGGCCCGTTGAGAGGAGCACGAGGGAGAGAGTTCTGCCTTAAAAGGGACCTGGTATGCACGGCAAGTGTGCAGTTGTTCCCAGGAGTGACGGAGTTAAGTGGCGCGCTGCTGTACGAAGCTTACCTGTGGAAGTTGGGTGGCTCAAGCAAGTGGTCCGGAGTCGAGAAGTGACGCTGGAAGCAGTTCCTGGAGTCCGCTGGAAGCAGTTCCTGGAGTCAGCACCTCAGAGATGGCCCGGGTGCAGTGAAGGGACATCGCGGCCGGAAGTGGAAAGCTGTCGGGAGGAGGCGCGGCTGAGGCGGGGTGTCGTGACGGACGTCAGAGTGGAGGTGTGGCTGGCTCAGGCAAGTGTAAGCTGCGCTTAACTCTGCACAAGGGGGAGACAAGATGAGTGACGTTAATTAGACCTGGTGGTAAGAGACTCTGCCACTCAACCCTTACTATAGCACCGATAACCACCTAAAGGTCATTTGAGCCTAGCAGCCACCGGCACCGAATACAGTTATAAATAACCTCCACTCTGCATTACACCCCATACCGTTACCTGCAGACAGGTGTGGACAGTTAGTTAAGGGTGACAGCCCCTCCACAGGATATAGAGCCTTTGCTGCAGGGAGTTCTTATCTAAAGGGAACACACACTAAAGAAGATTTGCTATCTACATGCACCCAGTATCTTGGTCACTCTGATTTACTCTAAAAGAAGAGACAAATTAGGAGCCACAGGACTCAGCTGTGTTAATAAATAGGGTCAGTATACCTGGAGAGTTATTCAGAGAAAGTGCCAGCTATAAACTTAACGGTAGTGGAAGACCGCGACAGCAGGATTGATTAAGGAGCCTAGCCCTAGCACCCGATTGGCAACATTAGTAACAGTAGCAAGACAGCTTTTAGTACCTCTACTCTGTGGAGATCATAAAGTAACAAAACTGTTAGCCAGGACTGGTAAAAACAAGGGAGAGACATTTATACCAGGAGGAAGCTTAGCTTGTACGGGTAAACTCTGCAAAATAGATCTTCATGAGGATAGTGGAGTCGATACTACAGAACAACCCCGGGCAACGCAGTGTACACTTAGGAGGACTTGATATTTTATTAACCTATTAACGGGTAGCTTCTGGCCAGTAAGCGTTAGGATAGTTAGCATATACAAGGATTCAATTATAGACTGTTATCCATTGTTGTTGCTGTTTACTTGGAGTTGATACAATCCACTGCGTTTTGTCATATTGCATGCAATAATCTTTACATTTCTAGGAGCAGCGTTAGACTGGTCGTAGCCAGGAGGCTAAGTTCCTGTATAATAAAAACCTGTGTCATTGTTTTGTTTGGTCTGAGTTGACATTGTAAAAGCAATTGTTATTGTAATTGCCATTTAAAGTGAACTTGTATTTTATGCTTTATGAATGCAGCGTAATAAGATATAACTTCTCTGTTACAATAAAATACCCATTACTTTTCTCCCAACCCGTTTCATACTTACCTCTTCACCTCTCTGTACAAAGAAAGAAGCTACAACAACCTTAAAGCATACCCAGTGTGCGGGGGGGTTACATTTGGCGTCACTAAGCACAGGATACAGAGCCCAAAGTGAAGAGCATAAGTGAAGAGTCTCTAGAAAGATTATAATGTCACAGGAGCAAAGAGCAATAGGGGATTCGGCTGGAGCAAGTGGAAGTGGCATACCGCAAATCAACCCCATAACCCTTCCCTATTACTTCGGTGCTCCCTGGTTGCCTACTTTTAGTGGAGATAGGTATGGAGGCGAAGGGAGTAACCTAATGGAGTTTCGAAATAAAATAAGATCGATGTTTAGGTTATACCCGTTAAATGAATGTCAACAAGTGGAAATCCTTATTGACCAGCTAAAAGGGGCAGCTCTATGGGAAGTGACATCATGGCCAGCAGAGGAAAGACGTAACGCAGACCAGATCTTCCAGCGACTGGCCGCCACTTTTGAAACCCGGACAGTTTCAGAACTTAAAACGTTGTTCTATGGATGTAAACAGTTCCCGGGAGAGACGTTAAGAGATTACGCCCTAAGTCTACAAGAAGCGCTTCGAGATATCCGAACTATTGGAAATGAAGAAGTGGGAGATACTGATGAAGTACTCATAGCCCAATTCATCGAGGGCTCTAACGAAGAAGGCATAAAGACCCAATTGAAATTTTAAGAATGCAAATGCCAGAACACTCTTTTCTAGATTTTAAAGAAACAGCCATAAAAGTAGTGGGATCTCAAAGTGGACCGGAATTAAACTTTCCAGAAATGCCGGGGTATCAGGGAAGCCAAAATATAACAAGAACAAGATATATGGGGGAAGGAAATTCAATGAACAGAAAAGATTCCGCCAAACAGAATGTTACACCATCTGCCGACCCTTTTGAAATTTTACAGGACCAATTGAACGAATTAACAGTAGGGATGGCCGAAATGCGCCAAGAAGTTCAGACTCTAAAGAGAAATAAATACTTTAATCCCCAAATGTCGAGAGGGAGGAATGACAGGGAACAAATTCAGATGATTGGTGGACTCCTCCTAGGAGAACAGGGCCGGCGAGATACAGATCGGTTTGATGCTCAAGGACGTCCTATTTGCCGTCGTTGCCAGTGGCCAGGTCATATTGAGAGAAATTGTCCCCAGGAGGAAGATTTAAACTCCCAGGCCCCGAGGAGAGAGAGCGAACCTTGGGGGGAACAATAATGGCAGATCCAATCCTGGAAGAATGGTGGCCGCGCTATTTGGGAAATGCCCCATGCTCACCATTGATATTAACGGAATTAAGACAAGTGCTATGATCGACACTGGATCTCAAATTACGACCATACAATCTACATTATTCCAGCAACATTGGGCCGAAGATCAAATAGTCTTGCCCCCACCCACCTGGCTACAATTAATAGCCAGTAACGGCTTATGGATTAATTGCCTCGGATATTGGGAGGCGGATATTAAAATTGGGAAGAGTTTGTTACCCGCCAAGGATGCTTGATTACCCATACTGAAGACCCAAAGACAGCTCCTATTATTTTGGGCATGAACGTTCTGCAGAGGTGCCCGGAAGAATGGATCACTGCTCTAAGGAAAGAATTGACCCAAGCTGTTATGACAGAACAGCGGGTATTGAGGAAGACTATCAAGGCGCTTCAGGGGCATCAGCGTGTGATGAATGCAGAAGGTGAGCTAGAGTGGATCCGGATCGCCGATGACAAGCCCATAAAAGTGCCACTAAACTCAGAAATTCTCATTTGGGGAAAAGGACCTAGCGGACTTGGAGGAAGAAAATATGAAGCCATAAGAGAACCCTGTTTGACGATGAACAAGGGAGAAGTAGTGGTCGCTCATGCCGTTGTTACAGTGGATCAAGGATGAGTGCCCATCAGAATTTTAAATCCACATAATCGAACAGTGAAACTATACCGACATCAGCCTGTGGCCAGACTGGTATGGACTACCTTTCAGGATGTCTATAGTCTAGGAATCAACACCAGAAAGGTTCCAGAAAAGTCAGAAGATGCAGTGTCCGAGACACTGCCATGGTGGAAAGAGGTAAATATCGGGGGAGAGGATACGTCACAAGCTCAGAGAGAAGGAGCTTTGAAGGTAGGGAAGGAAAATGGCGAAGCCTTTAGTAAACATCCGGCAGACTTCGGAACCGTAACCAATATACAGCAACGAATTGTGACTGGTGATGAGCCGCCCATCAAAGAGAGACACCGTCCCCTGGCGCCAGCACTGTACCAACTCGTGCGGCAGATGCTGGAGGAAATAAAAGCCGCAGGAGTGATCCGGGAGAGTCATAGCCCTTGGGCAGCGCCCATGGTGCTAGTGAAGAAAAAAAACGGTCAACTAAGACTTTGTGTTGACTACCAGAAACTAAATCACATCACCCACCGAGATATCCGTTACCCCACATAGAGGAGTCCCTAGCGGCTCTGAAGTCAGCGCAGTATTTCTCCACATTGGACCTAACCAGTGGATACTGGCAAATTCAGATGACCCCGAGGATCAGGAAAAGACTGCCTTGACAACCTCAATGGGCTTACACGAATTCAACCGGATGCCATTCGGGTTGTGCAATGCTCCTGCTACTTTTCAGAGGGTTATGGAGCATTGCTTGGGACACCTCAATTTCGAGCTAGTACTCTTGTATCTCGATGACATCATCATTTTCTCCCGAACCTACGAGGAGCATTTAACACATCTACAAGTAGTTTTCCAACGCCTTGCCAAATATGGACTCAAGCTCAACCCAGCGAAGTGTCACCTTCTGAAACCAGAGGTTAAATACCTGGGGCACATAGTGAGTTCCAAAGGGGTGACTCTGATACCGACAAAATTCAAGTGATTCGAGAATGGCCAGTCCCACGCACTATTAAGGATGTGAGGCGGTTTTTGGGATTTGTGGGATATTAGCGACAATTCATCAAAAATTTCGCTAAAATAGCCTGTCCTTTGCACGAACTTCTCAGGGGATTGCCGAAGTCAGGAAGGAATATGACTGCTGGAGTAGAGTGGACTGATCGGCAGCAAGAGGCCTTCAAAAAGTTGAGACAAGAACTGATGCAAGCCCCCATCCTGGCCTATCCCGATTATGGTCGCCCGTTCTCTTTGTACACTGATGCTAGTAGGCAAGGGTTAGGTGCAGTGCTTGCACAAAAGCAGGATGGTGTGGATCGAGTTATTGCTTACGCCAGTCGAGGATTGAAAAAGACCGAAAGGAACGATTCCAATTATAGTGCCTTCAACTCGAATTCTTAGCGTTGGTGTGGGCGGTAACAGAAAAATTTAAGGACTATTTGTTGATGACACCTTTCACAGCCTACACAGATTGCAATCCACTGGCCCATTTGCAAACGGCCCAATTGGGAGCATTGGAGCAACGCTGGTATGGCCGCCTGGCCACTTTCCAATTCATGATCACCTACCAGGCTGGAAGGAGAAATGGCAATGCGGATGCGTTGTCCCGACTACCCAACAAAGAGGAACCGGAGCGGGAAGATCAATGGGACACAATTGAAATTCCTGCATTCATCCGAGATGTTGTCCCAGAAAAAAAATTAGTCGTTTCTTCCTGCACTCATCTCAATTATGAAGCCATAGGTTTGGGGCCTACCGGAGAGTGGCAAAGGTGGCAGGAAGAATCTCCTCTGATTCAACAACTGATGACTATGTTACGAATGGGAGGGAGATGGAAAAAGCAAATGCTACCTGAAGAATTAACCAAACTTTGGAGACAGAGAGACAAACTGAGCGTACAAGAAGGAATGATAATGAGACAGAGTGTCAATACAAAAACTAATTTGCCCCAGAGTAAAATTCTGATTCCAAGGGAAAGAGCAGAAGAGTTGCTACGAGCCTATCATGATTGTTCTGGCCATTTTGGCCATCAGAAAACAGAAACTACTCTTAGACAACGGTTCTATTGGGTCGGTCTACGAGCAGACGTGGAAAAGTGGTGCCGGAACTGCGTCAGGTGTAGTTTGAAGAAACCTTCGTTGAGCACTCAGAAAGCCCCACTCCATCCCATTGACAGTTCAGGGCCACTAGAACTAGTAACGTTGGATCATGTGAAATTAGAGAAAAATCATACTGGGTACGAATACGCACTCACCATCATGGATCATTATACCAAATTTGCGGTAGTGTTACCAGTGAAAGACTTGTCAGCAAAAACTACTGCTGAAGTGTTCTGGAGAGCCTTCGTACGTCCTTATGGTTATCCGATGGAAGTGTTAACAGACCAAGGACCAGCATTTACTGCCAAACGTTTCCAAGAACTGTGCACCCTGTATGGGTGTCGAAAACTACAGACGACCGCCTACCACCCACAACGGAATGGTCTTTGTGAACGTACCAACCAAACACTAATACATATGCTTAGGGCATTGTCCATACAAGAATGACAAGAATGGCCTGTGATGGTAGCGGAACTAGTTTATATTTACAACAATACCACACACAGTGCAACTGGATATACACTGTATTACCTGCTATTTGGAAGAGTCGGGCAGTTACCTGAGCATATCCGACTACAAGTACCACTCACTGAATGGCAAAAATCTGGTCCAATAACTAATTGGGTAACAGAGCATCAACGCAGAATTGAAACAACATGAGAAATCGTGAAACGGCAGGTCGAAGCTACTCAGAAGAGACAGAAAGAGAATTACGATCTAACAGCTTGTGCCGAACCATTAACCATAGGGGATCGAGTTCTAAAGAAAAATAACCAGAGACATAGTAAACTTGACCCTTGGTGGGAACCAACACCGTATGTTATCTTAGAATCATCACGAACAGAGTTGGATATATTCCAAATACGAAAAGAAGATGGGAGTCGTACTATAGTAGTCCATAGAAATCAATTGAAATTGCACTCCAACCAATCCAATACTGTTCAAGAGAGGGAGGAACATACTAGCAGAATGCCAATGGAGCCAGATACTCAAAATTCCGATGAATTTATGAACATAGTGATGAGTACATATTGGCCAATACTGTTATCCTCCAATCTATCTGGAACTATGACATTGGAAGAGAATGCCACAGCCAGTCCAAGAGAAACAGAAGAAGGAGAATGTCAGTTAAGACGCTCCGAGAGAAGCACAAAAGGACTGTTACCGCATAGATATCGGGAATAAGAGTTAATTGTTGTAACGGTCATTGGTTGATCAAACTATATAGTAGAATGTTATGAAGTAATGTTTGTTTAATTTGTTAAAATGGTGAAACGCGTGAGGGCATGCATGATTCAAGTAAGGAGGAATGTGGTACCCCGAAAATAGGGGAACCAACCAGTGGGGCATAAAAATGCTGTTAATATATTTAGTTTAAATGTCCTTAAACTATGCATGGATATATATATGCTGGACTAGTGTAAGGAGAATAGGTTGGGAACTGTCCCCTTTAATGGGGAAAGAACTTGGTTCTGTCCAGTGGAACACCTGTTAAACTGTGGGGGGACACGAGGGCAGGACGTGACCAAGGGCGAATAATAGGGAGGAAAAATGCCCTGTCTGGACAATGGGGAGTGTGGAGAGACAGCTCGTGAGCTGTAAAGGGCCCGTTGAGAGGAGCACGAGGGAGAGAGTTCTGCCTTAAAAGGGACCCGGTACACACGGCAAGTGCGCAGCTGTTCCCAGGAGTGACGGAGTTAAGTGGCGCGCTGCTGTACGAAGCTTACCTGTGGAAGTCAGGTGGCTCCAGCAAGCGGTCCGGAGTCGAGAAGTGATGCTGGAAGCAGTTCCTGGAGTACGCAGTCAGCACCTCAGAGATGGTCCGGGTGCAGTGAAGGGACATCGCGGCCGGAAGTGGAAAGCTGTCGGGAGGAGGCGCGGCTGAGGCGGGGTGTTGTGACGGACGTCAGAGTGGAGGTGTGGCTGGCTCAGGCAAGTGTAAGCTGCGCTTAACTCTGCACAAGGGGGAGACAAGATGAGTGACGTTAATTAGACCTGGTGGTAAGAGACTCTGCCACTCAACCCTCACTATAGCACCGATAACCACCTAAAGGTCATTTGAGCCTAGCAGCCACCGGCACCGAATACAGTTATAAATAACCTCCACTCTGCATTACACCCCATACCGTTACCTGCAGACAGGTGTGGACAGTTAGTTAAGGGTGACAGCCCCTCCACAGGATATAGAGCCTTTGCTGCAGGGAGTTGTTCTTATCTAAAGGGAACACACACTAAAGAAGATTTGCTATCTACATGCACCCAGTATCTTGGTCACTCTGATTTACTCTAAAAGAAGAGACAAATTAGGAGCCACAGGACTCAGCTGTGTTAATAAATAGGGTCAGTATACCTGGAGAGTTATTCAGAGAAAGTGCCAGCTATAAACTTAACGGTAGTGGAAGACCGCGACAGCAGGATTGATTAAGGAGCCTAGCCCTAGCACCCGATTGGCAACATTAGTAACAGTAGCAAGACAGCATTGATTACCTCTACTCTGTGGAGATCATAAAGTAACAAAACTGTTAGCCAGGACTGGTAAAAACAAGGGAGAGACATTTATACCAGGAGGAAGCTTAGCTTGTACGGGTAAACTCTGCAAAATAGATCTTCGGGAGGATAGTTGAGTCGATACTACAGAACAACCCCGGGCAACGCAGTGTACACTTAGGAGGACTTGATATTTTATTAACCTATTAACGGGTAGCTTCTGGCCAGTAAGCGTTAGGATAGTTAGCATATACAAGGATTCATTTATAGACTGTTATCCATTGTTGTTGCTGTTTACTTGGAGTTGATACAATCCACTGCGTTTTGTCATATTGCATGCAATAATCTTTAAATTTCTAGGAGCAGCGTTAGACTGGTCGTAGCCAGGAGGCTAATTTCCTGTATAATAAAAACCTGTGTCATTGTTTCGTTTGGTCTGAGTTGACATTGTAAAAGCAATTGTTATTGTAATTGCCATTTAAAGTGAACTTGTATTTTATGCTTTATGAATGCAGCGTAATAAGATATAACTTCTCTGTTACAATAAAATACCCATTACTTTTCTCCCAACCCGTTTCATACTTACCTCTTCACCTCTGTGTACAAAGAAAGAATCTACAACACCCTAAAGCATACCCAGTGTGCGGGGGTGTGACACTAACACTGCTTAGTAAATAGACCCTTAAAATTTTGGTTTGTAAGAAGGATATTTAGAAAACTGGCTTTTTTTTGCAAGTAGATAAGCACTAAATAGTGCACCATTGCTTCTACGGTAACACTTTAAAGTGGGTAAGGTACGGTAACACTTTGAAGTGAGCAAGGTGTTGTATGAGGAACGCTCTGCGCTGCCTAATATCCATATTGCAGCAGAACCGTGGCTCAGCAGGAGGCCTGATCTCTGATATGCGCTACTGCACATGCACGCCCTGTGGGCGCTTCTGTCCTGCTCTGCGTTCCAGGAGACTGGACGTACCCTCTGAGACTCCCAGTCATAGGAGCCACATACTGCCCTACCGAGTACTGCAAGTACCCTGTACCCCCACCACTATTACTAAGGGGGACTGACCAGTGGTGCACACACCATCCTGCCCCCCTGGTGCGCTACAACACCCAGCAATACCCTTATGTTCCAGGATGCTCAAGCTTTGTTATTGTTCCTGTTTCTCTATGCCTTCTTGTTGTTCTACATGGTAAAATAAGCCTGAGACCTTGTTAAGCTGTACCATGTGTAGAATAACCACCACCAGCACCTCTGTTGCGCAACTCACTAAATCCTGTACACCCAAAGCCCATTGTGCCCCTTAGCATGGGCAGACCCAGGGGAGAAGGGGATCCCCCCTCCCCCTGCATAGCCAGATGGGACTGCTGATGATGATCCTCTCCCATTTACATCTCAGAACTTATCTCTCTTTACACTCCCTCCCACTGCGATCCACAAATTAATGTCACCTTTCCACACAACTGATTACTTCCACTCTCCTCTTCAAGCCTTTGCCTGTGTTGCTCCTTTCCTTTGGAATGTTCTTTCTCTCCATATCAGGCTGTTCACCTCTCTACAAACCTTCAAATAGGCTCTCAAGACCCACTTCTTTATCAAAGCCTCCCAGCTCTCATCCTTACCCACTGCCCCATGATCCTTGCTCGCTGTCTCTCCTCTCTTTGTCACCCATGTCTGTCTACCCCTTCTCTGTAGAATGTAAGCTCTCAGGAGCAGGGCCCTTTTCCCTCAGGTGCTTTGCCTTCCCTCACATATACTATTATCTCCTCCCCACTGCCTACAACATCACCTATCCCTTGGGTATTGCGATGCTGATGCAGCAATGTTTGTAAACCATGTCCATGTTTTGCTATGTTCTGTACTGTAAGTGACTTTGTTCTTGTTTTTTTCATACTGTATCTGTCTATGTACCTTGTCAGGTGCTGCGGACCCCTTGTGGCACCATATACATAAAAAGATGATAATAAATCAGCTGCAGCAACCTCCCTGCACCCACCGTTGCTATGTGCTGGGCAGAGGGAGACAGTGACACTGCCGCTGATAGGTACGATGGAGGGGGCAGATGGCTACAGATCCAGGCCTCTCCCTGGCAGGGGAGCCAAGTCTAGTGGAATTGGTACTTATCATGGAGGCGACATCTTTTCCACATAAGCAATAATTCATATGTAGAATTTTAGTGAAAACGTGCAGTTAGGTTCACTTTGCTTCTCGGATTTAGAGATTAAACACCAAGTTGCTGTAAAGATGTGCAAGACTAATTTGTGGAGTGTAGATCTGCATCCTGGAGAGGGTAGCAGAGTAGGAAAGAATATGGACGGGATGCATGACGCATTGCATACGCCGGTATGTATGAAGGAAATCGCAAAGGACAGCTCTCTCTGTAAGAGCGCACCTTTGTGAATGAGGGACTTCTGCGTCTATGACCCAGAAATCCCTCTGGTGTCATTCTGCGCATGTGCAGAATGACACACACACACCGTGGGGGGTGCTGGAAGGGATCCGATTGGATCCCTCTCACAGCCGATGGCGTTACCCACCGGATCCAAGTGGGCTTGGTGCATATGAGAAATACGATCAAACCTGCATTTTTGGGGTTTGACAGCATTTCTCCCATTGCTGCATCCCGCCCTGTCCTTTCAGACGGGGCATGGTATAAGAGAAATGAGGAGGGTCCTGACTTTATCCAAAAAAGAATATATGATTTGGCAGGACCACCAGGTATGTATTAATGTCTCTATGTGGCCACAATCTTGCCAACAAACAGGGGAGGTGCCTGGGTACATTTTGGCAAGCTTATCAGATATGAGGTACCAACAATAATAAATGTATGCATTTTCCTTAATCATGATTAATAATTACTTAGAGGCAGCCTGATCTCCCAGTAGTCTTCCTCTGGAGGAGGCACAAATCCCTCTACTGTTTACAGGATCTAGGATGCTAGCAATGAGAATGACGTAAACTGATGCACTTTATATACTAAATGGAACATCAAAGCTGTTTGTTCAAAACATTTACAGTTTTTAATTTGATATATGTCATGATAGTTTGAGGAAGTCAACATTTCAGTCTCAAACATTTAAAATAAATATATATATATATATATATATATATATAAAAAAAAATTTTTAAACATATGGTTTGAACTATTCTTAAATGTTGGGTTTACTTACTTTGAGTTGGAACTTTAATGAGATATTAAATTTATGTTTGTAGTAAAATTTGAAGATTCTGCTATTGCATTATAATCCAGTCAACTATCAAAAATACAAAAAAGGACAATTTGACCGGGCTTGTTACATTTTGAATCTTGGCAGTATTTTTATTTATAAATTGGTTTCATTAATTGTCTTATACCTTGGAGACAGCAACATTTACTGGAACATTATATATTATACATTGAGATTTGAATCTGAAATAAAATAAATTGAAAGAACCTGATAAATTATTTGGGTAATATTATAAATCATCACAGTAAATTGTTGGTGTAGATTAAAAAGCAAGAAGATCTCGGGCTCTGGTGTTGGAAGGGACTTGGCATTACATGCATTTATAATCCAGTGATATGGAAAGTGGTAACCATAAAGATTCTGCAGGCCCTAGGCATAAGCTGGCCACACACTAGACCAACTTACATCCAACCAGCCAACTTGTTGATTGGTTGGAATGAAAATCTGGTAAGGTATGGAAGTAACTGATGATCAGCAATTTGCTCCTAAATGCCAGAAAACAGATGAAAATGGTCGTCATACAAGTTTGTTAAATGTTTGATCTAAACAATTTGTTCAAACAACAGTATTTGTCCATTTTCCAGCGTTTGGGAGCAAATTGCTGATTGTCAGTTACTCCCATACGTTACCAGATTTTCATTCCAACCAATCAACTAGTTGGCTGGTTGGACAGATAATCTTTAGATGTGTGGCCAGCTATAGGCAAATTAGGCAAATGCCTAGGGCATTTGGAATGCCTAGGGGCATGCATTCCAAGCCTAGGGCCGGCTAAGCTTGACAGGGGGCGGCAGCAGCGTAACTGGGACAAGAAGATGGCGCCAGCGTCTCTAAGAGCTGTCTTTTACGGATGCAAAGGGGGGTGGGGCGATCAGGGTGATCGCTCCCGATAACACACAGCTGCCCAGAGAGTGACTGACATTAATATTACTGCAGTGACATGGATTCAGAGTCCGTGTCACTGTCGAAGGGAAGGGAGGCTGTCCTTTGGGCGGGCTTATCAGATCTCCTTCCCCCCGCCGGCCGCCCCACTCCGACTCACTGGTGCTGCTCAATCACTGCTGGGTGGAGGGAGTTGCCGGACCTGACAATAACCCCATAGACTCCTCCCTCTCCCAGTCTTACTGGGAGCATTGGGCAGGTCTATTGGCCATTTGACATGGCACAGGTAAAAGTGTATATTGATTGTTTAACTACTCTGGGGGCAGATTATTCCCTTGCTATTCTGCTATATCATACACAGCATCTTTCACTATTTGGCAGACTGGCTTTATAATAATGTTTAGGGACTCCTTGGTTCTTCTAGCTGTACTATTTTATTGGTGTCGGGTTGTCACTATGGTGACAGGTTGCCACCTGTGGTGTGAGAGGCGTCTACAGTGGGATCGCAGCGTGATGATGTCACACCCCCGGCGTCGACTTTGATTTCTTTGACATATGGATGACTGGTGCCTGAGTAAAATCTCTAATTAAAGAGATTCTTATAATGCATGTCCTTATGTGTATAATGTGAACTACTGTGTGGCGTAATGTGTATAAAGGGCACTACTGTGTGGCGTAATGTGTATAAAGGGCACTACTGTGTGGTGTAATGTGACTAAGGAGCAATACAATGGTAGTTATGTGAATAAGGAGCAATATGGTGTGGTGTAATATGACTAAGGAGCAATATGGTATGGTGTAATGTAAATAAGGAGCAATACAGTGTGGTGTTGCGTGAATAACCAACATTACTATGTGACATAAGGGGTATATCCTGTGATGTAATGTGAATATGGTTGCACTACTGTGTGATGTAATTTGAATTGGGGGTACTATTGTGTGACCATGCCCCCTTCCTAACAACAGCATGCCCCTGTCCCTATTAAAATAAGGGGGTTGGCGGGGGGTGCAATGATTTTGCTGGCATAGAGCACCAAAATGTCTAGTTACAGCTCTGTAAATGAGGATTGCTATAGGTGAGGGGTGATGGGTGTTGCTGGCTGCTGCTGTGATCTGTGCTGCTGGGTGATGGGTGCTGTGCTGGAGAGGAGTGCTGGGTCAGAGGCAGAACTAGCAGCGATGCTAGGGGGCACCAGCCAAAATCTTAAATAGGGCATCAAATTGGTTAGGGCCGGCTCTGCACACACGCACACGGGTATATTTATTAAAGGTTGATTTTTTTATTTTTAATATAATTTTATTAGGAAAAATAATGGTACAAAGTGAGGACAACCATATATATCACAAGATGAACAATGAATAGGTGAATAATAGAACATGTCTCAGAGATAGTACATAATGATTAGAATGAGTTGCAAAGATCCTTAATTACTGTAAAGTTTAAATCGTGTAGGGTGAGTAACATATACGATACGGTATGGTCAAGAATTGATATTGCAATCAAAGATAAATAAATAAATAATGCAACATAGAAAAAGTTAAACAGTTGTCGACTCAATAATACAGTACCTTCCATTTTATATTTAATTAACATATAAAAAGGTAAATAAGACCATTAGAGTTATTAGAGAAATAACAATGGACTGAAAGAGAAAAGAGAGAAGAAAGAAAAAAGAAAAAAGGATATAGAAAGAGAGGAGAAGATAGGGGAGAGGGGGAAGGGAAGCCTACAAATATATTGTGGGTATCCAAGGAGAGCGCGTTTGAATCTCCATACTACTGAAGTAAAGAGAATTCAGGTTTAATTACATAGCAAAGACCAAGTCGTGTTTTCAAATACTTTCATGATTAGCTTGGATTGGGACTTAGGTAAGCAATTAATATAGGTACCCCAGCGATCATAAAATTTAGCAACGCACTTCTCAATATCTATTGACGGTGAGCGTCTATCAAAGTATAGAATAGTAAGCAGATCTTGTTTGACCATACCTAATTTCTGCAAGATAACCTTCCTAGCAACAGTAACTAGAGTGGTGAGAAATGGGAGGTCAGTAGGAGGTGTAGAAGAAATAGACTAGGAATGAAAGTCAGCCCAAAGAAACGCCTCCCAGGCAAAAGACACTGCCAGACCTGTTAGTTGTCTAATAAAAGAGTGGAGTTTATACCAGAATCGTTTAATCTGGTAGTACCAGACATTATGCGCAAAGGTTGCTGAAGTTGCCTTACATTTGGGGCAGAACCCCGTTTCCAAGCTAACCACATGTTTTCTTTGAGCTTGAGAGAAATAGGCTCTATTTAGAAATTTTATATGGACCTCCTGTTATTTCGCTGAGCCCAAATATTTCATTGTAGCTGGTAAAAAGTTCAACAGGTGATTTGCTGAGTTAAAATCTGAGAAATCTTTAGTCCAAGAAGACCAGACTGTAGACAAAAGGCGATCAACATTGTTGGGTAACAAATCAGAGTAAAGAAAACCGAGTTTGAATTTAGTTAAACTGCATAGGTCAAACAGAGAATGTAGGGGGCATGGAGTCATAGGTAATAATGAGAATGCTGTGGCAATTTACTGTATGTATAGTGCCTACCCTGCAAATAAAGAAAGAATTGGGAATGTGGGATACCGTATTTGTCTCTTAGATGTTGAAATGAATAAAGATTGCCTCCCGTGACAAAAATATCACAAATCGCAGTAATACCCTTCTCTTTCCAGGTGGAATAGTGGCAGATGGTAAGTGAAGGGGAGAAATCAGGGGTACCCCAGAGAGGCAAATATTTTGTGAAATGAGGATCAGTATGCATACGTTTGTGTATAGTAAGCCAAGCCTTGTATGTGTTCCTAAATAATAGGTTTGACACTACTCCCTTTGGGACCTTGGCATGCGGAGTATGGAGAAGGGCAGCTGGAGAAAAAGGGGCGAACAGTGTCTCCTCCAATTTCAAATTAGTAAAATGATTTGTTTGCAAACACTAGTCAGAGCATCCTGAGAGAATATCTGTATATCAGGGAGACCTAGTCCATCCTTCGTTTTCGGCTGTATCAATTTGGTCTTGGCTATTCTGGGTGTACTGCCCCGCACTAAGTGTCTGACAAATTTGGAGCAGCCAGCATAACCAATACTCTACCTTCCAATAATCCAGTCAGATGTGATCTGAAGAACTGAGTTTATTATTCGATAGAGGAACTTGCTTAGAAATGATAAGTAATGTGATGATAAGTGATGACAAATAATGTGAAGTAATGGTAACACTGTAAACAAACAATGAAAAACAATTACTAAATGTACATAGGAATGCAAGGCAAACATAGACATAACATGGGATATGCAAACAACCTGAAACGTACAGTATGCAAAGTACAGGCTGCAATGTCACATAGTACAGCTAACATGCATAACATAACTGGCTAAGCAGATCTATGGCACAGTTGAAGCTTAGAACTCACCATCGGATGCTGTACCAAGTTGAGCATATGTAATGATGACTGTCTGGGACCATGTGAAAAGGAAAATGGCTGCTTACAGCTCCTTTAGCCCAGAATGCATTGCTAGACTGCTAAGGCATGCTAAGCAGGTCAAAATGGATCAGATTTAAACTGCTGCTGTCCTGACCACTAGGTGGGGCTGCTAATTTGAATTAGTGCAACATAATAAACCCTATGCTGAAGGCATGACACTGGGTTTTTTGCCTTTCCAAACAAACATTAAAAATGCCTTAGTTAGTACATTTTCTTTCTTCAGAATTAGATAAACATAAAGGGAGCATTTGCAAGGGATAAGCAAGTTTAGGAAACAAAACATTTTTAATTACAGCAATTCTCCCCAGCAGCGACAGAGGAAAGTTCATCCAATGTTGGGTTGTTTGAATAATTTTATTAACTATCGAGGGAAAGTTAGCAGCAAATATCTTATTTACAAAGGGGGTAATGTAAATACCCAGATATTTCAGTTTAGATGTGGTAACGTGGAAAGTGTCACTCAATGGAATGTTGTTGAATTAAGTCAGGACATGCTAAAGGGAGAACCTCTGATTTTTGCTAATTCATTTTGTAACCTGCAAAAGAACTAAAGCATTTAATCTCAGTTAGTATGGCTGGAACTGAGTAAGTGGGATGGGAGATAAATGAGAGCATGTCATCCGCAAATAAAGAAAGCTTTAGCTCTAAGTCATCAATGCGGATGCCACGAAAAAGAGGGTTATTACGTAATGAAATGGCAAGGGGTTCTAGAACGAGGGCAAATAGCAACAGGGAGAGTGGGCAGCCTTGACAAGTGCCTCTTTGGATTTGAAATTGGTCTGAAATAAAATTATTAGCCATAATTCTAGAGGTTGAAGAAGAATATAATAGTTAAATGAGAGTGCTTATTTGAGGGGGAAAGCCAAACCGCTGCAGTGTTTCAAAGAGATGATCCCACACCACCAGGTCAAACTCCTTTTCCGCGTCAAGGGATTAGAGAATATGAAGGGTGTTATCATGAAAGTCATCTAAGTGTTGTAAAACAGAGAGTACTTTACGGATATTCGAGACAGAGTTTCTACCCCAGACAAAGCCAGTCTGGTCTGGGTGCACCAATGAAGGAACCAATAATTTGAATCTGTCTGCTATTATCTTCATGAAAATTTTATAATCAACATTGAGCAGTGAGACTGGGTGATAAGATCCTGGCAGCGCGGGATCCCTACCCGGTTTAGGGAGCACTTTTATGATTGCATCATTAAAATATGGGGGGGATTGCAAAAATATGATTATAAAATGCTGTAAGGGGAGCTACAAGAGAATGCTGAAAAAGTTTATAGAACTCACCTGAGAAGATGTCAGGGCCTGGGGATTTGCAAGACTTGAGGCCCTTTATGGCAGCTAAGACTTCCTGCTCAGTGATAGGCTCAACAGGCACCTCGCTTTGGGAGTCACTAAGTTGAGGCAAGGATATGCGCTGCCAGAAAGAGTTTTTATTATCTGTTTGGATTGAACTTTGGGCATAAAGCTTGGAATAAAATGTGAATAAACCTTTATTATAGATAATCCACTATTATGTAGGGCGCCCTCTTGATCATACAAGCAAGTATGGCAGAATGAGTCCTATCACCATTATGTAAATTAGAAAGGAGTCTACCATTCTTATCACCATGGATATGAAAAGTATACTTATTGTTATGTATTCTGCAATCTCCAGCCTGTTGGATCAAGGCATCATAATGAATTCTACATTCTTCAAAGGTAGTTTTAGAAGAGGATGTCAGGGATTGATATAGTTTTTACTATGCCTCTGTCAATACTAATTGAGCCACCCTAATCGCCTCTGACTGGTGTCTTTGTTGATGAGAAGTGATTAAAGGATGATTTTAATAGATTTTGATAGATTTAAAATTTATGAATATCAATCAACATCGATATGTTTCTGTGGCTAAAACACTTTGCAATATCTGTGCATCAGAATGTATGCTCTCACGAGCAGGACCGTCTTCCCTCATGTGCTTCTCTTTCCCTTACTCATACTATCATCTACTCCTAACTCTCCAGAAGCGCACCTACCGCTTGTTTGCTTACGCCCTGCTGCTTGTTGAGTGTTATGATCACTATTACAGCAATGTTTATAAACCATGTCCTTGTCCTGCATTGTTTAGTACTGTAAGTCACTGTTTTCTTGTTTGCTCCCTTGTTCATGTACTTTGTAAGGCGCTGTAGAACACTTGTGGCGCCATATAAATAAAGGATAATATTAATCAGCATGGGCAGCGCCCCTGACGGAAAGAGTTAAAAGATTACTCTGTTTATACAGTATGTGATCAGTCATATAATACAATCTCTTTTATCTTTGCTCCACTTATCATTGATTTAGCATGGTGCACACAAAAGCAGAAATGTGCACCACTTCCACCTGCTAAAACACAGTTTTTTAGGATATAGGCCCTCATTCAGAGCCGTTCGCTATTTGCGGTCGTTCGTTTAAAAACAAGGGGTGGCTATTCAAATGATCCGTACGCACATTGCAGTCTGTTCACACCTCTAAGTCTGAACGAACGAGCAAAACATACGCTCGTTTATTTGTTAAAAACGCCCCCTGGCCGCTCGCACCATACGTCATGTCCGCTATTTATTAGATTAATCGAGTACATCGACCAGCGTATGAACTGCTCGCTATTCTTGTGGTTGGTGTTTGCTACCACAAATTTGCGAGCAGTTCTGGCTCTAAAATAACCCAGTGACGTGGTCATTGACGCTGCTGTTTTAAATATACACACCCATAAAACGCCCGTTTTGACCTTTAAGCACGCCTGCGTTCGGATCTCCACTCCCCATTTTCAAGCACCTTCCCCTGTTACCACCCACATACGCCTCATTCTGTCACTCAAAATAGCAGGCACTCGCTATATAGCGTACAAACGATTTTCGGCCGCACTGACTGGTTCGCGCATGCGTACTAAAAAGCGTACGCATGCGCAGATGTGCAAACATCGCTCGGAACGAGCGTACTGCCGCTAACGAGCGGCTCTGAATGAGGGCCATAGTTCTGCAATTTTTGAAAAACCAGTTTTCTCTGTTGGGTACTTACTTTTGAACAGTTCATGCTGTATGTTTCTTTCAAGTTACCCAGAATTAGTTGCTTCTTAACATACTGTAACTAGTAAGTATGAGATGCAGCAATCTATAGCAACTAGTCAGATGTTTTCTTTTCATTTTCTAGACCAGTGATTCTAAACCCCAACCCTCAATAGGTCATATTTTGAGGATTTTTGTCTGTGGATGCAGGTGGGATAATTAACGGCCCAGCAAAAATAGATTAACTCACTTGTGCCCAGCAAAATAGATAAACTCACTTGTGCATGATTAAATCCAATTGAACGCGTTATTGAATAGCGATGTAAGGGACTGCCAAAGCTATTCAATACACTGCGCTGTTTGGTCGCGCTAAGGATTTCTTCTCGCACCCCCCTGGGGATGCGAGGAGAAATCCGACCAAAGTGCGCACAGCAGTTTTTTTGCATAGCGCCGGCACTTTGGTCAGAGAATGCCGTTTAACGCGCCTTAACACCTTTGTTAAGGCGTGATAGGCGCGTTAACCGCCAATTCTACGACCACACAGCGCAGTGTATTGAATAGCTTCGGGAGTCCCTCCCGTCACTATTTAATAGCGCGTTCAATTGAATTCCCCCCAATGCATGCAAAGCCAAGTCCCTACCAACACCAGAGCCCTGGATCTTCCTATTTTTTAATTTGTCAATGCAGTTTACTCTGATTATTTATAATATTTCCCATAGACTGATCAGTTCCTTCTTTTTTCAATTTCAGAAAATCAAAATATTCTCAACTTAAATAAACCTTTAAATGTTGTTGTCTAGGTGTAAGACAGTTAATATACAAATTTATAAAAGCAAAAACAATGCCAAGATTAAAGAAATAACAAGCCCAAACAATCGTCAACTTTTTTTTTTATTTGACTGCAAATAATGCAAAATGAAACATTTTCACATTACTATAAACAAATAAATCCCAACTTGAAATTTGTATGGGCAAGCGATCAAGGAATAAACACAAAGTTGTGTTTTAAAATTTTATACATATTTATTTTGAAAATCTGTTTTTAAATGTTTGAGTCTTTGACCGGAAAATGTTGACTTTCTTAAACCCATGTGGTACAGTAATTCAATTTAAAACTTATTACTGTATGTTCCATGTTTTTAAATGTCTCAATCCTGGGAAAATTTTTGTATGCTCACAAAGGACAAAATTTGTGGATACTTGACATTTTCAGATCCTTATAATTAAAAAAAAATGAAATAAAAAAAGTAAAAAATGTATATTTGAAACAACCTCTTACAGTGTTAAATTTATTCAGAGACTATAAGTTAAAGCAAATGGTGAGGTAATTTGCATTGGCTCACTTGACATGGAATGACCCCACTGTTACATGGGAGCAATCACGCTTAGAAAATAATGCATGCATCTCCTTCAGAGTTTAATGGCTTCTTGTGTGACGGGGAGAATAATTCGCCACTCAACAGCATGTCATACCTAGAGTGATTGAGCACTATGAATTCTAGACCTTTCCTAGCTAGAGAAATGTCAGCATTTATTGCACCATTCCAACACCACATTTTAGGTTCATAGCTTCATAAAAAAAAATCTTAGAAATGTTCAGATAGTATTTTCACTGCTCAAATTGTCAAAGCAAATATACTCAAAAAATGTACAGTTTTTTTATATGAATTGTAAAGTTCGCTCCATACTGCCTCATCATGGTCCCTTAATCTTTTTTCTACAATTCCTCTCCTTTCTTTTGAATATTTTCTGCTCCATGATTCCCCACTTTACAGTATGTTACACTTCTTGGAATTGCTTATCCTGTCCAGTGTAACTATCATGGGCAGTGTTAAAGTAAAATAAATGTGAAATCCAAACAGCGCGGTTGGCACCAACACAAGGCTTCAATTCTGAATGCACTGACTTGCAAAGGTCAGTGTGGTACAATTTGGGTTCCAGTAAATAAGTAGACAGTAAAAAAATCAGCAATGTCTCGATAGACAACAGATATTAGACAGGCAAAAGGTCGATAGGGACAAAAGGTCGACAATGACAAAAGGTGAAGATCGACAGGTACAAAAGGTTGAAAGGGTCAAAAGGTCAACACAAAAATTGGTCAACACAAAAATAGTCTACTTTTTTTAGGGCTAGGGTTAGGCACTTACCGGAGGTTTAGGATTAGGCACAAGAAGGGACGATTAGGGTTAGGCACTTACCTCTATAGCTAGGCATCAGAAGGTAAGGTTATGGTTAGGCACCAAGGTGAGGGTTAGGGTGAAGATAAGGGAAAGAAATAAAAAAAAACATGTGTTGACCTTTTTTGTGTCGACCTTTTGACACTGTCGACCTTTTTGTACCCACTGATCTTCATCCATGTCGACCTTTACTGGTGCAAAGGTGTACTCATTACACTCATTATTTAAAAGATCCACAGGTGGAGCTAATTATTTCAGTTGTGATTCTGTGAGGAGACCTGGAAAACATGCACTGTTGAGGGTCCTGAGTTTGAGAACCTGTGATCTAGATATTGTCTATCTAATTCCTGTCTATCTTTTATACCAAACCCATACAATTTATACACAGCAAACAATATGGAAGTAGCCTTAGAAACACACAGTACAATTTCGATAAACTGTACTGTGTCAAGAGAATACTTAGGGCAAAATTTACTAAGCGGTGGGTTCTAAACTCCAGTGGTTTGGTGGCGGTTTGACCACAGGTTCTAAACCCTGGGGGTTTGGCAGCAGTTTCTAAATGATAGCCCTGTTCTATTCTATTCTAAAATGTTTTTTGACAGCGGTTTTGCAGTGGTTTTGGCCTTAGTAAATCTGCGGATAACAAAACTGCCACCAAACTGCCAGGCTTTAGAACCCGCCACTTAGTAAATATTGCCCTTAGGATTTAAGTATTCTCTTGACAGATTTCCAATGTTGCCTCTCAGGATTGGTGGCAAACTGACTCACTTGGCTTACTGCATCCATATTATCAGACCAAGTTCCAATATTTGCCTGCATCTGGTGCCCAATGGCATTCTGGTAAAGAACATTTTTTATATCTTCAGCCTTCTCCTCACTCATTGGTGCCATATCTTTGGTCAGTTTGGTACATTTGTCCATGGGAGTGCCTACTGGTTTGGCATCTGAGATACCATGCTTTTCAAGTATATTCTCAATGTAAATCTGCTGATCGACGGAATAATCCCTTTCTCCACGTCTTACAGGGGTATTCAATATGGGAGCGAAAAGTCCGTGCTGGATAAAGTACCAGGCGCGCGCCCGCTTTATCCCCGTATTCAATATAAAACCTACAAAAACGGGAACCTGCGAAGTGAAATCTGCGTAAAAAAATTAAATTTATCTGGAATAAATTGTAGGACCCCCCTAAAACTGTAAAAACATGGGGGATCAATATGGGTACCCCCATTTTAGTCGTGGATTTAAATAGCCGCAGCAGGTGTTTTTTTCCCGACATTGAAGAAGTGATGCAGAAGAGCACTTAGGTTATTTTTTGCGTTTTTTAAGTGTTCCCATCAAATTTGGGGTACATGAAAATGGGTACTAGCATATTTTTGTGTCCCTAAAGCAAGTTTTAAAAAATTCTGCAACTATGCACCTGCCGCTAATAATCTATTCTAGAAAACACCTGCCGCATACTTGCAGAATAGCCCTGAACCTATTTCCCTATTGGTAAACACTTTTTTCCTTTTTTTTTTTTTTTCACGCCCATTTTCACCCCCATACCCTTATTAGTTGATTCTCAGGCCTAGTAAGTAATGTGCAGGACACAGATCTTTCATCTTGAACCTTTGCCCAAGTGATTCTTTGACTTCAGCAATGAGCTCTTTAAATGCTAACAGTAAATCATTCACATATACTATGATGATGAAGAGTTTTCCTTCTATATAGAGACAATGATGAGTCAGTGATAGAGACAATGATGAGTCTTTGAACATTGAAAATCCATCTCTTGCAGTACAGCATCTAACTTGATGTACCAACATCGACCACTCTGCTTTAGACCATATAGTGCTTTATTTAGGAAACAAACTTCTCCTTCTTTGAACATGTTCTTATTATAATGCTCTGAAGGTTCCATGTATATTTCCTCTGTCAGTTCTCTGTTCAAGAAAGTTGAGGTGAAGTCTAATTGGTATAACTGCATTTTATGCAAGGCAGATATAGCAATAACCAGATGTAATGTGCTGTATTTAACTACTGAAGAGTAAGTTTCACCTTTACTCAATACCAGATTTCTACATGTAATTTATTGCAACAAGAGGGGCCTTGTAATGGACGATAGTCCAATATGCCTTCATCTTTTTGCAGAATACCCACTTACTCTTAGCTGTGTTGCGGTGACATGGTTTCTCAACTACAATGCATGTACCATTTTTATTAAGTGAATTCATTTCCTTGTCAATTGCTGATTTACACACACAGTTATGTCTTGTGACACCCTGTTCTAGGCTCCAGCACCTTACTTTCTGCAGCACCGTGGACACTGTGATTATTGTGTTTGGAACTATCATGGTGTGGATAACGACATTAATTCTAGACCCAAAAGTATATTTCTTCAGTTTGGGACCTGTGGAGTCATAGTGAGGGTCTCGGTCCACCATTGGATTGCCCAGCAGTGCTCATTGAGAATGTCACAACCAGTGATTGCCTTGAGGCATGGATTTCTGTGTAGGACTTGGTATATCTTTGTTTGTATTGGCTTCTGCGCCACAGAAGATTATTTCAAAAAAGGAGAGAAGGGAAGAATCCCTATATGAGTGCACTATTACTTATAACAAAAAATAAAATATAACCTTTATTATAATTTTTAAAATACACCCTTGGGTGGACAAACACAGCAAAATACAAAACATACAATATTACATATAACAGAACATATTAAAATATGTGCGCTCAGTCCTATATATTTGTCACATATACACTTGATAGTGTCCTTTTGTGTACCTATTAAATTTATTATGCTCCTAAATTCAATGACAGTTTGAGATGTTCTCAAATTATTGGCTGCTTAATAGAGAGTATCTGCAATTAGTTTAACTCACGTGTGTACATCTCATTTGAGGAGGTCCAGTTATAATCATGTGTGCTTACACATCTAATATATCAACCAAATTAATTCCCTTACTAGGGTGTTATATTATGATGTAACACATTATAGACCATTTCTCTGTTTGTAATTGTGTTTCCACAACACCACTTTGATTCCAGAACAGCAACACTGTATCAATCTCAAGAGTCTGGTTTAATAGTGGATAACAAACAGATCATTACAGAGTATCCAACCTGCCAGTAATTCCTCTAATTTATTATAATTTACAGGTGCTTGTTCCCATTCATCACTAATTAATAGCTTGGTTCATACACACGGGGTAATAGTATAATATAAAGTGGCACTGCTGATTCTGGCCGTATATCTCTCTCATTCAGCCGAGTTATCACATAAGGCAGTGCTGCTTACAGTGGCTGCATATCTTTCTCAGCTGGCTCACTTAATATACACATCAGTGCTTTGAGTCTGGCCACGTGTCTCCTCTCAGATAGCCTGGTATATCTCCTGCTCTGAGAGTAAAAGCTGCACTATTTGCACTGGCTCTGCAGCGCCGTGCAAAAGTTATAGCTAGAATTACTATCAATTCAGTGGAGCTTCAATTTATATCATAACATTCAAATTATAGGTACAACAGGTATTATTAACATTTAGGACTGGCACAGAGGGCCCTGATTCAGAGCTGGACGCTCTGACAGAGCGCTTGCTCTGAATCAGAGCCGTTCTTTATTTTTTTTTAGAATGGCCTCCTGGCTGCTCGCATAGCTGTGGGTGACCACCCACAGCTATAGCGAGTGGCCAGGAAGATGGTCGCGATGGTCAAGACCATCGCGACCACCGGGCTTGCGACGAGACCCTTGTGGTAGGGTCTCGTTGCCGCAAGCCCCAGAGAGATTTTGGCTCTAACAGCCGAAATCTCTCCCACTGACATCACTCGTGATGTCAGTGGGGCCGCCCCCAAATGAAGGCATTCACATGGGAACACCTCCGTTTGGGCAGCCACTCCCCCGGCCCGCCCACCAAAGGGGGCGTGCTGTCACTCACTCAACATCGACAGCACACCCCCTTTGGTACGAGACCCGGAGCGACAGCTTGCCCGTCGCTATCCGGGTCTCGCGCATGCGCACTGGCCCACCATCGACCCGGTTGCGAGCACACAGCGCTTGATACCGGGTCCGAATCAGGTCCAGAGAACGCCTAGACACGTGTTTTGCTTATGCTTTCTCAAAAGGCTGTGAAGATTACCTCTGGATGCATGGGTCTTTGACATATTTCAGACCATCACTAATAAAAGCTCATGCTAGAGAATATGATGAGCAGGTAATATTTCAAATTCTCACAGAGTTGCACATTGAACTCTGCTTGGTGCATAACAGACTGTGCCTATAAAGGGTGTTTCTCTATTTTAAGAGCTTATATTTAGACATGCATGTCTGTCATTGAACATCGTTTGTGCTTACATTAATTCATATACATTGTCTGTGAGTTAAATAATGATCTTTAAACCTGACTTGTATTATTAAAATGTGTATTTTTACTTTTTAATTGGAGCGCTGCTTTAGTTGTTTTTACAGTTATTTCCTGACTTTGCCTCTTGGATATCTTGGGGTTCACAGAACATAACATTTGTAAACTCTTCATAATATCCTCTTAGTGGTTTTCCACTGTTTGACCTTGCAGAAGTTCTTTTCTGTGGTTAGATCTCTATACTGGTAGCATCTGGTTCAGATATATCTTCAGTTGCTGGCATATCCAGTGACACATACTTGTTCTGCATTTTAAACTGCAGATTTTCATTAAGTGGTACCTTCTCTTGAAATATAACATCTCTTGACTTGACAAACTTTCTAGTATTTGGATCCCAGAGTCTGTACCCTTTACTCTCTTGGCAATATCCAAGCATGATGCACTTCATGGACTTTGAATCCAGCTTACATCTTCTCTATTTGGGGATATGCATGTAGGCAGTACACCCAAAAACTATTTATATTATATTATATTTAACACTTGGTTTTCTTCCTGACCACATCTCTATTGGTAATTTGTCTTTTATTGAAACTGTGGGAGCACAAGTCTTCAAATAAACTGCTGTAGACACTGCTTCTGCCCAAAAATATTTGTCTAAGCTTGCATACTTTAGCATACATTGGCTCTCTCCACTAATGCACAACCATGTTCTGTCATGTTCTGGCATGTATGCGATGATCAATTAATGTTCAATTCAATGACGATTTTTGTTGAGGCATTCTTCTCCATTGTCAGACCATAAGACTTTCAGTCTATGGCTGGTTTGATTTTCTACTAATCTCTTGTAGTCTGCATTTTTCCTCATCACTTCACTCTTTTCTTTGATTGATTAAATGAGTGTCATTTCTGTGAAATAATTATTGAATGGTAAGAAGCATCTGTATTCACTTGTCGATTTAACTTCCATTGAACCACACGCATCTGCATGCATCAACTCCTGGGATGCCTCAGCTCGGCTTGCTGATCCTGGAAATGGACAAATGCTTTGTTTGCTTGTTATACAGTTTTCACACATTGTCCTTTTTGTATTAGTCACTGATATTCCCATAACCATCCAATTTAGTAGTTTCTGGACATATCTAATGTGATCTAATCTTCTGTGCTAAAGTTCCATTTATTGTGAGACAAAGGTCATCATCGCATAACACTGTTGTGTGTCAAGGACATATAATTGATGCCACTGGGTACCTGTTGCTATCACAGTCCCTCTTTTGTTCTGTACAAAGCACTTTTCTATTGTGAACTGGACTCTGTAACCTCTTTGCTCTAGAAAACTAATGTCTAAGGGGTTTGTCCTCTTGGATTTCTGAGACCTTGGGGTTAGTCACTATTTTAAAGCAAGTAGTGACTGTCCCATTTTTTTTAGCTTTAATCACTTAATATCCAATTTCTTTAAATGTCATAGGAACACACGTGTTCAATGTAGTAAATCACTCCTCACTGCAGCTGAAATGTCTAGTAGCACCTGAGTCAATATGCTAACAATCTTTTCTGCGGCTGTCCATGGAACTCAAAGCTGACTCATGTTTGCTGTTGCTTTTCTTACTTTGCGTAACATTCAGACTTTGTTGTTGCTTTTTGTACTTTGTGCTGCATCCAGTTTTTTTAATTTACATTCAGTTCTATGTGCAGTGGTGTAATGAGGGGGGTGGAAGGGGAGTGTCTCCCTTGGAGGGGGTTACATCAAAATGCCAGATCCTCTGCAGTGACAAAAGCCAAGTGCTGTAGTGTGACATTCTCCTGCAGCACTCAGCTCCTGTCATAGAAGAGGAGCCAAAACTGCAAACTTCCCAGTCTCTGGGGGCAGCCCAGCATCTCCGCTGATGCCAGGCTGCCCCTGGAGTGATGTTATCAGAATCCCTCATGAGACCGTGTCCCCTTTATTTAGGCCATGTCCCCTTTTTGGCCAGGCGTGCCTCTGGTGTGCGGTGGGTATCACCAAGCCGGGTGATGCCTCTGTCTATGTGTCCTATTTTATGATATACATAACATTTGTATTTGAATTTTCTGGGCTTCTCACTTATAGGGCTCGATCCAATTAGGTGTGAGTTTCTTATACTTGCAAGTAAGTGTGACTGTATATTGCACTTATGGAACATCTGGACTTGCACAATACTATTCGTAGCCCCATAGTGCCTCTTTGGTTGTACACAAGGCACCTACCCTTCGCAAACTTGAATCTATGTTCTCTCTGCTCTAGAAATATGAAAAAATTATCAGGTTGGTTCCTAAGTTAGAAACAAACAGTACGTCTTCCACATCAGTGTCAACTGCCTTTCCTCTCACTCTTAAGCATAGTGTAATTGTCCCGACATGAGTAACATATAAGACCTTGCCTCCAATGTCTCAGACTCTAGTTAACTCACGTGATTTGAACCAATTTCACTGTAGCTGAAATGCCTTTTGACTCCTGAGTCCATGTGCCAGTAATCTCTATGGAGGCTGTCTGTTACATTCAAAGCTCTCATTCCCACTGTCACACTTAAGCGATGAGGTGCAGGTTAATACATTCAGTCTGCAATATGAGGCTTTATGTCCCACTTGTGACACTTGAAACATCTGATCTTAAACTTTATTAAATAGATGTACTAAGCCTTGGAGTGAGATAAAGTGGAGAGAGATAAAGTAACAACTGTCATTTTTAAAACCATCTGCAACATGAAAGTTAGGAGCTGATTGGTTGGTACTTTATCTCTCTCCACTTTATCTATCTCCAAGGCATAGTACATCTACCCCTAAGTGCTTTGAACACTTAAGACAAAATAATAGAATTCTCAGTGTTTGTTTCAGTGGGTATGCACTGTTGGAACTGCAATCATTTTGCATGTAAGGTCTCTGTATTCATTCATGTTTTTACATGCACTAAGTTTTGTTGCATATAGTGTGTGCCTCAGATTGATAAAGAAAACAGGTTGGCCAGGGCAGAGATGAGGGCCATATTTGAGTTGGGAACCCTTGTGCCTCAGATTGATAAAGAAGACAGGTTGGCCAGGGCAGAGATGAGGGCCATATTTGAGTTGGGAACCCTTGGTCCCAAGGGACTCAAATCAGATTTTGAGATTAAGTGGTTCCTTCCGTGAACCTGCTAAGAACCAAAGTTCAATCCCCTCACTCTTTGAGGTTCAGGGGTTCCCCCCGTGAACCTGCTGAGAATTTAAATGCAATATCTTCAGGGTACCAATATCTGGGAGTACGAATATTTACATTATACTTATAACTGTATGATCACCTCCTTAAAACATAACTTTAATTCTTTAAATATTAAAACGGATGTTCAATCCAATATTTGTTGAGAAAGGTGAATTATTAAAAATTATTAGATAAGTGATAAATTATGAAATAAAGTGATTATAGAAAACCTGTTCACTGTGTCTGTTAGTTAACCTCTTACTGTGTACCTCCAGCTTTTCATAACAGCTCTCAGTTGTTTCTCTTCTACTGAGATGTAGATTTGTTAAAAAATGTTGCCAAAGTTGTTTCTATGCCTGATAATGAGATTAGGGGAACAACTGAGAGCTGTATTTATTTGAAACGCTGGAGATGCACCTTTTGATTGATACCCCATACTGATATGTGGCTGGTTGGTTTCATAATCTGGTAATGCATGCTGGCAAATGACAATCAGGCATTTGCTCCCATACACCAGAAAATGGACAAAAATGGTTATTCAGACAATTTGGTTACTTCCATTTGATTTAACTAATTTGTCTAGATGACCGTTTTTGTCCATTTGGAAAATGGTGGATTATCGTTTGCTCACATAAATGACCAGATCTTCATTCCAACCTGCCAACTATAATCTTTAGGTGTGTGGGCATCTTAAAGGTGTTACAGTCTTCCATGACAGAGATGGGGATAATTGTGCTTGGGACAACAATAGCCCGCATGCTTCGTAAATCTGGGTTGCATGGGAGAGTGACAAGTAGAATGCATTTGTTGAAACAAACTCACAGTACAGTTTGTCCAAACAATTTGCCCAAAGACATGTGGGAGAAATTGCCAGATGGCCAAAGACATATGGGAGAAATTGCCAGGTTGCCCAAAGATATGTGGGAGAAATTGCCTGGTTGCCCAAAGACATGTGGAAGAAATGTGGAGGTAGATTCTATGGTCTGATGATATCAAAATTGAACTCTTCAACCACAATGCTAGGCTCAATGCAAACCTACAGAATATAACACATTACAGTGAATGCCTTATTCTGAGTCTGATACAAGTGGGTTTGCGGATGCACCTTGCAGATTTCAGCATACTGTGCAAGGAAATCAGCGACTGCACATATGCAGAATAAGGCATACACACACAAACGGAGATCAGACCTCTCTTTCAGTGAAATGGGTATTTGTTGGTGGTAACTGGGCAGATACCATACAAATGTGCTGAACTGTTCCGACCAGTGGGAGTGTTGTGCGTGTAAGATATCATCACTAGCATGCAGATGGGACTCCTGTTTCAAATGGATCTTTTACCTAGCATGGAGTGGGTGCATATCCAGATACTAATGATGACAGCTGGGGCTAGGGATGGAAAAACAGTGGGCGGGATGGCATTCCACAAGCAGACGCATGGATGTTTGGCATACACGGGTATATTTTTAAAATTAGCATTAGATTGTAAGCAGGCTACTGCGGCCACACAGAAAATAGTCTGTAGATGTGTACAAATCAGAATCAGCTTGGTGGTGGTAGCATCATGTTATGGGAATGCTTCTTTTTGAGGGACTGGAAAACTCAAAAAAATACATTTCATTTAAATCCCTAATGGTTCCATGTTGTAACATAGTGAGTGTGAAAATGTCCAGGCCACCTTTTATAGCAGTTGTAAATATTACTTATGTTATCTTCATATTCTCCTGACATTTACAGGATCACATGACTTTAATGATTTGAACCAATTCTCATTGCTACTTAAGTACCTTGTGGCTACTGAGTCCATGTACCAGCATCTCTGCGGTAACTGTCAGCTACATTTAATGCTGACTCATTCCTTTGACACGCTTCCATGATGCAGTATCACTCGGTTCACTTGCTCTGCATTAAGATGCCTTATGTCCTACCTTGTGATACTTGAAGCACTTGTACTTAAGCTTTTTGATTTTTGCAACCTTTGATAGCAAAGCAGAATTCTCAGCATTGGTCTCAACAGAAATGCGCTCTTGAAAATGCAGCATCTTCGTCCGTACAATCTCTTTTGTTAACTTGGCAGTGCATGAATCCAAAGCTACAGTACTATTAGAAGATCATACGCTGGTGTAAGATTTTGCAGCATCGCCATGGCAATATCACAAGCCGCAGCCACATCCTGTTGGATGGCGATTCTCTCAGGCCGGTTGCTGGGAGACAGAGACGCCACACTGTCAGCTCATGAAGTCCTCCCATTAGGCTGTACATCATCCCTGCTGGAACGGGATTGGTGTTTCCTCCTTTTCTGCCCTGCTGATGCACTGTTCAGATGACAGTGATAGCGTTCCACGTGTTTCCGGTTCTGGTGTTTGCATCATGTTGATCGAGTGTCCTGAACCTCAGCCTGTCTGTCTCCAGTATCTCCTGCTGCTTGTGTCAACTCGGCGGCACAAGTCGCACAAGTCGCACTCCAGCGACATCCACCACTTGTGTCATCTTGGTGGCACAAATCACACTCCAGCAACATCCACCACTTGTGTCAACTCGGCGGCACAGGCCTCATCCAAGTGTCTCCTGCCACTTGTGTCATCTTGGCGGCACAGGCCATTACCCAGCATCTCCAGTGTACACTACCAAGTACATTGCTGGTTGTGTCAACTCAGCAGCATAAGTCGCACTCCAGCTTCATCTGTCGCTTGTGTCATCTAGGCGGCACAAGTTGCACTCCAGCAACATTCACCGCTTGTGTCAACTCAGTGGCACAGGCCATATCTAAGTGTCTTCTGCTGCTTGTGTCATCCCTGCGGCACAGGCATAATCCATCATCTCCTGAACTCGCAACCAAGTGCACTGCCGCATGTGTCATCTTAGCGGCAGAAGTCACACTCCTGTGTCTTTGCCAATGCAATTCTGCATCTTCTGCTACACAGCCCTGTGGCTCCATCTTCCACCAGCCTTCAAGGCTGCTACATAGCCCAGAGACTGTATCTGCTTCCAGCCCTCAAGGCTGCCACACAGCCAGTAGCTGCATCTTCTACCAGCCTTCAAGGCTGCTACACAGCTCAGAGGCTGCATCTGCTACCAGCCCTTCAGGCTGGTACACAGCCCAGTGGTTGCATCTTCCACCAGTCCTCAAGGCTGCTGCACAGCCCAGTGGCTGCATATTCTACCAGCCCTCAAGGCTGCTACACAGCCCAGTGGCTGCATCTTCTACCAGCCATCAAGGCTGCTACACAGCCCGGTGGCTGCATCTTTCACCAGCCCTCAAGGCTGCTACACAACCCAGAGACTGCATCTGCTACCAGTCCTCGAGGCTGCTACACAGCCCAGAGGCTGCATACGTTATCTTTCCTCAAGGGGTACCCCAATCATCATCTTTGCATAATCCTCAGCTCTGTTGCCACTCAGTGTTGTTTCCACTTAGGACTCATGATATACAACCTCCTCCTCGCCTACTTTGACACAAACACTGATGTCAATTGCTGAGTGATAGACAACATCCAATATATATATATTATTTCATGTTCTTGCACAGACTTAGCTTTAGTGCTGTACAGAGTGCACCTCAGATTGATTATTAAATGTTTGTCTGCATAAGACATCTGCAAAGCCATCCACATTTTGTGTGCTGTCACCTTCCTGTGAATGATAAGCTTAAGGTCCCCATGGCCTTATCCACTTCATCTGGGTTGGTGTTATCCCTAGGATCACTAGTTACCTTCCACAACTGTTGCTGGTTTAACTGCATCTGTATGGTAAATTTCCATGTAGTATAGTTCTCTCAGCTTTTTAACTTGGCAAAGTTCTTACTAGCACCTGCACTATACATTTTCATCCTTAATATGAATAAAGTACTTTTCTGTACTCACTCAGATCCTTTTATTCTGTGTTGCTGCTGCATCTGTGTTGCTATCCTTCACATGCTGGTGTGTCCTTATCCTTCACATGCTGGTGGCCTGGGCCCATAACCTATTAGTAGAAGCAATAGATGTTGGTATAGGTGTCAGCTGGGAATCAGTATGAAATACCGCTGGCCGCATGGCCGACGGTTCAAATCCCGACAGCCGAAGTCCGGCAGGGGTAAAGATCCCGACAGCTAAAAAGGTAAGTATAACAAACACTATTCTCCCCCCTAATCCTCCTTTAGGGGTGCCTAACCCTAACCTCCCCACCTAGTGCAAAACCCTAACTCCCCTCTAAGTGCTTAAGCCTAACCCCCCCATCCTCACAGCCTAAACCTAAGTCTCCCGGGGGGGTGCCTAACCCTAACCTCCCCCCGGGGGTGCCTAACCATAACTCCCCCTTTCCCTAGCCTAAACCAAACCCTCCCAGTGGCGTGCCTAACCCTGTCCCCCCGGGAGCCCTAAAACCTAACCCTCCGCCTGGCGCCCGGCTTACCTTCATTTGGTATGCTGGGCATGGGGCTCCCGGCATAAGTCTAATGACAGGCGTCCGGATTTCGATGCCTGTCATTAGTACCTTGCCAGGATTAGACAGTGGGGAAGCCGGCGGTCGGCATTGCGACTGTCGGCTTCCTGACTGCATCCCGTCACCTGTGACAAGATTAATAAACCAAGACCTGGTTAAGTTGCCACAATATGCATTTTCCTGGCACCCACTGTGATGTATGTTATGCAGCGGTGCACCCAGGCAGCCTTTCTCACTCCGGAGCTCAGCCAGGCTGTGACTGTCCCTGCTCCGTCCTGTCTGCACTAGCTTGTGTGGGGACTTTGGAAAGAAGTCATGGACGTCTCTCCCACAGTGCCTCCTGCGCTAATCCCCATGCCACCTCAAATCCTTCTATCTCCATGCTGACTGCTGATGCCTTCTTCTCCTGTGTGGTTGTGCCTGGTAATGGTGTTAGCATCTACAGACACAGACATGGAGGTGAGGAGGCTGGGGACACAGACACAGAGGTGAGGGGCAGTGCTTGGGACACAGACATGGAAGTGAGAAGGCTGGAGACACAGACATGGAGGTGAGGGATGGTGCTGGGGACACAAAACATGTAGTTACAGTTCTGCACAGAGATAATGCTGGTAAGGAGTAAGTACACAATGCGGGTATACTGTACTACTGGTGCAATAGATCCAGCCAGGAACATATGAGGTTAACGCATGTATACAATGCACTCAGCGGTGGTGGCAGTACCAGCAGAAGTTTATTGAACTTGCTGTATTGTTTTTTCTATTCGTTTATTTTAGTCAAAACTTTTGCAATCTTTTATTTTATGTCTATTGTACTCAAAAGCTACTGTCACATACAGTACAGCACCATTAGACTATCCTCGTCATATTTTATCCTGGATGAAACACATATTATAGAAGTTCTTGCCTGTGGCTGTAGAGAAGAAGTTGAGGTGTTATTGGCACCAACTAGTTGTATCAAGAAACGGTTATCTCTCAGCCATAGCTCCTTAACAGCGAAACCTTGGAGCAGCAGACAGGGGACTTTACATTTAAATGAGCATAGTTGCTGGCAGAAAAGTGACTGGAGTTATGGACGGAGCCACAATTACTACAGCACTTTGGCCCTGATTCAGAGCCAGACGCAAGTGGCTGCTCGTTCGCTCCGAGCGATGTTTGCCCAGCTGCGCATGCGTACGGATCGTAATACGCATGCGCGAACCACTCAGTGCGGCCGAAATTCATGTGTTCACAAAATAGCGAATGCCTGATAATTTGAGTGACAGAAAGAGGCGTATGTGGGTGGTAACAGGGGAAGGTGCTTGAAAACGGGGAGTGGAGATCCGATCGCAGGCGTGCTTAAAGGTCAAAACGGGCGCTTTATGGGTGTGCATAATTAATACAGCAGCGTCATTGACCACGTCACTGGGTTATTTTATAGCCAGAACTGCTCGCAAAATTGTGGTAGCAAAAACCAACCACAAGAATAGCGAGCAGTTCATACCCTGGTCGATGTACTCGATTAATCTAATAAATAGCGGACATGACGTAGGATGCGAGCAGCCAGGGGGCGTATTTTTCCAAAAAACGAACGCAAGTTTTGTTCGCTCGTTCAGACCTAGAGGCGTTAACAGACCGCAAACAGCGAACGGTTCATTTGAATAGCCACCCCTTGTTTTAGAACGAACGACCGCAAATAGCGAGTGGCTCTGAATGAGGGCCTTTGTCAGCATATCAGCTTTTACTAGGAACTAAGGGGGTAAAGGCACTTTGAGGCACCAGCACCCCCAAAGTACACCCCTGTACCAGTTCCTCACCTGACACTAATCTTGCCACAGAGAGCCATTTCCTGCCTCTGCATGATATTTATGCTCTCTACCTGTTTTAGTTCCATTAGATGTAGTCCACCAGCAGCCAATCAGTCTGTCTAATTAGGCCTTTGTGTGGACTCTGCACCAGTCATTGCTGTACGGGATTTGGGGATCATCTCCTGGATAAAGAGGCATGGTTTCCGGGGCTTATGTGATCTTGGTCCAATTGTGAGCAGGACTCCAGGTAGGCAGACCCACGTACCCTGACTGCTTTACTGGAGAAAGAGTATATTATATTCTTTAATATTTTTGTTACATTGTGAGTGCTTCGGCAGCTTCTCTCCTTGTAATGCCACTGAGATGGGCTGTGTGCAGGGAGAGGCGTACCACAGAGATGCTGCGTGCCCCATAGCAACAGCACCCCCTGCACCCACGGTCATGTAGTTTGTTTCCTTGTGCACTGGATGACTATGTTCTGTCGGGGGGTGTGCCGCAGGTAGGTGAGAGGCAGGGGCATTTCTAGAGAGGAGGGGGCCCGTGTGCAGTCTCCAACACGGGCCCCCTCCTCTCCGCCCGGCTGCCGGCAACGCACTGAGCAGCGCCAGAGTTATAGATTCTGGGCACTAGAGTGTGCCCAGAGTCTGTAGTGTATGCACAGGGCACCGGGAAAATGGCCGCGGTGGCCATTTTCCCTGTACTGCGCTTGCGCAAATGACAGGAAAATGGCCGCCGCGGCCATTTTCCAGTCGTTTAACAGCGCCGGACCCCCGCGCCGACGTGGGACTCCGGAGAGGTAAGTAATATTATGGGTGCATGGTGTGTGGTGCGGAGCCCCCCTGGACCCAGGGGCCCATGTTCCCCGCACACCCTGCACCATTATAGATACGCCCCTGGTGAGAGGTGCCTAATTCCTATCAGTATTATAGAGTTACCAACCCCTGTATATAGTGTGTGGTGCTATATGTACTATAAACAGGCTAACCTAGTAATTGTGTAAAGATATATTAAATGGTTAAGCACAGTGTTAACCTTAAAATAAGTAATTATATACAGTCAGTTAACTGGTACAAGTATATATTACAGGGTCAAATTCCAGTATATGACATTCTTACCGGTTTCCCTTACAGGAGATGCTGCAGATGGCGTACCTCATGAGGTGGACCATTGGGCATCGATCTCTGACAGGGGGCCTGCTGGTCGGATCAGTGTCGCTGCGGGTTGCCTTGTGGGGGGCTTGCCGCAGAGGTTCTTTTCCTTTCTCTCCCGATGCTGGGCTAGCTGCTGGATGTTCAACCGCTGCTGTGGTCTTTCACCGACTTCCGGGCCGGCGCCTGGTGGCTTTGGTCATGTGACACAGGGGCTTGCTGTTAGCTGGAGGTATCGTGTTGCCGCCTAGAAGTCTGCTGTGTACTGGGGATGTAGTCTGGAACCCAATGGTCTAAATGCCGACCGCCGGCTTCCAGACTGCTTTATCCCGACTAGGGAGGAATGACAGGCGTCTAAATCTAGATGCCTCTCATATGCCCGACATCTGGAGACCGGCGCCCGGCATCCCGATCGAACGGATGCCGGGCGCCGCTGTGGACAGCCGCGGGGGGAGACGGGTAGGTTTAGGGCTCCCGGGGGGGACTTAGGGTTAGGCACCCCCCAGGAGGTTAGGGTTAGGCTAGGGTAGGGGGTGTTAGGGTTAGGCACCCTCGGGGGGAGGTTAGGGTTAGGCACCCCCCCGGGGGACTTAGGTTTAGGTGGCGGGGAAGGGGGGGTTAGGTTTAGGCACTTAGAGGGGGGATTACGGTTAGGCACAGGGGGGGAGGTTAGGGTTAGGCACCCTAAAGGAGGGTTAGGGTTAGGGGGGGTTAGGTTAGGTTAGTAAATACTTACCTTTAGGACGATCAGGATTTCCTCCTTTGTCGGGCAGCCGCTGTCGGGAATTGAACCGCCGGCCATGTGGCCAGCGGTAATACATATCACACCCGTGTACTGGGACCAACACGTTTCAGCCGATTGACCTGCCCTCCCAACTGTCCCGTTTCTGGCGGGACAGTCCTACTATTCTTGTACTGTCCTGCCGCCCCACCCGCGGGACGCAGTGTCCCATGATGGAAGGAAATTGGGAGAAATCAATTTCACCACTGCTCTGCACAGCAGAGCAGCGGGTGAATAGATGCCGCGTGCATGGTCTTCACTGTGCAGGGAGGGTCTGGGAGCAGCAGTGCTCATCCCTTGAGTTATGTCACGGGGGCGCGCCATGAGACCACGCCCCCTTTACGGATAGCCAACACCCCTTTTTCGGTTGTGGATGTCCCGACCATTGAATCACCAATGTTGGGAAGTATGTCCACAGTAGTTATGCCCCTGTAGATAGATAGATAGATAGATAGATAGATAGATAGATTAATTGATAAATATTATAGGTGAGGTTGCATAGGAAAGTCTTGTAGGCATATTAGTGTTGAAAAGATCAAAGTGAAGGACATTTTAAGGTCACTGGATGAGAAATATCAATGCTGATGTTGGGTAAACAATTTCCTCTAGCAGTTATGGGAGCATCTGGGAAAACTGCATAATATTGCTCTAATTAATTAACAGGAAAGATGAATGTGCATTAATTGGCAAACACGATGGTCAAACCATTTTACTGTCTGAAGCTACAAATTAAATGTGTCTCTATCGTACCTTGTAAAGCTAGCATAAACATTGATGTGTGGTGTACACTAAAAACAAAATGAATAAGATTAAATCATTATTAGTTATTCCAAATGACATTGCAAATTAAATTTAAATTTTTTTTCAAATATTCAATAGTACCACAACTAATAAATGCTACTAAATACTAAGAAGATGTATAAAATACTGCTAGAGATTGTGAGCTAATGATGACATAATGATATCTGATTGTCATGAAAACTTAAAGGCCAATTCCAGCCACAGAGAATATTCCACAACTTCTTATACCCCTTTTACACCGGAGCTAAAACCCGGGTTTTTGAAGGGTTAACCCGGGCAGCTCCCTGGTGTAAAAGGGCAGAGGGTTGGATCGCCGGGTCGAGTGACCCGGCAATCCAACCCAGGCAACTAGGAGGGTTTAACACGGGCGTAGCCCGTGAAACCCTGCTATGGGAACAGCGCACTCCGGGTCACGAAGACCTGGAGTGCGCTGCTAGCCGGCCGATTGGTCCGGCTTCAGTGGCGCTTGGAGACTACGTCATCTCCAAGCGTCCACTTTCACTCCGCAAAAGCCGGGTCTATGCAGACCCGACTGCGGTGTGAGCGGCGCTGACTCGGGAATATCCCGAGTCAGCGCCGGCAAAATTCCGGGTCTGATCCGGATAGGAACTTTGTTCCAACTCCGGGTCAGACCCGGAATTTAGGTGGAAAAGGGGTATAAATGTATATCAAACCATGTGGAATCAGTCAGCTTGCTGTTCCTGTTTTTAAACAATAAGACTAGATATTTAAATACATAACAAACAAACGCACATGAGATGAAAATTTCCTTTTAAAGTCCCCTTTCCGTCTCCAGGAAATGTTTTACCGAAGCAATGTCAATTAGCATTAAATTAACATTAAATTAGGTGACAATTTCCCTTTCATTGTGATCAGATTCCTTACTGTGGTGCTATTAACAAGCTGCATGACAAAATAGCACATAATGGAAACCTATAATCTCATCTAAGATAGAATTACGCTGCTTGATAGCCAGCAGGTCCATTTATTAAGGAGTTCTATCCATACAGTTTCCCTTGGTAAACAACACATGATTAAATCATCTTCATCAATTAGTTTGTCTTTTAGCAGATATTTCCCAACATGAAACATTAACAGCTATGTAAAGTAGGTTGTAGTTGCAGTCATCAAAGACCAACTTTACCTTACAAACAGAATTTTAATAGTATATTCTAATTATTGTTTTTTATTATTATTATTATTATTATTATTATTATTATTAATAATAATAATAATAATAATAATAATAATAATAATACTAGTAATATTTTTATTATTATCATATTAAACTGCAGAATAAAACAAATCTACCCCACAACAACTAAGGCTTTGTAATTAGAGAGCTTATATATTCACTGATCAATATACAATGCTGGTGTTGCTTGGTATTGCCAGATTCATGTATGTATCATTTGTAATGATATAATATATTTATATAGATAAAGCAGCATTCAATGTAACATTTTTCGGTTATTGATCACCCCTGCTCACTGTGTGTTGTGCTAGATAAATGAGCCACAGACAATGCGCTAACTGTGCTACATCTGTAGGCAGGTCGCATGGGCGAGCTGTTTTATTGTTGTAATTAGATTATACTAAAGCAAGCATTTTTCATTTTAAATGCAGTTATGTATCCACATAATCTTTGTGCAGACTACGTTATGCATATAATATTTTGCTAAACATTTAAGAAAACATTCAAACTTCTAGTGTAGTTTTTGTTTTACATGAATGTTCTGCACAGCACATTGATAAATTACTCAGACCGTCTCTGCATTTTTTTTTGATATACTGCATTAATTGGAGCTGCTTCATTGTTTTGTTTATCAAGTGAATTTTACATTTTCTAAAGGTTAATGTTTGTGCCTTTTATAGATAAAAAAAAAACACCCCAAAAAATTATAGTTTAGTGTCCAGACTTGGATCCGAGACACCGAGCACAGGGTGAAGCCGGGCTGCCCATTTCACACTTAGGGAGACGACCTGGGTTATTCCCGGGTCATCACCCTTCACCCTGGACCCGTGTCTTGCAGTGACCCTGGTCTTCCAGCATTCAGTGGGCTCTTGGAGATAATATCTCCAAGTGCCACTGTTCTAGCCAATCAATTTGTTTTAGGCGGGACCCGGGTCATCAAGACCTAGATTACACCTTTCACACTTGAGTCGGGTTGTGCAGGGTCACGGACCCGACTCTGTCAACTCGGTTCGCACCTTTCAGCCAGATATGCCAGACCCGGATTTATGCTTAAGTCTGAAAGGGGTACAATTCAGTGTTGCCCAGCTTCAGTCATCAGGGAACCCAAACAGTGCATGGTTTTCATATTTCTTTGCTGAAACACAAGTGTATTTATTACTTACTGACACACTAAACAAGATCCAAAGGTGTTGCTAATTATTTCACTTGTGATTCTTAGAGGAGATGGAAAACGTACACTGTTAGGGTTCCCTGAGAACTGCTCTAATCTATCAATTTTAGAATCATTGAATTTAGTTGATTTATGGGCCCAATTCAGAGATAGCGCACACAGTGCCGGTTCTAGACATTGTGGAGCTCAGGGCGAAAGTTCCCAGATGTGACCACCCCCCCCCCCCCCCAGAAAAAAAAGAAAGAAATTACTTTTTTCAGCTGGCGTTCCTCTGCACGCGCTGAAAGCGTCCTTGCGGAACACCCCCAATTCATCATACTGTGGGTGTGCCCAGCACTTACGAAGGTACTGAGCTTCCCCCAAGCTCTCCCCTCGTGGCAAATAATTGCCATGTGCAGTAATGCGCCTTACACAGTATGTCTTACACAGTAATGCCCTTTATAACACATTATGCTACACGCAGTAATGCCCTGTATAACACATTATGCCACACGCAGTAAAGCCCTTTAAAACACATTATACCACATGCAGTAACGCCCTGTACAACACATTATACCAAATGCAGTGACGCCCTGTACAACACATTATACCACATGAAGTAATGCCCTGTATAACACATTATGCAGTAATGCCCTGTATAACACATTATGACACACGCAGTAATGCCCATTATAACACATTATACCACATGCAGTAATGCCCTGTACAACACATTATACCACACACAGTAATTCCCTTTATAACACATTATGCAGTAATGCCCTGTATAACACATTATGACACACGCAGTAATGCCCATTATAACACATTATACCACATGCAGTAATGCCCTGTATAACACATTATACCACATGCAGTAATGCCCTTTATAACACATTATACCACATGCAGTAATGCCCTTTAAAACACATTATACCACATGTAGTAATGCCCTGTATAACACATTATATCACATGCAGTAATGCCCTGTATAACACATTATACCACATGCAGTAATGCCCTGTATAACACAGTATGCCACACGCAGTAATGCCCTGTATAACACATTATGCAGTAATGCCCTGTATAACACATTATACCAGACGCAGTAATGCCCTTTAAAACACATTATACCACATGCAGTAATGCCCTGTATAACATATTATGCCACACGCAGTAATGCCCTGTATAACACATTATGACACATGCAGTAATGCCCTGTATAACACATTATGACACACGCAGTAATGCCCTGTATAACACATTATGAAGTAATGCCCTGTATAACACATTATGCCACACGCAGTAATGCCCTTTAAAATACATTATACCACATGCAGTAATGCCCTGTATAACACATTATACCACATACAGTAATGCCCTGTATAACACATTATACCACATGCAGTAATGCCCTGTATATGACACACGCAGTAATGCCCATTATAACACATTATACCACATGCAGTAATGCCCATTATAACACATTATACCACATGCAGTGATGCCCTGTATAACACATTATACCACATGCAGTGATGCCCTGTATAACACATTATGCCACATGCAGTAATGCCCTGTATAACACATTATACCACATGCAGTAATGCCCTGTATAACACATTATACCACATACAGTAATGCCCTGTATAACACAGTATGCAGTAATGCCCTGTATAACACATTATGCCACACACAGTAATGCCCTGTATAATACCCTGTATAATACATTATGCCACACGCAGTAATGCCCTGTATAACACATTATGCCACACGCAGTAATGCCCTGTATAACACATTATGCAGTAATGCCCTGTATAACACATTATGCCACACACAGTAATGCCCTGTATAATACCCTGTATAATACATTATGCCACACGCAGTAATGCTCTGTATAATACATTGTGCTACACACAGTAATTCCCTTTATAATACATTATCCCTAATTCAAATTACGCCACAAGGTAGTCCCTTATTCTTGTTATGACACACAGTAGAGCCCCTTATACACAAGAACCACAGTAGTAGTACCCCTAATACAATTACCAGAGTAGTAGTGTCCCTTATACAATGCCCACAGCAGTGGTGCCCCTTACACAATGGCACGGTAGTGGTGCCCCCTCATTAGTGCACACAGTGGTAATGCCCACAGTGTTAATGCCCCCAGTAATAATGCCCCATTGGTAATGCCCCCAATAGTAGTGCCCACAGTAATAATGCCCTCTATAGTAGTGCCCACAGTTGTAATACACCATATAGTAGTGCCTTCAGTAGTAGTGCCCCCATTAGTAGTGCCCCCATTAGTAGTGCCATCAGTAGTAGTGCCCCCTATATTAATGCCCCCATTAGTAGTGTCCACTGTTGTAATGCCCCTAGTAGTAATGCCCCCCTATAGTCTTGCCCCCAGTAGTAATGCCCCCCTATAGTCTTGCCCCCAGTAGTAATGCCCCCCTATAGCCATGCCCCCAGTAGTAATGAACCCAGTAGTAATGCCCCCTATAGCCATGCCCCCAGTGCTGGTGCTTCTGAATAAAAAAAATACAGACACAACTTACCTTAAGCCCGGCTCCTGCGTCCGCTACCGTCCGGTCCGACTGCGGCACCACCACGGATCTATGGGAGAGACGTCATGACGTCCCTCCCATAGTGCTCTCTGCCGGAAGTCGGAGCTCAGGAGTGAGCTCCGGCTTTCGGCTGCCGCTGCAGGGGGGGAGCCGGGTGCCCGCTGATAACAAATACCAGCGGGTGCCCGGCAAATGGAGCCTCCCTGCGGGGGGGCGGCACTGTTTTTTTTTTTCTGGGATTTTTTTTTCCTCTCCTGGGGACTCAGTGGCGCCCTCTAGGGGCCGGTGCTCTGGGCGACGGCTCTGTTAGCTTGCCCCTAGAACCGCCACTGAGCGCACATCTCCAATGTTTGGGAGTCTGCGTTTGCACAGGACCCTTTCTGCGCATGTGCAGAATGAGTCCTGCGATCTCGCACACAGTTCCCCCAAGCCTCTACCTGATTGACAGACAGAAGCCTTTATGCCTGCATTCCTGGATACGGGGGTGTATCTCCTCAGTTTCCTCCCAGGACGCAGATATGACCCTGGATGCCTACATGGACGAAAGAGGACCGGAACAAAGGGGTGGGTCAGTATAGTTTTATATTTTAAAGCTATCGGGGAATCTTCTGGACAAGGGGACAGACTGGCGCAAGGGGCAAGGTAAGTATGTAGTGTGAGTGAGTGAGTGTATGTGTATTAAAAGAATACAATCTACGATGTGTGTGTCTTGTGATTATTTTACTATTTCTTCTGCAAGAGGACTAAAGGTACCAGCGGGCCCTTAATGCCCCGTATGCTAGTACTTGAGGTTCTCCAGGTACCAGCATGTGGGGAGGCTTGCCGAGACCTCTATTCCTCCTGTAAAAAACAATATTACTTTATATCTCTTATTTTACACAATCAACCCTTCATTCCGCAGCCAGGGATTCAGAGAATAACCCTGAACTTCAGTCTAAGCCCGGGGTACCCTGTAGATGGGGAACCCCATTATTGGGAGTCCCTACCTCCCCAGGGATCCCCGGCCTGGGATAACTAGTGTGGGGTGTTGAATGCTTTGAGCAGGGAACCCCATGAATTGCGTCCCTGGCTGTGGCATTACAAGCACACTAGTTAGAGCCCGGTGCTGGTTGTGGATAATAAGGGCAACCCCTACTCATTTTGTCCCTCATATTTTCCATAACCAGGACTGGGTCACAGAGCCTGGAGCTGGTTGATGAAAACTCCCCTACATCTTTTTTACCTTGTATTTTCATACTCTTTCATACTCTTTTAACACACAACAGCCTGCACGGATCTCACTGATCTGTGTAGGCTTCTGATAAACTTGCTGCGACCCGCATTTCTTACACACTACACTTCGCAAGCTATTACATAGTGCGAGTTTAAGAAAAAACTTGCATCATACAGACTCTTATTACATTTCCCCCTTGGAGAGAGATAAATTGGAGAAAGAAAAAGTACCAACCAACCAGCTCCTAACTGTCATTTTACAGGCAGTGTTTGAAAAATGACAGGAGCTGATTGGTTGGTACTTTATCTCTCTCCAAGTCTTGATGCATCTCCCCCATAGTTTCGAATAGTCTCTATTAATGTGAGATCGAAGTAGGAAGTCCTCTATACCATAACTCTTAAAATATGTAAGGTCTAAGTGGGGACTCATTGTGTGCAGTGAAAGGAGGTGTGGCCTCATACCTGTATGATGCTCTGGGGCCTTGGCTGCATGTCACACCCCCATTTCTCATCATGCTGAGGGCTTGCTCAGTTATCCAGGAGCTGCTGGGCATCCCCCAGCCTCTCCATAAACAGTGTGTAACAGAGTGTGGGCCCAAACTCCTGAAGGGCACTGCTTTTTGGGCACTGTCCAGCTGTCCCATCTGTGGCCTGCGGGTGGGACAGCAGGACAGTGCCCGAAAATCGGGACTGATACTGCCCTTCATGGCAAGGCAATCATAGTTGATCAGTGTGGGAAAGCACTTTTGATTGACTGACTGCAAAGATTTATCACAGTGTTTTTATTGTTTCTATGTTGTAGCAGGTAGACATGTTTGTCAGGTATCTTTGTCTAAAAAGTCTGCCTGCTCTTTGTAGAGAGAAGACTCTTGCAATTTCTGATTATACAGGTACTGTTATATACACATAGAGCCGTAACTAGACTTTTTGGTGCCCTGTGCCAGAGAGAGCATTGGCGTCCCCCCCCCCCATTTTTTAAAATAGGGACATATGATAGTGCACCTGAAAAAGGGCCATGGCCTCATGGGGAAGGGCCAAGGAGGAGATAGGGGAGGCCAGGAGATGCTGGGGATAAAAGAAGAGGAAGCTACAAGTGAGAACAATAATAAACAGGCAAATTGACAGGCCCAAACAGCGCCCCCTGCCTTGCGGTGCCCTGTGTCATGGCACTGGTCACACTACCCTGGTTACAGCCCTGCATACACAATGCTAGAGAGTATTGATATATTATATGGAACTGAGTAGAAAAAACAGGTCCAGAATGGTTCGACTTGTCATGTTTTAAGATACTGCCCAGGTATGGGACCAGCCTTGTAGTATTGATGAAGGTTTCAGAAACATTATTTTTTTGTTTCACATTCTCACTTTTATCTACTGATTTGTATCCTCACTGTATTGTTTTGCTGATGTTTGTTTACATTACGTTCTCTACTGAAAAAAGCAAAAATAAATCTATTGAAGAATACTTGTGAATGGTGCACAGTGTGCACTAAAACTGCAGAGCAAACATAGCTATTTTTAAACTTGTTATTCACTTGACATCTGTTCAGTTCATATAAAATATACAAAAACTTAACGCAAGAAGTAACAGTCTGGAAACAGATACTAAATGGCACTCATGCCTTGCAGTCCCTTTGATGAATCAGATTTGCCAGGTGCTAAGAGATAATCGTGCCAACAGATTTGCTTATTGTCGGAAATGGATACTGGAGTCCCCAAAGACCTTTTCTTTTTGCCTTTATTTAATCATATTGTGCATGTATATGTGCACACCAACATAACGATTCTACCCCTGTAACTCATTTTAGGTCCAGTTGGATATCCACATTGTTGAAAAGTTTTACCATAAAACACTAACTACCATGGGTCTACTTCTGAGTTAATGCACACAATTCTGCATGTGGCCACATCTACCGATTTTACGCAAACTGCATGTCACACATCGGAGTACCAGCCCCTGTTACCAGGTCCAATGATGCCATCTCATGACCATTTGTGCCCCTCATGGTTGTGGGTGGCATTCCTGAGGGCTGGACTTGCCAATCTGCATCTGGGCCTGGCACTCTCTGTTGGTGATTGCAGCTGCGGTGCATAGGCACCACCATCTTGGATTTCGGTCACATGACTGCATTCACCAACCAGGTTCTCACAGTCACGCTCACATGACTTGCCTGGCCAAAACGCGCAAGGCGCCCCCTATTTAAACGCTGTCTTGCAATATACTCATTTTCCGAACGAAACTTCTCTCCTAGAGATCAGCATACTGGCTCCTGGCATCGGTTGTTTCTGCTTCTACTCCAGTTCATGCATATGACTAAGGGCCTGATTCAGCAAGTATCGCTATTCTGCTTATACGCACGCAACGCAGTTGCTAATATTAGCGGTGATTTGTAAATGTTTGCATTCGCATTGTGATCACAGCCTAACATAAGGACGCCCACTTCCCCTTACTCACATCCGTATACTTGGGCAACATAGCGAAACATTCGGTAACATTGGACCCATACGCACAGTTAAGACAGGTCAGACCTCACTCAGGAACTGCTAACTTCAGCGCACGCTATGAGGCCTCAGGCTGCGTATGATATCGCAGTGGATAAAAGTACCAACCAATCAGCTTCGAACTGTCACTTTACAGGCTGTGTTTGAAAAATTGTAAAATTTACTGGTGCTGGCGCTGGGCTAATGCAATAATGGTGCGTTTTGACTGATGTACTGACTCACGGAGGTATTCACAATATTTATTTATTCTGATACTCAAATATTCATATAGATATACAATACTAAAACAATTACTTAAATTGGGTTACCTGCTAATAAAATCTGCACATAAATGTCAACAAAAAACACTTAAAAGATATATCACACATAAAATATTCTTAGTGCAGTTATTAAATATATTTCCCGGAATGTAGTTATGATACCTACAGCCGGCATCCCGGCTGACGAAATCCCTGCTACAGAATGCCACTACCCAGCCAGAAGACTGGCGCCGGAATACCAACAGTAGTGAACATCCTGACACCGGAATCCCAACAGCCTAGGCTAGGGGATGGGGTGGTTAGGGTTAGGTACCCCCGGGGGGTGGGTTAGGGTTAGGCACCACTGAGGGGTTTATGGTTAGGCACTAAGGGGGATAAGGGGGGAGGGCAGAGCCGGCCCTAGCCCATTTGGTGCCCTAGGCAAAATTTTGACTAGTGCCCCCTAACAACTTCTCATACCGAGCTGAACAGCCCCTCAGGAAAAAAACAGGTGGCCCTCCTCAGTAGGTGCTGTCGACGTAGACATCCCTCTCTCACCTAGAGATAGCTAATATAGCTAAAGGACCTAATGCTGCTGCTAACCTAATGCTGCTGCTGCTCAGGGGCAGATTGGGATGGAAAACCAGCTCTGGAAATTTCTGGAAGCAGCCCTAATGGGGGTGGGTCTGTGGAGTCTGTGGAGGGAGTGGGATACTCCTCTATCCGCTTTGCCGCGTGTAGTCTTCCTGGCGTCTGTGGTTCCGGGGTCCTCTCGTTACATACTGACAAGGTGAGTTGAAAAAGTCACACACATGACGAAACGTGTTGGTGTATTCACATTCTACCATAACTGACGTCACAGTACGTGACGAGAGGACCCCAGAACCACAGACGCTGTGAAGACTACACGCGGCGAAGCTGATATGCCGGGAGATGGGTTCATACTCCCACTACCGCAACGAATGTAAGATATCGGGGAAAGACAGCACCAAAGCGGAGCAACGCAAAACACAGCTCTTGCCTCCAGGTGACTCAGCATGCAGATTCACTACACAGCGGGAGGGAGATTATGAAGCCACCAGAGATAGAGATAGGTAGGGAGAAGGATGAGTTTGTTTGCTTCTACCACTGCCGCTCTAATCAGCATTGAACATTTTATCAGTATTGGTGGAGATTTTTTAAGTTTAATTATATTTTATATATTTTTCTGACTTTTATACACCTAATTATTCAATTTACCAAAAAAAGCTATAAACATGTTGCTATAAATATATGTATTGACTACTTTGGGTTCCAAACATTAATTTCAATATTTTAATATGTATAAATATCAATGTGCATGATTATATAAGTAACAAACACCTGCAATACATATCATCCCATCACCTAAATCATTATACAGTATATAGTATATGAGGACCCCTAAATTATATAATAATGAGGTATCATATATGTTTGTTACTTATATAAAATATGCACATTGACATTTATGTAGGTTGCACTTGCACATGTACATGTCACCTAAATAATTATTACATGTTGAAGTGCAGCCTACATAAATGCATGGTATTTTATGTATACACATAAAACCCCTTCAATATTCACAGGACCCCTGCATACAGACAGTATGCATCCCAGTCATTCCCATAATATGCATAAGATGTGTGTGACAGTGTCACACTTACTGTAAGTGCCACTGCCAGAAGCGTCCGCCCCTCCTCCTCCTGCCATTACCGGCTTGGCCTCTGAGTCTGTGTGTGTGCCTGCATTCCATGGCCTGGAGGTGCTTGAGTCCGGTCTTAGCTGGGGGCGGAGCCGTGAGGTGTGACTCACGAGCTCCGCAAAGGCCCATGGGAGGAGCAGTTGCAGCTGGGCATGCGCAGTAGCCCTCCCACGGCCATTTTGGAAAGGGGAAGCCAGGCCTCAGGCAGCTGCCGGATCAGAGCTGATCTCCGATTGCGATAGCTGCGGCGCAATACGGCCGGCCTGGCACAGGGGGACATGGGACCAGCCCAGCACAGGGGGACATGGGACCAGCTCATCGGACCAGGCCACAGCGGCATCTTCAGCAGGGGGGGGCAGAACCGCGGCAGAGCCCTGGAATGCCCCTAGGCATTCCAGTCGCCCCTAGGCATTGGCTTATTGTGCCTATGCCTAGAGCCGGCTCTGGGGGAGGGTTAGGTTTAGGCACCAAGGGAGGAGGGTTAGGGTGTGGGTGGAGAGGGTTAGTGTTAGGATGCAGGAAAGTAGGGTTAAGGGGAGAAGGGGGGAGGATTACTATACTTACCAGACCCTTGATGGGATCCTGAGCATCAGGATGCAGCTGTCGGTATATTGACAGCAGGCATCCCGACTGTCGGGATTTCATACTGAGTCCATACAGTATTTCCCAAGGGGAGCACGTATCATAAGGAAAATCGCTTCAAACAAAATTGCAATATGATAATGATATAAAGGAGAAATTATTATCAGTGCTGTTAGAAAATAATGAGGTTAAATAATGCCATATATTCATATAGTCTCATATATTAGTTGTGATTTGTAAGACACCACAGTGGTATTTTGTACAACCCAAAAGGGTGGGATTCAGGTCGTTCCTTACAAATCAATTCAATAGAAATATAAATATTAGTGGTTTTCAGTGGAATCCCGCTGAATTCTTACTAGTAAAATGCTGCTCCCCAGTAACAAACTACAAAATGAAAGGGCCCTTTGTGAATACCTTCCAAAAAATAGTGGAGGATGATTTAGAGAAAATAAAAGACAAAAATAACACCAGAAAGAACCTCCCACCATTGGAAGTGAAAGCTTTGAAAGAGCTCCAATCCAACAGAGAAATTCTTATCAAGCCCACTGATAAGGGGGGTGGGCTAGTTATCTTAGACAAAAGTACATATATTGAGGAAGCAAAGAAGCTGCTTTCGGATGTAACAACCTATGAGGTATTGAAGAAAGACCCTACAAAAGAATACAACAAGAAGATAGGAAGTCATTTGAGGAAGGCCCTTTCCAAAAGCATCATAAGGAAAAAGGAGCACCAATACCTCCTTAATGAAAAACCTGTCATACCAGTGTTTTATCACCTCCTAACAATACACGGGGATTAAACAAAACCACCGGGAAGACCAATAGTAGCGGGAATTGACTATATTACATCTAACATTTTAAAATACATTGATTTCTTCCTGCAACCTACTGTGAAAATACAAAAAGGTTATATTAAAGACACCACCAGCATATTGAGGATCCCCAAAGATGTACAATAGGGGAAGGGCTTCACACTAATGACCTGTGACATCACCTCCCTCTATTCTGTCATTCAACAAAAAACGGGTTGTGAGATGATTTCCAAAATTCCAAAAAAGGAATCAGGATTGCAAGAAGCACAGAATGAGTTTATAACAGACTCAGGGCCTGATTTAGCAAGGATCACTAATCTGCTAGAACACACACACTGCAGTTGCTAATATAAGTGGTAAAATGCAAATGTTTCCAATCGCATTGCGATCACACCTTACTATAAGGGTGCCCACTTCCCCTTACTCACATCCATATATTTTGGCAACATAGCAAAATGATCGTAACATCGAGCAACATCGGACCCATATGCATAGTTAAGGCAGGTCAGACCTCACTCAGGAATTGCTAACTTCAGGTCACGCTATGAGGTCTCAGGCTGCATATAGTTATGCAGTGGATAATTTAAGCACACCCCTGCAACACCGTCCCAATGCACTGACATGCTTGTGTTTGCCTGACAAACTCTCCCCCGTCACCACCAACAAACGGCACTTCCTGTCAATCACTGTGCTCGGGGTCTGTGTTGCCTCTGCAAATGCATTTTCCATCGCAATTGCTATTTTTCGTATGCACACTGCGATGCATGCATATGCACAATGCAAATTAATCAACTGTTTTCATGCATCTTTGCAACTGCGATCCTTGCTGAAACAGGCCCTCATTTAACTTTATCTTGCATCACAACTATTTCATGTTTGAAGACACATACTATAGACAAGTCCAAGGAACCACCATGGGCACAAAATTTGCACCAGGCTATGCAAACTTGTTTGTGGCAGCCTGGGAAAATGAATGTGTATGGAATCTATTTAAGGACAGCTTGCTATTATGGGTCAGATTCATTGATGATATCCTTTGTATCTGTACAGGGGAAGCTGAAAGTTTGCAATCATTCATTAGCTACATCAATAAGAATGAGTTCACTGCCAAAGTCAGTCAAGAGCGGGTCGAATTTTTAGATCTTGAATTATATATCGAGGATGACAAGATTCAAACTAAAGTCTATATCAAACCAGTCGACTGTAACAACTATATACCAGCCTCCAGCAATCATCATCAAAAATGTTATCTAATATACCGAAAGGGCAATTAATGAGGATAAGGAGAACCTGTTCTAACATCAAGGAATATGAGACTCAAGCACAAATGCTGGAGGATAAATATTTGGAAAGGAACTACAATGCTCCTCCATGAGGAGGGCTTATGAGGAGGTGAGGGAGTTGAAGAGGGACAAGCTACTTGAAGATAGCCCTCACGAGAAGTAAATGGGGAAAGATGATCAGGTCACATTCATCACACAGTACAGTAGTCAGTTTAGAGTCCTGGAAAGAATTATCAGACAACTCTATCCAGTTCTACTGAAGGATGAAACAATCAAACAGATACTGCTAAGTCATCCAAAGATGATTTACAGAGGAATCGGTATGAGATGCCAGCGCTCGGGATCCCGGCATTTAGAATCCCAACACCGGCATCTTGAAAGGGTTAACATACCGACACTTGTTCGTCGGTATGCTAAATCTCCCCCTCTCCTTACCCTAACCCCCCTTTTTGGTGCTAACCTTAACCTCCCCCTTAATGCCTGACCCTAAACTCCCCCTCCCTGGTGCCTAACCCTAACCCTCCCCCCTTAGTCCTTCCTAACCCTAACCCTTTCTCTAGTGCCTAACCCTAACCCGCACCCTAAACTTAACCTTCACCTAACACCATGATACTTACCTTCGATATCCCAGCGGTCAGGATTTTGGCGCTGGTAATAAGAGCGTCAGCATCCAGACCAACGGGATGCCGAATGCATATCTTTACAGAAGGGCAAACAAATTTAAAAAAGCCCCTGGTGTCAAGCTCTTTAAAAACTACCCAGGATACAAAACCCAAACCCCCAGGGTTTACGCACTGCCTAAGATGTAATGTGTTCAAAGTTATTAAACAAGGTTTAATCAACAGTTTTTTTACAAACAAAAAAAACATCACCTCCTTTCAATCTACTACTACAAGAGAGTGGTTCCGAGTACAAGAATCCATCACCTGTGATACGGTTAGAGCTATATATCTGTTGGAACGCCCCTGTGGCCTCCAGTATATAGGACGGACTGTAAGAAAATTAAGTGTAAGATGGGGGGAACACATCAAAAACATCAAAAATAAACTGGATACTCACAGTGTTTCAAACCATTTTGCTAAAGCGCATAATGGAGACAATACCCTCCTCAATGCATAGGGATCAAGAAAGTCTGCAAGCATTGGAGAGGACTATGTGTCAAGGATTTATAAAGAAGAAACCAAATTAATCTATCCATCCATCAGGCCTCAATTTGGACTCTTTCCTTTAGTCAAAAGCAGATTTTCAATTTTGGAATAGTATCTTCTCTTATAAGAATCAAAAATATTTACTCTCTTTAATTCCATCGTTATTCTTGCAATGAAATTCTAGTAGGGTTGCTTAATAGAAAGTCCTATGTATGGTGATTTCAAATGTGGCTACATAGCTCTCCCAAATACATTATAGTTTTGGATTAAATATATGATTTTGAATTAAGTATGATAATCAAGTGGGTCTAATGTAAATGGGAATAATTGTAAAATCATGGAAATCTTATAATATATTTTAGAATTATTCCTCATGTCCTTAGCTTAGGCGGATAAACACCATAAAAGCAGGATTAGCCCTTAATATTTGTAACTATGGGCCTGATTCAGCAAGGAACGCAAGTGTGCGCACGCACGCTCTCGGCCACAGCAAATATATGCTAATCAATGCATACGCACGGCAACCGCAGCATAAGATGCAGACGCCCAGCACTACACAATGCTGCCCATTTCCCTTAACTCAAAGTCTGAGTAGTCCGCAAGACATCAGAAACATTGAGAACCATCAGAACGCACAATAGAGGTTGATCTGATCTCGTGCAGGAGTTTGGCCACTACGTGCGTGCATTGAGTCGTCTGACTGCGTATGCCGGCGCGCTGCCTTAATTATGCACGCCCCTATAATGGCCCTATAATGGCATCTGAACGCACAGGCACGTCTGCAGTCGCCCAACCGCCCCCCCCGTTACCAGCCATGAAGGGTCTGAGTACACACTGCGTGTGGCCTGCATACCCTTAACCGCTGGCACTGGCTAGTTCACGCACACGCTGTGCGATGCATACGCATGTGCAGTGCGAAAAGCTTCGGCCGGGGGCATGAAAATTCTTATCTGCGTTCCTTGGTGAATCAGCCCCTATATGATCTAAGTTAATTATATTAATTATTAATTATATTAATAATTATTTGGTCAATATCAGCCATATGGTAGCAAGATTGAGAGCATAGCCTGGATTGTTTTCTCATCAAAGATGGATAATCTTTTAATTGTAGTTGGAACCAGTGTTATACTATGAATATAAGCTAAAATAATTTCATTGTGCATATGTTAGTTAAGGTAATTTGTTAATATGTTATCACATTCCATCATACTGCCTATGTAGTGTTTCACTCTTTCTATTCAACCAAGTATGTTAGGGAATTATCCATTTATCCAGCCCTAAAATAGAATGCTCTTTTGTAAGGGGTACTGTTAGGTTGGGGTGTTTTTCTCTACCCTTGAAATGGGTCAGTCAGCTGGCCAAACGGGTATATCTTTTACCCAGCATAGGCTGAGACCTGGGTTTGTATTTGTGTTTGGGGAATATCTGTATTTTAATACATTTATTCTATTTTAAGTTATTTATTTTCACCTGTGGCTACTTACATTATCGATGAACCTATGAATAAGATTAAAAGAAAATAACATTTTTAAAACAAGAAATGCTGTGCAAGTTAAGGGATATTAAAGCTTCTCCTTCTTGTTTGCCCTAGGGAAGCATCTACCTTAAGGCTCAACAGCTGTTTTAATTAATAATGCTATCACAACAAAAACTGACTTTGGCCCTGATTCAGAGCCGGACGCTCTGACCAGAGCGCTCGCTCTGAATCAGGGCCCACCTCCATAAATATGGAGCATCCTCCTGGACGCTCGTATAGCTGTGGGTCACCACCCACAGCATATACGAGCGTGCAGGATGATGGTCGCGATGGTCTTGACCATCGCGACCATCGCCACTGCGAGCAGAAGCCTGCGGTTGAGTTTCTCAACCACAAGGCTCGGAGTGATTTTGGCTCTATCAGAGCCAAAATCACTCCCACTGACTTCACTAGTGATGTCAGTGGGGCCGGCTTCTGATGGTAGGCGTTCCCTTGGGAATGCCTCCGTCTGGCAGGCACGCCCCCGGCACGCCCACCAAAGGGGGCGTGCTGTCAATCAACATCGACAGCACGCCCCCTTTGATCAGACACTACGAGCGAAGGAAAGTCCTTCGCTCGTCGCGTCTCGCGCATGCGCACGACGGAGCTCCCTCCGTCGTGCACATGCGCAGTGCAGACCATCAACCCACTTGCGAGCGGACAGCCGCTCGCGAGTGGGTCTGAATCAGGGCCTTTGTCTACACAGACAAGGACTAATAAAAGTTTTAATGAGAGGTTTCTTATACCTGTTGAGTCCCCAAGAAGCGGACTATGTCTATGAGAGGAACTATATATAAATAATACATCTCAGTTTTCCTTGAAATTCAGGCAAGGCTGTTTAGATTGTTATGTCCAGTGGCGGATTTTGCCTAAGGGCTGCCAGGCTCCAGCCCCCCAGTAAAATCCACCACCTCAGTGTAGTCAGTGCAGTCCGTGACTGCACTGGCTACACTGTGTGACTGGAGGTGGCTTCAGGCAGCAGGCAGCCCCAGGGGGAGGTGTCTCCTCCCCCTGGGAATGCCAGTTCGGGCTGCTATTAGCAGAGAGCGGCTTCCAGGAGGCAGCTGTTACTCTGCCTTTCCGCCAGACACGACCGGCTCTTAGGGGCTGAAGACGATGCAGCCCTTTGGATGCTGGTGGCATGTGCATGCGCGGCTCCCCGCCACTAGTTTGCATGCACCGGTCCCAGTGCTTGACAGATCGATTGCACGGGCGCTGGGACCTGACCAGCAGGAGCGGGTGACCGGGGTGAGTAACTGCACCCTCCGTCCCGTTTTCAGTGGCGGCAGCCCCCCTCATCTAAGAGGGTAGGAGCCGCCGCTGGTTATGTCTCTTGCTTAGCATAGACAATGGCCTCGGTTCAAACCTGTGTATTATAGAGATTTTTGTGCATAACATGTTATAATTATTTTTTTAAATATTTTTTATTTATTTTTTTATTTGATTATTTTAATTATTTAAAATGCTTTACGCGGAAAGGCCACCTATAATAGCATTTACTCAATTTTAATTTAAAGCCTAGTTATGCCATTATAAAAAGGACTAAAGCTGACCACACATCTAAAGATTATCTGTCCAACCAGCCAACTAGTTGATTGGTTGGAATGAAAATCTGGTAACGTATGGGAGTAACTGATGACCAGCAATTTGCCCCTAAATGCCAGAAAACAGATGAAAATGGTCGTTCAGAAAAGTTTGTTAAATGTTTGATCTAAGCAATTTGTTCAAACAACAGTTTTTGTCCATTTTCCGGCGTTTGGGAGCAAATTGCTGATTGTCATTTGCTTTCATACCTTACCAGATTTTCATTCCAAGTCAACCAATCAACTAGTTGGATGGTTGGATGTAAGTTGGTCTAGTGTGTGGCCAGCTTTAGAATGCCTGTCCAGGAAGAGGTAAATGGAATTGTTTGTGAAGAACCAATTAAAGTTAGATTGAAGAGACTGGGCACCTGTAAAAAAACAGTAGAAAGTGATTTCCTCCTTTTCTCTGACGAAGCCCAACATGTTAGAAAGCGAACAGGGGAGTCCACCACGCCAGCCGGAATAATATTTGAAGTGCTCAGGGCTCACTGACAGCACCAACTCAATAATACTAATGGTGCATACACACGGTAAAATATGTCAGATGAACGACTGAACGATTTGAACGATTTTGGCCTGTATTAAAATGAATGGATTCATCCAAATCTGACTGCAAACACATTCGATGTCAGATATCGTTATCTGATAAACGGGAACACGCATCGTTCATCATTCATCTGACAAACATGTCAGATATGACAGATTTTCCTTCAGATATGAACGTTTGAACGATTTTTAAAATCGTTATTGAACAGATCTGAAGGAAAATCTGACCGTGTGTATGCACCATTACACTGCAATCACACAGCTACTAACACCTTCCTACCAGTGCATGAGACTATTGTTTGAGCCATCATAGCAGAGCTGTAACTAGACATTTTGGTGTGCTGTGCGAAAAAGAGCATCTGTGCCCCCTCCCCCCTCCCAAAAAAAAATGGTTGCTATGATTTAGGATACTGCTCTCCCCACCCTCACCCTGTCTCTCTCATGTAGCTGTCACTTGGCCAGTAAATTAAAATGATATATATATATATATTTAATTTTTTATTATTATTATTATTATTATTATTATTATTATTATTATTATTATCTTTATTTATATATATATATATATATATATATATATAGCAGAAACAGCAAACAGACGGCGGCACTCGGAGACTTTCATGAAAAAAGTGTAATAAATATCCACAACAGGCACCAACGTTTCAGGGCCACTATGTCCCTTTGTCAAGGCAATCAATCTAACATACATATTGTACCAACCTTATAAACCAAGAGGAAATCCGCCCCACACGGGACACACCCAGAGCCCGGGAACCCAAGCGCCACCACCGGACACCGCGTGTGACGCCAGGGCGCCGTCTGTGTGTCGTTGCCCCAGCAACGCAGACTCAAGCCGGAAGCCCTGAAGACCAAAAAGTGATAGAAACGAGAATGGTGGGATATCGCACCCTAGTGGTAAAACAAAAAAGCATTGCCACAAAGCTAGAAACATAAGATAAGTAGTAGAGCATAAAGCAATTACAGTTCTAATTGATTGAAAACCTATCCCAGTTACGTCCTTGATGGAACAACGAGCAAAAAGATAACAATGGGGCACATATAAAAATTTTACATATCATCAAACAACTAATAAATAAATACATGAAAAATAGCCATAATAAAAGAAAAGAAAAATGGAAAATGAAATGTGCTAGTGTGTTCGAGCTCCATGTATGTGCGAAGTGTAAACTCATGTAGAATGTGAAACTGCTGATGTGAAGAAAAAGGCAATGTGTGTGCAGAAGAAGTATTAAAGTGTAATGTGAGTGTACGTGATGATGGGTCAAAAAAGGGGACCGGTGTGCTATATGTGAAAAACAATAAATCAAAAACAAAGTGAATGCAAAACAACAGTGACACAATGTGTAGTATGTGCAAAAAAGATGGAATGTAGTGTGTGTGAAACTGTTAAAGAAATAAAAAGAAAGAAAAAAGAATAAAGAATACAATCAAAATCTATAAATGGATCAATATAAGTCACAATACTGTTCACTATCATGTATGTGTATACTCTAAGCTGAGTTGACAAACATGTCATATATGGTATAAATGTAATGCAAATGAATAACTGAATAAGTTGAATAGGTGAAAAAAGAGGAAAAGAGGAAAAAAAAGAGGAAAAAAAGAGGAAAAAAGAGGAAAAAAAAGAGAGGAAGAAACTAGGGAGAAAATAATTTCTATATCTCCTGGTAAAAAAACCTTAATTAAAAACACTCCATTGTATCTTCTCGTTGAGACCTTTAGGGTTAATGGTATCAAGATAAAAAATCCAACGTGCTTCAATCTGTAGCAATCTTCCAGCACGATTGCCTCCTCTGATGTTGAGGGGTACATGGTCGATCAGTTGAAATTTGAGATCTCTGATGTTGTGTTTTCTCTCGGCGAAATGCCTCGCCACCGGTTGTTCCGAAGGTTTGCCTAATAAAACAGCTTTGATAGCCGATCTATGGAGGGCCATTCTATCTCTTGCTGTCCGGATGGACTTCCCCACATAAGCCAGACCACATGGGCACATAAGTAATAAACTATGTGGGACGTAGTACACGTTAACACATGTTTAATGCTGTAGGTCTTGTCGCAATGTAGATGTTTGAAAGTTTGACCAACAGACATGTTTTTACAGGTGGTACAACCCAGGCACTTGTAACAGCCTGGGGCCCTACTCAAAAAATTGTCGGATCTAGATAAGGTCGTCGTTTTCTCAAAACCCGTAATATCTGAATGCACGACAAAGTCCTTGATATTTTTACCTCTAGTATAGCAAATGAGGGGGCGTTTAGACTTAAAACATGGGAGACCTGTATCCGTGGCGATAATGGGCCAGAGAGCCCGAATGGCCCTAGGTACGACCGGGCTTGTGGTGCTAAATTCATTCACAAATGGAATTGTCTTGTTGTTGTCATTCAACCGGGTCTCAAGAAGAACATCTCTAGGGATCTTCAAAACCTCACTTTTATGTTTGGCCAACATCCGGGGATTATATCCCCTTTCCCGAAATTTGCTGACAACTTTATTCAAGGCTGCTTCTAAATCTCGTCGGTCACTTGTTATTCTGGCAGCTCTTATCATCTGGGACCTAGGCAGGCCTTTCTTCAAAGCTGACGGATGATGGCTATTCGCCCTTAATAGCGTATTTTTGTCCCTGGGCTTAGTATATACGCTAGTAGACAGATGATTGTTGTTTAAGAAAACCAGGACGTCCAAATAATTAATGGAACTAGTGTTGGCTTGAAACGTGACTTTGATAGTGGAATCCCTCGCATTGATGTAATTCACCAGCGATTGTAGACTATCCATGTCACCTATCCATAAAATGAACAGGTCGTCAATATAGCTTGAAAATGAATAGATACAGTTAGCCACCTCACAATTGGACAAAAACATGTTCCTCTCCTCCTTAAACATAAATACATTGGCAAATGAAGGTGAAACGTTACTGCCCATTGCGCATCCGCTTGTTTGGCGGTAAAACCTGCCATTAAATAGAAAAAAGTTTCTTGTCAGGGTCAACTCAAGTAATTTGAGGAAAAAATTCAGATCTAATGAATTTAAATTCTCAGTGACTAGGAACTCCCTCATGGCTGATAGGCCCTGTTCATGTGGAATGCTGGTATACAGACTGCATATGTTCATGGTACACAAAATGGTACCATCGGGGACTGGACCGATTGCATTAATCTTGAGAAGAAAATCAGTAGTGTCTTTGATGTATCCTCTCTGTTTACATATAAGTGGTTGTAGCATGTTATCCAGAAACATCGAGATGGGTTGAAATATCGAGTTTCTGGTTGAAATAATCGGCCTGCCAGGAGGCTTAAAAATATTTTTGTGAATTTTCGGTACCGTGAAGAGTATTGGAACCACTGGAAATTCTTCTTTAAGAGCTGACGATGTTTTCTTGGAAATTATGTTGTTTTCTACTGCTTCATCCAATATGGAATCAACCTCCATTTTGTAATGTTCTGTGGGGTCCGCAGATAAAGGTTCATATGTGGCCGTGTCCGCTAACTGACTGTATATCTCATCTCTATAATCAGAAAAATTTAATATCACCACTCCGCCCCCCTTGTCGGCAGGGCGGATGATGATATCTTTGTAGGAGCCCAATTTTTTGAGGGCTGTCCATTCTTCTTTGGATAGATTATGATTCCTTTTGGAAGTTGCTGATGAGTATTTGGAGATGGATTGGTCAAGAAGTCTGGTGAACGATTTTATTGATGAATTCGTCGATTGTGGATCGAAGTTTGAAGTATGTCTCTTGTTCAAAAATTCTGAGTGGGGGGAATAGGTCGTAAAGTCCTCATGTGATTGAAAATATTCCTGTAATCTTAATTTGCGAGAAAATCGATGGAGGTCAGCTTGCCATTTCGATTCATTGAAAAAATTGGTGGGGACAAACGGCACACAGACGGCGCCCTGACGTCACACGCGGTGTCCGGTGGTGGCGCTTGGGTTCCCGGGCTCTGGGTGTATCCCGTGTGGGGCGGATTTCCTCTTGGTTTATAAGGTTGGTACAATATGTATGTTAGATTGATTGCCTTGACAAAGGGACGTAGTGGTCCCGAAACGTTGGTGCCTGTTATGGATATTTAATACACTTTTTTCATGAAAGTCTCCGAGTGCCGCCGTCTGTTTGCTGTTTCTGCTGTATGGATGTATGCGGAGGGCACCGGAGTTGATGACCATTGTATATGCGAGTGCCGATCCACTCAATTTTCTATACCAAGGAGTGCCTGTTTATACATATTCAGGCTTACTCACATGGGATAAGGCACCGCAGCCGCATTTATATATATAATTTTGTCTGTCTGTCATTTTTATCCCTCACTCCCCTCTCCCTCCCCAGGCTCTTTACTGTATATTAATGAGAATATAACAGTGGGGACACTGACTCCCCATTGACACACACTGGGGACATGACAGTGGGCCTGGCAGTAAATGAGGACCTGTGCTGCTGCCAAACTGGACGTCGACTGGGGATCTGTCATTGTGACCACCTGTATAGCAGCACTCACTACGCTGTACTGCACAGTGCGCACTGTGGCTGCTCACCTGAACCAACAGCTCTGAGACCTCACTCACCCTAGGAACTGTGGGAGGAGAAACGTCATGATGTCTCTCCTCCCGCAGTTCCTAGGGGGGTGAGGATTAGGAGTTACGGGGCTAGGAAGGGCATGTGTGCTTCAGTTTAGCCGGGCGCTGCACTGTTATTAAGATATGTAGCAGCGCTTGCCGGGCATATAGTGATTGTGGTGGGCAGCCCGTTTCGCCCTCAGGGCTGTTGCGCTCTGTGCGGCGGCACCAGCCGCACCACCCTAGTTACGGCCCTGCATCACAGCGCCTGCTTTTCACTGCAAGTAGCACGGCTGTCAAGCTAATTCAAGCACTACCATCAAACCTTAAGCAGCAGCTGGCTTATACTACAGAAAGTACAGCACTTAGAGTGATCCCTCCACCTG